>JAGIQG010000002.1:69208972-69810017 GCA_024679065.1 Sphyrna mokarran | reverse complement strand
TGTAAATACAAATTGGTGACATTGCAGCTTCTTTCAATGGTTTATAGTTTGTTAGGTGTTAGAATTGACTTGAAGGGGAATTGTTTGCAATCTTATTTTGCTGCTGGTTACTGTACTACTTTAACTTATACAAAAATATTTAAGGGTAGTCAAATATGGAACAACCACTGAGCAATTCCTTGAATTGGTATGGATACAGCAGTCTATTCATGGCTCTCAAAGTGATGAATTGTGGTTCTCAGCAACATCATTTTGGAAAGGCACATGCTTAGCGCTACCCCTTTGAGAAAAACCAGGAATGAGTTAAACTATTTTTGGCACTCCTCTTGTTATTGGAACTTTGTTTACCCACTTTTTGGTTAGACACAGTTAAGGAGGGATTTTAATTTGGTAGATGAGAGAACAGTAAGAGAAACATGAATCCTATGCAAAATGAAGAACTTCATTAGCAGATGTAGAAAGGATTGGGATATAGTTATATGCAAGATTCACTGAAGTTATTGGAGGTAGTAATAGCCATTTTAGACTTTGCAGAATTTATAATTTGTAGTAGGAAGTCTTGGGCTTTCACAGTTGCCTTATTTCGCTATCCATAAATTGTTTTCTAAAATTGAGAATGTTTAAACAATTATTTTCTTGTCATCTTTCTCATTTTTGTGGTTTTACAGATCAGAAAGCATCCATCTATTCTAATCCTATTTTCTAGCACTTAGTCCGCAGCCTTTTATGGCATGACATTTCAAGTGCTCACCTAACTGCTTCTTAAATGTTTTGAGGGTTTCCACATATACTACCCTTTCAGGCAGAGTTCCAAATTCCCACATCCTCTTGAGTGAAAAAGCTTTTCCTCAAATCCCTTCTAAATCTCCTGCTCATTACTTTAAATCTATGCCCCCACTGGGGATGGTGTTAGGATGTCAGTTTTCCTTTGTTGTCATGCCCAGCCAGCTATTATTTATTTATTAGGCTTGCTGGAGAATGTTAGCAGGGGGAATGACAGCCAAACCTATTCCTATTGCCAGTTAACACTTACTGACACAAAGTCCAAACTGACATTTGATAGTGGCCAGATACGTGAACTGTGCCATAACCTGAATAAGATCAGTTAATCCAGTACAGACTAGCGGTCAAATTCGAGACCTTCCTTGTCTGTATGATTCAGCTACTCCCTGAATTATTAAAAGATTTGTATGTTGCATGTACTATGAGTGTGTAAAGATAAATACAAATTGACAAAACTACAAAATCTCTCTGAAAATACAATGCATAAATAAAACATTTTGGAAATGAAATGCACACACAATCTAGTGTTTGCTCTTTGATAACTTAAGTTGAATATCCTAGCTAAAACTAAGTGAAAATATTGAAGTCAATTTAAAAAAAAACTGCATGAATGTTGCAACATAATTAAATATTGAAAATAAGTTGATACAAAAATGAATAAAATCTAAATCTTGCTATAGTTGTCGATTCCAATTTTCTAACCCCATTCAACCAACTCCATCACACAGGGTAAAACACAAGGCATATATTACTTAATTAATTTAGCCTTCGTATAGTGAAATGTTGGCAAAAAGTGGGGAGGAATATGGAATGTCAATAGCTTGAATAAACTAAAAAAATTAAAATCAAATGCAATAAAGATAAAACAAGCTGAGATGAGATAAAGTTTGAAGGATCGAATGAAAGAGGAATTGATAAGAGTGCAATGGTATGAGGGAGTTGATCTTAGAAGCATTAGCTCATTATGTTACACTGTATGGGATGATTTGTTTTGGGAAGTAACTTTTTAAAAAAAAAATTATGCATCTGCTTCTTAATACACTTGAAGGACATAAAATATTCTCGTGAGATAGAGAAAATGCTATCTCTACAATATATATGTCTTTGCTCATCTGAAGAGAAAATCTCCCGATGTAAAATTTGATATGCTATTTGGTAGATGTCCATCTGCTGCACTTAAGATATTGACTTCATCATCACAGTTTCCTTTTTCCTTACCAGACATAATGTAAAAAAAAATCACTTATCTACTGGGCTGTGTTTTACATTTTGGATTGGGGTGAGAGAGAAAGAACGGAAAGTGAGTGGACCACTCACTCCTGCCTCTCGTTTCAGATTATTGTGTGGCCGATTAGGGACCACCCTGCAAGAAAGAGGCCAATTAATGGTTCAAGAGGTGCCTCTGTGCTCAGTCAGAAGTCAAGTCCAGGATGACGTGCAGCAAATGAGTATTTGCCAATTTAAACCAATCTCTTGATATCTATCTTTATTTCTTATGAAAGGCTCAATAAAAGTCAATAAATGATGTTAGAAAAACATGCAGATGGTGCCATCTTCATCAGCAGAATCTGATACTACATGATTAAATTTGATTTATTATTGTCATATGTATTAGCATACAGTGAAAAATATTGTTTCTTGCGCACCCTATAGACAAAACATACCATTCATTGAAAAGGAAACGAGGGAGTGCAGAATGTAGCTAGAGTGTAGAGAAAGATCAACTTAATGCAATGTAAGTCCATTCAAAAGTCTAATGGGGAATAGGGAAGAACTGTTCTTGAATCAGTCAGTACGTGACCTGAGACACTTGTATCTTTTTCCCGATGGAAGAAGGTGGAAGAGAGAATATCCAAGGTGCATGGAGTCTTTAATTATGCTGGCTGTTTTGCTGAGGTGGCGGAAAATGTAGACAGAGACAATGGATGGGAGGCTGGTTTGTGTAATGGATTGGGCTACATTCATAACCTTTTGTAGTTTGTTGCAATCTTCAGCAGAGCAAGAGCTATACCAAGCTGTGATACAACCAGAAAGAATGTTTTCTATTGTGCATCTGTACAAGTTGGTGAGAGTCATAACTGCATAGTTGACATGCCAAATTTCCTTAGCCTTCTGAGAAAGTAGAGGCATTTGTGAGCTTTCTTAACTATAGTGTCGGTATGGGGGGACTAGGACAAGGTTGTTGGTGATGTGGACACCTAAAAACCTGAAACTCATGACCCTTTCAATTGGTTCCTGTTGATGTAGACAGGGGCATTTCTCATCCAAGCTTACTGAAGCTAATGACAATCTCCTTCGTTTTGTTGACATTAAGGGAGAGATTATTGTTAACACACTAGTTCACCAGATTCTCTATCTCATTTCTGTACTCTGTCTCATCATTATTTGAGATTTGTCCCACTACGTTGGTGTCATCAGCAAACTTGAAAATCAAATTGGAGGGGAATTTGGCCACACAGTCATAGATGTATAAGGAGTATAATAGAGGGCTGAGAAGACAGCCTTGTGGGGCACTGGTGTTGAGGATGATTGTGAAAGAGGTGCTGTTAGCTGTCTTCACTGATTGTGGTCTGTGGGTTAGGAAGTTCAGGATCCAGTTGTAGAGGGAGGTACCAAGGTCCAGACCATAGAGTTTGAGATGAATTTCATGGGAATATTTGTGTTAAAGACTGATCTGATATAGATGTCTTTCTTACCTAAGTGTTCCAGGGTTGAGTTAAGGGCCAGGTTGATGGTGTCTGCTGTGAACCTGTTGCAGCAGTAGGCAAACTGTAGTGGATCCAGGTTTTCCAGGAGGCTGGAATTGCTTCGTCTCATGATTAGCCTTTCAAATGATCACTTTTTAATGATGGATGTCAGAGTCACTGAATGTTAGTCATTGAGGCAAGCTGCTTAGTCCTGGTGGCAAGCCATTTTTTTTCTGCCCTTGTGTCACGTCATCCGCTGCAAAGAACTCCCACTCTCTTGCCTAAATAATGTAGCATGCAATGAAAATTTCCAAACAATTAGCTCTTTGAATAAGCTATTAAGCTTGTTAATGTGGATTTTAAAATAGCAGATGGGTTTCAGTGTGTACTCCTCCTGGCTTTGTTCCAGTGTAGAAATTGGCATTATGACATTGTATTCCTGACCAATAATCATCTCGTTGCATTTCACGTTTGTGCAGGGATTTGTAGATATAAACTCCTGTACCTCGTTTACTATACCACCATTTCTGTTATTTTGTTAGAGATATATATCTGCATTAAGTAAGTTTTAGTGTACCTTTTTAAGCCCATATTTGCGCATGAATGGAAACTTAAAAGGTTCTCTTCTACTTGTTTCCAGGTTCGTGTTGGAGAAGTGGGTGGAAATACATTGGGATTCTATGGCTGTCAGTTTAGTCCAGATGGATCGATGATATTAGCTCACGCATTCCATGGAGCTCTTCACCTCTGGTCTCAGGACAAGTTTAAGAAGGTAAACTTGGAGTTATTTTTTGAAAATGGTGCATCTTCAAACCAATTTCTGCTCAGAATTCTTAATGTTAAAATTTGATTCCCTATTAGGATAGCAATAGTAAGAAATGCAATTGTATTTTGCACTATTGTGTTAGATTTTTAAATAGAGGTTAATTTCTTATTAAGTACTTTTATACAATTCATTCTTGGGTTTTGGATGTCACTAGCTACACTAACATTGATTGCCCATTCCTAATCGACTTTGAGAAGGTGATGAGTTGCCTTCTTGAATCGCTGCAGTCCATTTGATGTAGATATTTCCAGATGCTGTTAGGGAAGGACTTCTAGGATTTTGACATGGTGGGTGGCTTGGAGGGAAACTTCCTGGTAGTGATGTTCTCATGCTTCTGCTGCCCATGTCTTTCTCAATGGTAGTGGTTGAGGGTTTGCAAAGTATTGTCTAAGGAACCTTGGTGAATTCCTGCAGTGCAACAAAGTACTGTTGCATTGATCACGAGTCATCAAACATTGAAGTCAGAGTTGTTTGAACCTTGGAACAGAGCACTGAACTAAGGGTAGGAAGCTGGGATTTATATTTTTATTTGAAACTTCAGACTGCCATCTGTTGCTTTTCTGGAATACCATTTGAATCTTTCCCATTTCAATGATATGCTTAATTATAATGAAGCATCTTATGAGGGGCTTGGCTCAGTAGGATGAAGTGTTATTTTTGGATATCAAACGCTGATACTCTTAGTGCCAAGGAAACATTGGCAACTGTCATATATAAGCCTTTAATCCTAAGAAAGTGGTAGAGGATGGATTTATACTGAAGCTTGAGGCGCTAATCCAAGTAATGTGGAGAGCTGGACTAAAATGATTATTTGGAGCTCGAGAAACCAGATGGGAATTTGAAACATTCTGCAAAATAATCCACTAAGTATATCTGCTGGAGTTGCCAGATCTGACCTCAAGGTAATCCATAATATGCATGTGAAATATGTGAATTTGCTTCAACAAAGTGGGCAGAATTTTATGGCCTTACTCGGGCAAAATCGAAAATTCCCACCAGGTCAATGGAGATTTCTGTTGTTGGACCTTCATCCATTCCAATTCCATGGCGGGTGATGTGGTAGAGTTCAGGCCAATGTTTCTGCCATTTCACAAAACTTTGAGCCTTTGCCAAAGCTTCTTTTACAAATTTCCAAGTGTCAGAAATATAATTGCTTTGGATGCACTTCCAACATGTGTTCCTACCATCAAAACACAACCAAGAATTGTGGCCAACATTAAACCATCTTGGGTTTCTGTAAGGTTGTTTCTCAAAGTGAAACGCCGGTTGGTTCAGGCTTCAAGAGTGTTCTTTGTCGGGATGTACCAAAGCACCTCATAGTATGGTTAATTTGTACAAGGTGTAGTCTTTTTGATGCAACACTAAATCAAAGATCTGTTTTGATGTCTGAGAAGGATTTAGGAGATCTTGTGCTATTATTTGCAGAGGGACCAGCACATTCTTGTGGCATCCTGCCAAATATCTGTCCCTCATTGCTAACAATATGAATTTAGTTGGTCTTTTTATGTCATTACTGTCTGTTGGGCCTTGCTCTGTGCAAACTTACTGGAGGGTGTCTTTACCTTATAAGATGACTGTGCTTAAAATGCCCTTAATTTGCTTTTAACTCTGCAGTACCTTGTGAACATGAATGCATATTCTTTCCTCCTTTTTTCCTTCTTTCCCTTGCTCCTTTTAAAAATGAAGTATTAGAGGGACAATTGCTCCCTCTCCCATGCCCAATAATGTGCCTCATCTCCAACCTATGAACAGTTAACTAATACATCCATGAGGACTTTTATTTCTTTCCATCAAGTCTTACTTCTGTTATTGTAGTTAGATATGCTAATTCTCATTAATTAGTTTCAGGCTGTGCACTCCTAGGCTTCAAGAAACAGCAATAAAGCAACAGGAAATTTACTAATTAGAGGAGAGGAAATAGTCAAAAATACAAAAGAGAATATTAATAAAGCTTACTCCTGCATTCAGAAAGAGCTTGTCATATCTTATTAAGAAATTCACTCAGAATTACACCATTAATATTTCCTGTACATAGTTTAAAAAATTGGGAGATTTTATGAACTTTTTTTCTCCTTGACACACAGTTCCTTTCAAAAATGATGGTCCTTGTAATTGTTAGGTATCTTATTTCCAAAAATCTTTTTTGAGAATTTTACATATTTACTGAATTATTAGAATGTGCAATGTTTGTGAATAATGTGTGTAAATAATGGCCCTGATACTTCTGGGGAGGAGCTAAGCAAAATTTGGAAATTCCAGAAACACTGAAGGTCCTGGTGAAGCTAATACCAGAATCTCTTGTTGTTTTATCTTGTTTCCTGCCTGGCAACTGACCAGATTAGCTGGCTGGAAAGTCAGTGTTAAAAGGTTATAGCAGGAACCTGATTCCTGAAACTGGGGAAGGATGGGTTGGTGTGATGACAATCAAGAGGAGGGTGCTGGCAGGCATTGTTTAAAGTGGGGCTTGACTGATTGTTGCAGGTTTGTTTGGGGGAGCACCCTTGCTTCTCCAGGTGCACAAGACACTTTTGTTACTTTTCCTAGCATGTTAAATTCAAATTACTGCCAAAACATCAGGAACAGAGCCTCATTTACGTATTATAATGATGGATCACCCTTTTCAGATTGAGTTACTCAAGAGCTGCGAACTCAGCTTGTTTGTGGCATGGTTGGGTTTCGTAAATTTCTCAATCTAACCCCCCAGTTCCTTTGTGTCCCAGTGCGTGGGAAGTGTTAAATTATTCCCAATTACTCTTCTAAGAATAATTTGATGTAGTGTGTCAAATTGATCAAGGTTTATCTCGAATGGGAGTGAAATGAAAATATTTTACAATTGCCTGAGACTTGCAAAATTTCTCACTCTGGAAAATTTCTCACTGAAAAAAATCTACAGAAAGCTGACTGAACAGGTACAATTCAGCATTAACCAATTAAAACTGTCTGGACAGATGAAAAATGTGGGCTATTTTAGTTGCTTATTCAATGACTATTTCCTATTTTACCTTTTTTTGTTTTTCCCATTTTTGCAAACTGTAAATAAAATTATTTTTAACCATTAGAAGCTGATGTATTGCAAGTACTATTTTTATTGTGAGGGAAATCACTTTGATGTCGCAAAATCTGAATTGAAAGGATTAATTATGGATGTTTAATATCAGTATATGCCTTCACTGTGAGTGGTTGTTTGTGCTTAACCTGCGTTATCAGACTGACACTTGTTCCAATTTCAAATGCTTTTAGGGAGAATGGCGACCAGAAGTTGTACTTTCGGGACATTTTGGTTCTGTCCAAGACTTGATCTGGGATCCTAAAGGAGAGTTTATCTTGAGTGTTAGCTCAGATCAGACAACAAGATTGTTTGCTCCTTGGAGAAGGAAAGGACATGAACAGGTAATCAGTGTGACACTAAGCAACATCAAATGTGGATATGATTAGAACGTCTGCAACAAAATAGTCTGCAAAAACAAATGACTCCGGTTAGCTGGGATAGATCAGAAAAGCTGGGATTGTTTTGTTTTAAAGATAAGATTAACAGAAGATTTGCTATCGTGAAGGGGTCTAAACAGAGAACAGAGAGATTCTTCCTATTGGAAGGTTTATGAACTGAGGACACAGATTTAAGGTGATTAGCACAAGAACCACTGGGAACAGTCATATCTGATGAGTGGTTACAATGCGAACTGAACTATCTGAGACTCCGTCATGATTTTCAAAAGGAACTTGGGAGAGAAAAAAAACTTCAGAGCAATGGGGAAATTACAGTTGATTAGGATGAGTTGATGTGCACTTTCAAAGAACCAGTATAGACCCAACAGGCTAAAAGGCATCGTTCTGCGCTGAAAAATTGATGAAAATTGAATCATTTAGGATTATGTTAGCTAGAAATTGGAAAAATGAGGGGAATCTCATACTATCAGGATAGATGCAAGGTGAATGTCTGATGTTGGGCGAGTCCAGAACCAGGGGTCATGATCTAAAGAACTAAGATGAGGAAAACTCTTCACCCAGAGAGTGGTAAGCTTGTGGAATTCACTACCCAGAAAGTAGTTGAGGCCAAAATGTTGTATGTTTTCAAGAAGATGGAGTTAGATGTACCTTTTGAGGTGAAGGGGATCAAAAGATTGATGCGGAAGTCAGGTTCAGGTTATCGATTCAGATGATCAGCCATGATCATAATGAATGGTGAAGCAGTCTGGAAGGGCTGAATAACCTGTTGCTCTGATTTTCTATGGCCACAATCCTTCCAAATTGGAACCAAGTGCCCTCGTGAGGGATTATCTGCTGACAATTAGCAATGTCTATCAGATGGGATTGTCCCACCTGATAGATGCTAATTTATTCCTAGCAGACAAACTGCTGGCCAACTCTACTGCTCAGAGACTGGATCATCATTTTTAAATGGTGGTCCGATCTTGGTATTCATTTACGCCCCCCTCCCTCTTCAAATGATCAGGGGAGAACCACTAACTGTTCACCAAATAGGGACATCCTTCTCCGCATCCACAAATAATCGGTGACCACTCAGCCTCCCTTCAACCTCACACCCCACTCAGGCCCCATCAGATTCCCCCACTCTGCCTCCCTTCAGGCCAAGCATCCAGGCAGTACCAACAGTGCATTGAACCATGGCCTAGTGTTTTAGGCCCCAAGAGGGCTCAAGGAGTAGGTCCAGTGGCCATTTGGCCCTCTTCTGGTTTCCCCGTTCCAGCCTTGGCAGATCTAAAGATCGCTCTGACATGGTGATTTCAGACAGTTCTGTGATCAATTTCTGCATCCTTGCCTGTCAGCTGTAGAAATTTTGAAGTGGCTAAGTCACTTTAACTTCCATGCCCCCAGTCACTTGACAGGATTTTTAAATCTTTGCAGCACTCCATACTACAGCAGAGATTTTTCTTTTACCCTCTCAAAAGCTGCAAGTGAGAGCAGACCCTTTTGAAGCCCTCTGACAGAGAGGAGATGGCAATTTCACCTGTTTTGGGAGTGATGGTTTGCCTAACTGTGTACTCAGCCCCATGTATGCACACTGCTTTGATTTGAAGTTGCTGTGGCTTCCCAGCAAGCTGAAATTGTTGAAACTCTCTGAATTGCACTTGAAATTCAACTTGCAGTCCCTGTTAAAATATTTAGCTATCAGATCAAAGTATTTCTAACATCCTCCATTTAATCTCTCTTTATTCTGATTTCTTCATGGTTGACTGAAGCTGAACCACCCCAGTGATCTTGATGGCAGTGTAGACAGACCCTAATCCTGATTGGTGGTCCGTGGTTTAACTACTACTTTCAAGTGATTTGCAGCTGGCAGCTTAATCTTCATGCATGTGGGTGTGGGTGATGTATGTCCCATTGCTGAGGGACTGATAGATCTTTCTTGACTCTTGGAATCCAACATGCTGGATCCTTGCTTGTGAGGACTTGTACTAACGCCTGCCCAGTGCAAATTGATAGTTAGAGTGAAATGCCTTTTGAGGTTTCACATACAAATTTAAAGTTAGAGGGGAGAGATGCAAAAGGATCCAGAGGGGCATTTTTTCCACACAGAGGGTGGTAAGTGACTGGAATAACTGTCAAAGGTAGTAGTAGAGATGGGTAGAATTTTGCCTTTTAAAAAGCATATGGACAGTTACATGGATGAGATGGGTATGTTAGAATGAAACCAGTGACAACTTTGTATTGGACATAAAGTGACCAATGGTAATGAGTTGTAAGGGTCAGCTGACTCAGTAAACCATGAAACCAATTACAGTATGATATTATGGTCAGCTGACTCACTATAAATAAGAACCTGTTGGGAATTGTGGGGAACTTGGATTGCCCAAAGTAAGGCCCCAAGTTTGGAATAATGAAGTTTGTTTATTAAACCCTTTCTTTGATTTAGAAGTTGGAGTAAGTTTTGTTATATTTTTAAGGTCCGCATTTGAAGACTTCCTTCTAAAGAAACGGGGTATAGAGGGATTTTGGCAAAATGGGATTAGTTTAGTAGTTTTAAAAAAGGACAAGTTGGGCGTGAGGCCTTTTTCCATGTTGTAAATCTGTGTGACTCATAGGCTTGTGGATAGTTTTGACTTGCTGTTGTGACACATCCCTTCAGTTATAATCTGAGAGTTAAAATTGACTGATTTGTCCTCATCATACATTCTCTTCGCTCAGTCAAATCAACGGTTGAAGTTATAATGATGAATTGATCTCGAGAAATTGTATTCAATAAGCACACTCATTTGAGTGTGTTAAAAATCTGCTGGTAATCATTAAAATCTCAACGATGTTATTATTGGAAAATCAGAAGGAATGTTGTACTGGAGTAATCTGTTGAATCCAGTCACTTCAGAGTCAATACTGACATCCTTATTTCTAATATGCCTAAATGACTTGAACACGAGAACCAAATATTAGCTTATTAAATAGCTAATCTCATAAAATGCTAAAGAACCATAGAGACCAAGATTGCAGGTAGATATTTGGATAAGATTTCTAATGTAACAAACAAGTAATTCATTTAATCCTGATACATAATGCAGCCAAGTCAAAATATATAGGTCAAGTATTCAATGAATGGAGTCGAAATAGCCCCGAGACAATTAGTAATTATGCTGATTTTCATGTTCAGTGTGATGAAGCAGCTTTTAAGAAAAAGAATCAAATATTAGGATCACTAGCTAAAATAGTCAAATGCAAGTTGATAGAAATTATGTCCAGTTTCTGTGTTTATACCTTTCCTGGAGAGAACAATTTGCTCAAAATTGCTCCTGACAAAATTAAGACCAATTGTATGAGCATTTCACGTGACACAGCTGAACAAAGGTTATTTAAGAGAGGTAAAGGAGATTGAAGGCATCTTGTCTCAAAGAGCATTTAAGAGGACTACGTTAAAGGTACCAAGGAATGTAATTTATAAAGTTGATTTCAAAAGATGGCAGCATATGACTGTGGAGGGGAGGAAATAAAATAACAAGCAGTAGTGTGAAGTTAGAGGAATGGAAGTTGTGCACTTAGATATTGTGACTTGAGAAGATTAATTGTTGCTGGTGAAAATGGTTGGGTACCAGGTGAATGAATTTGACTGGCCAATTGTCTGTTTCTTATCCTTAGCTTGTGTTCTTCTCACTCTTCCTGATGCTGACACATTTTAGTTTCAGGTAGATACTTACGTAGTAACTTGATCTTTTCTCATGTAGGTGACCTGGCATGAAATAGCACGGCCACAGATACATGGATTTGACATGCAGTGTTTAGCTTTAATGGGTCGTTTTCAGTTTGTTTCTGGTGCTGATGAGAAAGTGCTTCGAGTCTTCACTGCCACCAGAAATTTTGTGGAAAATTTCAGTTCCATTACCTGTAGCCCACTTAAGGACCTGCTCTCAAAGGGTGTAAGTATACTGAACACTGATGATCATTTGATACCACAGAACTTGAATATTTCTGAAAAGAAAGACATATTGCTGAAGATGTTTATCTTGCAGTTGCCAGGATATAAGCACAATACCAAATTTCAAACAATCGCAGTAGTTATACTACGGAGAAAAGAAGGCTGATTGGTTGACAAGTCAACTCTGAATTCAACATTGCTTTCTCCATGGCGATGCCTCAGCCTATCAAAACAGTAGGAACTATCCAAAGTCTCCAATCTAAATCAGTATAGGATAATTGCCCACAGGAAATTTGAACTTCGCTTGCAGACCTTGTAAAGGGATTTCTGGTGTGGGGTTGGTAGACTTCTGTGCATCTTCTAGTGCGTCGCCTGAGTTTGGTCTCCCAATGTTGGGATGTTATGGGTCAAAAAAATTGATTGAACTGAAGGAAACAAATAGTTACTTCTTACAAGAATACTGTAAAGATGGGGAAAATACTTAGTGGAGTACTCTAGGGAGAAGGAGTGGGACTCGTGTCAATGTTTCCTCCTAAGTATGTGTGTGCATGGATGCACAGCATCCATAAGGGTTCTGTGCAAGCCAGTCACAAGTTTAAGATATCACGCATGTGTAGCCACACAAAAGAGTTTGAAGGTACTGCACGTTGGAATAAACAGGCTGTACATAACAAAAAAAACTTAGAGGACATAGAAGGGGACAGCATGGTGGCACAGTGTTTAGCACTGCTGCCTCAGAGTGCCAAGGATCCGGATTCAATTCCAGCCTCGTGTTACTGTGTGGAGTTTGTATATTCTTCCTGTGGCAATGTGGGTCCAAAGATGTGTGAGTTAGGTAGTTTGGCCATGCTAAATTGACCCTAGTGCTAGAGAGATTAGTAGGGTAAATATGTGGGTGTCTGAGAATAAGGATTTGGGTAGGACTGTGGTCAGTGCAAACTCGATGGGTCGAATGGCCTCCTTCTGCACTGTAGGAATTCTATGATTCTTGATTATCTTTAAATTGCATCAATAGCTTATATTCAGATACTCACTACAAATTAGTGGATGATGCCGAACAAAGAAAAGCAGGAAATTGAGCTGCCAGTTGTGAATATAAGAAATGAAAAGGACAAAATAGTTTTGACTTGGGAAGGACAACAGATATAATTTAACATGTGTGGATACTGCATGTATGGTGAAAAACCAGAGTAGCTAAGAATGCAATGCAGAGAGAAACAGTAGTGTTAGTGAACAAAATATTAATTAAGTCCAACTGTTGCAGAACACCAATAAACAGCAAACAAAATTGTGAAATATAGCAAAAGTCGTCGCATAGAAACTGCAGAACTATTGACTATGTGTTGGTCAGATCACACTTTTGATACTACGTCTAGCTCTGGTCAGTAAGACAAGGGAAGATATTCAAGTATTATTCTTGTTGTGCTTTCCTTAAGTTCAGTTGGATTGTGCTGCGGAGGTCACACCAAAGAGCCGGGGATACCAACAGTTCCTAACTGCCATGTGATATCATGAGTCTCTTGAGACTGAGGCAGTCAACTTCTCTAGTCTTCTGAACATATGAGCAAAGAGCAGGAGTAGGCCATTCAGGCCACTGAACCTGCTCCAGCATTTAATAAAGTCATAAATCTGCATCCTGCTTACAGCTGATAACCTGTCACTCTTATATTGCCAATAATCTATTTATTTCTGCCTTAAAAATATTCAAAGGTTCTGCTTTCACTGCCTTTTCAGGAAGAGCATTCCAAAGACACTCAGCCCTCTGAGTGTCTCGTCTTTCTTTTAATTTGGTGGCCTCTTACTTTTGAACCGTGACCTCTAGTGCTCGATTCTCCACAAGAGGAAATATTCTCTCCAGTCTACTGTGTCAGGACCTCTTGTATGATTCAATCATATCACTTCTTACTCTTCTAAACTTCAGCAGATAGAAGCTTAGCCTGTCCAATCTTTCCTGATAAGGCAATCCACCCATTCTAGCTGGTAAACCTTCTATGAACTGCTTCCTAAGCATTTACATCCTTCCTTAAATAATGTGACTAATACTCCAAATGTGCCTTGTACAATTGAAGCATAACCTTTCTTTTTTGTAATCTCTCCACAAATTATAACATTCTGTTGGTTTCAGGACCTTTGAGATGTTAGCCGTTGTTGCTTTGAAATGGCTCAGAAATTTCTGGAAACCAGCATGTGACCAGCTGGAGCCACCTTGTCAGTCCAGCAATTGTCCATTTTGAAAAGCACAGAAAATATCTACAAATTATCTTTCTTATCTCAAGAAAGACACACCTCTCCTATTGTGAGAATGAAATTCATCCTATTTAATTTTAAATGGGCTTTCTGGATCAATGGACTTTGCGGTACACTATTTAAAATCACAAAGAAGGTTTCGGTTCGTCATGCTTCAGGCAGGGCCTTAATCTTTCTTTTCTGGCCTTAAGGCCTTAGTTTTTTTGTGGCTGTTTGGCTACAAGGGGCATCTCCCTCACTATTTTCTCTCCTGCTTGAAAATTTCACTGGTCCCATTTCAGTTTGGGGATGTTTGGAAAATTCACTTCTGGTTGTAGGAGCCTGGTTTGATTTTACTTGAATTGGCCTTGCTACTTTTGAGCTACTCTGATCTGAGGGCTGTGAGAGCCATCCAGCCCTTTTCAGTTTCCTGACTGTTGCCAGCTTTCTGTTCTCTTAGTTTCTTTCAGTTTTTCTGGCTGAATCACAGCTTTTGTTTTGGTCCAGATGGATTTTCTGGAGACATCGTATTTCTAAGAGGTTCGTTCTGATAGCTGTGTGCACTTTTTTTCAGTCTTCTGCCACATGGCAGAGTTTCACTGCTATTAGTTGGGCTGCACAGTGTCTGTGGAGTGTTCTGACTTTATGCAATGATTGGGACCTCATCAAGACCATTCCCAGCAATTTAGCTTTTTTCCTCATCTATTTTTGGAATTCCTCTTTTATGTTTGGCTAGTTTAAAGTACAGGGCTGGAACAACTTTGCTATGAGCTAAATCATTCACAAGGTGGAAATCAATTAAAGCCACTGGCATTCTGAGGATGATCCCCACTGTCATCAAGTCTGGGACTCTGTTGCAATGTAGGATTATCTAGTGGAGAGGGGCTGACAGGTATCTCCCTCTTATCCCACTAATCAGTGCTTTAATTTTCAGTGAAGGATAGATTTAGATGTCCTGCTGACAGTAATAATTGAATGTGCTTTGTCTTCTGGAGTAGCATAATCTTGGACTGGTGTAGTAACAGGAAGGATGAAACTCTGATAGCTCTTGTGGATTTTGCCTAGTCGGATCACACACACCTGATGAAGGATCAGCGTTCTGAAAGTTTGTGCTACCAAATAAACTTGTTGGATTTAACCTGGTGTTGTGAGACTTTGTGGGAAACCCTACTAGGCCAACTGACCTGCCCAACAATCTTCAGCATTTGGGTTCAGATTGGCTTATTTTGTGGCAACGGGAACTCAGTGGCCTCCGGAATTCTTGTCTTGGATGATGTACGAGATTTTTGAACCCTCTTTTGTGGTGCTTTTTCTGGTTTCTGCCTTTTTTCTTCTCTACATTACCCTGATTATTCTCCCAATATACTGTTTGGAAAGGACCTGCCAAGGTTTATACCTGTCTGCTGTGACTGCTGCACCCCTGGCTGTGAAGATTATTTGCTCCTCTAGATGTATTTGTATGATGGGAAGGCAATTATAAAATTCCTCCGAAGGACCAGCTGATGATCCTGTGAGGCATGATTTGAAAACATTTTGCCATAAAACAGTGCGCATAAATAATAGAAGTGCCACAGAGATGGAGAATTTTAAAATCCATTAAATATCATCTTTCAGTTTTTGTTTTGTGATGTGGATGCACACACCATACAACCTTACTGATTTTTATTTTTATATTTTTATTGCAGGCAAATGATGAAATTCCTGAAGGTGCTAGTGTACCTGCTTTAGGATTGTCAAATAAGGCAGTTTTCCAAGGTATTTTTGAAGGAATTGCTGATCTCTTTAAAGCTGCAACTCTATTTGAAAAAAAAATGATGTATTTGGCATACATCATTTACATATGCTGTATTAGTAAGAGTCTGTTTTATACAATGAAATAAGGATGAGTTTAACTCATTTGACATGAAATTTCAATTACGTTGAAGTCATCAACCATTCCTGCCAACAGAATAGCAAATCCAATAGAATGATAGCCATAATGGCTATTTGAATGTTTGAACCTAACCTGCACTAATAAATGGTAGCACGGGATGGCAAGTTAGCACATTGGTTACCACTGCTGCCTCACAGCCGCAAGACTCTGGTTCAATTCTGGCCTTGGCTGACTGTGGGAGTTTGCACATTTTCCCCATGTCTGCATGAATTTTGTCTATGTTGCCTGGTTTTCTCTCATAGTCCAAAGACATACAGGATAGGTGGATTGGCCATGCTAAATTTCCCTGTAGTGTTCAGAGATGTATGTTAGGGGAAATGCATGAGATTAGGAGAATGGTACAGAAGTTGGGTCAGAGTAAGATGCTCTTTCAGACAGTTGGTACAGACTTGATGGGCCAAATGGCCTTCTTCTGCACTGTAAATTCTATGAGTCTATACATATAACAGTCATATTTATTTCAGCCCTTCAGTCATGTCTATAAATTAGCATTTTTCAGCATGGCTCATTCCACAATGTAGAATTGATAGTGTGTTCATATGCAACCCTCATCCTTTGAGAAATAATTTTTATTAATGCATTTTTCTCCTGTGTTCTGAACCAATTCCAATATCACCACTGGTCTGAGCAAGATCAAGTGTCTCAATGGAAACCAACAATTGGGCTTTGCCTTCTGGCCTTTGAGACTCAGTCTTTCATCTTATGGCTTGCCAATCCACTGATTAATTAAAGGAGTTGTACTGGTAAATTATTAATGCAATCTCCATGTAAAATGTCCTCATAGTCGCTGTCTGATTCATTGCCTCTCATCTCAAACTAAAAACAACAGTAATGAATAGTGTGCATGGATTTCACAAAGAAAATCTTGCTTGATCAGCTTTATTGAATTTTTTGAGAAGACAACAGAGAGTAGACAATGTTAGTGCAATAGAGATAATTTATCTGGATTTGCAGAAAGCTTTCAATAAGGTGCCTCACAATAGACTGATGAATAAGTTAAGAGATGTGGAGTCAGGGGACAAATGACAGAATAGCTTGCCAATTGATTTTAAAACAAAAAGCAGCGAGTTGGAGGAAAGGGTAATTCATAGTGACAAGGAGGGAGGGCGTGCTCTGCAAGTTATGTGTGCTGAGACCATTGCTATTCACAACACTGAAGACGGCTTCAATAAATTATAGGAAGACTTAATAAAGTTGCAGAATTAGCACGTAATTGGCAAGCTAAGTTCAACAAAGATAAATGTGAGATCGTATGTTTTGGTAGGAAGCATAAGAATGTTACCTTTTACTTGGAAGATACAAGATGGAGTGAAGGATGAAAAAGGTTACTGATGTAGCAAAAGTTCCTCCATATGTTAGTAGTAACATAAAAAAGCAAATCATGCATGAGACTTTATAGAGGAATTAAATTGAAAGTTAAGCAAGTTATATGAAACTTGTATCGAACCTTGATTAGACCATACTTGGAGTACTGTTTGCAGTTCTGTTTGCCATTTTATTATAAAAACGATATAGAGGCACTGGAAAGGGTGCAGAGAAGATTTAGTTGGATAATAGCAGAAATTCATGGGCATACATATCAGCAAACGATTGACAGTTCATAAGAAGCTGACAGGATAGATTGCTTTCCCCTTATGGGGTGGTGTGTGGGGGAGAGAGGGAGGACTGCTTAGGGGTGACTTACTAAAGATTCTTAAAGTTATGAAAGGTTTTAATAGAGTAGAGATAGTGAGAATGCTTCTTCTTTTGAAGAAGAGCAGAAGTAGAGGCCATTGATACAAGCTCGTCAACAATAAATACAGTAAGGAATTTGCAAGCCATCATTTGAGTTAAGAAGATGAGAATGTTAAGTATGCTATCATAGGAAATACGTTTCGGGGAAGCTGAACAATCATACAAAGGAGAAGGATGGTTAAAATAATTGATTTAGATTGGAAAGATATGAAGAGGCCAAGTGGAACATAAACATTGGCATAAAATGATCTGTTTCAGTGTGTATCTGTGAAATGTGATGCAAGTAAGCCTAAGTGCAAGGACCACCACAGAGCTCAGAATTAGCCCTGATCCTCTTCAACATATATACAAATGACTTGCCAGTAACCATGAACCACGAGTTCTTCTATGCTGATGATGCCTGTTGTGCCAATCCTTTGGCTCTCTGGGAGATATCTTTCTTTAATAAGGAGATTACAATATTGATGGACTACTGCAGCACATCACATCTTGTTGTGAGGCTTTCCAAGCACCAGTCCAGAGACAAAGAAATGTTTATTCAAGAATATGCAGGGGAATATCTATCTCAAAGAATCAATGGTTACAATAGCCAAGTTTTTCTTCCCCCAGGTGTGACCATATTATTCTAGCTAACCCAATGAACAACAGTAAAATTCAATCAACAATACAGAGCTTCTGTAACCATATTATTCTGGCTTTCCCAATTAATATTAACCTAATATTGACTACATAGGGATTTCAAGCTTGCAATCTACAATACTACAGTCCCCTCTTTTGGCCTCTGGCCGTAATACTGGTTCAGGGAGCCAGCCCAGAAATGCTGCACCTGTGAAGGCATCCAGGGATCCTGCTGGACCACCATGAACATCCTATTTTGGAATAATAACCTCTTTGCAAAAAATTGTTTGCAATCTCACTCTGGCCTATTCTAAAGCAGTAAGAAGTCTTACTACATCAGGTTAAAGTTCAGCAGGTTTATTTGATAAGCAAACACCATTAGCTTTTGGAGCGCTGCCTCTTCATCAGGTAAATGGGAGATCTTTTCATAAACAGGACATATAAAGGCACAGAATTTACAGAATAATGTTTGAAATGCGACACAGCCGTGAAGAATCGCTGAACAAAGATTGATAGCAAAGTTCCACACACATGAGAATGATCTCAACAGAGATCTTGGGTTCATGTCACACTATCTATAATCCCCATGACTTGTCTGGATTTGCAAAATCTCACTAACTGTCCTGTCTGGAGACAGTACACATTTCTTTAGCTTGTGCTTAATGCTCTCTCAACTTACATTGTCTGTACCTTTAAGACTTGATTAGCTGTAAAAGCTCGCATTTCAATTGTTATTCTGTGAATTTGAGTGCCTTTATGTGTCCTGTTTGTGAAAAGATTTCCCACTCACTTGATGAAGGAATAGTGCTCTGAAAGCTAGTGACATTTGCTACCAAATAAACCTGTTGGACTTTAACCTGGTGTTGCAAGACTTCTTATTGTGTTTACCCAGTCCAACACCGGCATCTCCACGTCTATTCTAAAGCCCCAAGCTCTATTCCTCATCCCCCAGTTCTCCCTTTACTTGTAGATGTTTTGTATATATTCCCTATTATTTTCCTAACCATTTTATTATCCAACACAAACTCCTTTAACAAAAACATTTCCTAAAATTTCCTTAACCCCGACAACCACCGATGGTAAAACTCCATTATTATTCATTGCAACTACACTGCAAATCACCTTGCTGAACAACATCCCTTATTCATTTACAGAGACACTGTTAATTCCCAATCTATTAATTTTCAAACACATAAAATTAAAACAACAGATGTTTGCTTGATCTTTACCTTGGATAACATTTTACAAGGAAACCCACCAAATCATACTAATATTGTTACAATATATTGTTTCCATAGAACAACAGGAAATTCAAGTAATCTTGCTGTATAACAAAAACCAGTTGTGCTAAGTGCTTTAGGCCTGACTTTATCACTGCACTATGCTTGAAAATGGGCACAGCATGATGGTAAAATCACCCTCAAAATTTTCCATTTATTTCTCTTTATGTAGACTTTATTTTGTTAACTTTTCCTTTAAAATTAAAAATTCAATTGATCCTTTTAAAGTCAAAGGATTTATTCCCTTTGCATTTCAGTGCAGGAATTCATATCAATTTAAATTTCAAAACCAATGATGTCCAGACTTATTGATTTCAAAATCAACTTCTCAGAGACAAAATTGTTCACTGTCGTAGGGGTATTACAAACACTTAAGTGTGGGATTCTCCATTTTTTAGTTAGCGGTGGTCGACTTCAGCAGTGACTTGGCTGTTGGTCAGAACAACGGGATCCCATGTCACATCCTGCACTTATAATCTTATTAATTGTGCACAGGCGAGTTCCCCTCTGATCCACCTGGTGGGTTGGCAGCTGATTCATCTGCCGCCATCAGCTAGCGGATTCGAAGGTTCTGGCACCATATTTAAACACCAATCCAGCAACTCAGAGAAAAAGAGCTGGCAGTCTGTTCCTCAACTCAACCTGCTTGCACTCAACTCACAACCTGCTAGGCACCCATTCCCCGTTTGGATCTCTAGCCACTGCATATGGTTCTTTGTACGTCCCCTTCGAGTAAACAATGTCGTATTCTTTCGACCCCTTTGTTTGCAAACTTTTTTTTACCAGGTCCTGCTTCCTTTCCCTTTGCCTTCCATTGTTTGTCTTCTTCATCCACTGCCTTGCCCCTCTGCTTGCATTTGTGATCTCTTACCTTTCCCCCCTCCTTGCACAGCCTTCCTTCCATCTTGTCTTCATCATGTTGGAGAATCTCTTGTGAACTGAGGACCAACTTGTGCATGCCACTTTTTAACAATTGGGTTTTAGACTAGCGTAATTTCACACTGGCATGAGGCAAGATTGGAAAGTCTGGCATGATGCCAGCAGGTAGGTGTTTTAATGAGTATTCATGGGAAGCAGATGAATATAAATGGTGTTCATGCCATCAGCCAACAGGAAGACCAATCCGCGAGTCAGAGAATTGAAGGTGATTTCATTCAGACAAGTTTCCAACATTTTGTTTCCCATTAGATTCTCTGTCATCAAAACTGCTGTGGGAAATATGGGATAATTCAACCCTAAGCTTTGAAAGATGAGAAATAGCAACAAATCTGAGTTAATGCCAGTTTTTTTTTAAAATGCAAAGCTGCAATCCCAATTATCACAATATTGTGATAAAGTTCTTTGACTTGTAAAGATATTCTGGTTGCTTGTTGTACTGTGATTGCAAATTTCACCTATTCACAAAAACAAGAAAAACTCAAAATCCATTTGGCTTGAGGCCAGGTTTGTTAATTCAGTCCAAAGCAGCTAAATTCCGAGCTCTTCAACTCGCTCAAAGAAATCAAATGGTTTTACTCTTAAATAAAACTGCTTTATCTCAATTCCATTATTAAAAATCCCTTTTATTTCTAAATTGCAATTTTCTTCAATGCTCAAAGCGTCGTTCCCCCCCCCCCCCCCACAGTCTTAGCTTAAAACAAACATTTGGATGTTACTAAATTCCAATTAACAGCATAACTCATGTGTGAACTTATGTCCAGATTAAGATTCCTTCATGTTTAACAAAATTGCAACTTTGATCAGAAATGTCAGTCAAATGTACAAAGGAATCTGGGTTTCCTTGTTCGTAAGTTGCTGAAGGCTAGCATGCAGATGCAGAAAGCTATTAGGAAGGCTAATGAAATGTTGGCCTTTATTGCAAGAGGATTTGAGTTCAGGAGTAATGAATTCTTGCTTGAATTATATAGTAGCTTGGCTAGAATGCATCTGGAGTATGTGCAGTTTTGGTTCCCTTACCTCAAGAAGGATATTCTTACAGAGGGAATGCAACAAAGGTTTGTCAGACTTGTTCTGGGGATGACAGGATTGTCTTATGAGGAGATTAGGCAAACTGGGCCTGAATTCTCTAGAGTTTTAAAGAATGAGAATTGATCTCATTGAAATCTGCAAAATACATTCTAAATGATGGACTATTAGTTGACTTAAAGATTTGCATTCACTAAATAAATAAACATGCTGTATTACATTTCTTAAAAAAGATCAAATTTATAGGACATCATTAATACAGCTTCATTGTGTACTTTGGTAAAAAAGGACAAAGTTGAACAGCACAGTTTGAAATTTTAAAACAAATGTTCATTTAAAAACATGTTTCATCTTGCATTAATTCTTATAAATAAATTGTTGTATTTTGACTTTGAAAGTATAGAATTAATGGAAATACTTGGTGGGTTAAATTAAATATTATAACAAATACACCAAAACCAACTGAAAATTTTATAAAAGGGCAGAATGTCAATGACTATTCGAATTATCTTTTTTCTGCTTCAGGAGATATAGCTGCTAATGCTCGTAAAATGGACCCAAGTGCAATGCCACTCAGTGCTGCTGACCAGTATCCTCAGACCTACTTCCAGCCAATCAGCCTTACTGGTATGTGATTCTGCAACACTCAAGGTTGTCCCAAAAATTTGATAATACAGTGGAAGTTCAGAAGACATTTTGCAACCATTTCAAAATGTGGAAGTCTGTTAGATTGCAAATGCTGTCTATAAACATTAATTTTTCAACGGAGAGCAGTACTAGATTTTTATTGAATATTCTTTGAAGTGCAATCCCTGAACTGTTCAACTTTTTCATAAAGACTTCTGTCTTTATCCCACCAGTTATATAAGAAGTCTTTTGTGAAGGTTATAACGTAAACTTCTGTTGGCAGTCCTCGTCACATATTCATAACTATCATAAAAGCTTCAATTTTTTTTTTATTTGCTTCATCTCCCTTTCTGAGCAACCATCTCCCAAAGCTGTCAAAATTATTGTTTGTGAGGTAGATTAGCTGATATATTGTATTAGAAGTAAAAAATGTGGATTTCTTTAAAAGTGTGTGCAACAATAACTTACTTTCCCACAAAGTGAACCATCCCAAAGCAGACATGAAAGTTGAGATATATGATCACTCCACGGGGTTTAAAAAAGGACATGGAGCTGGAGAGGTGGAACATATTAGGGAGGGAATTCCACGGCATGGATCTGGATGGTTGCAGCTATATGATTATGGTGGTGAGGTGAAAATGAGAATATCAAAATGCCAGAGTCAGAGGAACAGAGTATTGGGAAGAAAGTTTTCCGGCTGAATGAAGTAACAGAGATGGGGATGGGCAATGCCATGAAACAATTCAGACATCAAAATCAAAGTTTTAAATTTGAATCTTTGGGGAATGAAGAGTCAACATACAAAAGGAAAGGTTTGAATGGAATTCAGTGTATGATTGGATGTGCACAGCAATTCTTGACGAGTTTAAATTTATGGAGGGTGGAGAATAGAATGCCAGCTAGGAGAATGGTTGGGTACAAAGCACAGAAGTTGATTCATAGTGGTGAATAAAGTAATCTGTATGTTCTCAAAAGAAAAGGGCCAGGGACAGATGTTTGGCAGATTCCAGGGGTATCTGTGTTGAGTAAAAAGAAGTACAGCTGGATGATCAGAGAAGCATTAATGGAACTGGTTTTGAAAGTGAGAGATGGTATCTGAGGAAAAGGAACCATTTCCAATGTCTGTTAGCCAGCAGGAAATGATGAGTGGTCAACGATGTAGTGTGAATAAGTTCAAATGGTTGCTCTCATGCATTCAAGATGGAGGTGAGAAAATTGTTGAGCAGTTGGACAACTACAGAAATATTATAGTAAATGAAGGATTAAAGGCTAAATGGTTGTCATTTAGAAAGTGCTGCTTGAGGATTTTTTAAAGGATGAACGGAGGAGAACATAAAAATTAGGAGAAGGCAATTCAGCCCATCGAGTCCACTTTGCCATCTAACTCGATCATGGCTGATCTTGGTTTCAACTCACTTGCCTGCCTGCTCCCCATAGCTCTTCATCCCACTTTTCATCAGAAACATCTATTTTTTTTAATCTATTAATTGATTCTGCTTCCACTTTGGGGCAGTGAGATACATAGCTTCACAACTCTCTGAGAAAAGTAGTTTCTCCTCATCTCAATTTTGAATCTATCTCCTCTCACTCTATATCTGTGACCTTGTGTTCTAGACTGTCCCATAAAGGGGAACATCTGTTCAACGTTCACCTTATCAAGGCCTGTTAACATTTTATATACGTCAATCAGATCCCCTCTCTTTTTTTGAAGTCTATCAAGCAGTTACAAGACCAAGCTCCTCCTGTGATCGCCCTTTCACTTCTAGAATCAATTTGATGAATTTCTTCTGAATAGCCTGCAGTGCCACCATCTCCTTCTACAAGTAAGGAGACCAAAACTGGACACTGGTCTCACCAACTCCTTAAACAATTGTAACAATACTTTACTTTTAGAATCCAGTCCTTTTTGCAATAAATGCCACTTGCCTTTCTTATTATATGCTACACCTGCATACTCACTTTCTATAATTTGTGCAAAAGGACACCCAGATCTCTCTGTGCTGACGCACCTTGAATCTCCTTTCCATTTAAATAATAACTTCCTCTTTTATTTTTCTGGCCAAACTGGAACAGTAGAGAGATACACACACAATAAGAGCAGAAGGGTTTTTTTTTTAGCTTAGTTAGGGCACAGACTTGAAGGCTCAAAGGGGTTATTCCTGCGCTGTATTTTTTGTTCTTTGTTCTTTGAGTTGTGTGCTATGCATGGTGAAATAGAGAATTAAGTGGTCAGATAAGGCCTTATTTATGAGAAAGAAGCCAAGTGAATTGGCTAGGTTTGAAGGCTGACTAGCTGTGAGTAGGGGTGGTGAGTTTATGTAACAAAAATGTATGGGGAGGACTTGAGAATGACAAATTAAGAAAAGAAAGGGCTAAGGAATCTGGGAGGAAGATTCGAATAACAAAAGGTTAGGAGAAATGAGTGCAGGTGCAGGAATTGAAGTAAGAAAGGCAGCAGAATATTTTGGTTTGAATCATGGAGTAGGGTTTAGAAGAGTAATCGTTGATAAAGATTTTAATGGAGATGATAGGTGGAACCTAATGAAATGCTTGAAGGAAAGAAAAAGAAGTAGGGGGGAGAAATCAAATTATGATTTAGCCATTACAGTCAATATCACCACAGTGGATTGAGTGAGCCAAGTCAGTCAAAACAAAGTTGCGTTGTAGGAATTCGCCTCAGCTTCTTTGATAGCACTTTCCAAACCATCTAGAAGAAGGGCAGCAGATGCATGAGATCACCATTATCTGCAAGCCGCACACAATCCTGACTTGGAAATACATCACTGTTGCTGGGGCAAAATCCTGGAATTCCATCCCCAACAGTACAATGGGTGTACCTACATCACATGGACTGCAGCAGTTTCAGAGGGCAGCTTACCACCACCTTATCGAGAGCAATTAGGGATGTACAATAAAAATGCTTGCCTACCCAGCGACATTCATCCTGTGAAAGAAATTTTTAAACGTTGCAGATGGCAGTGATTTTGTTTCCAAGTGAATGGATATTCTGAAGGGACATGAAGAGAGGGGTTGATGGTTGATCTTCTGGCAGTATCTACAGATGGCATAGATAACAGTGATTTGAATGTGAAACAGACTGGCTAGATAAACTTCTGCTGATTGCAGGATGGGAGAGTCATTGTGAGAGAAGTTGGGGCTGTTACTTGTACGGGGGCTACAATGGGAGTTTCGGTGAACAGTTCGGAGAATACTGAGAGAAATGCAAATTTGTTTCTGTGAGCTCTTCCAAAAGGCTTGAGGTCCAGAGCAGTAGCAGTTGGATGATGGGTTGGAGTAGGTCTTGGGAGACAATGTACCCAAGAGTAGAGAAATTTGAAGGTGGCATTATTAGGTGCCAAAAATTGGAGGAAACTAGAGAGAAGAACGAAAAAGTGGCTAAGTGAAAAAAGGAAATAGACTTATCAAAGTAGAAAAACGTGCATGTGAATGAGTGTGGAGGGAATTTGGATTTATGAGCTGCTTTGTTTCGTATCATGGACTTTTATAAATGATACAAAGACTTTCAGAGTATTCTCATTAGTTTGCATATGTCTCCTTTTGTTTATACTGCAGTTCATGACGATCTAAGATTTATCCACCATTACTTCAGTTGTCAACTTTGAGCGTACTTCCAGGTCTTCAAAAAATTTAACTGTAGCTATCAGTGTAGAAAGATAAATATATAGCCCCCATGACATAATCTGGAGCTCCATCATGTAAAGTGATTGATTTCATTTTGATGCATTTTTCCCACATTTCTTGCAGAGCCTCCCTCAGAAGATCATCTTTTGCAGAACACGCTCTGGGCTGAAGTTCAGAAGTTGTAAGTTACTTACTTTATCCTATTCCTTCAAAATCTGAATTTCCACAATTAAATCCACAATGTCCTAAGTCATTTCTGCTCCAGATTTTTCTTCTGGTTCTGCTCCTACCTGTTGCTTTTTGCACCTTAGTTCATTGCAAAATATTTCGTCTCCCATACCTGCATGATCATCACACCAGGGACTGAATTTAATAGTGGTGATGCCTTTGGCTAGAGAGTGGTGAGAGTCCTATGTCAATCCATTTAGTGAAGACCCAAATAATGATGTGCCTTCAAATACTTGGCAGACCCTCCTCAGAAGCAAGGACCCTTGGTTGAAGGTTTTCTAACCAAGACTGCCAGTCAGTCAGAGGCTTGCAGTTCTTCTATACTCAGCAGTGCCACTGGAGAGGCAGTGGCTACTACTAGTACGACACACATCTGAGACCTTGGATTGAGGAGGAACCCAGGCACATCGGTGAGTGAGTGATGTTGAGGAAGTGCTCATGGAGTGGGATTAAAGACATTGGTGGGAAGTGCAAGGGGCGGCTTTCTGCAGTGGACATCAGAGATCATTGTGATGCAGTGGTTGTGCGTTCAGCCATTTGCAAGATGCCACTAAGTTCCACAGCTATTCCTTGGAAGATTCTAGAAGCAAAGACATTCAAGACTCCAGTGACATCAGAGTCTACTGGCAGAACATGGCAAGCAGTGCTGTGCAGTAAAAGACCTTTGGCAATGAGAACATAGATATCACTAACCACCTGCCTGATGTTACGCATTCTCATTGGCACTAGTTCTTGATCATCTTCAGGTAGCTCCATCTTTGGGAAAAGATCCTGTTGTTGGTCTGACTCTATTGTCTTCCTACCCTTCATTCCTTTCCCCATCCTTCTGATGCCTAGGGTTCAGCCCTTCATTTGAATAGTGCTGTTCCTCAGTGATTTCAAACATAAACCAGTCCATATTTGTAGGAAGAATACAAAAGCAGCAGATTTTGTAAATGGGGAGACTGCAGAACTCTAAGCTACAGAGGAATCTTGGTGTCCTGGTACAAAAATCACAAAAGAGTAGTTTGCAACTGCAGTAAATTAACAGAAAGGCAAATGGAATGTTGTTGTTTATTGCAAGAAAATGGAATATAAAAGTAGAGTATTCTGTATAGCTTTGGTCTCCTTATTTAAGGAAAGATATAATTGCATTAGAGGCAGCTCAGAGTCTTATTTTTGACATGAAGGGTTTATCCTATAAGGAAAGGTTGGCAGTTTAGGCCTAAATCCACTGGAGTCTAGAAGAATGAGAGGTAAAACGAGTGAATCATACAAGATCCTGAGGGGAGTTGAAGGGAGTTCTCCTGGTGAGACCGACAAAAAATAGGGCACACAATTTGAAAATAAGAGCTCTCCCATTTGCAATGGAGATGGAGATTTTTTTTGTTTCAGTCATAAGTCCATGGAGCTCTCTTTCCCAGAGAACAGTAGAGACAAGGTAATTGAATATTCTTAAGGCTGAGTTATGTTCTGATTGACAACAAAGTCAAAGGGAATGGGGTTGGTGCTGTTTGAAGGGAAATTGGTGTTGAGGAAATTGGAGTCTTCCTACTTCTAATTCATATGCATGTCTGGTCATTTGCAGAAATTAAGATTAAGCCTATTAAAATTAAGCCTATTCTGAATTTATTTTTGCAGTCCACTATAATATCTATGCTCAACTTTTTGAAAATTGCAGTTTTGAAAATCATTTAAAGTTAACTTGTCAAGCGTCAATTGTCTTTTACATGTAATAAATATTACATGAATTACTGGCCTCCTGACTATTGGAAGGCCTCAGTAACTGACTGCTCCTAAACAGGCCAATTTTAATTTGTTTCTCGGCTTATGCACAAAGACTTCTCTCATTCCCATTTCCTACTCTCTTACTGCCACCGCTCCCCGCTGGCCCACAAAGGAGCTTGAGTGCACAGTTGTTTTTTCCAGTACTCAACCAGGAATAAATTAAAAATACGGCAGTATAACCTAGCGAAGCCAAACTGAATTCTAGGCCTTGGTGAAACAGAAGTACCACTTAGAACTGCAAAGTCAAACTAATTACCCAGATTGTGCTATCAGTGGTTGTAAAGATGCACTTTCATAAACTTTGTTTCATGAACATAGAAGGTATAAATAAGTAAGAATTGTACAGCAGCCTGATAGCTATAGCTAGCTCCTAAAATGAGTCTCTCAACCTATGGAGTGATTCCACACTCTGAGTCCCAATTGGTTGCACAGGCCATGTGACCCTTCTGTTTATAAGGGATAATGACCACTTCCCTCTCCCTTTAAATCCTTTATACAATCTTCAATAATTAATTCACTTATGAGTTGGACAGTTATAAATTGAATCTTCCAGTGGGTTTTCTGTTTCTTATAGAGCAATGTTACTTTGTTATTTGAGATGCTTCCACAGGATCAACTGTAACAGAAACTGCAATAAAGAGTACCTCTTTTGGCATTTTGCTTCCATAGAAATATGTGTTATGCTAGTAACAGGTCGATCAGGTACTTTGGTGCTTATGGGTTCAAAAATATTTCTTGATGGGAAAACTGACTGCTGGAGCATCTCTCTACTCCTCACATGGTCCAGGTGTTTCCACACTTTTGTCCCTCCACATTTAATTGGCATAAAAGAGGGCCTGGTCTTAGAGACAATAATTCTGGGGATCCAACTTGACCACTAGCTAAGTTTCTCACACATAGAGCTTCATTTATCATAAATGAGTTTGCAGTGTGATTACCTCCATATTGGTAACATTCCACTTTAAGTATTACTTAATCATTGCCTTCAGGATCTTTCTGTTTTGTTGGTGGCTGAAGTTGTTTCCCATTTTGCAGCTGCTTTGGTGATTTTGGCACCATAGCTGGCTACAGCTTCCTTCCAAAGTAGCAAATGACGCATTTTCTGCACTCTTCAACTGTTCTGCACCTTTTTCAGGGCCAGCACGATCTCCATTAATTGTCTAAGATTTTATTAATGTCTGCAAACAATCCATATTGAACAGCATCATTGTCCACATCACAGACTAACATGTTGTTTAGGGTGACTCCAAAATCACAAGATCACACTGTACTGTATGAATCGTGGCTTGCTTTCTGATTGCTTCGGCTGGCTTCTACCTTCTCTAAAGAAAATTTGGAAACACAAGGTTTGTCTCATTCTGAGACGACGTTTCGTTCGCAGTTGTGCTGTTGTAATTAGTTGTTGCACGTGGAGTAGTACGCTAGATCAGGAGAAATCAGGAGATTTTGGTCTCCAAGATTCCTCCTGACTGTGTAAGTTTTGATGGCCCTCTTGGATAGTTCATTTGGTGCTGGGTGGCAAGGTGCAATTCTAATGTGTTTAATAATATTGACAGCAGTGAAATGTTGAAACTCAGCTTTTGTGAATACAGCTTAGTTGTCTGATGCTGTAACTTCAGGTGATCAATTGTGAATTTAAAAGCATTGAGGTAGTCCTGTGATGGTAGCATTGTGATAGGTGACTTCACCTTAAAAATTTCCATTCATTTAGAACATGTATGAATCATGAACAAAAACATTGTGCCTGGCAATGGACCAGTATATTCAACATGGATTTATACCAATGATCAGCCAAGCCATTCTCACATATGCAGTGGGGCTATAATAGGCAACCTTAGTTGCAATCATCTTTATTGACTGTGCTTGACTAACTTCTCGATACTAGTGTCAATACCAGGCCCCAGACACCAGGATAAGCACTGTGTAATTCGGTGTACCAGGCAGAGAACTGCTTCTCACTGAATTACAGTAAGGAGTCTCACAACACCAGGTTATTCCCACCCACTCCCACCTCTCACCCACCCACCCACCTGATGAAGGAACAATCAGTTCCGAAAACTAATGGTGTTTGCCACAAATAAACCTGTTGGACTTTAACCTGATATTGTGAGACTTCTTACTGTGTTTACCCCAGTCCAACGCCAGCATCTTCACATCTCACTGAATTGCCCAAATGTGATGCCATTCTGATAACTGAATACATTCTTGCAGGTAAAAAAGGGTTTCATTTCCTCGGAAATTGACTTATTTTCCCATCGGGTAAGTATTTTGGGTGCCATCTTACTTGCACGGTGAGTAGGGAAGATAATGTGAGGGGAAAAGTTATGAATCGGTTTCCTGTCTCCTGAGCTCTGTTTTGCTGGTGAGGAAGACTTTGTGCCCAAAAGAGCATGAAGCCTATAACATAAATTTTAAAACTCTTACCTGGCTTAGCCCTTGCAGCAGATTCCTCTCTCACTGGTGTGTTAGCGTGCTGGCGAGAAGTGCCACTGCAGAGTGACTGGGACCAGGTGACATGGCCATTCCTGGGGAATCGGAGGCCAGCTGAATCCCCCAGGTGGTCCAGTTCAACATGATTTCTCTAAGCCAATTGCAGCTGAGAAAGCTTGGTCTTTGACCATTCACTATTATCACTGTGGCTGGGTTGACTATTACCCATAGCTTACAGGCACCATGGTGGTGTCTTTTATTTTTATAACTTCTATATAACTCTTCAGCTCAGCAGAATTACTCTTCAAGTTTAATGGATGGGTTCCCTCTACTTTATAGGAGAGGAGGCAAAACACAAATTCTCCTAACTGTTAGTGGAACTTAGATCTATACCCTTATTCACATTCTTACAGCCCAAAGCATGCCTGACTCCAAATTATTTAGTGAGCTCATAGATTTAGTAAAGGTTCAATTGCAATCTCAACCATCAGTCATACTCCAGGGATTCAGATTTAATTTGAGAATGTGAGCCCGAGGCAAATTGATTGTGTCTTACAGTAATATTTTTATAGATATCAGAAACATAGAAAATAAAACCAGGATAAGACCATTCGGCCCTTTGAACTTAATCCACTGTTCATTATGATCATAGCAAATCATCCAGTTCAAAAACCTGATCCGCTTTGCCCCCATACCCTTTGATCCCCTTTGCCCAAGTGCCAAATCTAACTGCTTCTTGCAAGTATATAATCTTTTGGTCTCAACTACTCCTATCCTAAATGGACTGTCCTGTATCCTCAGACTGTGACTCCTGGTTCTGGACACTCCCACCATTGGCAACATCCTTCCAGCATTGTGTTGAATCCTGTTAGAACTTTATAGGTGTTAATGAGATCTCCCTTATTCCTCTGAAATCCAACCAATACAACTCTAACTGATTCAATCTGTCCTCATACGTAAGAACTGCTATCCCAGTTTGATAAACCTTCTCTGCACTCCCTTTAGAGCAAGAATATTCTTCCTCAAATAAGGAGATCAAAACTGTTATTTCAGATGTTGCTACATAATGTGCGATATAATTTGCAACAAGACACCCCTGCTCCTGCACTCGAATTCTCTCACCACGAAGGCCATCATACTGTTTGCCTTTTTTACACTAATGGCTAGTGTATGAGGGCACCAAGTCTTGTCACACATTCACCTCTCCTAATTAATGGCCATTCAGATATTAATCTACCTTTTTGTTTTTGCAACTGAAATGTATGTTTGCCCCTGTATCCAATTCCATTTTAACAGGCTTCCCTATTACTGGAGCATTACAGTAACTAGGTCTATCTTACCTGTTTTTAAATTAAACAGAGAGTGAATACTAGAATCACAGGTGCAAGACTCTTCCACATCGTCTACATCTTAGTTGACTGATTATTCAGCAGTCTTGACTTGGCTTTGCATTACTTTATCAAATGCCTTCTTTAGTGATAAAAGTACGCAGCCTCCTTAAACTAACATGAGTTTGCAGTGTGATTACCTCCATATTGGTAACATTCCACTTTAAGTATTACTTAATCATTGCCTTCAGGATCTTTCTGTTTTGTTGGTGGCTGAAGTTGTTTCCCATTTTGCAGCTGCTTTGGTGATTTTGGCACCATAGCTGGCTACAGCTTCCTTCCAAAGTAGCAAATGACGCTATTTTCTGCACTCTTCAACTGTTCTGCACCTTTTTCAGGGCCAGCACGATCTCCATTAATTGTCTAAAATTTTATTAATGTCTGCAAACAATCCGTATTGAACAGCATCATTGTCCACATCACAGACTAACATGTTGTTTAGGGTGACTCCAAAATTGCAATAGTAATTGCAATAGTAATTGCTTCAGTTTTGCAATATAGGTTGCAATTGATTTGTCTGTGGCTTTCACCCTTGAATTAAATTTGAATTACTGGAATATGACTGATGGTTGAGGTTGCAATTGAATCTTTACTAACTCTACGAGCTCACTAAATGATTTGGAGTCGGGCATGCTTCAGGCTGCAAGATAACATATCCTCATTGCCAGGCGTAAAGATGCATTTTAAAAACTTCATTAATGAGCACACAAGGTATTTATTAATAAGAATTGTGCAGCAGCCTAGTGGTTATAGCTAGCCCCTAAAATGTCTCTTTGCCTAGGAATCTGTCATACCGTGGATGACTCCACATGGAGTCCTGATTGGTCACGCAGGCCATGTGGACAGGGACAATCACCTGGTGAAGCAGCAGCACTTGTTGACAAAGATTTAACAATTTTCGGTGTGGATTTCCCATTTTGCACCATTAGTTTGAACCTGATGCCAAATGGAGATGATCACCAAGCATCCAGCAGTGATTTAATTAAGCACAATAAGCAGCCACGTGTATTTAAGTATTCTCTTAGACAACATGCCAGGAAGTAAAATGCATTAAATTGTTTACTTTGGATTAAAAGTTTTAGTGAGAAATAAATGATCGCACTAGCTCTCAAGCCACACATTCATCTGCTTGATCATTCTATTCCTACTCTCACTAGCATGTGACACCAATAGTAGTCCAGAAGTTACTACCTTCGAGATCCTGCACTTTAGCTTTCCGGCCTAACTCTCTATATTCACACTGCAGGACCCCATCCTTTTTCCTATCTGTCTTGTTGATATCAATATGTAATATGACTTTTGGCTGCTCACCTTCCCCTTAAGAATGTCCTGCAACCGCTCAGAGACATCCTTGACCCTGGCATCAGGGAAGTAGTACACCATCCTGGAATTTCAATTGCAGCCACAGAAACGCTTGTCTGTGCCTCTAACTGATGAATTCCCTGTTACTACTGCTCACTTTCTTTTTGCCCAACCTTACTCTACAGCAGAACCAGCTGTGGTGCACAGGCCTGGCTGCTGCTGGTTTCTTCCCCTGACAGGCTACCTTCCTCAACAGTTTCCAAAATGGTATACCTGTTTGAAAGGGGAATAGCCGTAAAAGACTCCCGCACTACCTGCCTGTCTCTTCTGGAGGTTACCCATCTACCTGACTGGACCTGTGGTGTGACAACCTCCCTGTAACTAATACCTATCACATTCTGTGCCCCTCTGTGCTCTACAGTGTGTCCACTTGATGCAAGACTTGCATTGATTAATGTAAATCAATGTTTGCTTAAAAACATTTGCCTGCTTTTTAAAAAAATTAACGTCAAATAGAACAGAACAGCATTGCCAACACTCAAGTCCTTTGATTTTTTTTGGAGTGTTTTGATTAATTGCTTGAGAGTCAGCTGGGAAATTTAAAATCTAAGAGTAAATGTTCTAATTGTGCGCTCCAGGCTCAGAGTCCTGCCTGCCAAGAGTGCCTCAGAAAATTTACTGAAATTAGTCTGCGATTTTCTGTCCAACAAAATGTTGAACATCTCTTCCCTAGGTAATCACCTTGATTTTGATTGGCAGTAAATAATTTCACTGTAATTCAGTATTTTCATCTTAAATGACAGTTCTTTTAAGTTTAAGAAATTTAGTTAGCATGTTTCTTCTGCCTTTTTACCCCATGGATTCTTCTGTGTTGGAGATGGGGGCAACTTTTTTCCACAAAAAAGGGATATTATAACTGAATTAAGATTTGGCTTCAAAGTTTTATTTTGCTAATTTGCTAACAAAGATATCAAGAAGGATTGGCCAGTCTTTTATGGATCAAGCCAAAAAGGAGCTTTGCCAAAGAATTATTCCTGAGTGTCCCCAAAAGAATTATCTTAGGCAACTAAATGCATCTGATATGCATGTTTTGTACTGTTTGAGTGATTTGGAGTATAAATAAGTATAGGAATAATTCCCAATTTAATGTGTGCCTGAATATATTGCAAGTTACTCATTCTAAAGTATTGTTTCAACTGGAGATTTTTTTAACATTTCTTTGTTGGCTGTTGTATCATCGTAATTAGATGTAATCACTATTCCTTCAGCATTTTTTCATCTTTATTCTTGATTGATTGGCCTGGATTTTGCTACACCAATAATGGCAAGCTATCAATGTTCGCTATTATTATAAATCAATAATTCTTGATCCTTTTTATTCATGGACCACGTAAGTGGAACGAAAGACCCCATGGATCACCTACCAGTCCTACCTCTCCTGCTTATGCTTGTCATGCAAAGAAAAATAAATATAAGAATGAGATTAGACACCAATGAAGTGAAATCTGATTGCAAGCTAGAGAGCTTGAGTCTCACCTTAGGCTCCACATTCATCCAGTTCGACTTTGTTTTTTGTCCCACAAGTGTAGAAGATCTGATCTCTCATTTATGTTATAACAGTTAAGTAAATCGTATAAATTTACATGCAGGAGCCCATCTGGTTGTTTTAATTTCAACTTTATAGCAACATAAGTTATAGCCACAAATATAAGTTCAGACAGCTGTTTTCTGTAAAAGTTCATATTAAACAAGTTGCCGAACAATGTGGAGTTTCATATTCGATGCAAAAAATTATAAATTTGACAAATTCTCAAGCCAGTCACTCGGTTGCCTTTTGCTTTTGCATATTGTTTAGTATGTATTTTGAATACATCTGTGCAGTTAATTTACGTAGCCCACAATGGTACCACGTTAATAACATATACTTTTTTAAAAGCTTGCATTGATATTGTTGTTTTATCATATCCAGAAGCTGCCATGAAAGACAATTTTCATATATGCTACCTATTAAGTGCACTTACTATTGTATATAATTCTGTACTGTGGCTGAAAATTTTATTCAGGGCACAATTCATCCAAAAAATGAGTCAGTGTCATTTCCGGCAGTTGATGCAATCTCAATCACAATCCATCCGCTTTTTGTCATTTTGTTTGGAGGTGGATATGATTTGCAGTCGTATTGAAAAAGACGGGACTTAAACATCTCAGTTCCCTGCAGTCAATGGGAATACTCCCATCCTTCCCCACAGATATTCCCCATATTCCACTCAGTGCAAGCGCAGATTGACCTTACACCATAAGCGCCAGTATCCATCCCAATGCCCCAGCCCCCCCCTCTACCCCGCAAATGTATGACACTTGTTGCATGGTTGCCAAAGTCTCCATCCCCTTCCGCACCTCCTTTGGGACCTGTCCTTTGATAGTGCCAACCTGGCACTCCCTAACAGTTCTAAGCTGGGGGCAGCGCCAGGACATTGTCCAGTCATGACCCTGACCACCCAGGGGCCTCTGAGTCCCTCAGCATGATCGTGACATCTATCCAGAGAACGCAACAGTGGCTGCAAGAAGTTGCACATTGAGGAATTCTTAGACTTAGCCTGAGTTGTGTCAGCTGCTTCTATGGTGGAAAGCTACCTTCCGACATTGCTGCTTAGGCATGAGGGGTTGAAGAACACTCGTGATAGATAGAAAGCCACTAGACAGAGCACCTGATCGTTCTAAGAAGCACTTCAAAGCTTGTGAAATCCTGATATAAAAATATGCAGTCAGACTGAATACCTGCTCTTTCTGGGAAGCATTTCAAATTTTAGAAACAATTTTCAAAGAATTGAAGTCAGACTGAACACTCATTCGAGAAAGGAAACGCTTCAGAGTTAATAGACTGTGAATGTGCTTGTGTAAACAAACAGAGATGACACCTCTTTCAAAACAAATTGGAGCTGTCAATCAAAATCTTCTAAAAGTTAATGGGGCATGAAGTAATTGTATCAGCAAATTGAGCTAATCCCTTTTTAATGTATCCTGGGCCTTTTATGACATAATGCACCCTCTGTTGATCGTCTGAACAAATCCCTGTTTGAAACAGACTATGGTTGTCAACCAGAGGACTTGAAGAGCTCGTGGCCATCTGTCATTTTTCAAACCAGGCTGAGGAAATCCCTTCTTTAAAGCATACTATGAATCAGAATGATTTTAAATGTTCATCTGAGCAAAGGACTTCAAAATGATTCAAAGCAACAGAGGGAAGAATCTTCAGAAAACTACTTAAAATATAATGCTGAGAAAAATTTCAAAGATTTTCCAGGCAAAATAGAGAATACTAATCATGCAACTCCCATTCTGGATGAGATCTTTTTCCCGACAGAAGAAGGTGGAAGGAAGAATGTCAGGTGCATGGGGTCCTTAATTATGCTGGCTGCTTTGCCGAAGCAATGGGAAGTGTAGACAGAGTCAATGGATGGGAGGCTGATTTGTGTGATGAATTGGGCTACGTTCATGAACTTTTGTAGTTCCTTGAGGTCTTGGGCAGAGCAGGAGGCATGCTAAGCTGTCTTACTATCAAAAGGAATGCTTTCTATGGTACATCTGTAAAAGTTAGTGAGAGTCGTAGTTGATATGCCAAATTTCCTTAGTCTTCTGACAAATTATATGCGTTGATGGGGTTTCTTAACTATAGTATTCGTATGGGCGACGAAGACAGTTGTTGGTGATCTGAGCACCTAAAAACTTGAAGCTCTCGACCCTTTCTACTTCGTTCCGATTGATGTAGACAGGGGCATGTTCTCCTTTACACTTCCTGGGGTCAGTGACAATCTCCTTCATTTTGTTGACATTGAGGGGATCTCATTCCTACACTTTGTTTCATCACTGCTTAAAATCTGACCCACTACAGTAGTGTTGGCAGCAGACCTGAAAATTGAGTTGGAGGGGAATTTGGCCACACAGTAAGGAGTATAGTAGAGAGCTGACAACACAGCCTTGTGGGACACTGGCATTGAGAATGATCATGGAGGAGTTGTTTTTGCCTGTCCTTACTGATTGTGATCTGAGAGTTAGGAACTTCAGGATCCAGTCACAGAGGGAGATGCCGAGGACCAGGCTACAGAGTTTGGAGATGAGTTTTGTGGGAATAACAGTGTTGAGGGCTGAGCTATTGTCATTAAATAGAAATCTGACACAAGTATCCTTGTTACCTAGGAGCTCCACGGTTAAGTGCAAGGCCAGGGAGATGGCATCTGCTATGGATGTATTGCGGCGGTAGGCAAACTGTACTGGATCCAAGTAGTCTGGGAGGCTGCAATTGATTTGTACCATGATTAACCTTTCAAAGCACTTCATAATGGATGTCAGAGCCACCAGCTGATAGTCATTAATGTTGTTGAACCAGTTTTGATTGGTGAGGACTATATAATTGGTGAGTTGATCATGCAGGATGTGATATGGGAGTTTGTATATAACTGAGCAAGTTAAAGGTGGTTATTGGGTGAAATTCTCCCATATCAGTGGGTTCAATGACAGGCAGGGTAGGGATAGAATTTGGCAGGAGGCTCATAATGGATCAAGAAATCCATCAGAGGCCATTGTGAAAGCGATTTCTTTCCTGGTAATGGAATGTAAGTGAGAACATTGATAGTAGGGAACATTCTAGAATTCATTATCAAAGATTTTATAGCAAAGCACTTGGAAAACAGTGGCAGGATTGAACAGAATCAACTTGGATTTATTAAAGGAAAATCATGCTTGACAAATCTACTGGAATTTTTTTGAGTATGTAACTAGTAGATTTGATGAGGGGAGCCAGTGGATGTGGTTAATTTGGACTTTCTGAAAGCTTTCGACAAAGACCCACACAGAACATTATCGTGTAAAATTAAAAACATGGGATTGGGGTAATGTGTTTAGGTGGATAGAAAACTGGTTGGCAAATAGGAAACAAAGTAAAAATAAATGTCTTTTTCCAAATGGAACTAGTGGGGTACTGCAGGGACCCCAACTATTCACGACATATATTAAACTATATATATTATTTAGATGAGGGAAATAAATATAATATAGCCAAATTTGCAGGTGACACAAAGCTGAGTGGGAGGATGAGCTGTCCAGAGGATGCAGAGATCCTTCAGTGTAATTTGGACAAATTGAATGGACAAGTGATTGACATAAATATAAGGTTATTCAATTTGGGAGCAAAATCAGGAGAATAGATTATTATCTAAATGGCCATAAATTAGGAGACAGGAGTATGCAACGAGACTTGGGTGTCCTTGTACACCAGTCGCTGAGGGTAAGCAAGCAGATGCAGCAGGCAGTAAAAATGGCAAATGGTATGTTGTCCTTCGCAGCAAGAGGATTCGAGTACAGAAGATGAGATGTCTTAATGCAATTGTGCAGGACCTTGATGAGGCCACCTGGAATATTGTGTGCACTTTGGCCTCCTTATCTGAGTAAGGATGTTCTTGCTCTAGGAGAAGCGCCGTGAAGGTTTATAAGACTTACAGGTTTACAGTCCTGAGATGACAGGACTGATGTATGAGGAGAGATTGATTTCATAGAAACCTATAAAATTTAATAGGACAAGCAGCATGTTCCCACTAGTGGGCAGGTCCAGAACCAGGGGGTCGCAATCTGAAGGCATATGATAAACAGTTTAGGACAGAGAAGAGGAGAAATTTCTTCACCTAGGAAGTGTTCAGCCTATGGAATTCGCTACTACAAGAAGTAGATGAGGCTAAAACAGTTAGATATAGCATTTGAGGCGAAGGGAATCAAAGGACATGGGGGGAAGGCAGGATCAGGCTATTTAGTTGGATAATCAGCCATGATAATAATGAATGGCGGAGCAGGCTGAAAGGGCTGAATAGCTTCCTCCTATTCAGAGTTTTGGGTATCTATCTTTGGATTGTGGGACGATGTTGCTGGAGCACCTGCAGACACTGAGAGAATACTACACAGAGCCTGATGTTTCCCCCTGAGCGTTGCACTCAACCTGAGCTCCCGGGTGGTCTGCATGCTACGTACGTGCTTTCGGAGATCATTCGGGTTTCACACCGTTTCATGCTGTTGTGGACGGATTTTCTGAAGGTGGGGGCAGGTAGGGCAGGCAGAATGGTTTCGGTGTACATGCCTGATAGTTGTATGTTAATTTATTATAAATACATTCCTGATGTTAAATGTTGGGAAACGCATTCTGTTAGTGATGGGAAGGAGACAATTGTGTTAATATTGCATGTTGACATAAAACGGGACTTTGCCCTTGCGATATGTTTTGCTTCTATTGCTAAACCCACCCAACATGTCCAGAAGCAGAAAATCCCAGCCTGAGTATGGGATTTTTGTATTACTGCCTAAGATGATGCTTTCTGTCAGGTTTTGTCTGTTCTCTTCAGGGCTTTTCTCTCCACTGCTTAGCTTTCAATTCTCTTTTACATTTGGATATATGACTTCACAATTTAGTAATCTCAATTTCCTACTTGATTTTCACCACGTGCATCCATTTGATTATTACATTAATAATTTCATTTAAAATTCTACTTTGAGAAAGATTTGATTTTTTGTACCTAACCAGTATAATAAGTTTATCTTGATACCACTGCGAGATGGGAGAAAGAGATAATTTGCCAGGCCCCTTAATACAATTGCTACACAAGACTCCTTGCTAATAAGTGTCTCTGTGTGCTTGAATCATAATCAGTTGGGTTGAGGTACTGGGGAGGTCTTGGCACATGTGAAATTATGCCTCTACTTTCAGGAATAAGATCAGGAAATCAAAATTTGTTTCTCACAGCTCCTGAACAAAGGTTGTATTTAAACACGATGGACATGGATATAAAAAATACGTGCTTTAGTCTGCAGCTAAACAAAGCCCTATTTTATTACCCAGCAATTAGTGCAACATGTCACTATGTGTAAAAGTGTTAGAATATGTTGCTTGTATTTTACTGTGAATCTGTTATTAGCACTAGTATTGTACTTAATGCATAATTTTGTTTCTTTCTAACAAAGGGAGAGAGAAATATCTAACCTCTATCTCTTTTTGAGCACTTAACCACAGATGAGCTTACGTTTTACATTTCCTCCTTTAAAATTGCCTCAACTTTCTTATTTCTCTCTGACAGATACGGACATGGTTATGAAGTATTCTGTGTCGCTTGTAATAGCTCATCAACTGTGGTGGCTTCAGCATGCAAGGTATCGTGTGAAACTTTAGGGAAGCAAATAAATATATTTTTTTTCAAATTCTATATTATTTAGTAAATAGTCTACTTTTAATGCTCTAAGTTGATTTTGATTTGTTTTTTTTTACTGTGCTAAGAAATGTTCCTTTGGTTTCATTGGTAACTGTTAATGATCTGAATAATTTTCAGTCCTATCTATTATATATTAAACTGGCTGAGTTAGTTGCAACGTTCAGTTTTGAATAATTGGCAAACCCTATGCCAGCATCCCTCATGCATTTTCCATGATAAAACTATCCATATTTAGCTGCAAAGCCTGTTATGCCTGTTAGTTACATCTTGAGACACTTTAACTATCATTTTGTATCATTGGTTTCAACAGAATCAATTTCTACAGTAAATTAGGGAATTACCTTAGTATGCCCTTGCAGATTCTGACCATCGCGTGGTTCTGCATCATTAGGTTTCCTCTAACGAAACGTACTAGTGTGACCCTGAATTGTTCTGTGATTTCCAATGGTTAGAGTTTGCTGTAGCAGGGCATATAACAACTGTCTGCCATTAGTTAACTTCTCATTTGCATGTTTAGGTTATTTTTTTGCGTAACAAATTAATGAAAATCCCATCATGGACTTGAAAAATTGTAGAATAAATGGCGAAGGGACTGAGAAGGAGCTGTAAATTAGAGTGAGTGAAATCAATGTGAAGAGACTTGGGGAAAAAAAAGGGATAGAGGAAAAGGACTTTTTTAAAAATTACATTTTAAAAATCTCCCAATAATAATTAATACCTGACGAAATGAGACTGAAATATTAGAGAGGTCTTTTGGCATTAATTAGGAATTATCACTGTGCCAAAATACATTTGAAATGATTTGACATAACTTTTAGTGAGCTTGGTTGTACCTACCATATAAATAAAGCAACCTTATGGCATTGAATGCATTTCAGTGGTAAGGCAGTGAGTGAAATGTCATCTGTGCAAAACTAATTGTGGAGTGAAACAGCATGAACAATAGCTTTTGGGTAAAAGCAAAATACTGCTGATGCTGGAATCTGAAGCAAAAACAGAAGGGTCATCTAGATTCAGTGTTGGCTCCAATGTCTCTCCATGGATGCAGCCAGATCTGCTGAAATTTTCCAGCATTTTCTGCAATAACTTTTGGGTATTGGCATTTAACCACACATTACCTCCTTGCCCACTCATACATAAATAACAGTTATTTATGTTATTAATAACATTTATTATTTAATCATTTCAGTTCCAGGACATCGCTGCAGGCATTCCACAGGCTAGGGTTCTAGGTTCAACCATCTTCAGCTGCTTTGTGAAGTGGGTGATCCAACTTCTTTTGAGATACTTAGCATCAGCCAATTTGATTCATTGTATGTGATATCAAGTAGACTGAGCACACTGGATACAGCAAAGACATTGGATCCTGACAATATCCAGCCATAATGCTTAACTGTTGTGCTTCAAAACTAGCAGCAGCCCTAATCAATCAGCTACAGCACTGGTAACTACCTGATAAAGTGGAAAATAGCCCAGCTTTGTGATTTGATTTGATTTGAGTTATTTAGTCACATGTAGTAATATACAGTGAAAAGTATTGTTTCTTGCGCCATACAGACAAAACATACCATTAATAGAGAAGGAAATGAGAGAATGCAGAATGTAGTGTTACAATCTTAGCTAGGGTGTAGAAAAAGATCAGCTTGGTGCAAGGGAGGTCCTTTCAGAAGTCTGAAAGCAGCAGGGAAGGAGCTGTTCTTGAGTTGGTTGGTACCAACTTTTGTATTTTTTTTCCCCGAAGGAAAAGGGTAGAAGAGAGAATGTCCAGGATGTGTGGGATTTTTAATTATGCTGGTGCTTTGCCAAGGCAGTGGGAAGTGTAGGCAGAGTCAGTCGATGGGCGGCTGGTTTGCATGATAGGTTAGGCTACATTCATGACCTCTTGAAGTTCCTTGCAGTCTTGAGTAGATTAGGAGCCACACTAAGCTGTGATACAACCAAAAAGAATGCTTTCTATGATACATCTGTAAAAGTTAGTGAGAGTCATCGCCAACATGCTAAATTTTCTGAGTCTTCTGAGAGAACAGAGGTGCTGGTGAGCTTTCTTAACTATAGTGTCGGCATGGGGGGACCAGGTCAGGTTGTTGGTGATCTGGACATCTAAAAACATGAAGCTCTCGCCCCTTTCTACTTCATTCCTGTTGATGTACACAGGGGCATATTCTCCTTTATGCTTCATGAAATCGATGCCAATCTCCCTCATTTTGTTGACGTTGAGGGAGAGATTATTGTTGCCATACCAGTTCACTAGATTCTCTATCTCAATCCTGTACTCTGTCTCATCTTTGTTTTGAGATGTTGTGCAAAAAGAACAAAAGTCCCAAACACTTGGCTGAATCATTACAAGACTCATTTTCTTTTGAGATCAAGAATCAAATTTGCATGTGTCCTGCAATTAATTTTGATATTTTTCTGTGTCATCATTGTCAGTAAGTTTTGTTATTATATATTAGTTCTTCGCGATTCACTGCCAGCTCCATCCACTTCAGCAAAAAATGCACCTTATTGATTGTCATCTCCAATACATGTACGTGTGAAACAAGCATTCTGAAACTTTTGCTTCTGAGAATTCCCCTTCAAAGTTATAAAAAAAAGTTCTGTAGGCCTCCTGTAACAAAAGTTTATTTTTGCATATAAAAAAGTTATAGAACATAGAACATTACAGCACAGAACAGGCCCTTCGGCCTTCGATGTTGTGCCGACCAAAATAAAAAGCAATGCCCCTCCAAACTAAACCATTCCCTTCTCTTCCATATACTTATCAATTAACCTCTTAAACGCCACCAAACTTGGCGCATCTACAACAGCTGCAGGCAGGGCATTCCACTCCCTAATCACTCTTTGAGTAAAGAACCTACCTCTGATATCCGTCCTATAACTCATACCCCTTAATTTAAAGCTGTGTCCCCTCGTGCTAGCTTTCTCCATCCTAGGAAAAAGGCTATCACTGTCCACCCTATCTAAACCTCTAATCATCTTATATGCTTCAATAAGATCCCCTCTTAGCCGCCTCCTTTCTAACGAAAACAACCTCAAATCCTTCAACCTCTCTTCATAGGACCTGCCCTCCATACCAGGCAACATCCTGGTAAACCTCCTCTGTACCCTCTCCAATGCCTCCACATCTTTCTTATAATGTGGGGACCAGAACTGCACACAATACTCCAAGTGCGGCCGCACTAGAGTTTTGTACAGTTGCAACATGATGCTGCGGCTCCTAAATTCAATCCCCCTACCAATAAAAGCTAAGACTCCATATGCCTTCTTAACAACTTTATCCACTTGACTGCCTACTTTCAGGGATCTATTGACACATACACCAAGATCCTTCTGTTCCTCAACACTATTAAGAGCCCTACCATTAGCCCTATACTCTACACATTTATTGTTCCTGCCAAAGTGCATTACTTCACACTTTTGAGGTAAGTGTGAGTTGTTTATATAATCAAACAAGTATTTGTTTCACTTAATTTGAATCGAAAATTGATTGCATAATCTACAGTGCAGTGCTGAGGGAATGCTGCATTGAGAGAGGTTGGAAACTCGAGATAGTAGGTGACTGACAAGTTTTTGTGCTCTGTTAACAACATGAAGAGTGCCTTAAAAAAACTACTATACTGTGCACTGTTGGACATATTATAGAATTAAGAGGTGTTCCACATTACAGATAATCAATGCACTGGATTTCAATATGCTCTCCTGAAGGCCTCATTAAATCAATGTAGCAAACAATTCGTGAACCAATTTTGAGATAAGGTTTCAACAAGTCCTTCTGAGTGTGAAAGAATTCCATAACGTTTATGGCAGTTAGAGTTCTAATTTTGAATGAATAAATTACCTGTAACAGACACATCTGTTTAGTCGCCTTATTCATAGATGATTTTAAACCCAGTTGAACATTAATTCCACTCTTTAATCAATAAATCTGCATTCAATGCTTTTTTAATTTTCGACCACAGCCTAGTTAGAGATAAATGATTATGGGTTATGACCTGAATCAGGCTCTAAATCCCAGCAGTACAGACACCCACCAGAACCAATGCATGTAAAGAAGAATCTCTCCTTATTGACTTGGGTATTACTTCTTCACTGGCTGCTGCATCTTACTGAACGGATTGAGGAAATCTACTATCCCTCTGACGATATTGGTAATAATCTCAATGTGCTCCCTGTCCATTTACCTCTTGATGCATCTTTCTCATCATCAAGTGCTCCAACCCAACCCTCCAAGCCATACCCACACCTCCCCATTTGCCCATCCACTTGCTTATACCTGAAACACAAAAGGCATCTCCATCTGACTCTGTTTTTAATTGTTGGCTTTGCATCACCCACCCAACACCAAGTAAACCAACCAACCTGATTGGATTGGTTATATCCAACTGAGAAGTAGGAGTTAGATAAAGATTATTGGTTAGGAGTGTGACAGGTTGAGATGAAGAATCTAATGGAATTGCTGTTGCTAATCATTGATAAGGAAGGAAGATGTTGTTGACGATGCTATTAAGTGGCAAATATTTACCAAAAACAAATGATCTGTCACCAAATGATCTGATCAGTTTGGATTCTGTCAGGACCACTTGATTCCAGATTTTTTACAGCTGAGGTCTAAACATGAGCAAAAGAGCTGAATTCCAGAGATAAGGTAGAGTGATTGTCCTTGACACCAAGGTAGCATTTGAATGTGACATCAGGGCACCCTTGTAAAATAAAATGGGATCAGAACAGGGGAGTGATGGGACAAGTGGAGGAAGATATTGAAGCAGGGGAATACTCTTCTCTGGGTGGAGTCATAACTAGTACAAAGGAAGGTGGTTGTAATTATGAGAGACCAGCCATCTCTCACGGTTGTCAGAATTAATCAAGATAGTATCCTAAGCATATTTATGACCTTCCCACCATTTAAGGTTAGAAATGGGAATGTCTGCTAATGATTTCCAGTGGTCAGTTTCATTCACAACTCCTAGGATAATGAGGCAGTCCATCCTTGTGTGCATCAAGACTTGGAAAAGATCCAGGCTTAGGCTGATATGTAACAAGTAACATTCTCTCAATAATTCCACTCAGGCCCTATCCCTGTAACAAATCTATCCTTCTGCACTGTAGGGATTCTATAATTTTGTGAGTAACTTAGCTCCTGATTCCTCAAAGCTTTTTCACCATCTACAAGTCACAGTTGAGTGTGACGGAATACTTTTCAATCAGCTGGAGGGGTTTAGCTCCAGCAATACTCAAAAAATGCAATACATTCCAGGACAAAACAGCAAATTTCATTGGCCCACTAACCAGCTTAAAAATTATGACCCTCTACCACCGGTGCACAGTGGCTGCAGTGTTTCCCATCTATGAGATTCTCAGTAACTTATCTCGTCAAAGTTGAAGCTGACAACAAATTCGAAACCACCTCCCCCACCGCCCCCAACCTCTGCCACCGTGAAAGACTAGGGCAGCAAATATATGAGATCACTACCAACAGCAAGTTGCCCTTCACACTATGAGTATTCTGATTTGGGACTAAATCACTGTTAGTTCACTGCCGCTGGACTAAATTATGAACTCCTTTTCCTAATGGCACTGTGGATGTATCTGTATCACATGGACTACTGTAGTTCCAGAAGGTAGCTCGTCATTACCTTCCAAAGGAAAACTGAGGATTGGCAATAAAATGCTGCCCTTGTCAGAATTTTCTACATCTTGTGAAAATATAAAAATAATTGCTTAAAATATATTTGGGACTCCTTCCCTTGTTAGGAACCCCTGTTGTAGAGTAAAGGATTGTATTCCACTGCCTTCCATGATGTTTCTTTTTTTTTGTTGTTGTAGGCCTCCAAAATGGAGCATGCAGCAATTATTTTATGGAGTACCACCAAATGGAAGCAGTTCCTCACCTTACCATTCCACACCCTGACTGTCACTCAGTTGGCATTTTCGCCAGATGACCAATTCTTGTTGGCAGTTTCACGAGATCGAACCTGGTCTCTCTGGAAACAACATGAATCGGCAGACTCTATTTCAGGTAAGAACACAATAAGTACACTCATTTAAAGGGATTGCATGCTGCACTTATGGCCACTAAACCTTTAATAATTTGATGTCCAGACTTGACCAAGTTATTTTTGAGCAAATTATTTTACTTCCAATAATTTGCTGTATTAAATTGACCTGTAATCTCTCATGTTCCAAGAAATACCAGTTCGGAATAAAGGATTCCACACGGTTTTGCGCTGTTATGTGATTTTCTGAAGACTTCCCAAAGTGATTCACGTTTTTAGTTTACAATATATAACTAAAATTGTTGATACTATGTTAAATCTGTAAGTACTCAACAACAATTTGTATTCCTTTAAAAAAGACAGTCAGTGAAAATTAAAGTATCCTTTTAATTATAGTCTGAGAGTTTCACAACATTTTTTTGTTGACATTTTTCTGTGTAGTTGAACTCAAGTTATTAGACTATACGCTACCTATTTAAAACTAAGGACAATAAGTATTATATTTAAAAAATGTTTGTATGAAATGTTACCTTAATAGTTTCAATGTACTTTTGGTTTTGATATTTTTAGCAATTTGTGACACATCATTGCTATAAGTAGTGTCAAGGCCAGACAAGAAGCAGCAAGATTTAGTACTAACAATGAACAACATTTGGTATGCTAGCCTTTATAGGAAGGGGTATAGAGTACAAGAGCTGGCCTTTAATGTTGCAGTTGTATAAAACGTTGGTTAGACCTCATTTGGAATACTGCGTCCAGTTCTGGTCGCCTTACTACCGGAAGGACGTGGAAACTCTGGAGAGAGTGCAGAGGAGGTTTACCAGGATGCTGCCTGGTATGGAAGGTCTGAGTTACGAGGAGAGATTAGGCAAATTGGGACTGTTTTCCTTAGAAAGACGTAGACTTAGAGGAGATCTGATAGAGGTGTACAAGATTTTGAAGAGGATAGATAGAGTAAACAGGGTTAAGCTTTTTCCTAGGATGGACTCAAATAGCACGAGGGGTCACGGGCTTAGGGTGAGGGGGGTAAGGTATAATTTGGATGCTAGAGGGAGTTTTTTCACACAGAGGGTGGTGGGAGTATGGAATGCGCTGCCAAGTAAAGTGGTGGAGGCAGGTACTCGAGTTATTTAAGAAATACTTAGATGGGCACATGAACAGAATGGGAATGGAGGGGTATAGAAAACTGATTTAAAATAGGGATCATGAGCCTTGGGAGTCCCTGGGAAGTGTGTAAATAGATGATGATATTGATGTACTTGTTTTTATCCTACAGGTGCTTTGGTCCACCTTGTTGTCTAACAAGGGGCATACACGCGATGGGTCGTGAGAGGGCTGCTTTTGGATTTTTTTCGAGAGTATCCTAGTGCTTCACGTCGTTAGTGTACGCTTGACCTGGACCATTTGATGGGCAACACGACAGCTCAGTGACTATCGCTGTGCTGTGCAGATACATGGATTTGGGCCTGTGTCTGTGGGAGTTTGCGCATTCTCCCCGTGCTTGCGTGGGTTTTCTCCGGGTGCTCCGGTTTCCTCCCACATCCCAAAGATGTGCTCTTAGGCTAATTGGCAAAACAAATTCTCCCTAAATTGTCTCAAATTTGGTTTTTAATCCATAGGTCTATAAACATAGACAGGGATCACGGGTAAAGGTGGGAACATCGGGGTGGCAGCGCAGGCTCGTTGGGCCAAAGGGTCTGTTTCCCGTGCTGTTTTGTTCTTTGTTCTATTGTAATTTTGGTATTTTAACCTCTCTGAAGTATATTTCCATGGACAGTTTTAAGGTGCTATCTTCTGTTGTGATTAAATATATTTGTAGGTGGATGTATCTTAACCTTGGAGTGATTGAGTGAATGTAAATAACTCAGCTGCAAACTTTTGTCCATTAAAACCGAAGAAAGTTATTTTAACTTTCTGGGTAAGTGTGTGTGCAAAATAAACAAACGCTAGCTGTTTCACTCATGATTCATCAACACCATCACACGTACAAAAACCAGATAGAGTTGAAGGTAAAAGAAATGGAATTAATGAAGTTGATGATGAATGTAAATGGCTAGAAGTGAAGATCTTGAAAAATAAGATTTCTCCATGGCTGTGAAAGCTGTTGTCATCGATCTGCCAGAGTTTGAGAACATCTGGTGAACTTAGGTGAAACAGATTAGAGGACAGAGTCCTGGTTCCTTTTTCAAGGTGTTACAGACATATGCTTAGCTGACTACAATGTCAGGTGGCTCTTTGCAAGACTGTCCCTTTCTGAGGGAGGTCAGTTTTGAAGTCTCAGATGTTTCTTTGCAAAGCAATTTGTATACTCGGCTGTGTCTTTAGCAGGGAACCAAGGCCTCTGCTGTATCATGTGACCTTACATCAGTGGTCGAATCACTAGTCTCAAATAAAGGATTATGATAAAATTCCGAATAGTGCAGAAGAGGCTATTCAGCTCTTCAAGACTGCACCGATGACAATCTCATCCAGGCCTTGTCCCCGTAATCCCACATGTTTACTCTGCTAATCCCCCTTACATTAAGGATCAATTTACTCTGACCAAGTCATCTAACTTGCACATCTTTGGACTGGGAGGAAACCAGAGCACCTGGAGAAAGCTTCTGGGAAAATGTGCAAACTCCACAGAGATGGTCACCCAAGGATAGGATTGAATCGGGTCCCTGGTTCTGTGAAGCAGTAATGCTAACCACTGTACCACTCCGTAAAATCCGTATAGTGCATTTGACCCAGCAAGGCTGCACCGACAACAATTCCACCTAAGCCCTATACCCATAGCATCACGTATTTATCCTTCCAGTTCTCCTGGTACTAAGCGGCAATTTAATATGGCCAATCAACCTAACCTGCACATCTTAGAGGTATGAGAGGAAACTGGAGCACGCGAAGGAAACCCACACAGACATAGGGAGAACATGCAAACTTTGTACAGTCACCGATGGCCAGAATTGAACCCCAGTGTCTGGAGCTGTGAAGCAGCAGAGCTAATATTCTTCCATTGTGCTGCCTTATGTTCTTCTCCAATCTGTGGTTTTACTTGTCCAAAACAGTTTTTGCTTGAAAAGGGCAAAATCTATATTTGAGGTGTTTTTGAGGTTTTATTTATCTCCTGATAAATAACCTTATTGAAACATATAAGATAATTAGAGGTTTAGATAGGGTGGACAGTGATAGCCTTTTTCCTAGGATGGAGAAAGCTAGCACGAGGGGACATAGCTTTAAATTAAGGGGTGGTGGTTTTAAGACAGGTGTCAGAGGTAGGTTCTTTACCCAGAGGGTGGTAAGGGTATGGAATGCCTTGCCTGTGTCAGTTGTAGATGCGCCAAGTTTGGTGGCGTTTGAGAGGTTAGTAGATAAGTTTATGGATGAAAGGGGAATGGTTTAGGTTAGAGAGTCACTGCTTGTTCCTAATTGGTCGGCGCAACATCGAAGGCCGAAGGGCCTGTTCTGCGCTGTAATGTTCTATGTTCTATGATCTGACAAATATTGAGCAGAATTTTCCTATCTCGTCCACCATGGGAATTCAGCAGGCAGGGCGTGGACTTTCCGGCCTTGGGGTGAGCCTAGCTACAAAATCCCAGACATTGGGTCAATATCAGAAGGAGTCCTCTGGAGACAAGAGTGAGATCTAATAGCTCTCAGAAGCCATCTTGAATTTTACTCTTTCGAGGCATAATTAAAAAAAAAAGGGTGAAATTTTCATGTCCTGTCTGTGGTGGGCAGGAGCAGTGAATCTAGCGGCAAGCAAAAATTTGGAAATCCATTGGCATAAAAACGGTTTGCAGTTAAAGTTTATTTATTAGTCGTAAGTAAAGCTTTCATTAACACTGCAGTGAAGTGACTATGAAAATCCTCTAGTCGTCACATTCTGGCACCTGTTCAGGTCAATGCATCTAACCATCTCTCGGATTGGCTAAACTGCTGTCTGGTGGACTAATGCAATTGGCATTCACCTGAATCTCATGAATGTTCATTAAAAGTGTTGCTGAAATCTCCTCATGCATTCAAACCCTGCGTCATGTCAGTGGAAAATTACTTTGGCCTCAAACTTGTTTGAAAATATGTGGCATGAGGAAATTGGACCTCAGCTTGCTCTTGAATTTGAGGAGAGTGCAACATATGTAGCCTGCTGCGCCATTCTTGTTGCAAGGGAAAACCTTGCTGCTAATCCTCCTGCAATCTCCACTTTTATTATTTATTATAGGGATGTGGACTTTATTGACCAGGCCAATATGTACTACCCATCCCTAATCCCCCTTGATAAGGTGATGGTGAGTTGACTTCTTGAACCACTGCAACCCTTTTGGTGTAAAGACACTACCTTGGACGACTTGATGACAATCAGGAATGGCAAAAAAAAATGCTGGTTTGGCCAATAAAGCCCACATCCCTTGAATAAATTTTAAAAAACATCTCTAACACTCCCATCGCACTCTCACCTCCAGCCTGGATTCCTTGCTGATCCTTGGCCTCTGGTGTGTGTATTGCTGGTAATTACTATCTCCCATCCAGTGGCACAGACTGCAGTGAAGAATTCCAAACCTCTATTTGGCAGTTGGGCTCCCCACCTCAGAGGTCCCAGCAAAGGCCTTAATACAGCGGGCCTTTCCCAAAAAAGATAGTGCAGGCTTTTGCCAACCTCCAGCTGGCAGACTTTTAAAATTTATTCAAGGGATATGTGTTTCATTGGCCAAAACAGCATTTTCTCCTCTTGCCAGTGGACATAACCCTGAGATATGTCATGACAGCTTACATATTGTAAAATTCTTGAATACATCAAAGTCAAAATGAAACAAACGTTTTCTTGTACAATTTTAATTCTTAGTCTTCCTAATAATTGTTTTAATCAACTGAAACTGTTCTATACTTGTGTGATTGTTCTCTTATCTTTCGAGCTGCAGACCACTTGGCAACTGGCTACATATCAACTTGAGTTACTTACTGCTGCAGACCAAGTTGCATATTTCTGTTCCATCCTTGCAAACGATAAATGCTAACAATCACTATCATTAAAAGAAAGATAAATGTCCAGAAAGCACACAGCAGCAACCAGGTAAAAAATGCACTTGAGGAATAGGTGGCGATAGGTTTACTGCTGGACTGCTTTGTAAACCTTACTGTCAACATAGCAAAAGAAACATAGAATCAACCATGAAAAACATTGTCTGACACCACCATTTGCAATAACCCAACCAGCCTTATTTATGTGCTTGGTATGATAGTAAATTTATTTGCTAATCAATGAATTAAAAGCAAAAAGTGCTGACAGCTATCATCCATTTTCTACTTTGGCTAAGGGGAGTTCTTCTCTCCACATGTGTAACATGATAGGCAAAAATGTTGGTATTATTCACCTGGAGATAGTGTTACAACTTGGTAGGAACAGACAATCTAGCTTCTCTTTATTTAGTCTCCTCAGTAGGGGTCACAGAGGTTTTTAGAACATAGAACATAGAACACTACAGCACAAACAGGCCCTTCGGCCCACAAGTTGTGCCGAACACATCAAAACCTACCCAGCCATAGACCTATCTATACCCCCCAATCCCATTGGATCCCATATACTCATCCAGAAGTCTTTTAAAAGACCCCAGCGCGTTCGCCTCGACCACCACCGATGGCAGCCGATTCCATTCACTCACCACTCTCTGAGTGAAAAACTTTCCCCTAGCATCCCCTCTGTACTTGCTTCCCTGCACCTTAAATCTGTGCCCTCTCGTCGCGACCATTTCAGCCCTGGGAAATAGTCTCTGAGAGTCCACCCTATCTATTCCTCTCAACATCTTGTAAACCTCTATCAGGTCGCCTCTCAACCTTCGTCTCTCCAGGGAGAACAGTCCCAGCTCCCTCAACCTGTCTTCATAAGGCATGCCTCCCAATCCAGGCAACATCCTTGTAAATCTCCTCTGCACCCTTTCAATAGCTTCCACGTCCTTCCTGTAGTGAGGCGACCAGAACTGCGCACAGTACTCCAAGTGTGGTCTGACAAGGGTCCTATAAAGCTGCAGCATTACCTCCTGACTCCTGAACTCAATCCCTCGATGAATGAAGGCCAGTACACCGTAAGCTTTCTTAACCACATCCTCCACCTGGGAGGCCGATTTGAGAATTTTAATTTATTTTATAGGTATCTTTTCCAATCCAAATATATTTCCTTTCTTACAATTAGCCAATCAAACGTGTTTTCTTGAGTCAAAGAAAGAACAAGTTTATTAGTTACTAAACCTGAGAAAAAAATAATGAAAACAGGATAACACACACTGATATCAGAAGAAAAGTTAGAGTCCAAATACAAGTTGAAAGAATATACAATGAAATTCTTTGCTTGTTCAACATTGAGGCCATTTAAAACCCTACAGTTGAATTCAAGTCCAAATAACTGCTCTTAACTGGAGACAATTTCCTTCCTTTTAAATCTGTGATCCACTTCCCAAAAATTAATAGGTTTCTCCTGAAGTTCTAACTATTGCGTTGGGGCTTTTCTTAAGAGGCAGAGCAATTTCCTACTGTTCCCTTTTTTTCTAGATGACTTATTTCTGTGTCTGGCTTAGCAAAAACAGTTCTTAAAAACCTTCTGTTCGTATATTCCCAAAAAAGAATTTGCAATATGTCTTGTCATCATCTTTTTAGAAATAATTGCATTTTTGATCTTTCATCTCGGAGACCTTTGACCCAAACCAACAGGAAGTGCTTATTTCATCCTCGACAGATAAATTGGAATATCAGTTGTGTGTACCTGGCGGTTAGCAGTTGTCTCTACTGTTGATTAAAATTTAGCACTTTGCATTTTTAATCTCTTTTGTTGAAGAATTGGGTTTTGAAGTCTATGTTTCCTTTGAAATGTCTCTCGCTTCACACTTCCTTTCAAGGGTATTCTTGTTTGCTATACAAGCTTTCACCTTAGAAGATGGCCTTGTGTTTTAAAGCAGTTTATTGTGTCATTTTCTAAAGTCCAGGATTTCCAGTTGAAATTTTTTTCATAATTTTTCAAAAGAAGCATTTTTTTTGTCAGTGGAACAGTGTCTTTGCATTGGCATTTCAGTCCAAATCTTCTTGTGATCTTGTCAGCCATCCAAATCTTTATCTATATTTGTTTGTGAATTAAAGGGAAAGTTGTGATTTTTCTCTGCACAAAATGTGTTTCTTCACTGGGATATAAAATTAGGATTTAAGACTTTAGATGGTACCCTCAGATAAAGACATTGATACAGACTTGCATATAACTAATTGGTTCACGCATTATGATGTTTGTGTGCATTAACATAGTTTTGTGAACGGAAGTCATAATTGGCAAAGTTAATAGAGTTCTTTTGAGGATGCAATATTTTGAGAGCCACTAGATGTAGTTTTTCAAAATTATTTCACAAGGTGTGGGCATCACTGGCTCGGCCAGCATTTATTGTCCATCCCTTATCATTCTTGGGAAGATACTAGTAAGCCTCCTTCTTTAGTTGCTGCAGTCCATGTGGTGTAGGTACATCCACAATGCTGTTAGGAAGGCTGTTCCAGGATTTTGACCCAGCAGCAGTGAAACACCGACGGAGTGGCTCCAAGTCAGGTGGCTTGAAGGACAACTTGCAGATGGTGATGCTCAACTGCCTTTATCCCCTGAGGTGGTAGAGGTTGTGGATTTGGAAGATGCTGTCAAGTAAACTTTGGTGAGTTTCTTCAGTGCATCTTGTAAATAGCACAAATTGCTACAACTGTGGAGGGAATGGGCAAAAAATTGACATGTTGAGAATGATCTAAAGTTGTCCACATTGACGTGAACAGAAAATCAGAATATTATTTAAATGGAGATTACAGCATTAAGCTGTCAAGAGGGAGCGAGGTGTCTTTGTTCATGAATCATAAGAAGTTAGCATGCAGCAAGTAATTAGGAAAGCAAATGAAATGTCGACCTTTATTGCAAGGAGGATGAAATATACAAGTAGGGAAGTCTTGCTACAACCATATAGGGTGTTGATAAGACCACGCCCTCAATTTTGCATACATTTTTGATCTCATGTTCTAGGCAGGAGAGGGCTTAATTTAAATAGTGCTAATTTCTCCTTTTGCCATCCGTCTATAAAGATGGAACAAGTTTGATTTGTTTCCCTCTTTATAAAAGTGTAATATGATATATTTTGTTGAGGTATTTCTCAACCCCTCAGTTTTGTTGTGATCCAAATTTCTGTTAATAACCTCACAACAAACTCGAGATGAACTTGAAGGGTCAGTATATTTGCACATATTCAAAATACGAAAACAGTATTTACATCATTCTTGTCGCGATTAAATAGAAAAGAGAGTGGTAGATTAAAGGAAGATTTACGTTGTAGAGAAAGGAAATATTGTTTCAAATGTGTTCTAGAGTCAAAATAAAATGGACTGAAAACTTGCTGAATAATTCACTTTTTTTGATGGTGTTAACTTTACACAACGAGATATGCATGCAGAGATTAATCGGTCTTGTGATTGTATAGAATTTTCAGCGGAAGTAGTGTTGATGGGGGTCAGGTATTCCAATTAGACAGAATACCTTGTCTGAGAGGCTACTGGTCAGATGGTAAATAGCAGACTGAGCTTTTTAGTTCAGCAAGGCACTATTACTTGTTTCCCAAGCCAGATGCCCATGTCACATGAGTCCCATCACTCCACCATTTTTGACAAAGAATGTGTACCTAACAGAGGATTCCAAAGACTGTTAAAATATCTAAACCATTAGGAATTGAAGGGAAGGTTGTGGACTTGTCTCTTAACAGACAATCCATCTTTCTTCTGGCCAGCCTGGGCTACTAAATGCAGATGGCATTGTATAGTTCTCTTTGAAGTTGGGCTGTATAATCCACAGGTAGTCAACAGCTCATCAAAGAGAATGATGTCTGACTATTTCCAAAACTGCCGAGTAGCTTCTTTTGTTCAGGAGACAGGGACATAAGTTCAATCATTTTAAAAGTCTTTGTTCAGTTTTAAAATTTTAGAAATAGTAAGCACATCTCTATATATAATGTTGGGTCTCAGTCTCTCACATTACTTTAAGGAGTTATACGTAACTGGAGGCAGTTGAGGTTCACTAGATTGATTCCTGAGATGAAAAGTTGGCTGATGAGGAATAGTTAGTCAGGTTTATCTCTACTCATTGGAGTTTAGAAAAATGCAAGGAGATTTTAATAAAAGATACAAAATGACAGGATTAGATGGTGAAAATGTTTGCCTTAATAGGGGAATCTAGAAGTAGAGGACACAGTGGAGATGAGCATTTTTTGTTTTAGTGGATTGCTAATCTTTGGAATCTTTTACCTCAGAAAGCAGTGAGGCTGAGCCATTGAATATATTAAAGATGGAGTTAGACAGATTGTTAGTCTACAAGGGAGTTGAAGGTTGCTGGAGGCAATTGGGAAAGTGGGGTTTAAGGTCATGATTTTATTGTGGCACTGCAGTTTCTAGAGGCTGAAATGACCTACACCTGCTCTTATTTCTTATGTTCTTAGCTGAACATAGTTAGCTGCAGAATTGATTTTGTTTCTGATATTTTGGTGAGTTACACAGGTCATTGTAGGCTGATTCATTTAAAGATATCTGATGTGCTTGTTATGTTTATTGATTAGCTTGCTCCAAGTGTTTCGTGGTTGATAATATCTATTATTTGTATAGCAGCAATGTCATTGATTGACCATCAGACAGCTTCTTGCTGCGCTGTTTGTCAGTAATGTGTGATTCCAGTATTGTTCGTTCTGTCTTTTCACAGTGACGCTATCTGTTTTTATTCTCATGGGCTGTTTTCCCTGGCAGTCGGTTTTAATAGTTTGTTGATATGTGTTGATTACTGTCCACCTTCTGAACCTTTGTTGGATAAGTTGATTGGGACTTTTATATGTCCTTGGTTTCACTTACTTGCATCTTGGCTATTGCAAAAACTTTTGTATTGCAGCAGTACAAGTGAAAAAGGATATCAAATCTAAACTCTAATTTAAATATAACATATTAATCATAACTGTCAGAACATTGCTGTCTTCAACATATTTCTGATTAGAGCTTGTGTTTTCAAATCACTAGATTATGTCCATCCAGTACTTTCCCTTTTAAGTTTTAATGTGTATACTTGAATGTTCTATGGGTGTTCAACGTAGCAAGAGAGGATGAGAAATTTACACCATTTATACTGGACCTGTGTTGTCAGCTGGCCAATTAAGGTAAAGAATTTTACTGAAGAATTATGCACTGCTCCATCATTGCAAAATTGTTGTTTTGCTATAGATAGCTTCATGAAGCACCAAGATCCATAATAATGGGTACTTTTGTTCTAATTCACATTGAGGATGAAAGCAAAATCAGATCTGCATCATTTTCTCTTATAGATCAGCACGGACACAGTATTTTTAAATGAATAGGGGGAAAAAACATATAATTGAACAATTTAAATGTTACAACAATTCTAGAGGACCATAGGCTGCTCTCCTCTTTGAGAGAGAGGCAGCTGGCTGGTGGTGATTTAATCTAACAGTCATCACAACTCAAGCAAGGGGCAAGGTTGAGAAGGTGGAACCTTCATGAATAACTTCAGTCAGTACGGGAATTGAACCTGCACAGTTAGCATTGCTCTTCATCACAAACCAGCCATCCAGCCCAACTGAGTTGAGTTAAAGATAATTTTTTAAATTTTAAATGTGACCTTACATATGCAGTTTGATTAGAGTAACTATCGGCATTCCTACCAGACCATCTCCACAACACAGGACTGAAAAAGTTCTCCCCAGAGCATTTTCAGACCATTGAAGACCAGATGTATGACCTATGATGCATATTGGGATCTCAAGGAAATTCTGAAGCTCTGACCTGGAAATTGTCCTGGAAGTTTGAATTCTGACAAACATAGAACACTACAGCACAAACAGGTCCTTTGGCCCACAAGTTGCACCAATCATATCCATACCTACCAGGTCATCGAACTATCTGTAACTCCCAATCCCATTTAATCCCATGTACTCATCCAGAAGTCTTTTAAAAGATCCCAGTGAGTTCGCCTCCACCACCACCGACAGCAGCCGATCCCATTCACTCACCACCCTCTGAGTGAAAAACTTATCCCTAACATCTCCCCTGTACTTGCTGCCCAGCACCTTAAACCTGTGACCATTTCAGCTCTGGGAAATACCATCTGAGAATCCACCCTATCTATTCCTCTCAACATTTTATAAACCTCTTTCAGGTTGCCTCTCAATCTTTGCCTCTCCAAGGGAAAAACAATTTCCCTTCTCACTAAAACCATATGCCCAAAGTTCCAACTCTGAGCTGGAATCAGATACTTCAGACAGTTTCTTGGGAGATAGTTGAGCGGCTAATTAGAAGATGTTAGACTGAAGAATTATAAAGTCATAGAGGTTTACAGCATTGTCCATGCTGCCCTTATTTTTTTTTTGAAATCCCTAAGCTAATCCCAATTGCCCACATTTGGATCATATCCCTCTGTACCCATCTAAATGCTTTTTAAAAGATAAGATTGTACCTGCCTCTACTACTTTGGCAGCTTGTTCCATATATCCACAACCCTCTATGTGAAAAAATTGCCCCTCTGGACACTTTTGTATCTCTCCCTTCTCACCTTAAACCTATACCCTCTGGTTTTAGACTCCCCTGCCTTTGGGAAAAGATATTGACTATCTACCTTGTGTATGCCCCTCATTATTTTATAGACCTCTGGAAGGTCACCCCTCAGTCTCCTATGCTCCAGAGAAAAATGTCCCAATCTATTCAGCCTCTCCTTACTCAATCCATCAGGTCCCAGGAACATCCTAATAAATCTTTTCTGCACTCTTTTTTTCGTTCAATACTATCCTTCCTAAAATAGAGTGACCAGAATTGCATACAGTATTCCAAGTGTGGCCTTACCAATGTCTTGTACAACTTCAACAAGACATCCCAACTTCTGTATTGTGTTCTGACCAGTGAAGCCAAGTATGCCGAATGCCTTCTTCACCATTCTGTCACCTGTGACTTCACTTTCAGGAAGCTATGAACATGCACCCCTAGATTTTTTTGTCCTGTAACTCTCCCCAATGTCCAACCATTAACTGAATAAGTCCTGTCCTGGTTTAATCTACTAAAATGCATTACCTCACATTTGTCTAAATTAAACTCCATCTACCACTTGTCAGCCCACTGGCCCAATTGATCAAGATCTCACTGCAATTGGGGATAACCTTCCTCACTGTCCACCATGCCACCAATATTGGTGTCATCTGCAAACTTACTAACCATGCCCCCTATATTCTCATCCAAATCATTAATATAAATGACAAATAAGAGTGAGCCCAGCACTGATCTCTGAGGCACACTGCTGGTCAAAGGCTTTCAGTTTGAAAAACAACTCTCTACAACCAGCCTCTGGCTTTTGTTAAGAAGCCAATTTTATATCATTTGGATACCTCAGCCTGGATCCCATGAGATTTAACTTTATGCAATAACCTACCATGCTGTGCCTTGTCAGAGGCTTTGCTAAAGTCCATGTAGACAACATCAACTGCATTGCTCTCATCTGCCTTCTTGGCTACCCCTTTAAAAAAACTCAATTAAATTTGTGAGACATGATTTTCCACTCACAAAGCCAAGCTCTAATCAATCCTTGCATTTCTAAATGCCTGTAGATATCATCCAACAATTTACCCACCACAGATGTGAGGCTAACTGGCCAGTAGTTCCCAGGTTTTTCCCTGCAGCTCTTTTTAAACAAAGGCACAACATTTGCCACTCTCCAATCTTCAGGCACTTCACCTGGTCTAATTTTGGTTACCTACAGAACCAGAACCTAGCTCCAAACTTTCTCACTGACTTTCTCAGAACTTACTCAGTTAATGGTTGGACGTTGGGGAGAGTTACACTACCCACCTTATCACTCTATTTATACATTCATTCACTCACCCATGCACATTCACACTAGAAATTGAACTTATTTGATAGCAGCTAGTATTGACAATGATTACCTTTTGTGGGAGATCTAGGCCTATATTTTAAAAGTGTTACAGCGCTATGCTTTTCTCTTTGTCATAAATGTATCAATAATAAACCAGAATTAGTGAAACAACATGGGTACTTTGTTTGAAGATAAGTCTATATACAAGTGGAACTAACTGAGGGACTAAGCATGGAACATCTAAGCCGGGACTCTCTCAAAAAATTCTAAATTCCCAATGTGCAGGAAAATGGAAATAATTCCTGCGAGTTTTATTAGCATAATTTCCAGAATGAATCTCCAACAGTTTAGGCATCACTGAGTGACTCAGCAGGATTCACTCTGGAAACTAGGGTGCAGGGCCTATAAACACTCAAGAGGCTGGCAGCATAGTGCTGAGCAGGCCTCTGTGCATACACTGATCTGATGTAAAGATGCCGGCGTTGGATTGGGGTGGTAAGAACTCAGTAAGAATTTAGCAACACCAATTATTAATCCAACCGATTTATTTGATAGTAAAAAAGCGAGCTTTCAATACTCTTGTGTCTTCCTCAGGCAAGTGTAGTGTTCTGGTGCAGAACACTGCACTTGCCTGAGGAAGACACAAGAGTGTTGAAAGCTCGCTTTTTTACTATCAAATAAATCGGTTGGATTAATAATTGGTGTTGCTAAATTCTTACTGAGTCCATACACTGATCTGACAGGGCAGAGATCAGCACATGCGCAGTGGCCCTGCGTTGCTGGTAGAGATACACGGAAGCAGTGATGTCAGTAGGAAGTCTGCAAAATGGCCCTCATTGATGTCTCCCAGCCCAATGTGCTACTAGAGCACTACTCCTGCTGCTTGCAGACTAACTACAAATCACATCCTGTGTCGGTTGTAGTACTGATTGACAGCCGTTTAAGGTTTGTCCTTTAAGACACATGGACACCATATCATAGTAGTTCCTAGCCGCACCTAATTGAATTCTTCTGATGTGACACAAATTATTGGCTGGGTATATTTGAGTAGTGTGTCAATAATAAAAAAAAGGATACTTGATTTTAGAAACTACTAAATTGACTAAAATTATGTTTAGAATTGTGCAAGAGATGACTCTTGTTTCCACAAACCAATGCATAATTTTTAGGTTTCATGTAATTTTCACGGCTATTGTAGAACACATGCTAGTCTTCTGTAACTGGAGCTGAGAAATTGAAGAAATGCTGAACAAATTGTTTACACATCTAAGTAACAAGTTTGTGGATGACACAAAATTCGGTGGAAATGTGAGTTGTGAGGATGATGTCAAGAGGCTTCAAAAGGATTTGGACAGATTAACTGGGCAAGCACATGGCAGATGGAAATTAATGTGGATAAATGTGAAGTTATCCACTTTGGTAGGAGGAACAAAGATGTGGAGTATTTCTTAAATAATGAGATTGGGAAATGTTGATGTCTGTAGGAGTATCTCAGAGACCTATGTCTTTGCTGCTTTTATGTAGGAGATTTCTCTCTATTAATACAGCTCAGCAATTACAAAGAACTCATGGAGATAGTAACTCTAGTCTGAAGGCATAGTTTATTGTGCAAACCCGGCATCCATGGAAGGAGAACATTCCGAGACAACTCGAATTACTCTAGCTAAATTATCAAGACATTCTGTAATTATACGTCTGCAGAAATCATCTGCCCACCAATCTATCCAACTTTATAGCTTGGACCAGTCATGTTAAGATGGATTATTTATCTTGGCCAATTGCATCCTATAGTCTGGCAGCATGAGAATTCTTTGGTTCCTTGAATGTGGAAGCCCTCAACCCACTTCTCTTCGCAACTTCAATTACATAGGTTCAACAGTACCTTTCCTTTCTCAATTACATTGGCCGTACAGTTTGAAAGTTCCCGTTCTCACTGTCTAAGCATTTCTTATCAGTAGAAAATTAATTTAGTGTCTCAAAACTATAGGATTAAAAACTGTGCTCTGTGGCCATATTGTTTTAAAGGATGTGATTCATCTCACTTAGCTTTCATCTCATTATCCTTTGGGGTAGTCTGTATTTGGCCAAGGGGTACAGAATACTTTCAAAAATACATATTTAAAATCTTTAACAGTGATTATATGTGTTTCTATGCAACAGTACCTTTGTAATTCCAGGTACATCATACTTATTCTACACTATATTCATTTTTAAATTAGTCTACCCTGATTATTAGTTTCTTAATACCAGACTATCCTTATTTCCTCTAATAATGTCCAAAGGATGTCTTTGTTCATAAGTCATTGAAACCTAACGTGCAGGTGCAGCAAACAATTAGGAAGGCAAATGGTACTGCTTCCCTTTATTGTAAGAGGATTTGGGTGCATGAGTAAAGATGCCTTGCTTCAGTGAACTTTGATTGGACTTCATCTGAAGTATTTTTTTTTTCTCTCTCTCCTAAAAGTAATTTAAAGTATCAGGGATGGCAGTGCAGGCAGTCCGTTGCAACTCCTGTAGTATGTACGAGGTGAGGGACACCAGTAGTGTTCCTGCTGATTATACCTGCAGGAAGTGTGCCCGTTTGCAGCTCCTTGAGGATCGTGTTAAGGAGCTGGAGCTGGAATTAGAGGAACTCAGGATAATCCGAGAGGTTGAGGAGGATATTGGCAGGAGCGACAAAGAGATAGTCACTCCTAAAAGTGATTCTTGGGTAACTATTAGGAGGAGGGGTAAGAAGCAATCGGGTAGACAATCCCCTGGGGCTGTTCCCCTCCGAAACAAATTTTCTGTCTTGGAGGCTACAGTTGAGGAAGAATCAACTGGAGAGGACCAAAGGGAGCAGGTCTCTGAGGGTGAGCCTGCTGAGAATGCTCAGGTGGGTATGGAGAATAAGAGATTGGGCCTAGTAATTGGAGACTCCACAGTTAGAGGGACAGATAGGAGAGTAAGTAGTAATAAAAGTGACTCAGGGCTGGTGTGTTGCCTCCCAGGGGCTGGAGTCCAGGATGTCTCAGATCGGGTTTTTAAGATTCTTAAGGGAGAGGGGAGTCAACCCCAAGTCATAGTTCATGTAGGGACACATGATATAGGAAGGACGAGGGAAGGGGATATTAAACAGAAATTTATGGAGTTGGGGTGGAAGCTTAGGGCCAAAACTGTCAGAGTGGTTATCTCTGGACTCTTGCCTGTGCCAAGGGATAGTTTAGAGAAGAACAGAGAGAGGGAATGTTTGAACTCGTGGCTGCGGGGATGGTGCAGGAGGGAGGGGTTCAGGTTCCTGAACAATTGGGACTCATTCTGGGATAGGTGGGACCTCTACAAGAGAGATGGTCTACACCTGAACCAGAGGGGAACTAATATCTTGGGGGGAAAATTTGCTAAGGCTATGCAGGGGGCTTTAAACTGATTCGGGGGGGGTGGGATCCTAAGTAGTTGGGGTGCTAAGAGGGATGAGAGTAAGGGGGTCATAGAGGAAAGCTGTAAAACACAGCAGCATACGGGTGGGGTAGGGCATGGTTTGAAATCATATACTTTAATGCAAGGAGTATTCGCAATAAGGGGGAGGAACTTGCAGCTTGGACCAGTACCTGGAACTTCGATGTTGTGGCCATTTCAGAGACTTGGGTAGAGCAGGGACAAGAATGGATGTTGCAGGTTCCGGGGTTCAAATGCTTTAGTTGGAGTAGAGAAGGAGGTAGAAGTGGGGGAGGAGTGGCATTATTAGTCAAAGACTGTATCACAGTGACAGAGAAGAAGGTTGATGAGGACTTGTCTGTTGAGGTAGTATGGGCTGAGATTAGAAACAGGAAAGGAGAGGTCACCCTGTTGGGAGTCTTTATAGACCTCCTAAAAGTTCTAGAGAGGTTGAGGAAAGGATTGCAAAGTCAATTCTGGTCAGGAGTGAAAGTAATAGGGTAATTGTTATGGGGGACTTTAACTTTACTAATATTGATTGGAATAGCTATAGCTCTAGCTCGTTCGAGGGGTCAGTTTTCGTACAAAGTGTGCAGGAAGGTTTTTTGACTCAGTATGTAGATAGGCCAACTAGAGGTGAGGCTACATTGGATTTGGTGCTGAGCAATGAGCCAGACCAGGTGTTAGGCTTGGAAGTTAGTGAACATTTTGGTGATAGTGACCACAATTCGGTTACGTTCACCTCAGTGATGGATAGGGATAGGCATGAAGCTGGGGGCAGTAGTTATAGCTGGGGGAAGGGCAATTATGAGGCCATCAGGAGAGAATTAGGGTGCATAGATTGGACTAGGAAACTACAGGGACTGGGCACATCTGGAATGTGGAGCTTATTCAAGGAGCAGCTGCTGCGAGTCCTTGATAAGTATGTCCCTGTCAGGCGAGGAGGAAATGGTCGAGTAAGAGAACCTTGGTGTACAAAAAAAGTTGATTGGCTGGTTAAAAGGAAAAAGGAGGCTTATGTCAGGATGAGGCTTGAAGGCTCGGTTAGTACAATGGATAGCTATAGATTAGCCAGGAGGGAGTTAAAGAGTGAGTTGAGGAGAGCTAAGAGGGGACACGAGAAGACTTTGGCTGATAGGATTAAGGAAAATCCTAAAGCTTTCTTTAGATATGTTAAGAATAGAAGATTGGTTAGGGCAAGATTAGGGCCAGTCATAGACAGCAGTGGGAAGTTGTGCGTGGAGCCTGAGGAGATTGGAGAGGTACTGAATAAATATTTCTCTTCGGTATTCACGCAGGGTGATGTAAATGTAGTTATGGAGAACACTGAGGTACAGGGTATCAAACTGGAAGGTATCGAAGTAGATAGGGAGGATGTGCTAGATATTCTCGAGGGTTTGAAGTTGGATAAGTCACCTGGGCCGTACGGGATTTACCCTAGGATTCTCTGGGAGGCAAGAGAGGAGATTGCAGAGCCTCTGGCTCTGATCTTCAGGTCGTCGTTGGTTACGGGTGTGGTTCCGGAGGACTGGAGGATAGCGCATGTGGTCCCGTTGTTCAAGAAGGGGAAGAGAGACCTTCCAGGGAATTATAGGCCAGTGAGTCTTACTTCTGTTGTGGGCACAGTATTGGAGAGAATAATTAGGGATAGGATTTATAGTTATTTAGAGAGAAATGAATTGATTGGGGATAGTCAGCATGGTTTGTGAAGGGTAGGTCGTGCCTTACTAACCTTATTGAGTTTTTTGAAAAAGTGACCAAAGAGGTGGATGGGGGTAAGGCTGTTGATGTGGTATATATGGACTTTAGTAAGGCGTTTGATAAGGTGGCCCATGGAAGACTTCTGCAAAAAATGCAGATGTATGGGATAGAGGGTGATTTAGCTAATTGGGTTAGGAATTGGCTAGCAGATAGAAGACAGAGGGTGGTGGTTGATGGAGATATTCATCGTGGAGTTCGGTGACAAGTGGTGTACCTCAGGGGTCTGTTTTGGGGCCCCTGCTGTTTGTAATTTTTATAAATGATCTGGATGAGGGTATTGAAGATGGATTAGTAAATTTGCAGATGACACTAAAGTCGGTGGAGTGGTAGATAGTGAAGAGGGTGTTATAGTTTGCAGAGGGACTTGGACAAGTTGCAGAGCTGGGCCGAGAGGTGGCAAATGGAGTTTAATGTGGAAAAGTGTGAGGTAATGCACTATGGCAGAAATAATAAATGTGTAGAGTATAGGGCAAATGGTATGATTCTTAGTAGTCTAGATGAACAGAGGGATCTTGGTGTGTATGTGCATAGATCCCTGAAAGTAGGCAGTCAGGTCGAGAAGGTTGTTAGGAAGGCATATGGAGTCTTGGCTTTTATTGGTAGAGGGATTGAATTTCGGAGCCGCAACGTCATGTTGCAACTGTACAAAACGCTAGTGCGGCCGCACTTGGAGTATTGTGTGCAGTTCTGGTCCCCACATTATAAGAAAGATGTGGAGACATTGGAGAGGGTACAGAGGAGGTTTACCAGGATTTTGCCTGGTATGGAGGGCAGGTCTTATGAAGAGAGGCTGAGGGATTTGAGGTTGTTTTCGTTAGAAAGGAGGCGGCTAAGAGGGGACCTAATCGAAACGTATAAGATGATTAGAGGTTTAGATAGGGTGGACAGTGATAGCCTTTTTCCTAGGATGGAGGAAGCTAGCACGAGGGGACACAGCTTTAAATTAAGGGGTGATAGTTATAGGACGGATATCAGAGGTAGGTTCTTTACCAAAGGGTGGTTCGGGAGTGGAATGCCCTGACTGCAGCAGTTGTAGATGCGCCAAGTTTGGTGGCGTTTAAGTGGTTAGTTGATAAGTATATGGAAGAGAAGGGAATGGTTTAGTTTGGAGGGGCATTGCTTTTTATATTGGTTGGCGCAACATCGAAGGCCGAGGGGCCTGTTCTGTGCTGTAATGTTCTATGTTCTATTGTGTGCAGTTTTGATCATAGCTTGAGTGCGGCAGAGGTTCACCAGACTAATTCCTGGAATGGCGGGACAGTTCTGTGATGTGAGATTGAGGAGATTGGGTCTGTATGCTTGTAGCATTTTGAAGAATGAGAGGTGATCGGTTGAAGCCTACAAAACACTTGAAGGACGAATCAAGGGATGAGGAAAGGATATTTCTGCGAGCTGGGGGTTCTAGAACCAAGGTACTGAGTCTCAGAATAAGGGGAAAGTCTTTTCGGACTGAGATGAGCAGGAATTTCTTCACTCGGAGAGTATTGAATCTTTGGAATTCATTATGCCACTGCCTTCATTACCTTAATTCCAAGGTTGGGAAAATGGACATTGCTCTTCTGGTGATTTCCTTATAACAACTGGTTTCCCTTAGTGGGAGATCAGACATCTTCCATCCGTTCTCCTTATGGCGAGAATCACACCTTACCTCATTTTTTATGCTGTGGTAAGATTTGAATTGTTTATCACTGACAAAAAATGGTGAGAAACTCCCATTTTCATGCAAGTTTGGTACTTAGAATTTTTTTGGTAAGGTTGCCTTGTTGAACTCTCCACTCAAATCTTTCAGTTTACAGTCACCACAGAAAAGCAACAACCACCAACCAATTTGGAGGAATATTTTAGATTTTTTAAAAAGCCTTTTCAGAAGTTTTTGCTTTTTCACCTTCAGTGAAGTTTGAATGATGCTATAATCGCAACAGAAATCTGCTTCCAAGCATCTGCCAGTGTTATTCCGTAATCAACAAAACATTCAAGGAGATGGGATTGATTTGCCCATCGAGTTGTCTTATTCTCTTCCAGTGCTTTTCGTGGCTTTGAGCAATCAACATGTACAGAAAATTATGGCTATCATTTAAATCAATCACTTCACAAAGAAATCAACCACCTTTTTAAATTTTGAAGCTGCATTCATACTTGTGTTTTCTTTGTTAGAACGCAGGAGACTGCGATCAATGAATTGAAAACTAGATTTAAAAGTACAAGTATTAATCCATTGGAATCTAACCTGAAGAAGGGCTAGTATTAGAAGAGAAAGGTCAGCATGAAAATAACATGAGAAAAATCTGTACAAATTGAAAACTAATAACTAAACATTGGAGTATCTGGACGTTTAATGTTTATCAAAACACATTGTTATACAATAAGGAATTTTTCACCTTGCATGTTTATTCTATTTATGATTACAGACACAGTGGTTCTATTATAATTTCTATGGTATATTAATACATTTAATTTGTCAGAGAATTCTCATAAATATATTTACAATTCCATTATTAAATGAATACTATGATTACTTTAATTCAGCTATACTCGATAGTTGCCTCAATTTTGTGGCCTGTGATAAATGATTGTCACGAGCAGTTCATTATGTTTATACGCGTTTTCTCAGACTTTCTACAGACCTTTTACACTGAAACTTGCTGTGACTTGAGAGTGCAGTGTTCTGTACAGAATGTCTTGGACCTCTGTTAACAACAATAAAGAAAGCAAAAAAAACCTGGGCATGTTCGCATCTAAATTTCGAAAATGAGTCAAATAAGCAGGTATTATGGTAGAATATCAAAATCTTAGTTAAAGCAAAATGTTTTGAGGAGCATTTTAGAGGAGGAAAAAGACGCAGTGAGATGTAGGAATAACGAATAATAACTACTGGGCAAGAGCTGATTAGTTAGATTGAACTTAATGCCACAAAGGAATTACTGTAGGATAGCAAAATAGATGGGGAATAATCAAGCTTTTATATTCATGTGTTTTAAATTAAATGAATCTGAATTAAGTAAATTACATTGAAAGTGTTTTGCTTGTTTGTAACATATTGTGTTTTGATTTCAGATCCTTTTTTCTCCTTGTTTGCGCACACTGATAAAAATACATCTGTACACAGCCGAATTATTTGGTGCTGTGATTGGACTTTCAATAGTAAATACTTTGTCACTGGAAGCCGTGACAAGAAGGTAAGTGTTTAGAACAGGTCAAGACAGGAATAGATGAGAAATTTATATAATTTCTCATATATCCCTCTACGTACAGGTATATCCTATATAGAAAAAAACAGGATAAAGTTAACCAGACCAATTATTGCCTTAACCTGTTTCCTTACAATTATCAGCAAAGTGATGGAAGGAGTTATCAATAGTGACATCAAGCAGCACTCATTTACAAGTAACTGTTCACCAACTCTCAGCTGGGGTTTCAAAAACCATTCAGTTCCAGCTCTTGTTACTCTCTTGATATAGATATCAACACTAAAGCAAAATATCAGCAGAGAGATGAGAGTAGCTTCCCAGGACGTGAGCAGCATTTGATCAACTATGACACCAGGGAGTGTTTGCAAATCTCAGGTCGATGAGGGTCATGGTAAAACTCCCTAGTGGCTTGAAGCATTGTTGATTGAAAGAAAGATGGTTGTGATTGTCAGAAGCAATCATTGCAGCTATAGGAAATTACTGAAGGAGTTCCTCAGGACAGAGTCCCCATTCTAATCATCAGATACTTCATCAATGACATTCTCTCTTGTCACAAAGTCAAGGGTGGGCCTGTTTATTGATAGTTCCACCATTCAGCTCTGTTCACAACTGCATCAATAATGGATAAAGTCATATACCGACAGCAGGATTTGTATAACATTAAGGCTTGAACTGATGAGTTCAGCATTCACTTCACATAAGTGATTGAATAAGGAAAATCAATCACAGCAACCTTTTCCTCCTGTCCCTAACTCTCCACCTGCTTCCCAACCCAGCCTTAAACTTAGTGATGATGGTATTGTTTCTCATCATTAACATTATGGGGTTCATCATTGACTGGAGAATTTTGTGTTCAGCTATATAGTAACATAGCTGCAGGAGAAGTGCAGAGCAGAATACTCTGTGGCAACTGATTCACTTTATGACCCGACCGAGACTCTCCAGTATCTTCAAGTCAGGAGTGTGACTGAATGTCCATCATTCGCCTGTGCAGGTGCAGAGCCAGCGGTGCTTAGGCAGCTCAACACCAGGAAAAACAATTGACACCCTTGCTGGCATTGTTTAAGAATTTGTTACCATATACAAGCTGGGTTTTGCGGTATTCCTCACACTTTTATATTAGTAATAGGTTTTGCACTATTCAGTTCTATTTTTCCTTTGTAACGTGACATATCAGAAAAATATTATCTTTTAGTTACACTGCTGATGCTGCTCACAGGCTATGAAATTAAGGATTTAGAAATCCCAATATTAGCAGGATCTTCTGCTGGCAGGCATAACCAGAAAATCACACCCACTGTTTCAGTAAGTTGTAACTTCATAGTTTTTACTTGCATAAGCTGCTTTGGTAACCTTTCCTTATAATTCCCATTTCTAATATTTGGATTTCTAAATTCTTAATTTCTGCTTATTCAAATTGGTAATTCTGATGTAAGTGTTGTGCCATGACCTTTGCAGTAAATCATTTTTTTTTCCCTCCGGTAGCTTGTTGTATGGGGCGAAATGGCTTCAGCTGGAGGAAGTGAAGGAAACAGCCAGAGCGTTGTCAGACCATGTTCATCAGTGCTGGATGTAGGAGATGCAGCCACAGCTGTTAGCTTCAGCCCTGTTACAAGTCTGGATGGAAGGTAGGTTGATACATTATAGGGTTCTCTTTTACAATTATTACTCGGTGAACAATTGTAAAAGCAAATAAATGTACAATTACAGAGATCTATATAATGCAGGAAGTTTATTTTGAGCATTAACAGTCATTTGAGATACCAAAGAAATCATTTTTACATTTTTATTCTGGGCCTTTTACCACAAGTTCAATCCAGACACATGATGGACATATACATAAGACCACATTGAGGCAAAAAGTCTTTAGAAAGGCATCATGTGTCGGTGCAGGCTTTGTGGGCCGAAGGGCCTGTTTCTAATTGTACTGTTCTTTGTTCAAAAAGTGTTGGAATACATGCTTGTTGTTTTGTCTTGAGCTTTTGCAGCAGAGCACAGTTTAAATATATTTAATATATATTTCTCCCCTTCTTTCCACACTGCATCTCATAGCTCTGTAGGCATTTACATGCCAAGGTTATTGCACCTTCTGATAAGTAATTTGTCTGTACAAATTCACAACAAATTTAAAGCTATTAAGTATGTTAATTTCATTCTCACTGTGGCCTGTATTAGAAAAATAATATCATGGGTGTTAGTTCTTCAGTCAGTGCTTAGAACAATGTTGCCATGTTGGAAATGCACTGATCTGAAAAAAAAACCAAGGAAACTGACATTAGGAGATAGCTGGAATGCTGGCTGAGAAAGAGGTTTTCACAAAGCCGTGATGTGTTCTCCGAATTACTTTGTGTTCAGATTACACAGCAGGATCATCCTGGAAAATGAATGCATCCTCCCTGGGAAGATAGCACTTCAACATTTAATCCAGTAAATGCTTTCACTAGGGATCTCTGATTCAATGACATATGTATGAAGTGTATAGGAATTTATAGCTCAGCACCCACATGCCAAAGGAAAATTAATCTGAATACTTAGATCTTTTGAAGTTTGGGAATATCACTCATTTGTATACAGTTGAATGTTCCAGTTCAATTCGGTGTAAATGAGAGCTAGTGTTGTAGATATAACTGCAACAATCACATTTTGGGAGATTAATTTTGTTTTTCTCTCTGATAGCTACATCCTTGCAGTGGGACTGGACTGTGGAAATATATTTTTATACAAATGGAAAACAAATGAAAATCCTTCAGCAAATAGAGACTGGATAAAATGTTTGGAACTGGATAAATTGTATCCTTTGTGTGCACAAAAGCTGTGGTTAACATTGTAATGAGCGGCATAGGTATCTTTGTTACATTGCTATGGATATGGCTTGGAATGACTTTGTTTAATTAGTTCTCCATAATCAAAACTTGACAAAACGTCAGTGAATGATGCACCGCCGCCTGCCACCAAGAAACACATTGAGAGGAGGCCAGAAAATTTTGCCCATTGTCTTTAGTGATAAATAAATCTTCCCCTGGAACAGCTCTTTATTAAATAATCTCCCTTAATTGGATTGGCAGAGTTCTGTTTCGATATAAATGCATGTTCATGGTACAAGAGAATTGAAGCAAAGAGATTTCATCTTGTATAGATGTTAAGAGTTGTAATATGCATATATTTAGATGGCAAAATTCTGCGTCATTGGAAAGGAAGAACGATTTGTATTTGTATAGGCTGGATTTCATCTTGGATATGAGAGTTTGAGTCGCAAAATTGCCCAGCCTAGCTCAGCTCAGCTCATCCACTTCAAGAAAAGTGCCCCGAATTTTATATTCCAGAGGACAGATGTGAGATAGAGGCGAATGCATATCAGAGGTAACCATAGGAGCTTTTTTTTTATTCATTCGTGGAGCATGGGCATTGCTGGCTATCCAACATGTATTATCCATCCTTAGTTGCCCGAGGGTAGTTGAGAGTCAACCACATTGCTGAGGCTCTGGAATCATATGTTGGCCAGACGGGGCAAGATCCTTCCCAAAAGGTCATTAGTAAACCAGATGGGTTTTTCCGACAATTGATAATGGTTTAATGGTCATCAGTAGATTTCAAATATTTATTATTGAATTCAAATTCCACCATCTGCCATGGCAGGATTCAAACCCGGGTCCCCAGAATATTAGCTGAGTTTTTGCATTAGTAATCCGCCGCTTTGCATTGCCAACACAGGCTAATTGAAAGCCTTACCTCTGTTCTTCGGGACTTTGTCACAATTGTGTTGCTACATTTTAGACCCTTTTAGCCTCATCTTCATGACTTTGCATGTCCTATTCATGTCAACTCACATCAATTCATGTCAATGCAGCCCTCACACAGTCCATTACTAACTCATGTTTGGCCATCGAGTCCCAGTGAGCCCCCCGTAATCTCCATGCCACCCCACACTTCCATCCACCATTCTTCACTTCATGTCCTCCATGCTAGTTCATTCAGTATCCACCATTAGCAGACCTCAGAAGCCTGGCTGGGATGAAATAAAATAGATTTCAAGTATCTAATACAGACTTCACTATATAAAAATGGCTCATTCATGATAGCCCATTAAATAGATTTAAATCTCCTCGAGTCATTTATCTCTTATAAAACCACCAATTGTATTTATAACCGCACTCCAAAGATTGCTAATCCTTTAATAATTTCTTGGAGCTGTCAATAACACTGTGAACTCATCGTGAATTTGCTGTCATTATGAAAGGTTACAGTAACAGTCAAACATTAGTAATGGTATATTGATAGCACTTAAGTTATGTCATCAAGCATTGAAGTTGCTAAAAGAGATTTGATTGACAAGGGAATTAAGGGTTACGGGGAGAAAGCAGGAAAGTGGTACTGAACCACTACAGATCAGCCATGATCTTATTGAATGGCGGGGCAGTCTCGAGGGGTTGGATGGCCTACTCCTGCTCCTATTTCTTATGTTCTTATGTAGATTATTTTCACTCTCAGATACAGGCTGGCAGTTTTCTTTCTCTGAAATTAAAGAGCACGTTTAAATAACTTGACAATCTGTCATATCTACATACTTTATCCACCCTTATTGGGCATTTACATCTCCACCATAAAATGGATGTTCCAGGAATGAAAATAGGTTATGTTTGTCGTGTTCATTGGGTTTAAATGGCCCAGCAGATTTGTAAATCATGACTTCGTATTTATGCACCATCTCCATTATGTTACTGATGAAAATTGAGTCAACTGGAACTGGGGGCAGCACTTTCAGATCCAGGTCTCAACTACCATTTTAAAGATCTCAGAGTCTTCCCATCTCCATGAAAATTTCTAGAAGGTTCTTCTAACCTTTGAGTATTGACATATTCTGTTCAATCTATCCTCATTAGACAACCTCTTCATTCCAGAAATTAACCTGGTGAACCAATTCTGAACTTCTCCAGTGGTTGTATAACCTTCCTTAAATAAGGAAACCAAAATTGTGTGGTACCTTTTTATGTTTCACATATAAATCTTAAAAACATGTTGCTACACACTTCTTCATGGCCATGTATTTGTGGATCTGATCATATATCAAATCCAAACTTGGATATATGACTTGATTTGGAGTAAATTGCAAACAGGATGATAAATTGTCATGTCTGTTAATAACTATGGTAATTCTACTGTGTCCTGTACCTGAACATGTTGACAAATCTGTCTGTCAGCTGACAACATTGAATCATAGTGCATTAATTATATGAGTAATGGAATTTACACTTCATCGCAGATCAGTCTGATATTTATGACAAACTTGGTCTCTTATTTACTTCCCTTAACTGCTTTTACTTTAGACAGTGCCATACTCTAACTGTTAAACGTCTACGGTGGAGGCCATCTGTGGGAAGGGCAGGTTACGATGATGAGGATGACAGCACCTGGTTACAGCTAGCAAGTTGTAGCGCTGATCACAGTATCAATATTTTCAATGTTAACAGATTGTCCCTTTGACTTGAATATAAGAACATTTCTTTTCAGACCAGCTGGCTTTCTGGCTGGCAAGGACCCAAGAAATATTGATGCCTTTTCCTAACTTCTGGAAAACAATGTTTGCCACCCACAGAAAAATGGAATTGTGATTGAAGAGGAATATTCTACAGGTGTACAGCGACAGAAGCAAGAGCAAATACATAACAAATGTACCTGGAACTCCTGTACATATGACAGACAAAAGTATGATTGTATGATTATCACAGAACCCCTTTTTAGCCCATTAACCAACAATTTTATGGAAGAGGACTTGAAACAGCAGAGTACAGCATTCCTTTCTGCAATGTTCTGTTGTCCAGATAACTGTAAAGTGCACTGAGATAGAATTTATTTTCAATAGATTTATTGATCAAGGATTATGACATTTGCAAACTTTCTTCCAATCACCTGGATTTCTAAAGTTAAGAGACACAATGAACTCTGGAGAATAAAAAGAATGGTGTCATAACAATTTCCATTAATATGTTCTAGAAATTTCTAGCATTTTCTCAGAATGTTCTAGACTGTTCTCTGTTATTGTGTCAACTGTGTATATTTGCCTTAGACAACACTCCTTTTTCCATTAATAATAAAACAAATCACATTCTCAACACAATATATTTAATTTAACCATAATCAACTTAACCCCAACATTATCCTCCCTTGCTGTTAATCCTGCTTTCAGTGTCAAACCAATTTTTGTTTGGATTTTTATTTTGACAGTATGTAAGTAATTAAATGTCTTTGATTATTGTTGTGAAGTGGTTTTTGTTTTAGGGCACTATTTATTTTTTTAAAATGAAACCAATTACTCCAGAGACATTAGCAGCTACAAAGTTCTTCCACCTTTGCTCTTTTAAATTTCACTCTTGGGTGCCATTTTCTCAGTCTGTGTATGAGCAGTAATTGGTTCAACTTATTTTTTCTGAGCCATCGGTTTGAATCTACCACTAAAGGAGAACATCAGCATACTCAATAGTGATCTTTCTGTCCTTGAGCTCAGTAGATCTGTATCATATTTAATGTGCAGAAGGAATCAGCTGCTTTTTTTTTCAATGCTTTATATGTACCCTAATCAGCTTTTTTTTAAAAATTTGTTTTAAATGTCTCTTAATTTTGTAAATGCAATGCATGTTCCCTGCAATATGTTAGTAGATGTGCCAGTCTGCCATAATTGCTGTGTAATAACATTCCCTTGCATTGCCAGATGATGGAGCTAAGTGCAGTAGGCTGCCTGAGCAAGCCAAATACTATTAGCGGAGAAATAAAAGGGCTCCAGCTTTATGATTTGGATTTTAATGTAAAAGCCTTTAGAGATTTTTTTTTTTCTCTGGTTTGCCAGTCACTTATACACAGACAAGTGAGAAGCACACTTGCATAAAATGTGCAACTTCAGCAAAGGTTAGAAAATGTCCATCAGGCAGCCAAATAACAAGTCCTAGAATACTTGTCATAGTTGACAGCAATAATTAAATGGTTTTTTGGCACAATTGGTGTCATCAGAGTCGGCACATTTCAAGCAAATTTTTCTAATTATATAACAGTTGATGGTGCAAGTAATTAGACTTTGTTAACAGGTACTGTTTGCAGAGCTGTTTTATATTGGTTGCTATTTGTAGTCATCTTTTAGGCTCATTACACTTAATAGGGAAGGCTCTCCAAAGCTACAAGTGAAATAAAATCTTTTTGTTCAGATTAAATATAAATTACTCGGTTCTGTATAAAATTATTGTGCTTGTTAAAAAATAGTTACTTGGTTAAGTATAGTGAGTTTAAATTTGGAAAAAAATAGTTACTTTTGAATCCTGTTCAACACAGCATTTTTCCAACTACTTTCTGGTTTCTGTTTTGGAATTTCTAGATCATTTAACAAAGTGATGCCTGATCAACTTTGACAAAGTGTCATCTGAACTGAAAATGTCAGCTCTTTTCTCTGCTGCCAGTCCTGCTGAGATTTTCCAGCATTTTTTCTTGTGGTATCATTTTGTTAAACTCACTGCCAGCTGTCTTTCTGCTGGCTCAGGTCTGTAAAACATACAATGGGTTAACGTCTGATTTTTCTTTTCTTCTCTCATTTCTCAGGAACTTAGCTGGCATTATGTGTTTTAACTTTATAGCATGGTTAGGGCTGAGGAGGAGGAGAAATGAATTACTGACATGATGTTCTATTCTGCATATTTACTACAGTTAATTTATGTTTTGTAAAGTTATATTTCATATTTTAACTTATATCACAATTAAATCAATGGTTATGTTTCTAAATTATGAAGAAATATTTTAATCCATCAAACAGTAGTTTACTTTCAATGGCAAGATATTTTTAAAAGCCGCTGTATAAATGAAGAAACGCTGTAATTTTGCACCAATTGTTGCAAACCAACAGAGGGTGCTCCTGGCTCACATTTTGAAATACTGATGTGACGTTTGACTGTTCAGAATAGGTACATTGCTTTGCAAGAGAAAATGATTTTAAGCGGTTGTATTGTCAAAATGCTTAAATGGTTCCCAAAGTTGACTAACTTGCTGACAAATTCTGTCAGACTCATACAAGACAGACCTTATTTACCTGGCCTGAATTGCAGCTTTCAGACACAGACGTCACATAAGAACATTTATGTGATGTACTGTATGTATTAAGTACATCGGCATTTGGCTTAGGTCTTGTTACAATCATCAGTTCTTCATTCAGTGGTCATCACATATCAGGTTTGCTATACCTATCATGTATACAAATCAAACGTAACAAAATTAAAATCACGCCAATAAATCACGATGCATATTTAACATTCAGAAAAGTGGCTCCAGTTTGAGTTCAATGTAAGTGAAAATGGGATCAGACTTGATAGTCAGAGTTAAAGATCTCCTTTTAAACTGAACAGTTACTATCTTCTAATCATTCTGATATACCTATCTCCAATGTGCTTGCAAGTCACAAATACCGGTTCCTAAGGAGCCCGCATGGATAACCCCTATCAGTGTGACCTCGAGGATTGGTCTTGTTTAGGAGGAGCATGTCAGAACATTGAGGAGCTTGGGGATCATATCACCTACTTGAGTTTCTAAATCATATTGCTGTATATTGTAAAATGCAAAACTTTGAGAGAAATTAATTGAAGTTATTTTCTTTTTTCTCAGACTGACATTAAGTCAGTTTTATAAAGTGGTTTTGTTATAAATGGCCTCATTAGCTAAGGTACGTTTAAGAGATGTGCCCTTCAAAGATCAATACCATTCACAAAATTTGAGATTTTCATGTTGGGCACGGGGTGTGAAATCATGTCAATTCTGGAATTGTATTTTAATGTGTACATTATGCTAAGTGTGCTTAAAAATTTTGAATTGAGTTTCAGAATCTAATATAGATAGTTAGAAATTGACAGATTCATGTCTCAGGCTATATACACCCTGCAGAGGGATGATGTCACCACAGGATTTCAGAATATATTTCTGCTAGGCAGCCAGGCTGATCAACCAAATGTAAACAGATGGTAATGATCTACAGCAACAAATGCTGAATTTTAACTCTTAGCTATACAATGCTGTGTATTTTATTCAATTATATTAGAGGTTCCATCATTTTAGGTTTCAAGGAAATCAGGTATATGCAGTAAAGAAAATTCAATGCTCAAAAGAAATTTGAGGATGTTAACATTTAAAAAGGGAAGAAAGCCAACTTGAAGCACCTATTAATAGCTCTGATGGATTACCATGGATACTGTTTGCATTATATGTGCTGTCAGAAATACTGGAGCAAATCAAAAGAGAATAAAAGCAGTTACAGATCATGTGTGTCAATTGGATGAGAGAGCTTCCCTTCACTGTCCCCCTCCCCTCTCCCCATACAACCCATGTATACTTGTGAATAATGATAGACATTTGGTGGAGAAAATCAAGCAAATTGGTATTCCACTGCAGCAAAGCTTGAGATGTGAATGAAGTCAGGAACAGTCAGTACTGTAAATTCATCAGGTCAGCAATGGTGTATTGCTGAACCTGTGAGGTAGCAGCTAACTCTCCTGTGTGAAACTTCTAAGTCATCATTTCACAATTGTAACAAAACATACCTGTCAGCCAAAAGTAGATTCGCCTGCTCTGGTTAGTAGTATTTCTAGATGGTTGATCTTGTGACACTGTGACCATATGTCATCTGCAAATCTTATTACTCATCTGACCCTATCTATCTCCTTGCTCTCAGGTTTTTGTGAAGATAACAAATCTGAACTGGGAGCTCGTATCCAGCTGATACGCACAGACTAACCTGAGGGATTGTGAGAAAGGGCAGCCCATGATCCTATATTTAGCACTAACATCTCCAAACATTTCCATGGACTGGGCCCCAGAAAAGCAGAGTTTTATAATAGAATGATATAATGATAGAAATTAGGAGGAACTATTCTTCTCTCTCTCTCACCCAGCACTATCCCCAATACCACCTGCCTTCAACTCAGTCCAGATCTCCTGACCTTGCATTCACTCCCAAAGCAATCTTCCCCTCATCACAGTAAATTTTATCAGATCCTTCCTGATACCCCAGCTCTGAATCTCTGTTTCTAAAAGCCCTCTCCCCAAAAACTTGTTTCAATGGCACAGCACCTCTCTCCTTTCCTTCCCTTCTCTGAGTAAAGGCTGATTGACAAGGAATCTCAAGGCAGGGACGTTGAGTTTATGATCAGATTAGCCACAATATTGAATGGCTCGAGAAGCCAATCTTGTTTCTTATGGGCAGACGGACTCTCATTGCAATCTCTGGTGCCAGCTGATGACATTGCTAATCTGGAGGCTGGGACTGCTTTGGTAGAAACTTTTAAATTTACAGAATCTCCATTTCGCACTTGCCAACAATGTCAAATTACCAAGAAGTCTCCCAGGTTAAGGTGCTGAATGGTAGTTGGATGCTTTACCAACTATTCCTTTTCAAATCTTTGTCCAGGTTTCACACAACTCCATGCTTGAACCTCTCCACTGTGATTTCTGCCCTGCCAGAGCATTGAAATTATTCTAATCAATCACAATTGCCACCCCTGTGACAGTTACTATGGGAGACTTGCCCTCTTCATGCCTCTTAATCTGCCTGCAAGAGGATACCTGGAACAAAGCAAAGTTCAAATGAAGCCTATTTTGATAGATAGAGCTTACAAGACCATAAGAAGTAGGAACAGGAGTGGACCATTTGTCCCTTCGAACCAGATCTGACATTCTTCTTGTCCATTTTCATGCTCTCTTACTGATCAAAAATTTATCTAAGCCTTAAATATACATGAGGATTTCTCTCTTTCCCCCCCCCCCCCACCCCCCACAGTTTACGGTGGCAAGGAGTTTCAAAGACACAACCATGAGAAGAAATTCCTCATTATCTCAGTCTTAAATTAGCACTGCTCTTTTGTGAGACCCTGGTCCTAGATTCTCTCATGAGGAGAAGCATCCCCTCAGCCTTTATCCTGTATGTTTCAGTGAGATCATTTCTCATTCTTCTAAATTCCAATGTGTAGTCTCCCAACTGATTTTAACCTTTCCTCATAAGACAATACCTCCATACCACTGACCTAATGAAATAATACCTTTCCTTAAATAAGTTGACCATAACTGCTCCAGATGTGATCTCATCATTTTAGTTGCAGCAAGACTTTCCCCGGCTTATACTCCAACCCCCCATGAAATAAGGGCCAACATTGATTTGCTAATTATCTGTTGCATTGGTGTACTAACTTACGTAGAAATGAATCTCACAGCACATTGCCAAACCATTCTGTACACTATACAAACTCATGGCAAGAGTCTGATGTCTATGTTTCCCTAATTGTATGGTGACCAGAAAGGAAAACTACAGCAGCATACCACACTATGTACTGTTTTAAACTTTACAGATGATTGGGATGAGCCAGTACTGAATAACAGTGACCTGATCATAGTCAAATACTCTAATGTTCAACCTGCCAGTGACAACTGTAATATCCCATGTAGTCATGATGTGAAGATGCTGGTGTTGGATTGGGGTTAAAAATCAAAAACATCTCACAAGACCAGCTGAAAGTCCAACAGGTTTATTTCTAGCAAACACCACAGTCATCAGGTCAGTAGGAGTTCTGATCACAAGCAGAGCACAAAAACACAAACCGGATCATTGACACAAATGCCACCATCTCACATGAGAACACCATTCACCAAGTATTGTCTACCTGATAATGCTGTAGGAAAGGATGTTTCGAGTTTTGGTACGTTGGGAAGACCATGCAGATGCTACAACAACAGATGAGTGAACCCTGCTCAACAATCACCAAGCAAGACTGTTCTTGTTGAGGAATACTACAGCGCGCACAGGCATTCAGCCTCACTATTGGGTAAGTGTTTTCCAAGGTGGCCTTCATGACACATGACAGCACAGAGTTGCTGAGTAGAGACTGATAACCAAGTTCTGCACACATGGGGACGGCCTCAACTGGGATCTCGGGTTCATGTCATACTAGCTATAACCCCCACAACTTGCCTGGACTTGCAAAATTTCCCTAAGTTTCCTGTATGGAAACATCCTTTTAGTGTGTACTTAAAGCTCTCTCCACTCACATTGTACCTTTTAAGAATTGATTAGTTGTAAAGACTCACGGTCCAATCATTAGGCATGTAAAATGAGTTTGTGTCTTTGTGTCTTGGTTGTAATGAGAACTTCCACTCACCTGACAAAGGAACAACATGTTCTGAAAGCTTGTGACATTTGCTACAAATAAACTTGTTGGATTTTAAGCTGGTGTTGTGAAACTTCTCTCTATTTATATCCCATGTAGCCAAATCTCAACCCCTGTAGGGTATGGATAAATGTCATCTTAAATGAGCAGTGGGAGCATGCTTGATATTTTTTGCATGAATTGGTCCCTAATTGAAATTTCATTCATTAAGTTCTTTACTTAGCTCATTTCTCAAAATTTGCAAGTTTGTGCATATTTGTCAAATATTAAGTTATGGGACTTTCATCAGAAAATGCATTTTTGAATTGTTAAAATTTTGAATTTCTTGCACATGCTCATTGCCTATGGATGGCAAATAGTAAAAAAATGCCCTGAGGCTATTAAACACGCCTCATAGTGGCTGATTCAGCATGACACATTGAATGCTGGCATTAGTTCGAGTTTTTCAGTATGAACTATAGACCCTCAAGTTCACAATTAGGATGAAAGTAGAAAGGCTGTCTTAGATGATATAAATGAAACTAGCGAATCTCAACCTCTCTATTAATAGTTCCAGATTGTACATTCGAACTGATAATCAACCAATACCGTCTGACTACACAGCATCAATGCAAAATGTTTCAATCAGATCCATTCCTGCATGATGCCAATTGTTCAATTCACACATCAGCCAATAAGACAAATATCATTATTGATTTTGGGGTTTGGTTTGACATGAGGAGTATTAAATGTTTTCCCAGAGACTCTACATTGCTTTGAAGCTCATAAACATGTGATGCTTCAGTTGCAATCAATATTAAGGGATCATTTAGAAATAAGACATTCAATTTTGATATTAGCTATCAGTAGGAGATTGGCACCAAAACATTGCCAAAGTTGTTGACTCTTCATCATGTTCTGTTGTTGATGACTCATTTCTGACACCTTGTCAACCTTAGTTAGTTATAATAATATCTTGACATTATTATTGACTGTGTTTTACAGTCCACATTGATTATCACAGTTCTTTGATGATTATGCCATCGAGCTCTTAACATAAATGAATATTGTTCACATTTGAATTTAGATTATCAAGAAACACCATCAACATATGCTGAATGCGTGGCTCAAAGATTGGTGCGAGAGAAATGAAAATTATTTTATGAACAACGAGACCTGTCTTGGGAAAGAAAGAGCTAGACCATTAGTGCCATCTTCACTTGAATTGCACTGGAATCACTGTCCTGGTGAGTTATATAATTATGGCTGAGGGTTTTAAACTTTTATTATGAGGGGTTGGTGAAGGTTCACATTAGAGGAGATTTCGGAAGTTAAAGAGAAAGGCCAAGGCAATAAAGATAACGGTGCAAATAATGGTCACCAGAATATGAAAGGAAGAGATAGAACATACAAACACAAAGTGTGCATCAGCAACAATGGTCAGGATAGGGGAAAATGCATATAAGCTGTCAGGGAGAGAAGGATTTAGAAATCTACAATTGAAATAGGGAAGTATATCAATGTTGGTAGGGATAGCAGAGTAGGACAAGAAAAGGCAGATTTTAACTGTAATACTGCATCAAAGAGTAAATACAGAGAAAAGCAGTTAAATAAAATGAAGTCACTTTATCAGTGTGTGTGGAACATCTGCAATAAGATAGATGAACTCCTGTCACAAATAGGTATAAATAGTTGGGATCTAATTGCCTTATAGAGACATGGTTATGCAATTATCAAGATTAGAAAATGAATTTTCCAGGTTATGCAACAATTTTCAAAATACAGACACATTAGAAAGGAGGGATAGCCCTGATAATATAGAATGACATAAGAACATCAGTGAGAAAATAATGAAGTAGAATCAGTATGAGTGAATACTATGACTCGTAAGGTTCAGAAAACAATGATGGATAGTTCCCCCCTGCCCCCAACCCCCAACAGCAATTCTATCAATGGACAGAGCATTAAGCATGACATTTTTGGGGCTTGTAACAAAGTAATGTTGTAATTGTGGGAACTTCAATCTTTATATGGACTGGGGGAACCAATCAAATTTGAAAAGGTGGTCTGTAAGATGGGTTTGTAGAGTGTTTTCATAATGGTTTCCTGCAGCAATATGTCAGAGAATCAACCTGAGATAAAGCTATTTAAGATCCAGCATAGTGCAATGAGGCAGGTTTAATAGTTTCCCAGATATACTGGGAAATATTGATCATAATACAATTGAATTCTGAAAATGAACTTCTCCAATCACAAACAAAACTCTTGAAGTCAATTACACAGAAATGAGAAGAGAACTGGTTAATAATTGATTGGATAAATAGACGAAAAGATGCACTGGTAAAGAAACAGTGGGAAACATTGAAAAAATTCAAAATGTTCAACAAAAATATATTCAATTGAAGAATAAAACAGCAAGAAAAATCCATCTACGACTTACTAAGAGGTTAACTGTAGTGTTATATTTAAAGAAGAGGCTTTTAATGATGCAAAGAACAGTAATTAGGCCTGACGATTGGGAGTGCTTTTGAAGAACTCTTAAGTTTATGAAACAGAATTTCAGTTTTGCATAATGCTCTGTTGACTTGTTCTACTCATATTATGCTTCTCAAAGTGTACAGATAGTGCACTATTAGCGCATTGAGCAGGAAAGGGTCACCAAAAAGTGGAATATGACCTGAACATTTCACCCATTGGGTGCACACCCTTGGTGGGCCTGAAACATGCTTTTGGTATTGCATTATAAATATAGTGGGTCCGGAGACTTCAATCCTGGTCCTACTAATCAGATTCAAATACACGTTTAAATATTTTAATCAACTCTGCACCAATTTCTGCCATGGAGTTGATGACACTAGAAATTCACAGCTGGAGATGGGCAGAGGCTGTGGCACCCAGGGGGAAGCTCATGACATGGCCTCTGTTTATGTCTCCCAGTTTACTGCACTGCTTTAGCAATGCAGCGGGCCAGGAGAATCACCCCTCCCCACCCCCTTTATCCTGCTCATAATCAAAATGGTGAAAAATCGTGTAAGTCGCTTGGCCCATATACCACGCATGAAAACACGCAAGTGACATAAAATTAGGATGAATTGCACACTTAATGAGTTTATTGTGTCTTCTATTGTCGACTTCCATTTCTTATGAGCTCTCCCCGACTGAAATATCTCAGGTTGGCACCAAGCTGTTGAGATGCATGGTCTATACGTCATGCAATTTCACATAAGTTTGAGTTGGATGCATGCCCATTCAAACTCTGTAAAATTCTGGTCTTTGTGAGTAAACATGTCAGTAATATTATAAGTGATGAGAAGACATTTTGTAAGGAGCTAAACAGGAAGAGAGTTGTTAAAATAAACTTTGATTCCTTAGAAGCAAAAACAGAAGAAATTATCATGAGAAAATAAGGAAATCACAGAGATGGTAAACAAATGTATTTTGTCTGCCAATCTTCACAGTAGGGGATGCATGTTGCGTACCAGAATTAGAGGATAATCTATGGGGCAAATAAGAGTGAGAACATTAATATAATTAATATCAGCAGAGGAAAATGTACCAGAAAAATCCAAGGGACTAAAATCTGACAAATCTCCAGGAACTGATAGCCTAGTTGTAAATGAGATAGATACAGAGATGATAGATGCACTGGCTATGATTTTCCAAAATTCCCTAGATTCAGAATGATCCTGGCAGATTGGAATTTAGCAAATGTTACATTTGCTACTCAAAATAGGGAGAGAAAATGGAACCACAGACCTGTTAGCCTAACAGTAGTCACGGGGGATGTCATTATCAAGGAAGTCTTAGCAATGCATTTTGAAAAAAATAGTATGATTAGAAAAAGTCAACATGGTTTTACAAAAGGGAAGTTCTGTTTGGCAAATGTATTAGAATTTTTTGAGGATGTAGACTAAAAAGAGCCACTAGAAGTAATATACTTGGATTTTCAAAGAGTATTTGAACGAAGAACAAAGAACAAAACAGCACGGGAAACAGGCCGTTCGGCCCAACGAGCCCATGCCGCCACCCTGATGTTCCCACCTCTACCCGTGATCCCTGTCAATGTTTATAGATCTATGGATTAAAAACCAAATTTGAGACAATTTAGGGAGAATTTGTTTTGCCAGTTAGCCTAAGAGCACATGTTTGGGATGTGGGAGGAAACCGGAGCACCTGGAGAAAACCCATGCAAGCACTGGGAGAATGCGCAAACTTCCACAGACACAGGCCCAAATCCATGTATCTGCACAGCACAGCGATAGTCACTGAGCTGTCGTGTTGCCCATCAAATGGTGCAGATCAAGCGTACACAAACGATGTGAAGCACTAGGATACTCTCGAAAAAAAAATCCAAGAGCAGCCCTCTTATGACCCATCGCGTGTATGCTCCTTGTTAAACAACAAGGTGGACCAAAGCACCTGTAGGATAAAAACAAGTACATCAATATCATCAATTATTTACACACTTCCCAGGGACTCCCAAGGCTCATGATCCCTATTTTAAATCAGTTTTTTATACCCCTCCATTCCCATTCTGTTCATGTGCCCATCTAAGTATTTCTTAAATAACTCCAGAGTACCTGCCTCCACCACTTTACTTGGCAGTGCATTCCATACCCCCACCACCCTCTGTGTGAAAAAACTCCCTCTAGCATCCAAATTATACTTACCCCCCTCACCCTAAGCCCATGACCCCTCGTGCTATTTGAGTCCATCCTAGGAAAAAGCTTAACCCTGTTTACTCTATCTATACCCCTCAATCTTGTACCCCTCTATTAGATCTCCTCTAAGTCTACGTCTTTCTAAGGAAAACAGTCCCAATTTGCCTAACCTCTCCTCGTAACTCAGACCTTCCATACCAGGCAGCATCTGGTAAACCTCCTCTGCACTCTCTCCAGAGTCTCCACGTCCTTTCAGTAGTAAGGCGACCAGAACTGGACGCAGTATTCCAAATGAGGTCTAACCAGCGTTTTATACAACTGCAACATTAAAGGCCAGCTCTTGTACTCTATATCCCTTCCTATAAAGGCTAACATACTATATGCTTTCTTCACAACCTTCTCCACTTGCTCTGCCACCTTCAGAGACTTGTTCACCTGCACCCCCAGATCCCTCTGCATTTCTATACTCTTAATAGGTCTACCCTTTATCATATATCTCCCCCCTACATTCTTTCTCCCAAAATGCATCACCTCACATTTATCAGGATTGAATTCCATTTGCCATCTCTCTGCCCAAGCTACCAGCCTATGTCCTGCTGCATTGCCTGACAATGCTCCTCACTATCCGCAAGTCCAGCAATCTTTGTATTGTCTGCAAACTTGCTGATCACTCCACTTACTCTCTCTTCCAAAACTATTTGTATATTACAAATAGAAGAGGTCCCAGTACCGAGCCCTGCGGCACACCACTAATGACCGAGCTCCAGCTAGAAAAACATCCTTCCACTATTACTCTCTCTCGTATTACTAAGCCAGTTACTTAGCTATCTAGCTACCTGATGTCTCAAAGATTATTATGACGTACAATTAGTAAATCCTGAAGTAGGGCATGATGTATTAGCATGGATATAGGATTGATTAATGAAAAACAGCAGAGAATATGGATAAATGGGGCACTTTCAATTTGCAGCCTGTGACTAGTGGAGCACTGTATGGATCAGTACTGGAGGACAGCTTTTTACAATATATATTAATGACTTAGATGTAGAGACAGACTAACTTTGCAGATGATACATAGTCAGCTGGGAATGCAAGCTGTGAAAAGGACACAAAGACTGCAATGAGATACATACAGATTAAGCAAGTGGGTACGAGGTGGCAGATGGAGTACAATGTGGGGCAGCATGAGGTTATTTGGTTATTAAAAATAGAAAAGAATATTTTTGAAAAGTTTAAAACTTGGAAATAATGTATAGAGAGACTTGATTTGATTTATTATTGTCACATGTTAGGATACAATGAAAAGTATTGTTTCTTGCATGCTACACAGGCGAACCATACCACTCAAAGTACATAGGGGAAAAGGGAAATGATAGGCTGCAGAACATACGATGGCATGTTAACACAGTGATTATCACTACTATTTCACAGCATCAGGGACCTGGGTTCAATTCCAGCCTCAGGTGACTGTGTGGCGTTTTCATGTTTTCCCCGTGTCTGTGTAGGTTTCTTTCAGGTACTCCGGTTTCCTCTTACATTCCAAACATGTGCGGGTTAGGTTAATTGGCTGTGCTAAATTGCCCCTTAGTGCCAGGAGATGAACAGAGGTGAATAGAAATTGTGATGCTAGGGCCCGAGTGGATTTGTGGTCAGTGAGACTGGATGGGCCAAATGGCCTCCTTCTGTATTGTAAGGATTTTATGATTATGACTGTAGTATTGCAGTTACAGATATGGTGATGAGAAAGACCAGCTTAATACATGATAGGACCATTCAAAAGTCTGATGACAGAAGCTGTTCTTGAATACGTTAGTATGTGTTTTTAGACTTTCATATCTTTTTCGCAAAAGAAGAAGATGAAAGCATATACGTCCAAGGTGTGTGCGGTCCATGATTTTTGCTGGCTGCTTTGCCAAGGCAACAGAAAGTACAGACAGAGTCAATGGATGTGAGCTGGTTTGTGAAACGGACTGGGTTACATTTGCAACCCTTTGTAATTTCTTGTGATCTTGGTTACAGCAAGAGCCAGACCAAGCTGCGATGCTGCAGGATTGGATGCTTTCTACAGCGCATCTGTAAAAATTGGTAAGTAAGTGTCAAGCCAAATTTCCTTAGCCTTCTGAGAAAGTAGAGGTGTTGGTGAGCTTTAGTATTGTCATGAAAGGTCCAGGAGAAATTGTTGGTAAAACTTGAAGCTGTCAACCATCTGCACTTTAGTACTGTTGATGTAGACAGGGCCACGTCCTCTACTGCACTTCCAGAACTCAATGAGTAGCTCCTTTGTTTTGGTGACTTTGACAGAGATATTCTTGTTGACACATTATTTCTACAAATTCCCTCTGTCTTTCCTGCACTCTATCTTGTCATTGTTTGAAATCCAACCCACTACAGCAAACTTGACAATGGAATTTAAGGGGCTGAGGATACAGCCTGTGGCCAAATCGTTCACACAAGTAGTATGAGGGAGAAATAAGCACTTAGGAAAGTAAATGGCATTTTAGCCTGCATTGCAAGGATGTTGGAGTACAAGAAAAAAGAAGTCTTTCCACAATTGTAGGGTTATAGTGAGACCACAACTGGACTATAAAGTGAAATTCTGGTTTCCGTGTTTTAGGAAAGATATAATTGCATTGCAAGCAATAGTGAAGGTTCATTAGATTGATCACTGTGATAATTGGTGTGTCTGAGAAGCCTCATAGAATCCTACAGTGCAGAACGAGGTCCATCAAGTCTGCACTGACCACAATCTCATCCAAGACTTATCACCATAACCCCCATGCAATTACCCTAGCTAGTCCCCCTAAGGGGTAATTTAACATGGTCAATCCACCTAATCTGCATATCTTTGGACTGTGGGAGGAAATCAGCGCACCCAGAGGAAACACAGGCAAACATGGAGAAACGTGCAGCTCCACGTAGGCAGTTACCCAGGTCAGGAATCAAACCCGGGTCTCTGGAGAAAATAGGCCCAATTCAGTCTGCATCTCATCAATGGGTAGCACTGCTGTTCACAGCACCAGAGTTTAAAAATTGAGAGCAGTGATCTCACTGAAACACACAAGATTAAGAAGGGGGTTTGACACCATGGATACTGAGATGTTGTTTAGCAGAAGAATCAAGAACAGAAGCATGGTTTTAGGATAAGGGACTGTTTTTGAGATGAAAATTTCTTCATTCAAAGAGTTGTGAACCTTTAGAAATCTCTACCCACGAATTGTCGACGTGCCATCATTGAATATGTTTAAGGCTGTGTTGGCCATATTTTTGGTCTTTCAGGGAATCAAAGGATATTGAAATAATAAATAGCAGAGCAGGCTTGATGGGCCATTTAGTCTTTTTCTCCAATTTCTTATGTCCTATATGTCTACATAGAAAGTTGATTAATGTCCCAAAAAGGTGCTAATTCCCAATATACCCAGCAGGATGTGTGCACACATGCTCACCTGCTATTGGTAAATAGCAATGTCCTGTGTTCACATCTTCTCTGCCACAGGTGATAGGCTGCATGGTATTTGAAAACTGACTTGTCCTGAGGCAGCCAACACCAGCTTTAATCAGGAAAACAAAATTTTGGGATTCTCAGTTACCAACAGGGATATATTTTGGAAAAATACATCTCCCATAATTCAAAGAATAAGGGCTGGTACTTCTTCCTCTTCTTTTCACCAACCCATCAGCTTCCAAATTCCCAACCATTTCCTGATCCAGGATTTTAATTCCTGGTTTTGACTCACCTGGCATTCTTCCATTACTCCTGGTTACCTTGTCAGCTATATAGGACTAAGGCACAAGGTCTTTGACCCAATACAAAGGACATCAGGGCACTTGCCCTTAGAATACAGGAGCCTTAGCTTCCCCTCCCCCCTCAGCGTGCTCAGACTCAGCTGAATCATGTAGTAAAACCATGTAGTAAACATTGAGAATCCTTTGATTTATTAGCATATCAAACAAATTTTAAAAAAAAATAGTATTCCTTTTTGGATGAATCAAACTATTTTTGTGGTAGAGAATATTATCTTTTTTTGTCTGTGATGTGGCAGTTTGAATAAGATTGTTACAAGGAGCTCACGGTGTGAAAGTAATCTCTGCACACAGCGGTCTTTCAGCAGTTCTGCAATATGTGAAGCAACAGGAACCCAGCATGCATCTCTCTCAGATCTGTAACTCAGTTATTTCACAAAATGATAATACAAGAATCTTGAATTTTTGTATTTTATTCATAAAAACAGATTCGCAACAATTTATTAAAAATTGATTCATGCAGTTTAAGGGTACAAGAAACCTTCTGTCCATTTACAAGTTTATCCTGGCAGTTCCAGTCTAGTTTAAAGCATTTGTGCACGAATATGATTTGGAAAATGCCATTGGGGCACAGCCTTCTCCATAAATTTACCCTTTTTTGCTGCTGTATAAAAGAACAGAAACATTAAATAACTATATTACTTTGTGGGTCTTTGATATTGGCAGGAAATAAAAATGTTTCCTTACGGGAAAGAACTACTATATCATTAAGACAGAAATGTACTGCATGATTTAAACCTAATAAACTGCACACAGTCAGTATTCACAGACAGTCACAGATACACACGCTCACCTCCAAGTCCAATACTTTTTTTTTGTTTTTTCCTGCTATGTTAGAATAATATTTCTACAGAGAACTTGTGTATACATTATATACAATAGTCAGTCCTCCTTCCATGTGATGAACTGTCTTCAAAAATAAACCTGGTTAGTGTTGAGTTAAGGAGGCAGGGAAATACATTAACAGCCAGTGTTACCATTCAGAATACCAGAAAACAGCATTTCTTCACAATGTTAATTAAAAGCTTATTATTACTGGTTTAATCAGTGCACTGAGCATGCTCCTTTGATGTAGATGAACATGGGATTGTGCAACCTTGATAGAAATGCAAACCTGGCTCAGCTTTGTTGGGGCCTTTTGGACACAATCAGAATCTAAGTTATGACATACAATTGTACTCTAGTGCAGTAGCAGTAAAGCACCAGTGTTCCATTTGGATGCTTCTCCATTATAATCAAGTGAGTCCTGGGTACATGTTGTCTGCAGATGAGGGCTTAAACCCACACTTGTCTCATTGATCAGTGAGGCACTATGTTCCTTGAAGGGGGTGTAGGCAGCAGCTGGGAGAGATCTAATTTGACTCCAAGGTGACCCATGAGTTACGAGAGATGGCACAATGTCAATTCTCTTGAGACAAACTTGGAAATTCAATACCTGAGCCAAGTAGTTCCACAGTCTTCCAAAATGCTTGATAGTGAGTTCAGCGCACTCAGAGAACCTAGTGGATTATACTTGTCATGGGCATTGGGATTTCTCAGCATTTGGATCCAGATAATCTAGCAAACTAATTTCCTAATTGGAAGGATAGTCCAAGCTGGGCACATAATTGGGAGCTTACCAGTGTTCTGTGTTGCTGGGTGACACAATTTTAGCTGGTAAAAACAAGCAGTACCACTACACACATTTGGAGATCCCTAAACCGTTGCAATTGCTTACCTGCTCTTAAATTCTGTGGTGTAAGCAAATGAGGTGTACTCCCCTGGGGACAGAATATGGACTGTATATCAGGCAACAAGACCTGCATGATTTGTGTTGGAGATTGTCAATCAGGATGATAGATTTCCATTCATGTCAGATACCTTGTTAATGATAAGCAAAGATCATAAGTTATGTTGTCACTCAACTTGCACTCGGTATATATTTTTTATTAAACCTTGGAATTTAGCTTCAAAACAGACTCTGTTTCATTACCTTTCTGTACTGCCTAAATGTGTACTTTGTCCCAACAATGTGATAATCTTTCCCTTGGCTGCATGTTTAGCAGATTGCCTGCTGAAGTCAGATGGAGAAAATAATGAAAACATTTCGTTTACATGTGACAACCTTCCGATTAGTCATATGTCGTATTTTGACCAAGGATATAATAAATATGAATACAGAGTGAGCTAGCTAAGCAAAGATACTGATTGGCATATGGGAAAACAAAGATGGAGAGTGACATCAAACCCGTTTAACTCGTTTTCAGTATTTGAACTAAGAAAACTCAGCACTTGTTCTCCTTTGTTCAACCAGGAACTGACAAGCTCCACTTCTACTGGTATCACTCAGGACACCAGTTTCAGTCTGTAGTACTACATATACCACAAGCAGAAATCATCAACTTGTGAGCAAGAGATACCAAGTTTTATCAGAACAAAGGTTTAGGACAGAAGCCATAATGTTTTGAATTGGCAAACCTTACTCTTTATCAGACTAGTAGCAAAACCACTTCTACACCAACCTATATACTGTCCACTTACCATGTTCAAAAGACCCCTGTGATTTATCAGAATGTGTCATCCTAAATCAGGCAGTAGTTTCCACAATAGAAACACATTTCTACAGTGGACATAGTTATTACAAAGCTTCATTCTCCATATCAAAATTTGCCTAGGGGTTTAGTACAGAATGCTTCTTTTGTGTATTCATGTGCAGAAACAGTGACAATATTTGCTTATATGCTACAATTTAAATTTATATATATACTGGATTTTTTGTTTGAAGTGTGAACCATTATTACGTATCAAATTTTGCATAGCGACTCAATTTTCTCCCTTCATGATTGTGACATTAAAAAAACCATTGTGCAGTTTTGATAAAACTTCAGTCCCTGCTTCCTTAAGAAAACCTGTCACTCTTTCTGGGGAGGAAACGTACATCCAGTTTATGCAGAAACAAAAACTTCACAGATAAGGCTACAGGTCAGATTCAGGACATCTCCCCAAGACCACACAAACTGGCTCAGGAACTCAGTAGTGTCTGTTTCAAATGCCTATTCCTCTGTGGTAAGGAGAGCGTGCATCGTGTACGTAGCAGAGAACTAGGTGGAGTACACAGTCCAAACACTGAGTACTCTTCAGTTCAGGCTACAAAACCTCTTCTTTACAGACCGGAAACCATGACTCGAAATGATGGCTGCACATGTCTGTGCCGTGGACTGGCACTAGGACTAACACACGGACTGGCACAACTAGCGTCAACTCCACCTATTGATGGCAGGTAGGCATGATGAAGAATTGGTAGCTGTAATGACAGTCTGCGCTGTATACTGAAAAAGAGAATAAAAAGTTACTAATCATCACTTGTAGGACATTTGCTAGAATTTAGTAAATGCAAATTCACCATTAGCTACAAAAGTAAATTTTGTTTAAGTAATTCTATCCATTAACTTGATGGTGAAACTTGCTAACTTGATCTTGCCATTATTCATTGATTGGTGCCTGTAGATATAGATCAGCAATATTATCAAATACAAGAGAAATAAAACCTCTGTGTGTGTTTCCACTTTTTTTTCCATTTATGGGACTTAGGTGTTGCTGGCTGGCCAGCATTTATTGCCCACCCCCGGTTGCCCAAGGGCAATTGAGAGTCAATCACATTGCTGTGGCTTGGGAGTCACATAAAGGCCAAACCAGGGAGATTTCCATTAGTGAACCAGGTGGTATTTTTCCGACAATCAACAATGGTTTCATGGTCAGCAGTAGATTCTTAATTCCAGATTTTTTTAAAAATTGAATTCAAATTCCGTTATCTGCAATGAAGGGATTCAAACACTGGTCCCCAGAACATTAGCTGAATTTCTGGATTAATAGTCTAGCTTTAGTACCACTAGGCCTAAGGAGGGAAAGATAACCTTGTCTCTTTTTTATTGAATCTATTTTAATTTTCTATTCATTTTATTTACATCATCTTCCATTTAAGTTGCTAGCCATTAGTCAACTTAGTTAATTGGATTCTTGCTCACATGGGTAGAAGTGCTACTTTGCTTCAATTTCTCTGTCTCCTTTTCTTGCTGAATGTGGAAAAATACAGAAAGAAACAAAGTGAGGATCAGTAACAGAAGGACAGCACAGACAGATGTCTTGAACTTAATCTGTGGATCACCATTAATGATTGATGAGTTATATATTAAATTTGGCACAAGGACATGTTTTTAATTGAAGGCACAGTTATTCCTGATAATGGGACCATGACAGGGGCAAGCTTCAGTGACATAGTCTGCAACATACAGAATAGCTGCTACTTCCTACTTAAGTTATATTTTCCTCTACTTCTGGAGAACTGGTGCACAAATCACTTAACATATATTCTGATTTGTTTTTCCTCAGTAGCTGAAATATCTTGGACTTCCGACTTTAATGGAATTTGGAGTGACTGAGCTCTTTGCCATATTATGAATCATGTATAATTTTAAGTTCAATATACATATATATTTGTCTATGTATTAAAGAAGTTAAAATGGTTTCAGTTTCATTCAGGTCTTAGTAATAAACATTGTTGCCTCGGAGGCTGGATTGGCTTCTGACTGAAAGCTTTCAGGTTTTTTGAGTTTGTTTATATATACATACATTTTTAATGAAGTCTTAGTTCTAAAGTTAAAGAGATGAGTTAAAAGTGGTTGAAAGTTCAGTGATTCTAAAAACAAAACGTGAAGTAGCAAAGCTTTACTGTTTTCTAGTGACACTGATCCAGTGACTGTTGCACTGAACATCTGCCCCCCCCCCGCCACCACCACACACATCTCTTTGCTCCTGCTTTTTCTGCGTATGTCAGACTAAAAAGACAGGGATTTGAGGTTAGTGGGACAGTAATTAACTTGTTCTTAATGAAATGATCAGTTTGCAAAGGTATTACTGGAAGACTGACTTTGGGGAACTCATTTGTTTGCTCGCAGCTGAAGAAATGGTGGGTTTGGCAATGCACACTTCAGTTGTCACAGGGAGATATACAAGTTGGGTGAGTGGTATCATGTGAATGCCTAAGCGAAAAGGCTTCGCGGCAAGTTACTGGGAACTCTGCACAGGTTTATGAGTCTGCAAAGCTATTGCTGGAGTAAAGGAATAACGGAAATTTGAACCATCTTCTTGTGTGTGTATTAGTCTTTCTGACCTTTCCAATCTAATGCAAAATAGTTCATTTCTCTTGTTTTAATAAATATTTTCTTATTTGTATTAGAAGTTTATTAGCAACCTCCAATAATTTGTTCAGTAACTTTTCTCCATGGTTTCTAAAAAGTAAGTTAGGATCTATCAAGTCAAATTTCACTCTAGTATTTGACTTGCCCCATATTAACAACAGATAGGATCATACCACTATACTATTACTTTGGATGTAGGCCATATTTGAATACTGCCAGATATGAGAGGGTGGGAAATTAGCTAGCTCCTGTGCTGAACTGATTGGTAATTGGGTCTGCAAGGGAAGCTGATCTCAAGATGATTGAGCACAGATTGGCAGCAGGCCACAATATCCTCTGGAGCTAAGAGGAGTACACACTTTTTCCCCAAAATGTCTGTCCAAACAAAATTAGGTTGGGTGTCTTTCAAATAGCCTTTGGATGCAGGATCTTGGATTTTGAGCTCATAAAGAACATAAACGAGGCAGGCAGATGCTATTATAATGGAATTGCAGGTTTCTTTGGAAAAACCTTGGACATTTTCAGGCAAAACAGACCAAGATAATCGAAGCAGGAAGTCAGTTTCAGAATGTGTACAACAATGAAATTGGTATTTTCTACGAGTTGTTGTCTAATATTTGTTTGTATGCAGATTTGGCCACAAACTGGGCATGGTTCTACCAAAAAACCTGTAGCAATGTCCATGACAGCTATAAGCTATCAGTAATGACAATCACAAAATGTATGATGTAACAAGTTTCCAACAATTTTTACCTGAACGAGAAATGTTACGACAAGCAACAAATTGCTCATGGTTTTATTCTCATTTTCTACCACACATTGCAGCATTTGTTGCAAAATAAACTTTCCGTCAAGGCTACCCAAATTAAGGAAAACACACCAGTATTCAGTCTAGGGTTATCAAAAGTATTCTTTTTTTTTTCTTTATGACACTGGAGAAGCATATAAATCAGTCTACACTGGAGAATCTTAAGTTGAGCCATGCATATCACTGTCATCCCCTGTCAAAGTGGCAGAGAAAAAAACTGCCCTGATAGGGGATCACGAGGTTATCAGTATGTAGATCATCTAATAGATGGTATTGAAATGGAACAGTTTTTTAACATTGGAACAATTGATGCACATTATCCAAGCTGATATCTCTGCTAATGAATGTGGTGAGGCTTTGATCTGTTTCTTCGGTGATTTGGATAATAATACTGAAAAGCAAATTATCTTTGTCTAGCTATTGTCAAAGTACAAATAGCTTCACCAGTGATTAACTCAGGAATGAAATAATTGGATTGCTGATTACCGTTTTGAGCTAAATGTCACAACATTAAAATATATTTGCAGTTGGGGACATCTTGAAAAATTTACAATATGAATAAATTTTAAGCCAGATTACTTAGAAAAATTGACAACAAGTATCTTCAGGGAGATTTTTGGGATTTTCTGGCATTCCCATGGTGTGTTTCTTGCGTTGGGAGGTAGCATGCTGTTGGCTGGTGGTGAGATCTTCTGGCTCTGCCTCTGACAATGGAATTGCCCATTGATTCCACCGCATGCTGCCAGGAAACCAGCAATGTGTGCTTTGTCGGTAGGGCCAGAAGATCCCATTGCTGTGAACAGTTGGGAAATTTTGGCCAGTGTCTTGATTTTAATATGAAATACAATAATAATAGTAATTGCTTCGGAATTTTGAAAAAAATTGCATGTTACAATACATACTGTTCTGGAGAGTTGATATCTTCTGGGACATCTTTCTTTGTTCTGGAAGGCTCCAGAGTGGTGCCCCAAGGCACCTGTGACCGTGAATCATGCTGGTTTTTCATTAGAGGCTTGTCACTATCTATAAAGAAATGTGATAATATGAATTTTACACACTGCAGGACTCTATCCCCACGTTACTGAATGCAAATCAGAATAAATTATAAATAACTGCATCAGTGTAATGGAAACACAGAAGGGCAGAGAAGGAAACCAATTTGGCCAAATTTTTGAAAGAGCGATATAATTAATACTAATCTCATGCTCTTTTTGTATAGCCTTGCAATTTTTCCACTTAAGGTGTTCATCAAATTCCTTTTTGAAAATTATTATTGAATCCATTTCCACCGCTCTCTCAGGCACTGTATTCTCAATCATGATAACTCACTGTAAATATTTTTTTCTTCATGTTGCTTGTGGTTCTTTTGCCAATTACTTTACTCTTTGGTTACTAAGCTTCCACTCAGAACAATTTTACTCTATCAAAAGTATTAGATAGAGTAATACTTTACTCTATTAAAGAGTAGGTCATGATTTTGAATGATCTGTCAAATCTGCCTCTAACATTCTTTGCTCAAAGGAGAACCACACCAAAGGAGCTCCTCTATAACAAAAGTCTTTCATTTCTCTGCCATTCTGTTAAATCTCCTCTGCAACCTCGCCAAAGCCTTAATGTCCTTTCTAAAGAGCAGTACCTGGAATAGGCCTCAATACTCCCGCTAGGATCTGGTTTGTGAGGGCTTAGTGTAACTTTCTTCTGTTTGTATTCCATATTTCTATTTGTTATGCTTCTATTTAAAAAGCAAAGGATCCCTTATACCTTTTCAACTGCCTCTCAATTTGTCCTGCTGCCTACAAAGATCTCTATATAAGATTTTTACTCAAGCTCCTAAGCAATGTTCTCCCTTATTTCCCTTTGATGTGCACAATGATTTGTTGTGCTGCATAGTCCCTTTAAGATTGTCATGCATGCATCTTAAAAGGAACATTACCCAGAAGGAAAAAAGCAATAAAATAAGGAAAGAATACTGGCCCAAGCTGTTATTTTTTTTTCCCTATTTTCTTTCTTTTTTGCTTGTATGTGGCCAGTTTGGCTGCTGCACAGCATATTCCTGATTTTTGTAAGGCTCACAAGTGTCTGTTCCTGTAACCTTATTAAAATTATACCATTTTGTTTACATTGTCTCTCCTCATTTTTCTGACCAAAACAAATTACTTCTCATTTCTCTGAATAGAATCATAGAAATCCTACAGTGCAGAAAGAGGTCATGTGACCTTGCAAGTCTGCACTGACAACAACCTATGCTTATAACTCTATGTATTTACTCTACTAACCACCTCCTCCCACCCAAAGACTAATGGCCAATTTAGCATGGCCTATCCATCTAACAGGCACGTCTTTGGAGTGTGGAAGGAAACTGGGGCACCTGAGGGAAATCCACACAGACACGGGAATAATGTGCAAACTCCATCTGAGGCCAGAATTGAACCCAGGTCCCTGATGCTGTCAGACAGCAGTGCTAACCACTATGCTACCATTGATGCACTTGAATTGACTTTCATTGTCATGTCTACCCACATCACCTGTCCATGTTATAATCTTCTTCTCATTGTTTACTACATTTCTGAGTTTCATATGTGCAAATGGCCATATTAATCTGTACCAGTGTAAGCAGTTGTCACACCAGCCACTAGGTACATACCACTGCACATTTCACTCCAGTCTGATAAATAATCATTCATTACTGCTACTTACTATCCCTTTACCTATTTTCATATCCACACAGCCACTTTAAACCCACTGGTTTCAATTTTTCTATCAAGTCTACTACATGATACTTCATCTTCTCTTCGAAAGACTATAACCATGCAGCATAATCTTGATCAACCTTTACCATTACTTCATCAAAGAATGCAATCAAGTTAATCAAGCATAATTTGTATTTCATTTTCATTTATTATTTCATTTATTAACACATTTTTGAAGTGCCCATCATCCTGTGATGGATTATTGTTTCTAAAAGTTTCTCCACCACTGATGTTATGCTGACTGCCTAACATCTGCTGCTGAGAATCTGCCAATCCCCTTTTTGCAAGTGCAAAAAATTCTTCAACCTTTTGGCTCCAATCCCATATCTTATGTCAAGGGATTATAAACTCCTATGTGCTGCCCACAAATTTGCTATATATATATGTATTCTAAAGTACACCCAAATGGGTGCATCAGAACTTTAAACCCTGAACTTGCTCCCAAATTTTCTTGTGATTATATTAACAGCATGTTTGCAGGATTTTCATTCTTTGCCTGTTGCACACTGCTACCTCGGCCCTTTCACTTAAGTAACATTGATGAATTAATTGGTTAAAGCAACAAGTAGCTGTACTGTAGAGATCATAAAGGTTCCAGGTTTTATCTTCAGTCTGTTTTAATTTAGCTGATCTTGTTTCTAATAATGGGATATGGGATATGGGATAAATAATTGTCCTTAGCTTCCTTTAATTATTTGATAGGATTGTGGAGCAGGGGAGGGAGATGGGGTAGTATATGTTTACTCCCACTCCTGGTTGTTTGGGTGTGGTGCCACCCACATTTCAATAATAATTCTTGCATTTATACAAGAATAGGAATCAAATTATGTTGTGTCCATTTTATGCATGTGGAACTGTTGCACTGAGAACCAACTTTGGGGACGAACATCAAAAGCACACCCAGGAGACATGCAACTTGATGTTGGTCATCTTTCCAGATACCTGAAACAGATATTAGACTCCATGACATATGTAAATATAACTATTAATTATCTTCTGGATTTCTTATTTACTATGAATAGTTCTTTTTTTTAAAAAAATCACAGATATGCCTTTGGGAAAAAAGTAATTTACCTTTCCATATTAAAACAGCTTATTCTTTGACTTATCATGAGCAACATCACAAAGATCTAGTATTATCAAATAAAGTTAAAAGTAGCTTGATCTCTCAAATTATGAAAGCATATAAAATTCCAGTTAGAAATATAAAATTAGGGCCTTTACTGCTATTTCTATATTAGAAACCACCATGATATTTTCATGAAATTGCAATAGATAAATTAATTGCATAAGGACAATGGTACAACATTTGTAATGAAGAGTGAAGAGGATCAGAAGCTTAGTTCATAAGTTGAATAGGTAGCTGTATTTGCAAACCATCTGGTAAAGCCTGACATAGTAAATGGAGAAGGGGAAGGAATCGATGACAAGTGTATGTAGATTGTGACAGGGATCGAAAGCTTTGGCCTTCTGAAAGTTTGGCAGAAGGAAATTGCAGTTCATTCCAAGACTAGATGTTAAACAAACAGTCTGACAACATAGAGGCACACCATAGTCTTGATCCAACAGCATAATAATTTGAAATAATGCCAATCATATGCTAAAGCATTTCTTATGATAGTGCAATACGAGATTTGTGTTCCCAAAACTAGTTATTTAAGATAAATATTCATTACTGTCATATTTTCATCCTTATTTATTATTCATGCATCAATTTTGTAACAAAATTTGTGATTATTACAAATAAAAAACAGTGCACACTGTCTTATTTAAAAGCTGTTCAGTATTGTGTGAACGTACTTGGCCATCACCAGTACCTTATGCACAGGGTAGACCAGCAACCTTACAATCAGACTGCTCAGGGAACTAATTTGAAGTTGTAAACAAGAGAATGAGCTCAGTTCTCAGACAGCTATCTTAAACAATATTTAATAATAGGTTATCAAATAACTGCTGAACGTTTTTGGAATGAATTCATTGGAGCAGAGTGAAGAATGAGGTGCTTATATACTGGCATTGAATTAATGAATATAAATAGGAATAAGTAGTTATGAAGCTTCTAAATAATTTACACTAAATCTGACTGAAGCGTTGGGTTCATGACAAACACATTAGCAATAATAGTTATGGAGCGAAATGCTGGGAATTTCCTGTTCCACAGTTCAGCAAGCACTGGTCTTCCACCAAAGTTATAACAGAAGAATGCTTCCCAAGGAAATTCCTAGCAATTGTTTAATTGTTAAGGAATTTGCAATGAAAAAGGTTTTGATGAAACGTTATGCAATTTATAGATGCCTCTTGTTAAGCAGAGACATTTATGTCAAAAGTTCCAAACCACAGGGGTAACAAGATAACACTGTAAGAAGACTGATATGAGTACAGAGATGAGAATGGAGCATAGTGGGAGCAATAGCCAGACACCGAACATATAGGGCCCGATGTTACTATTTGGAGTCTAAAGGCCAGATCTGGGCACAATACAGATTCAAGCCCGGAATCTTCTTTCCAGTGCGCCCATCCACTTTTTACCAGCTTTCACCGATCTGCACTCTGGCTGGGGCTTAGTGCTGCCAGAATGATTGGTGCTCTGAACTGCGCATGTGCAGTTCAAAAAAAATTTGAAAAAGCACACCTGGGTGGGGAGGGAAAAGAAAGCAGAGAGAGTGGCTCTGTAACACAGATCATCCTCTGTGTGTGTGTGGGGGGTGGGGGGGGGGGGGGGGGGTGGGGGGGGGGGGGGTGGGATCGGCTCTCTGACACAGCTCATCCTCTTGGGTGCTTGGGAAGGGAAGTGGATCAGAACATCCACTGGGGGATGGGGGAGGTAGGTCAAATCTATCTCTGGGGAGGCGGGGGTGAGAGGGCTGATCGTTGTCTGGTAGTGGTGGGGAGGTCTGATCGCTTACTGGTGGGGAGGAGGAGGGGGGGGAAATAGATCTCTGGTTGGGGGGAGGGGCAGAGGAAGGTCCACTGCCACTCTGCAGGTGATTCCTTCTTCCCACCGGAGGAACGAATTCCTCCTCCCGGAGTGGACGTACAGCCATGCCATCCCATCCCACCAAACATTCAGGATCAAGCTATTCCTCATTAAGACAAAGCAGAACTGGTCAATTCCACAGTGGATCCACATGAAAACCGGCAACAAGATCGGGGCCAACTTCCAAGAGGAGACACTGAGAAGGACCAAGCTGGGCCTGTAAAGGGATACACCATCACTGATACGCTACCAGCCACAGATTACTCTTCCCTGCATAAGCAAGAGAGCAGGAGAGATGGCTGGTAGTGTCCCTTTACAGACCCAGCTTGGTTCTTCACCAGTGTCTCCTCTTGGAGGTGTCCCTGATCTTATTGCTGGTTTTCATGCGGATCCATTGTGGAATCGGGCAGTTCTGCTTCATCTTCTTAGCCTTTTTCCTAGGATGGAGAAAGCTAGCACGAGGGGACACAGCTTTAAATTAAGGGGTATGAGTTATAGGACGGATATCAGAGGTAGGTTCTTTACTCAAAGAGTGATTAGGGAGTGGAATGCCCTGCCTGCAGCTGTTGTAGATGCGCCAAGTTTGGTGGCGTTTAAGAGGTTAATTGATAAGTATATGGAAGAGAAGGGAATGGTTTAGTTTGGAGGGGCATTGCTTTTTATTTTGGTCGGCACAACATCGAAGGCCGAAGGGCCTGTTCTGTGCTGTAATGTTCTATGTTCTATGAGGAACCGCTTAATCCTGAAGGTTTGGTGGTATGGCATGGCCGCATGCCCACTCCGGGAGGAGGCATTTCTTCCTCCTGTGGGGAGGAGGGATCGCCTGCAGCAGATCCCTCCTGCCCCCCCCCACCCCGCCTCAGCCAGAGATCCAACTGTACCCCCTCCTCTTCTCCCCCCAAACCAGGGATCCATCTGAGCCCCCTCCTCCTCCGGCAGACACCAGCGGAATGGTGTGAAGCCTGGTCACTTTAGCCGTGGCTCTGAGTCTGTGGCCAGGAGGATGTTGCACGCTCTTGAAGGACTGAAAATGGTCAAGAAGAATGGTGGAAGGAGACCAGTAATCGAGATAGGTTGGGGGTGTGCTCTGCCAAGAGGGGCCTGCCTCCTGACGGGGTGGGGGGAAGGGGGGAAAGGAGCCTGCGAAGAATGGTCGAAGAGGATGGGCTTCAGCAGTTCTCCTACAGAATAGGAAACGGATTTTTATTTAACAGCTTTCTTACAGCACAGATCTGGAACGGATCCGAAGATGATAAAGTGGAATTTGGCAGTAGAGTTGGACGCGCAGTTCATTAACATGCATTTAAATCGTCAGGCCGTTCGATTTGGGCGTGGACCAGACCCGCACTCAAATCAGGTATTGCTAAAGTCGCGATCTGCTCGGATTCGGGTGCAAATCGCGTTAAAGGCCCGCGCCCAAACAACTTTTGCACCTGTTTGTAAAATCGGGCCTACAATATTGTTTCAGAAGTGCTGACAGTCAGTGTATTTATCAATGATTTTTGAAACCAGGTTCCTTCAAGAGTCATAGAAATTATCCATCTTCAGGTATCTGCTTGCAATCACCCTGCCAGCAGCCTTACTTGCTGACCAGCTGTGCACCACAACCAGCTGTTTTTCTGCCACTTGAAACTGGCAACTTGTGCAGCGTTCCAGTCTGCAACTGACCAGAAAAATATTCGCAAGACCGGAGCTTTAAAATGATTTGAACTTCCCGACTGCTACATTGGGCAGATACTTAAGGCACAATCTAATAATATCTATACCTTTGGGGCAGTAGAAAATATTAAATCCAGCAATTCATTCTATGTGTTGATATCAATCCGCACTTTGTTCTCTGTTGGGTTCAACTTGTGCCTTTCCTCTACTTTCAGAACTAAATTTGAAGTCATGTTCTGGATGTATCTGTTTACTGTTATATACACGGAAATATCTTATATGGCTGTAGTAAAATACTGAACTTCCATTATTCCTGTCCTCTTCAAACTCAGCTTCATCCCCATGCATCAGTATTTTGATTTCAAATTTTTCATCCTTATTTGTGAATCTTTCCTGCTACCTTAATGATCACTGACTTCTTTGTGAATCAGTATGCTCCTGTAATATCAAACATGTTTTGCTCCATTATTGATGGCCAATCGTTTGTCACCCATCCCAATCGTGCCTCATAAGTTTTCCCTAACCCTCATTTTATAACGATCTCTATGTTCCAAATCCTAGGCATTGCTATAGCAGAACTTGCTATGGGGAGTGCAGTGGACTAGCCAAAGGTCCATTAACTTAGCTAATTGTGATGTGGGAAAGGCTGCAAAATTCCACTCCTAACTCTCTATTCCTCTCTCCTTTCCCCAGGACACCACTCACTTTCCACCTTTCTGTAAAGTGCTCTAAATTTATTTTTAATGTGATGAATTCACAACAGGTGCATATCAAAATTTAATGGGTTATTATTTCCTCAGAGATAATTAGCATCAGACTGCCATTCTGTACCCACTTATTTACACTAAATTTTTTAAATATCTCTCTCACCTGACTTTCCTGACTGAGCCCTGGTGCGATTCAGGCAGTGTAGCGCATCCCTGGCTCCAACATTGAAGGCCAAAAGAAGCAGGGTGAACTAGCTACTATAAAGCAGGTGAGTTCAAATGTCCCATTCAAAATAGAGAGGTAGACAGAACATAAGTGTCTCAGGTAAATGGAGAGAGGTGGTCAGACATGGAGGTGGTCAGACATGGAGGTGGTGGAGGAAAGGCAGGTGGACATCTGAGGTAGGGGGTTCAGACATCAGGAGGCATGGGGGGTATGGGGAGTCAGGCTTCAGCACATGTGAAAGCGGTCAGACTTTGGGGGTTGGCGGGGAGAGAGTTGGACATAATGAGTTGGACATCAGAGGGGTAAGGGGTGAGAATTGGGTCTGGCCATGCTTCTTAGGTGAGATCAAAGATTGCGGTCATTCATTTTAGATGGGCAAGTTCACTGGGCTGAATGGCCTCTTTCTTCACTGTAGGGATTCAGTGATTCTAAAAAGGCTTCCTTAACAAACCTATTCCATAACTAACACCATTTCAATACTGAGTGAAATGAGAAGATAACACAGTGAGGTCAGGTAAAGGTCAGCCAGTGATCATTATATGTAGTTTCATCTTCTTACCCATTAATAAAGTATTACAATATTCTTTCACTTACTCATCAATTTAAGGGCAAATGTCACTAATTACAAATCTACTAAACACATTAAAATGCAAATGAATAATGGGTCTTCATTTCAAGAGTGCTTAAAACTAAAGAGGTAAAAGTTTTGTTACAGATGTGCAGAACCTCTGATAAATTTCACCTGGTGTACTGGGCACCAAGCCTGAGGAAGAATAGATAGGCCTTTGAGGGTGTGCAGCATAGATTCATCAGAATGATAGGACAAAAAAGATAAATGAAAAGGACTAGACTAGGCTTACACTTACTCAAAAATAGAACAGTAAGCTATCATCTAATTGAGATGCTGAAGATGATAAATGGATTTGATACAGCAAGTAGAGGGGCAATACTTTCTTGAGGTGGAGGGAAAGGAGTATAAAACAAGAGACATAAACTTAAAATCTTCACTGGGCCATTCAAGAATAATGTCAGAAAGTTGTCTTTCATACAAAGAGTAATGGAACTGGCAATCTCTCCTTCAAAGCTTTTGACGCTAGGTCAACTGAAAATTTCAAAACTGAGATTAGTAGATTTTCTTGATAAATGAACATATTAATGCTTACAAAACAACATTGGGTAGATAGAGATAAGAAACTGATCAGCCATGATTTAACTGAATGATGGAACAAGTTCAAGGGGCTATTTGGCCTACTCCCGTATCTATGTTCTGTCTCTCGCATCATAGAAGCTATAATGGAGGAAGCAACCAGTTATTTCAATAATTGCCCATCATTTCCAGGTTTACATCTGCCAAAATATTCTCATCAACTTTATCCTGGAGTTTACCTGTGCAAACATTAGCACAGAAACAATCACAAGTGATCTCATAAGTGAGTTGCTGAGCACTGAGGAAAGGATGAGCAGCAAGGGCACCTAGCCTTCCCCAGTGATGCACAAGGCCCATCAGATTCTATTTTAAAATAGCTAAGGAATGACAACTAAACTGATAACTTTCTTAATATTTAAGAAAGTCTGTCTTGCTAACTAATTTCCTAAGTCAATACGTATTTGTGTTTCCCAAAATAAAAAAGCAAACGTATTTGAAGATCTGGTCTAATATGCATTTGATCTTTTCTCATATCATCTGAATATTTTACCAGTTATTTCATGTAATTCAGATTTATAAAAACTTCTGCGACCTCTACTTGTCATGAACAGGTATCTAAATGTAATCCCCTCTGAAATGGAACACTATTACAAGCTAGTCGCCCAGAAAAATCTAATCTACTGGGCTTTCTTCAGTCCTGTTTTGCGGATCTCATGTTCCATTTGCTGTCTAGTAATATCTGACAGTTACCAGACTCAGAGTGCAGCCAAAGAAGAAATAAATACACAATCTAGGCTGGACTGAGATTTTTCAGATAAGCATTCCAAAGCTATACAAGCTGGTGTGTAAATTGTTCAATGCACTGAGGAGCCTTTTAGGACAATTATATTAAAATATTATAATTTGCACCAACATGATTTAAATTAACACCAACAGTTCTCCGTGATACATCAAAAATTATTAAACAATGTCAAAAAGCCCACTGGCTGTGTCTTCTTTGAAGTGTTGCTGAATCTTCTGAGGGTATTATAGACAGCTGCTCTTACCATTTCCATCTGTGAAGTTCCGTATGTTCAGGATGTTATTGAGCTCTTGAATGTGGTTTTGTTTAATATATTGCGTCTTTTCAGGCGTGTCCTGTAGCTGCATGGTAACCTCCTCAAGCTCTTTGTCAAGCTGTAAAGGGAAACGGCATACCTTCAATGAGCATGGTTTAAATTCAATTATGCCTATGTGAATTGTTGCAACCTTTCCTAAGCTCTGAGCAAAGAAAAGATTCAAAGCATCAGATGCTTCAAGGAATTTAATTGTAATTTGTACTGCGTCCAAGTTGTAATAAGAATGGAATGGAATTTTCCATTTCTTGGAGTTCATCACAGATTCATGAATTCTACATTCAGCTTTCATCCTGTCCTACAATATAGTCAAAATCAATTAATTAGGATGGCCCAGTAGAAATTAAATTGTCACGTTCACTGGACAATCTCCAGTAAACATAAATCTATCAGAGCGTACGTTGGCAAACAAATCAGTGCATGAAGAAAATTTACCCTTGAACAATTGTCTTGGTTACCATTAACATGTATTCCATGTAAACAGAAGCCTGAATTTTAAATCCTGAATGAAAATTCCCATTTTCCGGTTTGGGAGATAGTTCCAGGATAGTTTCATTTTCGTTCCATTGCCAGGAGTGGGGCAGCAGCAGGGGTAGAGTGTTAACCAAATCCATTGTCTCTAGAAAGAGTGTGGAAGCTGCCAAAGGGGGTTGCCAAATGTGAAGGGGAGTGTGAAAGACTTATCAGTGCATCAGCATACAGTCCCAATTGATAAAAATATCAAGGAAACAAAATACAGTCATCTTGCTCTAATCCATCACACCCCCCCCACATTCTTCATGCCAAGTCCATGTTACTTTATGTCCCCTCACCTACTCCCCATGACCCTCATACTCCTGCACACCAAACTATGTCCTTCTATCCACTTGATGATTCTTTTAAGGCCCCTTTACCAACTTAGTATGAACTCATGTCAATACATGACCCATGACCATGACCTCTACATTCTCTACGCCAGCTCATCCAGCTTCCATCATTGGCACACTCAGGATTCATGTTGAGATGAAATAAAGTGGTATCGACTGATGACTTCACAATTAAAAAAAAACTTGACTAAAAAAATCCATTTGCTATATTTAAAATCCTTCAACTATTTAATCCCTTACACTACAAGCATTTGTTCATAGTCCCACTTCAAAGACTTTATAACCATTCAAAACCACTTGTAAACTAACAGACACTCACTATCATAATGATAGTTTGTGGAATTATTTTTGCAGCACAAATCCTATAATGATAACTCTCAGTTCTATGATGACAGAATGATAGCAAGCGTTTTTTTTTAAACTGCAGGTTTTTAAAAATTTTAAATGCCAGGAGAATTAAATGCCTTGATAACTTGATTTCTCAGGGATTTATATGTCTTGACAGCTTCATAGTTCCAATGAGTTTATCAACTTTTTACATGCATTCCAGTCTACTTTTAATAATACCAAAGGGCACTTGACTTCTCCCAAAGATGCCCCTGGACCTATACAAAACTGCACCATATCTCTAAAAGGGTACCCTACTTCTCCAAAGAACTCCAATAAGTTTAGATCTTTTCTTGAACTGTAAAAACTCACAAATCGTGTGTTGGACATCTCACTAATGAAAATTAGATCTGTTTGAAGTGAGGTGCATTTTCTAACATGCAGCTGCCTCCATGAACTACAATGTGGAGATACCAATGTTGGACTGGAGTGGGCACAGTAAGAAGACCCACAGCATCAGGTTCAAGTCCAACAGGTTTATTTGGAACCATGAGCATTCAGAGTATTGCTCTTGCATCAGGTGAGATGAATATCTGTAAACTATTCCTGGTGAAAATGATGGCTGCAGGTTCAGGGTGGGACTTCCAGTATTGGGGCTCAAGTGGCATTTTAGCGAAGCTAATGACCTTCTCTGTCATTACAAAAAATCAGGCCAAAGTATTTGCATTCTGACAGTTTAGAATGGTAACATGCCTGTACTATATTACATATATTAAATAAATACATATTGCAGTGTGAGATGGCTGTACACATGCTCTTATCATGATCAGAATACTGGCTAAAATAAAGGATGGAAAGAACAATAAACAATCACAGAAAATGAACAGATTTCTTCCATCTGTTAAAGGATTTATTAATTTTCAGAATATGTAAAGTTCTGGTTTGTTCCTTCATAGGGAACTAACTATTTGCTGAGTCTATTTGAAAAAAAGCTAAGAAATTAATATTGAGAGTACCCACTCTTTCCTTTGATGTAGCTGCTAATCCTCATACTTCTCTGCATAAATTATAATCATTTTCTTTTGAATTTTCAAAAAAAATCATTTTTCCTAAGCATATTCACTAGAACTTCACAGCTGTCTTTGTTTGAACCTGCTTACATTATCCATGGAAGGAGAAGAGAATATATAACAGATATAATTGAAAGCAAAATGAGCACCTCTGTGATTTTCATTCGCAGACGATGGTTATCAGTTTGAAAGCCCTCTAGTCGAGATGTATTTGCCTGGTTCACACTTGTTACAGAGGTCGATGTTTTCGAATCTTCTTTCTTCTGATTCTGGGTAAATTGTAATCGTCTGTTTTGAGTGGCTGCATCTGGATTTGTTCTTAATGTAATCAGCTGTAGGGAGAGTTCCAGAAAGGGACAGTTTACGCAATACATTAAATCAAAGGGCTTTAAAACAAAATCTGTGGCTGTTCAGAGGTACTCCTGCCTGGTCAGTCCCAGTTTTACAAGATTCCACATAACAATATACCTTCTGGGGTCCAGCCTCTGATTGCTCCTTTGAAGGGTGTTGTGTAAAAGTTGGAGTTGAAGTGAAGACCGCAAATATTGGACATTGAGTCTTAACTGGGATCCAGCTTTTGGTTGGTTCAAATATGCCTAGTGATGTAGTTTTTAATCACTGTTTTTGGATATGTGCATATCTTTAGGCTCACTTTTCATTCACGTTATATACATAGCTATGCAGAACATAACCTTAATTTATAAAGACTATTTCAAATGAATAAATTTTTTGTTGATTGTCAATATGAAAACACGAAGTGAGGCAATTTCACAGCAGACAGCAATACCCAATGAAGCATGGGATAGAGGTCAGCACTAAAGTATTGCAACTTTGGCCCCGAATGCTATCAATCTAGTGATGATTGTGTCTGTCAGGTACCTTTGTGACTGACACTTAAGGACATTCCAGGCTTACAGCATATTCCTTAATGGTCATTCATACTTAATTTCTTCACATTGTAGCATGGTGGGCACTCCAAATGCATCTCTGGCTTGGATACCTACCAACAGTGCTCAAAGCCCCTTTTTATTGCATGAACTTTGATTAGGCTAGCAATACCAAGCATATCTCACAACAAGAAATTTGAGCTATCACTCCGGCTACTATGGGCTATCCAGCTTTTTCCAGGAAATTCCAGCAATGACAGTAAGAAGGTTGTATGCAAGATATATCCGGATTTGCACCTCACCCTCTGCTGGTGTTTATATGTAGTGGGTTTGTGAGGTTATACAGGCCCTATTGTATATAAATGCCAATTGGACTGGGGCAATGATTTCTGCATTTGAGTGGGAAATGTAGCAATAAATCTAACTCCCACATCTCCCTATTTTGACTATCATTCTGTCTGATTTCAGCTTCCTGCAAAACACTGGTCCCAACTCAATTAACCTCTTCAGCTAAAGTGGGAAGTTCAAAGTCTATGCTGATCTGGCCCCACACTCATTCCAAATTCCTCAACCTTGAAGTTCAGCTGAGCTACCACCATCTCCTCGGGTAATAATGATGGGAGACCTGTTGGAATGCCAGGGAAATGATTGAATATTTTCAATCATTTGTATCATTTGCTTGTGGTATCTTCTAACCCCTACCAAAGTTACTGTAATGATGTGAATGACCCATAGAACAAAACTCTCCACTTTTTTATTTCTTCAGCCCTTCAAAAATTTTTGACCATTTTTGGCTCAGTTGGTAAGGTTATGGAGTCCAATTCCAGAAACTTGAATACAAAATTCAGGCTGAGTTAATATTGCATTGCAGATGTTTTAGATCAGATGTTAAACCAAAGGCCTGAATTCCCTCTCTAGTGGGCATAAAGGATCCTATGCATCTGTTTTGAAGAACAGCAAGAGAGTTCTGCTTGGTATCCTGGCCAATATTTATCTCTTGGTTAACAACATTAAAATAGATTATCTGCTAATTGATGTTTGTTGGGACGTTGCTTTGCACAAATTGGCTACATTTCAAGAGAATGTGTTTGCTTGTGAATTTTATTGGGACAAACTAAAGAGGTGAAATGTGTGCCATGTAATTGCAACTCTTTGATTTTACCAGCTTGACCATACTTGCGTTCAACTCTTAATGACACATTGGTTCTTCAACCACTGCTCTGTGCCCATTTTCACCCTCATGAAGCAGGTTAGGACTTAAAAAAAAGGAATAATAATTCTGTTTAACTCTGACTTGGCTTCTTGTCCAAATCAATGCCAGATTCTACTTTCTCATCCCTGATAATATTTTTATCTCTGTTTTAAACACATTGGGAATTCAGTTCCCTAACACTCTCTCTGCTTCCACGTTCCATAAATCCTTATGTATCCAAACTTAGCACTCAAATCTTCTTTTGAAAATATTCTACATAGCTAGAAGCTCATCCACTGGCTCCCCAAGCCCCATTGAATTCAGAATGCTCATCATTATCTTCAGATTCTCTATGGTCTCATAATACTTCATCTGAGTTGTGTACTTCAGCCACATTTTTCTGCCTGTTACTCTTCTGACATCAGATTATATCAGAATTCCTGTTCCGACAGCTTCACCACTGATGAATGCTCTTACAGTCTCTATCCATCTGCTCTATCCAATTCCCTCTTCATATCTATTCACTTTGTCCCCTTCTTTCACCTTGAAAAGCCTTCTGAAGATGTTTCATGGTCCCATTTTACTCACTGTTAGTTCCATTTCATCTTATTTTCTTTTTGGCATTCAAAAAAATGCTCTGTGGCTTTTCATTTGTGTGTGGAACATAATAAAATGACATGATAAGAGCCTGAAATGTTGATTGCATCTACAAAGACTGTCACAGTATATATTGTGAACGAACTAAGTTACACCTCTTCTAGCAACACTTAACATTTTTAATGGTATTTACAGTAGGCAAAGTGCATGAAAAGCTGAAGTTCATATCAAATCACTTTTTTTTTGCATACATAAAGACTGCGACACAGCAACATGCGGAGAAACAAGGTATCCCTAACAACCACTTCCAGATTTCCATTCTTAGCTGGAAATATGTCGAGTCTACATTTAAAAAAAAATCATTTTTGCATGTGTGCATAACTGGATAAGCCAGTATTCATTGCCCATTCCTAATTGCCCTTGTGGAGGTAATAGTGAGCTGCCTTCTTAGACAGCTGCCATCAATAAATGCTGACCTAGTCCATGATGCCCACATCCAAAGAATGAATAAAAATAAATTTCTGGCCTCCACATATTTCCAGTTAAAGATGGAAATCCAGAAGTTATCAGGGATATCTTGTTTCTCCGCAGAATGCAGTGTGGCAGTCTTTATGTATGCAAAAAGAAGTGATTTGATATGAACTTCAACTTTTCATGCACTTTGCCTACTGTAAATGCCATTAAAAATGTTAAATTTTGTTAGAAGAGGTGTAACTTAGTTTTTAATGGCACACTAACTTATAATTACCACTGAATACTCTCTTTGGCTGGAAGATTCTTTTTAGGAGTGTGAAATGTTATTCACTCCATACCATAATAAAAATTCTTTGATTTTTAAAATAATACATTCTTTAAATATTATATTTGAGAAAGTACTGTAATCCTCTGTGTGTGTGTGTTTTGCAACCTTTACTTCACTTTCTACGGAGTGATTAAAATTGAGTTATTATCTTGCTTTTTACTTTCTGTTTTGCTGTCTTTGAGAATTCTCCAAACTAATTGGCTGCTCAGCTTGCTTGATGACATCACTGTTTTAATGTCACTGTAGATGACATCAGATTGAAAGTTGCATGAAAATTGACAGAAAAGGAGCTCACTAAATCTTAAAAGCTAGCAACGAGCACAGTTCTTGTGCTGGACAGCAAAACCTATGCCAATGTTTTTGTAAAGATGATAGAAATAACTTTGCCAGAGCACAAATTCAATATTTGGATAAACTGAGTTAGAAAGACCAAAATGAAATGCTGCATTCAGATTTTCTCTCACATTTAATTGTGCCTTGCACTGGAGATTAAAAACCCTAAAAATGAGTGCTTATAGTATTAGTGCAACTTTTGTTTGCATGAGAATCTTTTGTTCATTGGTTTAAAGCAAGATATTAACCATTATATTTTAAATGGCTTAGTGTCACCTTTGAGTTAGGAGAGAAGGTTTGATTATTGGAAAATTGTTGCCATACCCTTCTCTTTCACTTGTTTTGCGAAGATGTTCTCCTACAATACTGATTTCAACTCTTCAGCCTGGTTCCTCAACTGTTTCATGGTGGAAATCACCTCTCAGAAAGTAGATATGCTGATGAGTGCAGCTCTGAAATTATCTGTTTATCCAATTAATATTCTATCTAACTATCTATTAAGTCTCTGTCATTTGGTGTCGATACGAATCTTACTCAATGCTCTCTCATTAGTGAGGAAATCACAGCCAGTACACCAGCAGTTTCCTGATATATGTGGCATAACAGGTGAGGTTCTTCAGCATCAAAAGATCAAATGTATTTGGGGAGTTTAAAAAGTGCATTAATATCATAGCATGTTAATCATGAAGTATTACATTACATTACTTTATTCATAATTTGTCATTCCACATACCTTTGGCACAAAAACCAGGCAGAGAGTGATGGTGCTGCAGAAAATGATCACAAGAGCAACAATACAGAACTGGACATTTGGTTGGTCTCGAGTTAGGAATGAAACAGCAGCACCTATTATGCACATGATTCCTACATTATATACACTCATTCCAATGTACTTGCTGTCATTCAAGGCTGGGATGCTCACATTCCGAGTTTCCCAAGCAAGGAAACATCCAAACAACTGAAAAATAGAAAAAAAAGTTAAAACACTGTTTGCAATTTGAGCTGTAAATGTTTAATTCATTAATCTAAGAGAATCCATTTAAACTAGCTGCATTGACACTTGTGCTAAAGTAAGATGAAAGATTATTATGTTGATACAGTAAATGCTCACCCACTAATAACAAAACAAATAATGAAAGAATATTTAACAAATTAGCATTGATAAAGCTAGACTGTTGTTACATATCTCCTGGCCTCTCAATTTGTTACACTTTCCAACTATTTCGATAATGGCAAACTAATTGCAATTGTTATTTTGTTAAAGATATGATATAAAACAAAATATAAGCACTGGAAGAAGTGCTTAATATATAGAATATCGTTATGGATGAATATGGTCATTGTAAGCAATGTAGGCCACAGAAATATGTGGGTTGGAATTCTCACTGTTGGAGTGCATGGGGTCAATGGAAAATCACTTGTTGACTTGGGACTGGCAAGTATCTGTGTCAATGTGGCTACGTCTTGTGTTTGGACCCGTAAAGCCATTGGTCAATTAAAAGAAAAATTGAATCAAAATCCTTACGCAGGTGTGAGTCACCAAATCTTCTGACCCCTTGGGCATGGCAGACACTTGAGATGCACTTTGGCAGTGCAAACATTCTGGCCTAATGCAAATAGAATGTCTTCCCACAAACACTGGGTGAGGTCAGAGCTGCCAGTGCACTGGATTGAGCTAGAATACAGAACCTGTAAACTGGTAGGTTAACCTGGCTAAACATCCTGAAAAGGGATTAGAATTAAAGACATGGCTTGGATGCTCGGGAACAAATTGAGCATATGGTCAAACATAGTGAGAATATGAAAGAAAATGCAAAGTTGTACAATTTGAAAACTACGTATGATTCATCAAAAATTTCTTTCTGAAATAAAAACAGTGCATTCATACCATAAGAAGCCCTTTATATGCATATACAATGCCCAGCCAAATACTCATGTGGGAATTTTCACAGTGCTCCAGCAATGGTTGGATTGCAAAATCTCTCCCAGCAGGATCCGGCTGCAAGAACAAAGAATGGAGATAATACCAAGTCATATAAAGTTTAAATATTCCAACTTAACAATGATGGCCAGTGATAGAACTGCTGTTGGGATTGCATATAAAATTACTCAGAGAAAGATCACTGATCACAAGATGGATAGATGAATGGCCCTATAGAGTTGGTAAAAATTGGTAAAGACTTTGGAAACAATAGATGTACGATATGAAATGGCAGTTATTTTTCACTGTAATAGACATAATTCTCACAGTTACCAGAAGAGTAATTGGTATGGCAATGTGTGCATCCTATTGGACTTTGCCAGCAATGCATAAATGTCCATTTCTTGGCTAAATTAGATACTTTTTCTTATTTTTCTCCACTGCCTGTCACATCTAAAAGGGTTGAACCTGAAGGAAAAACACTGCCTTACATAAGCAGAAGGGTGTGCTATGGCATGATTGCAAGATTATGATATTATCGTAATGCTAATCATCTGTCACCAATAAATTGCAAATTTTAAGTCATATTTCCATTTTTAGCTTAAACATTTTTTTAAATGTGTGAAGTTATTTTCACTGTTCCAGAATCTAAAGTATCCAAGACATTTCTCAATTATGGCCTGGATTGTCATCCTTGACGCAGCTAAAAGGAATCAGGAAAATTCCCTGCTAGCCTTAGAAGGAGGTGCCTGCAAGAATGGGATTTTCATTGTGGCAGGATGGTGTAGGTTGGAGACAGGCCAGCCAACCTGGGAAAAGCATTGGATGTGACCAGGGCAGCTAGTGGGGGCAGAGGTGAGCCATCTAAAGGGTTAGTTCCAGTTAAAATAAAAATTAAAAAGTGCCCCAGTCTCACTCCCCACGTTCCATCCATGCCACCTCATGCCCTTCCACCCACACCCCCCTGAGCTTCATGCCTGCTGTGACACTTACATGTCCATTGGTTCTATACAGTGGATATTGGGTCAATGAACCCTACAGTGAGAATAGGATATGCAAAGTCATCTTGTAAAAAAAGTCATTCATTCATAAATGTTCACTATGTTAAAAAACGGTCATTTTGCTACAGGTTTATGAAAGTGTCAGTAATCCAAACTCTTTAAAGTTTCAATAACTGAAACCACATGCAGTTGAAACTTTTAACCATGTGTAAGAAAACATTGTAAAATTGACAGTAGATATAGAGACATGAGGTTTACAGCATGGAAACAGGCCCTTTGGCCCAACTTGTCACCCTTTTTCTTAAACCCCTAAGCAAATCCCAATTGCTCACATTTGGCTGATATCCATCTATGCCCATTTTATCCATGTTAACTATCTAAATGCTTTTTAAAAGACGAAATTGTATCGCCTCTATTACTACCTCTGGCAGGTTATTCCAGACACTCACCATCCTTCGTGTGAAAAGTTGCCCATCTGGAGATTTTTGTACCTCTCTTCTCACCTTAAACTTATGCTCTCTAGTTTTAGACTCCGCTAGTTCTGGGGAAAGATATTGACTATTTAGCTGATCTGCACCCCTCATTATTTTATAGATCTCTATAAGATCATCCCTCAGCCTCCTATGTTCCAGAGAAAAAATCCCAGTCTATCCAGCCTCTTCTTATAACCCAAACCATCAAATCCCAGTAGCATCCTAATAAATCTTTTCTGCACTCTTTTTAATTTAATAATATCCTTTCTATAATAGTGACTAGAACTGCACACAATATTCCAAGTGTGGCCTTACCAATGTTTTGTACAGCTTCAACAAGATGTCCCAACTCCCTGTATTCAACGTTCTGACCAATGTTGAAACCAAGCACGCCGAATGCCTTCTTCACCACTCTATACACCTATGACTCCTCTTTCAAAGAGCTATGAATCTGTATCTCTAGATCTTTTTATTCTGTAACTCTTCGTAATGCCCTCAACGCAATATCAGAGAGGCAAAGCTATCAATCAAGCAAGTTTTTCTGGACTCAGGTATTCTAACAGACTAATGGATTTTTCAGTTTTCAGCTAAGCTTCATGATGTATTCTAGAAAGAACTGAAAGAACAGAGCAGACAATCCCACTCCAGCACAATTTCATTGAGTAAACATTTGATACCTAAGTCTAGGTTTCTCTTAGCCTTCTAATTTGCTTCTTACCAACATGGATGGTTGCTGGGCTGCAAGCAGAGGAATCAGTTACAGCTTTTGTCACTTCACACAAATTTTAACAAGTAATAATATAAAACACAGGATAGTGGGTTATCCACAGCTTGCCATCTTACTTAGATAAATGGTTTGCTTGAAAACCCTAAGAGCTATTTCACCCATAAAGACAAATATAAAACTAGAAATATGGTTTAAAGCAAGAAAATGAAATGTAATACCTTCTCCACTGTCCTCAATGGCATCTGTAAATCCAGAAAACAAAGCAGAAAAAAAACTGAAGGGAACTAAAAACAACTCAACAGAACAGAGCCAAACAAAACAAAGGGGGGAAAAAAAGAAACAATCAACGAAATTTAGTGGAACAGACTGAACAAAACAGACCACAGTGGGACACAACATACCAGATTAGATATTTCCAGAGTATCCGTGGTAAATTGAACTTCAAATGCTTTGGACACTGTACTGAATTTGCTCAGAAGTAATTTTCACACAAACCCACTTGCGCAAGATTTGAATGTAAATCTCTGATGAGTCAGTGCAATCAAGCAGTGCAATTGATGTGTGACTGGAATAATGCATCACAATGTTTAGTGGGATTGCTGTGAAGTGGACAATTGTCTGCCATATTTAACAAATTAACATATAGTAGAATAGAGATGATGAATTGATTGATATAATGCTCTTTCTCTGAAGCTGGAGCTGGCAAATAAGTTAAATGGACTCGAATGAAGATACTGGGGCCCAACTGCAATTTTAACTATGAGGCTGAGCAATAAGCATTTATAGATTCCCAAAGCTGACTGAAAGATGAGTGGGGCCAGAAAAGTTATCTTACAAAAAAAACATACTTCCTTGAGAGCTAAAAGAAAACCTTGAGTTTTCTTTTTTCCTCCCCTGACAACAATCTCTCTTAGACTTTTCTTCTGACGACAGCATAATGCTGGAATGCTTTGTCAGGTCTCAATAATGCCTGAATTTTATCAGGTTGGAAACTGCTCCCCGCTGAAATCCAGGCTATTTGGTTAATATTGTCTATGGCTCCCCACTGCTACTCCTGGATGAATTGACAGCTCGGTAGACCAAACTTCCACCCAGAAATTAAAATTCATCCTCTTTAATTTATATTACAGGCAACTGATGAACTTGTAAACCTGTGATGGTGAAAGCAGCTCCATTCTATTGGCACTGCAAAGAACCCTTTTAAACTCAGTACAATAGTCTGCATTTTTAAATGAGCTATTTTCTTTAACAAATAGCACCATTTAATACTGCTCCATTAAACTAAACATTGTTTTTTTCCAATGGGGAGCTTATAAGACTCCAATATAAAAAACACCTATTTTTAAACCAACTGTCCATTTAGTTATTTGTGTTTATGTCATATAACATAGAACTTTTCTTTATATATAAATTTCCATAATTGGAATAGCAAAAATCAATCTGTAATTTCATCCCACCCAACCAATGGCCTGCACAAAAGGAAACCTGTCAGGGTGATGGAAGTCAATTCAATAATATATTTCAAAAAGGAATTGGCTGAATATTGAAGAAGGCAAAATTGCAGGGCTTCCTGTAAGGGTCCACAGCCATCAAGAAAGGAGGCTCAACAACTTTCATCTTAGTTGTTTGTGCCACATTCTGGGCATCTCATGAAAGGAGAACATCTTAAATGTGGCAGTCTGCCCAAAGACAAATTTCTCATGTATATTGGCACTCATCAAGCAGAGGCAACTTCACTGGCTGAGGCATGCTTGTAAGATGGAAGACAGATGTATATGCAAGGATTTTCTGTCTGAAGATCAGTAAAACATCCATAGCTTCATTTCAAGGATGTTTGGAAATGTAATATGAAGTCCTTAAATATTAATTTTCAGACTTGGGAGACACGAGCCATTGACAGAGGAAAATGGCAACACCAACTTCAGGCTAGAATATCCACTATTATAACTAGTAGCTACAATAACTGGGAAATAGATACCAACACTGAAAACACAAAACTCTAATGAAATCTGATAACCATTCCATATGCAAAACTTGTAGCAGCACCTGCATCTCACAGGTTATTTTCTTCAGCTATCAGTAATTTGACCAAATGAAGCTACCCCATACGCTGCTGCATGTATATCATCTTTCATAGGGAGCAGGGTGTTGGCTATATGATGTGGCAAGGGAATAGGACAAACAAAGTGCTAAAACAAAGGACTGGCACAGACATGATGGGCTGAATGACTTTATTCTGTGCATAATCATTCTAGGATTTTAGGAACACTACCCTCCCCACTTCTCTAGTTCGCATATTCCCTAGTTTTTAAGAGCTTCCTGACAAAAGCACTAATATTTAAATACATGAATGTTTTTGCTGGTTAATTGGTAACTTCCTTTCTGCCCTTGCCCTCTTCCAGTTTTATTACTGGTGAAAAAAGCAAACATTTGAACTCAAATATACAACAACTCTCAGTGTCTCTCCTTTCTCTTAGGGCCAAGCTTTCGAATAGGGAGCTCTGGAAAAAAGTGAATTATTCAGTGTTGTTTTGAAGACATCAAATTTTGAAATGGAGTCATGTTTTATTAATAGATCAATTTATTTTGCCTGCTGTGATTCTACATTGAAAGCTTAACTACTTGGAGAATGGGTGACATGTCTAAGGAAAGGGAATGATTATAGCTGTGTTCACATTCTGCTTATTAGGGTGCTCAAGTCACCAGCTTCCAATGTATGGGTCTTAGAATGCCATACCTATTTTTTTTAAATCAGACACAACTGTCATATTAAACACAATATAAGAACAATTGTGTCATGTGAGGAATATCGGAAATGATGATGAACGATTGATGAGGCACATTACATAAATTTAATTTCCACCTGGATGTGTGGGAAGACTTAACATCTGACACATAGGACCAGATTTATCACTCCCCCATTGGCCAGTCTGAAGGCAGGGAGACATAAAATCTAATGGGTACCATGCCCTGTCCCCAACCACAATTTTACCAACAGCGTAGGGGGTGGGGGGAGGGGGGGGGAGTTGCATCAGGCAATCAGCTCAATTGTGGGCCGATTCTGACTTTAAATGATAAATTAATGCCTCTCCAATGGCATAATTAGGCCATTACTGTGATTTAATTAGGATAAGAGAGTCCCATGCATGAATTTTCATGGAAAAGTGGGGCTGTTGAGACCAGAAATCTTCTAATTTGGCAGACCTGTCTTCTTTTAAAAAAGATCCTTGCCTTGCCATAGTTTAATTTGGGGAGGTTAAAACAGAACATTGTTGGGCCTCACACTTCTAGATGCAGTTTAGAGGTAACAGAAGCATACAAGAGCCAAGGCAGGCTGGTTAGAAAACCCAACTTGATTCTTTAGGTTTCCAGTCCAAACACATCCAATCTTCAGGATGAGAGAACAGACAGCTCAAAGGCACATGCACATGTGATTGTCACAGTCGGGGGTTGAGTCAGCCAATGGACTACATAATTCTGAATGTAGACAAAACGTTGAAGTACAGACATGTTGTGATATTGTATAAATAAGCATGTCAAGATAATATGCTGGTACAATCATTGGAATATATGTTTATGTAAGTGTACACACAATCACAGGCAGCTTTGCAGTATCATATTTGCTAGCCAGTCCTAAACAATCAGGAGCACATATAATCAGAAACCACTTTCTTCCAGGTTTCCCTCCCCTGGCCTATCTACCCTGGCTTCCCTCCACCCACATCCCGTCCCCTTGCTGGAGCCTATTACTTGATTCTGGTGAGACCCGAGGCTTGTCTTCGGTCCTGTCTTCTCCATCACAGCTCAACTCCTCTTTCAGACTGCTGTAGTTCTAGCAGTGATAACCATTTCAGGTTGTGCTGCATATGCTGAGAGGTGCTGACTTCTGATTGACTAGCAGCTCTCTGAAGCAGGGCTTCTTGTTTCTGAGGGACAAATGTCCTACTTCAAGTCAATTAATGGCCTGAGCTGTTAAATATCTGTGGGATGTCATCTGCAGGAGGGGCAACATACCTTGTTACATCCAACCCATAATTTAAGACTTATGGCCTTTCTTAATAGTGGAAATAAAGTTTCAATATTATTGATCGCAGTATAATTATTTGATTAATTTATCTGCTCTATATAGAATTAGCATAGGTCTGAGCCAGCCCATTTTCAGAAGATTCTAGATCCCCTAAACATCAAGGAATAGTGGAAACAAATTCTCCAGAGTTGCCTGCTGTCTGCGAATCATTTTTATTGAGACTAATGGACTATTAGCCATTTCAGAGACGGTGGTAGGGCATTGCAGAAACCTATAAGTTAGAGAAGGCCCATGAGGAAAACAATGATTTGAAAATTAGGTTCTGTGCAGAAGGAAGAGTAATTAACCTTTACAATTATACACATTGGTTTAGGGATTCCTAGTGTAACACATTGATAGTTACTAACATTTCAATTACTGAATGGATGATCAGCTTATTCACTCTCCTTCCTACTCCCATTTATGAGGCTCATATGGCATTTATTAAGATGGCTTTTCCACTTTTGCCTGACTTGCAGAAAGAATACTCTCTGGCACCCAGAGATTGGTTGGTAATAAGCTGTCATTGCTTTTCATTTCAAAATCACAAGCATTTGCTGACAGCTGATATCTTTCAATTCCACGAGACTGTTTGGATTGGAGATATGTGTGGAAAGTCAATGACAAAGGAAGAAAAAAGAGAGTGGGCAGGTGAAAGCTGCTGGGATTAAATTATTGAAAGTTTTAGGGGAAGGTTGAGTAAGGGACACAGCTAAAGATTGTTCTGACAGATTTGTGCTCCAGGGCCTAGTACATCCATTGTTTTGTCCTGTCATTAGCAATGTCCCCAAGCCTTGAGTGCCTCCTGCCCTTTACTGTTCTAGTTCTAATGTGTGTCCCAGAGCTTGGTACTGTTACTGCTTTGTCTTATCTTAATGTCCCCGGGCCTTGAACATGCAAATCCACTTATTTAATAGATTTTTTATACTGAGTAGGGAACAGGTTTTTGCAATGGATTTTAGAATTAATTTTGGGTAGCTTCAATTCATTTCAAATAAAATTCTTATGGAGAAAAAGATCATGTTAACAGTCAGGGTTTCATACCTATAGGTGAAAGAATAGTTGTTGAACTGCTGCATATTTCATCCTATTAAATTATCCCCCTCCTTCCTAGAACAAGGATAAAGTCCTTCTTGTTCTCACATTTCACCCCATCAGCCTCACATGCAAAGCATAATCCTTTGCCATTTTCACCAAATCCAGTGTGATGCCACCACCAAACACATCTTTCCTTCACTCCCTCTGTCAGTATTCTGCAGAGACTGTTTCCTCTGGGATAACCTAGTCCACTCCTCCCTGTACCCAACACCTCTCCCATCACTCATGCAATTGCAGAAGATGTAACACCTGTCTTTTAACTCATCTATGCTCACCATCCAAGATTCAAAACATTCATTCCAAGTTAAGCCAATGTTTCACTTGCACCTCTTTCAATTTGGTATATTATACTTGCTGCTCCCAATGTGGTTTCCTCTATATTGGAGAGACTAACTATAGACTGGATGATCACTTTGTTGAGCATCTTCGGTCTGTGTGCAATTAGGATTCTGAACTTTTGGTTACTTGCCATTTTAACACACAATCCTGCTCCCATGCCCATATATCTGTTGGCTTGCTACAATATTTCAGTGAAACGCAACGCAAACTGGAGGAACAGCATCTCATCATCTGGCTAGGTACATACAGCCTTCCAGCCTGAACATCAAATTCAACAAATTGATTTGCTCTACTCCACCTCAGGCTCCTTTGTTTTCATTCCATTTTTATCAAATTTTTTAACTGTTCTCTTTTATTTCTTTATTGGCTTTCTTCATTTCTTTTCCCCCCTCCCACTCCTTCTCTCTTCCCTTACCTTTTCTCCGCCTGCTCCCGCTTTTCTACATTCTACCTCTGTTCCATCTTTTCCCCCTCTTCCCCATCATCTGTCACAGCTTACAGCTTCTTTGCTGTTTGGCCATTCATACCCTTTGTTCCCTCTGTGGGCAGCTATTAGCAGTCTTTTCCCCTGGTTTCTGTGGCTATGATTTATCTTTCATTCCCTCCCTTACAGTATAAATATCTCTCACTTTTAGCTTTGACAAAGGGTCATCTGGACTTGAAACATCCACTCTTTTCTCTCCTTACAGATGCTACCAGACCTGCTGAGAGTTTTCATCATTTTTTTTGGTTTCAGATTCCAGCATCCACTGTAATTTGCTTTCATTTAGCAAATTTATTGTTTCCTATTGTACCATGTCTTCCATTGTTTTAGTTTTGTACTGAAGTGGCTGAATACAGCCACAGAGCAGTCATTTTATAGAATGGTATGGTTAGCACTGCTGCCTCACTGCGCCAGGGAGCTGGGTTTGATTCCCAGCTTGGGTCATTGTCTGCACAGACTTTGCACATTCTCTCCGTGATCGCGTGGATTTCCTCCAAGTGCTCCAGTTTCATCTCATAGCCTTGCTAAATTAGCCTGAACAGATGCCGGGACATAATGACTAATAGAAGCCTACTTATGACACTAATAAATATATTTTAAAATCTCAAATCATACAGCGGATGTTAAATCACTTCAGTTCTAAACCTTTCTTCAAAATAAATACCTATAGTTCTCTCGCGCAAGCAAAACTGCTTTCTTCAAATATGTGGGGCACAGATGACCAAGAAACCAATAAGTGCAATAAGAATATTTTACATATAAAATCAAAATAATATCAATTTCTTTTCATTTTTAGTAATTCAGAATTTAGAAATTTGACATAAAAAAGATGGTCTTGTGCAAGACAATGGGCCATGATTCTCCCATTGTGACCCATAATGTTTCTGTCGGGTCACGAAAGGAGATGGCGTTGGCAGCCTTCAACAGGGATTTGCATGCGCACTGGGAATGCATGCGCTTCTCCCAGAGTCAGCAAACACCAGTCAGACCACACTGAAAACTGATGAGAAGGCAGTAAGTAATTTAAATCTGTTTTAAATATACATATTAGGTAACTATCGGGCCTTTCAGGTCCTGATCCAATCTCCCACCTGCCAGGAATACTTCATTCTGGCGCGGTTCAGATAATTTCTCCACATTCGCGTAACTAGTGGGGTACCCTGCCGGAATGAAGTTGGTGGGGTGGGAATTGGGGCTCCCCAAGGGGCGAGCACCATGGTGACAATACCCTCTGGGCATGGGCACCATAGCAGTGCCAGCCTGTGCCCCAGCACTGCCCAAGGGGCAAAGTGCCCATCTCATGGGCACATTAGCACTATCCATTTGGGCATTAGGCAGTGCCAAGGGGGCAGAGCCTAGGGGTGATTGGTGGAAGGGGGAGTTCTGCTGCCACTCTGCAGACAGGATTGGTCTGGGATGGGGGGAGGGCAGCAATTGGGGCAGGCTGAAGAGGGTGGTCTGGGAGGGAGGGGGCCTGTCAGGGTGAGAGGAGTAGAGGGACAGTCAATGCTGGGGGGGTGGTGGGCGTTGTGGTCTGGACATCAAGGCATTCTGGAATGGGTGGGGGGTTGGTCAGGGCTGGCCTGGGAATTGTTGTAGGGGTCATAATCAGGCCATGGGAAGGGCTGGCCAGCTCAATCAAACAGGAGGTTGACAATTTGGGGCCACTGCGCATGTGCAGAGTTGCGGAGCTGTCAAACTCTGGCACGATTAGGCCCCGCCCTATTGGGGTTTTAATGGGATTCATGACTGGGACCTCTTCAGTGCACAGGGTGTGGAGATTCAGGTGAGAAACTGAACTGAGAAAGCAGCCGAGATTTAGAGCAGTTTTCCCACCAATTCAACACTTTTGGGAGAATTGCAGCCGTTGTTTCTGGCTTAAAAATGAGAGTTCTGATTTGGAGGAACACTTGCCACAGCAAATTTCAATAAACATTTAGAAATGAAATAATTGGCATTAAATTGAAAAAAAATCAAAATTTTCAGACTGTATTAAATAGATAGCCAAACGACAGAAAAGTATTTAAACAGCGCAATCCAATTCCAAATTCTTACCAATACCTAATTTGTATAAGAACTACCAAATCTTCCAAATAACTTACCATTGAGTATTTCCCAAATGTCTTAAGTGTTTTGAACTGACATAATTTGATATTGATTTTCTTTTCAATTAGCCAGAATCCTTAGTTTCTATTTGCTTAGATTATAAAACCTTAACACTTACATACAAAACAGAGTACTCAATGTACACGCTATGTCTGCAACAGATGACTTCCATGTGGATGTTTATTTGATAAATCAACATAGATTCCAGTGCAGAAGCTCTGCATGACTAATCTTTGAGACTGCATGACTAATCTCCTTTACATCTTTGAGGAGCAAAGGGACAATGATAAGTCCTATGTCATGATAATACTTCAACGTTCAAAATTTCTTGATAAAATTCCATATAAAAGACTGTTCATATGCAAAAGCTCTGAAAATTCAGAGTTAAAGCTGGAAATAGTTAAGGAAGTGACTGACGGCTCAAAAGGAGCAAGTATTGTTATTATGTGAAAGTTGGAATAGCAACAGAATGGAATTTCTCATGGGCACCATTGGTTCTGATTTATATGTGAGAATTTCAGCGCAAATCGATAAAGGATTATTTGAAGAAGTTTGCTCGATTTAAGAAGAAAGAAGCTTGCATAAGAACACAGGAGTCGGGGCATGAGTAGGCCATCTGGCTCCTCTAGCCTTCTCCACCATTCAATAAGATCATGGCTGATCTTTTTGTAGATTCAACTCCACTTACCTGCCCGCTCACCATAACCCTTAATTCCTTTACCTTAATAAGGGTAGTAACAGGAAGTAAGAAGTTAATTTAGCTAAGCTTTGTAAAGGAAAAAGGCAAACGGGGGAAAGACAAATTGGGAGAAATTATTTCTGCCAGTTGGGAAATCTAGAACTCAGAGGAATTGTCCACCTCTCCGTTTTACCTGTGAAGCAGGCAGCAGATGCAAATGTTGCTATCTCAAACAAAAGTCAGGTGAGCACCAACAAATGTCCAACTGAATACTGACATTGGAAGGAAACAGGTAATCATGATTTTTAATAGAAAACTGTAGTCATTCTGTTGCATATTCACCTTGTAATGAAGGAACACAAGCTATTAAGTTGAGGCTGAAAAAGCTTCGCAAGATACAGCCATGGAGATGGCAGCATCCTGGCATCAACAGCTGTTCATGAAATTATAGAACATAGAATATTACAGCGCAGTACAGGCCCTTCGGCCCTTGATGTTGTGCTGACCAGTGGAACCAATCTAATAACCCTCTAAACTAAACTATTCCAATGTTATCCATACGCCTAGCCACTGACCATTTGAACATCCTTAAAGTTGTCGAGGTCACAACTGCCCTCTGAATAAAGAACCTACCTCTGACATCTGTCCTATAACTACTACCCCTTAATTTAAAGCTATCTCCCCTCGTGTTAGCCATCACCATCCGAGGAAAAAGGCTCTCACTGTCCACCCTATCTATCCCTCTGATCATCTTATATGCCTCAATTAGGTTACCTCTTAACCTTCTTCTCTCTAATGAAAATAACCTCAAGTCCCTCAGCCTTTCCTCATAAGACCTTCCCACCATACCAGACAACAGCCTGGTAAACTTCCTCTGCGCCCTTTCCAATGCCTCCACATCTTTCTTATAATGCGGCGATCAAAACTGTATACAATACTCCAAGTGCGGCCGCACCAGAGTTTTGTACAGTTGCACATGACCTCACAGCCCCGAAATTCAATTCCTCTACTAATAAAAGCTAACACACCATCCGCCTTCTTAACAACCTTATCAACCTCGGTACCAACTTTAAGGGAACTATGCACATGTACACAGAGATCTCTCTGCTTGTCGACACTATTAAAAGTCCTACCATTAGCCCTATATTCTGTACTCCTGTTACTCTTACCAAAGTGAATCATCTCACACTTGTCCATATTAAACTCCATTTTCCACTTCTCAGCCCAGCTCTGCAGCTTATCTATGACCCTCTGCAAACTGTATCATCCATCCTCACTGACTCCAACTCTTCCGACTTTGGTGTTGTCAGCAAATTTACTAACCCATCCTTCTACACGCTCATCTAGGTCATTTATAAAAATGACCAACAACAGTGGCCCCAAATTAGATCCCTGAGATGCACCACTTGTAACTGAACTCCAGGTTGACTATTTCCCATCAACCACCACCCTCTGTCTTCTATCAGCTAGCCAATTCCTGATCCAAACTGCTAAACTACCCTCAATCCCATACATCTGCATTTTCTGCAGTAGCCTACCATTGGGAACCTTATCAAATACTTTACTAAAATTCATATGCATCACGTCAACTGCCTTACCCTTATCCATCTCTTTGGTCACCTTTTCAAAAAACTTGATAAGGTTTGTGAGGCATGACCTACCCCTTCACAAAACTGTGTTAACTATCCCTAATCAATTTATTTCTCTCTAGATGATTATAAATCCTATCCCTTATAATTCTTTCCAAAACTTCGCCCATAACAAAAGTAAGGCCCACCAGTCTATAATTCCCAGGATGGTCTCTAATCCCCTTCTTGAACAAGGGGACAACATTGGCTACCCACCAGTCTTCCAGCACTACACCTGTAGCAAATGACGACATGAAGATCAAAGCCATAGGTTCTGCAATCTGTTCCCTAGTCTCCCAGAGAATCCTAGGGTAAATCCCATCCGGCCCAGGGGACTTACCTATTTTCATACTCTTAAGAATTGCTAACACCTCCTCCTTTTGTACCTCAATCCCATCTAGTGTACAACTCTGTATCTCAGTTTTCTCCTCGACTACACTGACTTTTTCTTGCACAAATACTGATGAGAAAAATTCATTCAGTGCCTCTCCTATCTCTTCAGATTCCACGCACAACTTCCCACTGAGTCTCTGACTGGCCCTAATCTTGCCCTAACCAATCTTTTATTCTTGACATACCTATAGAAAGCTTTAGGGTTCTCCTTAATCCTATCTGCCAAAGTCTTCTCATGTCCTAGCTTTTCTTAACTCTCTTCTTAGCTCCCTCCTAGCTAATTTATAACTCTCCAGTGCCCTAACTGAGACTTCATGTCTCACCTTTACATAAGCAATTATGTATTGACTCAGATTATTATATCTTTTTTGATTTATTTTACAGGATGTGGACATTGCTATATAAACATTGCCTATCACTATTGCCCTTGAGAAGTTAGTGCTGAGCTCCCTTCTTGAACACTGCAGTTCCTGAAGAGTAGGTACACCCACACTGCTGTCAGGGAGGGAATTCCATGATTTGACAGTGCAGAAATGGTGATATATTTCCAAGCTGGGGAAAACTGATAGTACTATGAGTGGAATCTCCCAAATAATTTCCAAGTATGTTCTCCAACAGGAAAACCTGTGAAATTCCCGCTGGATGGTTTAGTGCGATTCAGTTTGTAATTAACCAAACATTTAAAAATTTCTTGAAGCCTGAGAGATTTTCATTGAGTTCATCCACACTTAGAATCGTTTTTGAGTAGGGACATCAAGACACTGGTAAGGCCAGCTCCATGGAAATCAGGGTGCCATTTTTAAAAGGCAGCCCTGTTCACCAGACAATCTTACGGACCACAGCCCCTCCTACTCACCAGATAAAAACTCCCCGCACTCGCTGGTAGCAGCAATCCCTCCTCCCAAGTGAGTGTCACCCAGCTATGGGATCATGAACTTCTCCTTGTTCAGGATCCCAAACATCCTCCACCTTTCTCAGGCTCCAACTTGGCAGCACCAATCTGTCACCCTGGAAATGCCACCCTGGCAGTACCACCCTGACAGTACCATCCTTTCACCCTACCAGGGCACTACCCAGCCATTTTGCCAACTACCCTGAGACTTCAATAGCCTCCGTGCACCCCCTGCCCCGCCGCATGGCCATCACACCTTCCAATCCACATCAGGGAAATTAAAGTCTCCCACTACAACAACCCTATTTTTTCTGCACCTATCCAGAATTTCCTTACATATCTGTTCTTCCACTTCCCCCGGGCTATTGGACGGCCTATAGTATATTTTCAGTATAGTGATTGCACTCTTCCTGTTCCTGAGCTCCACTCACAGTCACTCATTACATGACTCCTCTAAACTGTCCACTCTGCACCGCTGTAATATGCTCCTTAACTAATATTGCCACTCCTCTACCTCTTTTAGCCCTTCCTCTGTCTTGCCTAAAACACTTATACCCTGGAATATTCAGCTGCCACTCTTGTCCTTCTTTTAACCAAGTTTCTGTCACCGCAACGACATCCAATTCTGTGTAAGCATTAAGGCCTTAAGTTCTGTCTTATCCGTTATGCTCCTCGCACTGAAGCAGACTCACTCTAGACCTCCAGGCCCACTCGGGTCCTCCTCCCCAGAATGATCCTCTTCTCATCTAACCTTTCCCCAGCAACCAACTCAGTGCCTACTGAGCTATTGGTTTCATCCCCACCTGCCCTCCACATTAGTTTAAACCATGCCAAAACACTCCAGCTAAACTCTCAGCTAAGATATTTTTAACCTTCCCATTTAAGTGTACCTCATCCTTCTTGCACAGGTGCCTTTCTCTCATGAAAACTTCCCAATGATCAACAAATATGAAACGCTCCTTCTTGCACCAATCTTTTAGCCATGAGTTCAATTGAAGGATCTCGCTGTTCCTAGCCCCACTAGCACTCGGCACTGAGCGCAGTCCAGAGATTGCTACCCTAGAGGCCCCACACTTTGGGCTAGCACCTGTCTCCCTGAATTGCTCACGTATTATTCCCCCCTGCTCTTCTTACCTATGTCCTTCTCATCTATATGTATGATCACGTCTCTTTGATTCCCTTCGCCCTTTAATATACTTCCTATCCTCTCTGAGACATCCAGGACCCCGGCACCAGAGAGGCAGACTACCATCTTGGAGTCTCGTTTGCGTTCACAGAACCGCCTGTCCGTGCCTCTAACCATCACACCCTCCCACCACTATTTCTCTCCTTGTCCCCTTCTGGGCCACGGAGACAATCTGGTCCTCAAGACTCACTCCTGGAAGGTCATTTCCCTCCACAGAATCCAAAACAATATACCTATTTTGGAGGGGGATACCCACAGGGGATTTCTCCACTCCTCTACCCCCCCTATCTGTCGCTCATCCCTTGATATTTTGGGAGATTGCCACTGGGGTCCTCTCTGGGACATCACCCTTCTGATTTTTTGCCCTTCCAGACTGTTACCCACATGTTGTTCTCCCGAGGCCCCGATGTGACCACCTGCCTAAAACTATTATCTATTATTCTCTCATTCTCCTTGACTAAAATTAGATCATCGAGCTCCCAAAGGTCGAAATAGATGTTGTTGGCTGTTAGGCAGGGCTGGAGTATGTCAGAATCTTGAAACTTGAGCATGCAGGGACATTGGGTACATGGCAATTTTGCATTAGCTCATGGGATTTTGGTTGGAAACTGATAATTTATTTAATGCAGCTCATTAGTTTTTGAATTATAGAAAAGTTTCAAGGAAGATGTCCCAATGGAGCATTGGGGTAGAAGACTTCAACAAAATTCAGGAAGATTTTGGGAAATTGATCAGAGGCAAGAGGCAAATGGGGTGAACCCAAGGCACAATGGGGTAACGTAAGATTCAGTTGTAGCCTGAAAACAAATACAATGCTGCTAAATATCAACATTGTTACAGTATTTAATCAGACTGTTTTACATATAAACCTTAACTCTTATCAAAACAAAGTTGGTTTAAAGCCATTAAATAAGATAAGTCTTAAGGGATGAAAATAAATATTTCTTACAGTGGAACAGCTATGCTTCTGAATTAATCTCCTGCACCAGCGTATCAGGGAAAATTGGCATGCAGTGCTTTATTTTAAGGAGAACCAGTGAGAAAAGTTATCAGTGAGGCAAAGAGCCTCATCAATTTTAAATAGGGCAGCAGCCTGTGGAGACACAACAGGCAGTGACAGATTACATAAAAAAAATTAATGTGGCCTGAGGCCCAATCTTCAGCTAGTCTGAGGCCTCCCAGTTCAGGATAGTGTCGTGTGATCAGAACAATATCGTATTTGAAACAGGGATGTTTTGTGTTCAGCTGGAAAGGAGCTTGATCTAATGCTTCCTGAAAAAAATAACAGATTAATCCAACAGAGATTCTATAAATATGGAGGTAACAAAATGATTAAAATACATTGGTTCTTTCATCATGATTTTGTTTAAACTTTCCTGTGTGCTATGTGCTTTATAACTAGTTTTATAATTTCATGACACATGGTGTACAGGGGTGCCCAACCTTAGTGTTGACAGATTTCAGGAGTCTTTTCAAAACACAATTTTTGCAATGTTTCAAAGCTTCCTGAGGTTGTTATAGAGGAGATAGCCTAAATATGCTGTCAGCTTCCATGAGAAATGCTCCACTATTGATGCCAACTAGTAACATAATCACTAGTCATTTTGATGGAACAACAATATCTTTTTAAGCACTCATGAAACAATTTTATTTTTGTCACTAGCTAGAAGGTGATAATCACTTCTAAATTTCATAATGGGCTCATAGGAAAAAACATCATGCATTATCCTTGTGAAAGCAGATAATAATCTCCTCCTCAACTTTTTAAACTCCCACTCTTTCATAGCATTTTAATAAACCCAGAGAGGCTGACTTGTCAGTAATGATTTCTTTTTATTACTTTCACCGGGTGGTGTAGAAAGAAATGCTGACTAATTACTGTGACGATGCTATGATAATGACCACAGTGTTTGAGCTGATTTACAAGTAGTGGTCAGAAACACCATTTATTCTGACACTTCTTTGCAGAAACCACAGTGTCTTCACCATGGAACAGTTTAATATTCTATTGCTCAAGGCAACATGCTGAGAACTGATTTTTTTCCCTTCAAAAGTACAAATATAACCTCGAAAATTATAATTATTTGCATGCATTTACATAATACTCCATTTTGCTTAAAGACAGTGACACAACTCCAACAAATCTGAATCATGTGGCATTTGGAGTACATGATGTTCAAGCGAAATTGCTTTAGAATAATTTAAAATATCCTAATGTTGTCATGTTACAAGAAATTCCACTTTAAGGTGTCATGTCTAAGCCAATTTTGAATATGCAATAACATTAAAGTAAAAATCTGGTAGGTTACATAACAGGACTCATTGCTTCTCAGTTTTCTTTAGTTAAAATCAAGCGTCAGCTCAAGCCAAAGATGGGGTGCAATGCCTTATCTTGACTGCTTGGATCTTGTACATTTCCCTTGTGGGCACCATGAATTGGATTCAATTTGGATTTGGTTTTTGGAGCAAGCAAAGAGATGGATTCGGATTTGCTTGGTTCGTCCTGTGCATTGGCTTTGTAACTTTAAGAACTTTTTTAAAAAAAATCTACCGTTCAATTATATCCAATATGAAGGAAAGTGGAGGTGTGTTTAATGTTCTTGTTCATGCAAAATGGCCCAAATCATGCAATCAATACTTTATTCTCATTTAAGAACATAAAGAAAAGAGCATTTGGCTACTTGGCCCCTTAAGCCTGCTCCACTTTTCAATGAGATTGTGGACTTAATTCCCTTGTAGATCAAAACATTGAATGTATTAGTATCAGACTCCAGTGTTCTTTATGGAAGAGAATTCCACAAACTAACAACTATTTGAGGGAAGAAATTCCTCCTCTGTCTTAAATTTGAGATGCCTTATTTTGAAATGCTCACCCTAGTTCTAGATTCCTCCATGAGTAACAATGTGAATTCAGCATTCCGTCAATCCCACTCAAAATCTTTCAATAAGAATACTTATCATTATTCTAAACTCAAGTAAATGTAGGCCTAACCTGGCTTGCCTTTCCTCAGTCAAGTCCCTCATCCCAGACATCAGCTCAATGTACCTTCCAATGCAAGTATATTCTTCCTTAAATAAGGAGAGCAAAACTGTATGGAATACTGCAGGTATGGTCTTACCAACATAATTTAATATACCAAGTGATTTGATACAAATTATATGATTGGATAAAGACAGCTTTCATATATTCAGTTGAATCCTCATTTGTTTCACAAAAAACTCAAATTCTTTGTAATAAATCAGCCATTGGATGATAAAATTCAGATTTCTTTTTCCTCCTTTAACAGCATGACCAATCATCTTTGTAACCAGATCTTTTCTGCAAATTGAAGTGTGCACTTTTACTCTCTGCTGTATTGGCCTAATGTATCTAGGTAAATTAAATAGACATATATTTAATCTTCAGCCAATGCAGAAGGCAGAAAATACTCACATCACTAAAACACTTTGCTGAGGTCAAATTACTGACCACATTCAGTTACAGTTAAATTGATTCACAGATGCAAAAAGACAGGGAAAACACAATACAGCACAAAAAGTAAATTATAATATTATTAAAAAGACATAGGGCTCAAAGAGCCCACATATCGTTCTTTAATATTGCCAGAAAAACCAGAGTGCTCTCAGGCCTGGACTTGGATAATGGCTATCAGATCGAGAAGAAATCATCCACTTTTTCAAAATAGAATTGACAATGACTCGGAGCCCAGTTTCTGAATTAAAAAAGCATTAAAACCTCTTGAGCAGATGAATTCTGAAACATGGTGGCAACATGTTCTGGTCACAGCTGAACAATTTCATGCAGAGCTACTTCAGTAAAGTTCTGATTATGACTGTATTCAAGAATGGAGACATGTCCAATTATAGTATTTGCAGAAAAGTCTCTCTGCTGCCTAGCTTAAGGAAAAGCATTGCAAAGCTATTCCTCAATAATCTCCTCCCAATGGCTAAGAAGCTTCTTCCAGATCACAATGTAATTTTTGCCGATTGAGAGGCACCCTGGGACATGATCTTCACTGAGCAGCAAATTCAAGAAAAATGCAAGGAACAATACCAACATGATCTTTCTCAATCTCATATTAATCTTTGACTTTCAACTACTAAGACTTATTGGGTATCCTTCCCAAATTTGGCTGACTGCAGAAACTTGTCACCAAATTCTGTCTACTCTGTGATGACTACAAGCTGTGACCTTCAGCAAAGGAAGCAACACAATTTGTATCTTAGTAAAAACTGTAGTCAATTAAGGTTGTGTCATTATACCAACTTTCTTCTCCATTGTCCTCACTGCAATACTGTGCCTTACCTCCAGCAAGTGATTGATGGGATTGGAGATAAACTATAGAACAGATGGTCATCTTCAGTCTAAAACCAAAATCATTTCAACTTACATCATTGAGCTTCAGTGTGAAGCTGATACATGTTTCTATAAACATAGACAGGGGTCATGAGTGGAAGTGGGAACGTCGAGGTGATGTTGCGGGGTTGTTGGGCCAAAGGACCTGTTTCCCGTGTTGTTTTGTTCTTTACATGTATATGCTCACTCAAAAACTGAACACTTACAGTCATAGTGAAGAAGTATCTAACAAGCAATTTGATAGACCTTTCTGCCTCCTGATTCGCCACGTATTATTGCATCCTTAGTTCTTCAAATACTAGTCCAGATTTACTTATTCAGGGTGAGGGTTATTAATGCTCTGATGTAGACCATGAGCAGAAGTGAACCTGTCATCAGCACTAGTAGATCAGAAAAAAGGAATACAGATGTTGCTGCTCTCTTCACAGTGTAAGAAGTCTCATAATGCCAGGTTAAAGTCAAAGGATACTCTGTCTACCGTGTCCTGTGTTTGTCTTCTGAGGAGGTAGTGCAGTTTTTCGCTGTAGTGCATCGGAACTGTCAATCGATGAGTCAAGTGCCATATCTCGTTCTTATGAAGGCATCTTTCAGCTTCTGGAGGTTCTGTTGCAATCCTTGTCATCTGAGCAGATCCTGTGTATACAGAGGACTTGTCCGTAGGGGATGGCTTCTTTAATGTGTTTAGAGTGGAAGCTGGAGAAGTGGAGCATCGTGAGGATCCATGGGCTTGCGGTACAATGAGGTGCTGAGGTGACCATTCTTGATGGAGATGCATGTGTCCAAGAAAGCAATCAATTCCAGAGAGTATCCATAGTGAGTCTGATGGTGGGATGGAAATTGTCGATGTCATCATAGTAATTTCCATAGTAAGTTCCAGTAATTATTCACCATGAGTCCAAAGGAACATGGGACCCAGTGGACAGAGTACCCTTCATCGTTCAGTACTTCCCTGGAGTGCAGAGGCTATGACATCTTCTCCAGAGCCTTCAACATGTCATTAATGAAGGCAAACATCTAGCCAAGGCCATCTCCACACTCCCACTTCTTGCCTTCAAACAACTGCACAACCTCAAATAGACCATTGTCTGCAGCAAATTGTCCAGCTTTCAGGAGAACAGTGACCTTTGCAAGATGGGCCAGATCATCAACACGGATGCCATCATCTCGTGAGGGAACACCATCCACCAGGTACACGGTACATACTCTTGCAAGCCGGCCAACATTGTCTACCTGATATGCTGCAGGAAAGGATGTCCTCAGGCACGGTACATTGGGGAGACCATGCAGACGCTACAATAACGGATGAATGAACACTGCTCGGCAATCACCTGGCAAGAGTCTTATCATTCTGTTGGGGAACACTTCAGCAGTCAGAGGCATTTAGCCTCTGACCTTCAAGTAAGCATTCTCCAAGGCAGCCTTCACAACATATGACAACTCAGAGTCGCTGAGCAGAGACTGATAGCCAAGTTCCCTACATATGAGGACGACCTCAACCAGGATCTTGGGTTCATGTAACACTATCTGTAACCCCCATGACTTCCTGGGCTTGCAAAATCTCAATAACTGTCCTGTCTGGAGACAATATGCATTTTTTTAACCTGTGCTTAACCCTCTCTCCACTCACATTGTCTGTACCTTTAAGACTTGATTACCTATAAAGACTCGCATTCCAACCATTATTTTGTAAATTGAGTTTGTGTGTTTACATACCCTCTTTGTGAACAGAACTCCCATTTACCTGATGAAGGAGCAGTGCTCCGAAAGCTAATAATGGCTTTTGCTACCAAATAAACCTGTTGGACTTTAACCCAATTGTTCTTACTGTGTTCACCCCAGTCCAACGCCAGCATCTTCACATCATCTCTTCACAGTTACTGGCATCAATGTAATTCCTTATAATGTTGACATAAAACAAACCTGTGGCCACTAGGCTTAGGATAAGTGAACAACAGAATAGCTGCAGTTAGGTGCTTTGAAAATGATTATTTTCACTTTGATTAATGCCACCTCTACCCTCAAGAGCTCCAACTATACAATCTCAGTAACAAACTCTTAACCTCTTGAAGCCAAACTACTAGGAAGTGTCAGTGAACAGGATCACCAAAGTCTAATCATGTAGCATGGAAATTGAGTTTCCATGTTACATGCTACATGTTTGTGTCTTAATGGGTAATCTTAACCTGCACAATGGCAAACTGATGGACTGATTGCTTATTTTTCACATTTTCCACAGGAAATCAGGCTGTTTGACTAAGAGGACACCACCATCATCAAACCCATGGTAGAATTATGGGACCACATAATCCTGCCAGTGGAAGGGACTGTAAAATTCCATCCTATGATCATTTGATGTTCATACCTATGCGCTTTCCAACATGGAATATTTGACTTATTCTTTCCCAAGCCCAGGACAAGATTTTCCATGTGGACTTCAGGACTGACATCAGACTCAAGTGTAAGTCTGCACCATGCGGAGAATAGTCACTCACCTGGATTGGCCAATTAGTGGCCAGAGGATAGGCTCACTATCCAATTAAGAATGATGGGCTGATTCTCAAAGCTGGATGACCATTAGGAGGCCCTCCAGAACCAAAACAACAATAGTTGAGTGAGGGAATTTTCCCCAAAATAGAGGCAGCTTCTCATCATCATTTTTAAATCTAAAAAAAAATCGTCTTTGCCTCACCCTGGTGGCTGATGCTGATGCCAGGCCAATAAGAGGGTGGGGGGGTGGATTTAAAACAGCCTGAAGCTCCTGTCTGCCTTAGGAGGCTGCTTCCAGGCAGCTGCACTGTTCACTATAGCTTGTGGATCAACTGGAAAATTCCACTTGGCCTTTGACAGTGGGACTTAAAAGATTTTTTCTCACCTTAAATGGCCATCCACTGCTTACGTAGGTAATCCTGCTGATAGATCATTATTATAGTAAAGCATTTGAGAGTAAGCTAAAACCTTGCTAAAATAAAGTGGGCATTATAAGTTGGATCACTTTTACATTCTTTGCTATTTTGTGTTATTTTTCGTCTATTCTGCTCTGAACAATATATTGCAGATGTCAGTAATTCATTCTAGCTATTTACTATTCCTCTAACCCAAATAAATCCATGCCATTCATCATTTTTGCAATACTAAACTTACTTCACATTATTATTTGGGAGATCCTTCTTTGATGTCTGTGTGATAGTCCTTAACAACAGCTCATCGTATTGACTCAGAACAGGCTTAATAAATTTTAAAGTTTATTTGTTAGTCACAAGTAAGGCTTACATTAACACTGTAATGGAGTAACTGTGAAATTCTCTCTGTGAAATTTGTGGTTTTAAACTAATGACACAAATATTTAGCTGAATAAATTTGTATTATTGGAGTGGATGATCATTTCAAACCTTGAACCTGAATTATCATTTCTTAAAATTTTAATGTGTAAACACTGGAGGATATATTACACTGCCTCTGGGTAAATGTGTCCAGTTCCTGTTCTAGGATCTTTCTGATTGATAATACTGAATTACTAAAATTGTCAGTTTCATACTGATATCCAGTAGGAACCAAGTGATCAAATTCATCCAACTCTTACAGCCAGCAGGCAGGAAACTTTCATCATGTTACTTTGGGGTTAGATTTAAACCAAGCTCAGCATTGAAAGGATAGTATGTTTTCTAAATTATTTTATGAGATGTGAATGTCACTATCAAGGTTGCTCATCCTTAGTAGAACAACTATTTCACTTACTATTGCATAAGCATCTACAATGTATGGGGTTAACATGAAACTGAGTACAGTACCGTCTACGCAGTGATGTAAGAAGGCACATGACCCAAACCTAGGGTCAAGTCAGTTTGAGCAGAGACATATTAAGACTTAGAAATGGAGAAAGCTCCTTTCCTGCACCTTTTACTGTATATATGTATATAGTTACAGATATTAATGAAGACTTGTTGTTCACATATGGAAGATGACAAAGACTTCTTTGACAGGCATGTTCTATATCTAATATCATCCCAACATTTATTTGCTCAGTTTATGCATTTATGTGAATAGACAAATATAAAAAATGAAGAGAACAAAGCATTCACAAAATTAAACCTTGGCTGCATTTCCAGGTTCATCAGTAAACCTTCTACTCCCTGCCTCTTCTGACACCAGCCTATCCCATAAGAGTACCTTGGTCCTCACAATATACAAGTTGTCTTTTGCTTAAACCTTTTAGAATGGAACACCTGAAATTAATTTTGAAAATTTAACCTCTAATATTTAAAACATTTTTACAGAATGCAGCCATCTCTCAATATTTCTTGATTTTTCTGCCCTTCATTCTTACTTCTCACTGTTCACAACCAAACCTTTCCCTATGCCAGCAGGATTGTTGGCTGACATCAATACCATAATGCTATTGACTGACATCAGGTATTAGACTGCAAAATTGACATGGCACTGTCTTACTCACCCAGCAGCTCAATTAGCAAATGACAAAACTTCTCATTGATGTCAACTGATTTGAAATCATAATTAATTGAAGGCTGGAATCTAATCCTATATCACTGAAGTTACTGGCATCGTTTTAGTGAATGCTGGTCTGAACTTGTTTTCCTATATTTATATTTTATAATTTAAAGTTAAAGTTAGATTTGTCTATATTGATGTATGACACAAATAATCACATTTTAACTGGATTTAATGCAAAAAGGCAATGACCATTCCAGCACATGAGGAGCAGTCAGAGAACAGTGTGATATTAAGGCATTGTTACAGATGTAGATAAGGATTTCTCTGAAACAAACTACTGCTCACAATTTTCAAGTGTTTCACACTAAAAAAAAATTCAGAAACCAGAATGGTATTGGAATGGTTTGCTTTATGGGAGAGGAAAATTTACCCTATCTCATTAAAAAGGTCCATGCTACATACTTAAATACCCAACTCTGATTAACTTCCACCTCCTTCACAAGGTATACAAACAGGACCAAATGCCTGCCTTGTCTGACTAATTTCCTCATGTCTTGACTTTATATTCTGTCTTTATCCAGTTACTATTCATCAATATCCATCATTTTGCTGGTGTGATGTATTCTGCCAATTTAAAGGATTCCTGTTTCTGGCCCAAATCAGCTCCTTTAGTACTGTAGCTGACAGTCACTGAATAACTCATTCTTTTCCATTCTTCCCCACTCACTCAGTTTCTTTATTAAACAGTGAGTGAATCAGTTTCCAGCCATCTTCTTCCATTTGGCTGAACTTGCTCTCCCTTAAAACAAACTCTCTCTCAATTCCAGCAATTTTCTCTATCTAAAAATTGTCACTGTGGGAACCCCAGTTATGTCTACTTTTGTTTATGAAGTAGTTATCACTTTCTTTGGTCTATATCTGTTCAAGTTTTCCTCATTTTCCATGATATTGATGATTGGTTCAATGCTGCTTCCTCATCTAACAGAGCTTCCATCCATTTATAACCATCTGGTCCAATTTTCCCTCCTTGGGATTCTCTCATTCCACGTCCAGAACTGGGAGTTCCATTGATTCATAACTATCTAGGTCAAGTTCATTCCCAACTAATTTCTATAAAGATTCCATTTCTTTCTCCCAGTTCGAGCCTCCACTTCATCTGCTCTAACGATGATGAAGATGTTTCATCACATCTTCATGTGATCCACAGCAGAGTTTCTAAAATGTATTTGTTATTCTTAGCCATGGATTCTCCTTCCACTCCGTAGATCGGGCTTTCAATTGGGTTGGTCTTTCTTTACTTCTGTCCTCACTATTTCCCTTCTGGAACCTGCATTTTTTTTTTAAATCTTTTCGATCACTAGCTTCACATTCACCAGATCATCTTCCTTTCCCCTACCATTTCCATTTGGAGAAAGTAGTCTCATCCATAACACACTGATTCACTTCCTGATCTACCACCCTTTGGAATACAGCATAACTTGCAAAATGACAGAGGCCACAGGGAAAGCTGCAGCAATCAGAAGACGGAGTGGGAAAAAGGCTCTCAGATGGAGGCGTATCTGCCCAGGGTGTTCATGGAACAATTTTCCTACCAGCACCTTCGTTAGTCAGATGTCTGCTTCAGTGAGAACATAAGAACACGGCCTGTCATTCAATAAGATCATGGTTGATCTGAAGTGGATCAGTTCCACTTTCCTGCTTTCTCCCCATAACCCTCAATTCCCTTGTCTATCAGAAAGGACATTCCCACTAAAATCTGCCAGAGGCTGGAACTTCAAATGCGAGGACTGCTTTGTCAGTGGCTAATGCCAGTAACCACAGGGAAAAACCTTTATGTGTCTGGTTTCTTCCATTCTGGAACTGGACATATTTGCAAAATCACAGTTTCTTGCTTACTGTTAAAAAGAGAGATCACTGTTACGAACTACTTTAAGAAGTGATAATTACGTTCTATTCTCTTTTGCATAGCAGGTGGAAGGCTGCCTATTTTCAATGGGGATGAGTGAAGTTACATTGCAGGATGACTTCAAGCATTTCTGACCCTCAGAAGGCTCAGCTCCAGACTGCACCATCTCAACATGCTTTGCCGGCTAACAAACAGCATCAAAAACCCTGTCAAGGTGGAAGAAGTTGGGGGAAGAATGTTGTCACCCTGAGAATGGACAGCAGATTCATTCTCTACGGAATCCTGCCACTCCACTGGAGTGATGGCTCGACAATCCTTATAATCTGGTGGAGGCTGGACTGCTGTGAAATTTGAAAGTACCTTTGAACATTGATATCCACAGCCATGATGGCAGAAATTTGAGCTTCCACTGCATCATTCAGATATTGAGTAGCTGCTGTGTGTGCTGCAATGGAAGTTGCTCCTTGGTTGGATTGACAAATGTGCGAATGCAGCTGACCACCATCTCCACAAAAGCTCTGCGCAAAACCCTGTGTCAAATTCATGCCAGGCTCTTCTATGCTCCTTGACATTCACCATGGGCTTTCAGGCAGGCTTTAAACAGCACAAAGCATCTCATTTTGTATACTTATCAGTATTTTACTGTAGGCTTGTCGTCCCAGTTCTCATATGTGACCTTACCCTCCAGTGAGGCTGTCTTCTGTTCTCTCCTTGTCCCCTGTCCTGGCTGTAGCTCACTCATACCTGGTCATTTATCATGTGCATATCCCACCTCTCCCACTTTCCTCTAAATTACATTCAGTTGTCAATGTCTAACTTGGTGGCTGAGAATGCGAAATTCAGTAATGTTTGCATTTTCATCATTGCTACCTCCTTGCTGTTTCTTCACTGCCTGGTCAGATTACACTTCTAGGGTATGTGAAAGGAGGAAGGCAAAGGGATAAGGTTCTGTTGAGCCGAGGAGCTGGAAGTAGGATCTGCATATCCACATCAGCTGCAGCTATCGACTGAAGATAAAATGAGATGTGAGAAAGTGATTTAGGTATGAAGACGCCTTCATCTTCCATGATTTGATCCCCACGACAGGTCACAGCATACCAATGGCTGTTCCAAAAATAACCACACTGTCTTCTCTATAAGGGTTCAAATACGAAGGTAAGTATGTCCCATTCCGGTTAGCCCCTGCAGCCTCTGTTTTGTACCACCTTGGTCTGCAAGTCAGAGGGGAATGTATCACTGAAATTATGTAATCTGTTGAGATAACATGACTGTCATGTTGAAATAGTTGGCAGTACATGCAAGCTGTGAGATAAAAGTTTGGCCTTCTAAAGGTGCTCAGTATGTGACGGTGATGGAACAGATGAATGCCAATTATGACTCCTGATTAATAATGATTGTTAGTGTGTGTGAGCGATGAGGATGTAATGATTTCAGCAGTGTTGAAGGCTAATGGTGCAGTTAAAGATGGACATGACATTTGAAAATGTATGCTTTGATCACTCAGGTGATGTCAAAGAATTTATAGCAGTACTGCACCCAGATTCTTCTGCTTGACTCCTGGCATTGATCTTCAGGGCTATCTCTCCACTGCCTCAAATCTCAGCATTTGTCTGGAGGGCCTTCTGATCCCCTGCAGATAAAAACCATCTCTTGTTCTTTTCAACTGTTTCACCAAACCTCCTATGCAGCATCCTGAGACCTTCGAACCTGCATTCTCTCTCATATCGTGTCATTTTTCAATATTTTGCAAGTCAGAGTTACTTCCTACATGACTGACAGCATCTGTTCTAGCCAAGATGAAAGGCTGCAGGATAACTTTAAATGGTTTCAGCCACTCATGATATTGGTTCTGCTGCTGATGAATTAGCTTCAGTGCAGTTAGCACTGGTTTGCTGCTGAAATAATTGAAGTGAGCAGGCAACATTATCATTGATGAATGTGGGTTAATTATGCATTTTTGGGACTATCAAATTGAAGCCCCTGTAACTCTGCATACCACTGGTTTAAGGAAAAGGATCATGCAAGATGATATAATCAATGTTGAAAAATACATTTTGTTAAAACTTTCCATCTTGCAATAATCAGTAAGAATACCAATATTGGAGGAAACAGTGGGAACAATTCTCCCATTCTGACCTGCTAATATTTTGGCGGTGGGACCAGGAGATGCGCATGTGCGCCGATTTGCAGGGTTCAGGCATGTGTTCCCTGTGCTTGTGCATCTCCACCACCAGATATCTGGTGAGAAACTGACAAGAACACCAGATAAGTCATTTAAATCTATTCTTAATGTGACTATGAGGTCTGGGACTGAATTCTCTGAGCCCGATAGCAAGTCGTACCCTAAATCCACTGGAGTGAAGTTGTACTGGTGGGGTGGAACTTCATTCCGGCGGATTTAGAGTAGCTCCCCACTTTGGGGGAACTAGTGGGAGATCCTGGAGTGAAGGGAGGACAAACGGGGTCCCCCAGGGGGTCAGGTGATGGGGGAGTTGTGCACCCGGGCATGGACGACTTGGCAGTTCCAACCTGTGCACCATGGCACTGCCCAAGCCCAGGGACACCTTGGCAGTGCCCATGGGCATCAGGCTGTGTCTAGAGGGCAGGATGTAGAGACAGGGCTTAGGGCTTAATGTCAAGGAATGAGGCCAAGGGGCAAGCCAGCTGAGGGGCAGGGCCTAGTGGGCAGTTGGTGGGGGTGGGGAGTCCTGCAGCAGCATTCAAGGCTGAAGGGAGGCCAGCAATTGGGGTGGGTGGGTGGAGGGTGGGCTGCTGGAGTGTAGAGGGTCTGCTTGCCATGCAAGGGACATCTGACAGGATGGGGGGTGTTGAAGATCAGGGTGCTCTGGGACAGGAGGTTCATGGCTGGCCCTGGGGACCATGATTGGGCCGTAGTTGGGGGTGAAGGGCCACCACTGCAGAGGTCCCAGGCTGGCCAGTGATTGAACTGGTTAGCGATCTGGAGGCTGATAGTTTGGGACCATTGCACGTATGCGGAGTTCTGGAACTGTCAGCTTCTGGCGTAAACAGACCCCTCACCTGAGCTTTTAATGATATTCCTGATTGTGACCTCTGCATTGCACAGATATAAGTCTGAACTCCCACTGAAAAAAGTAATCTTTATTTACACAATTTTTTCCCATGAATTTAGCACTTAGAACTCTTTCTTTTTTGAAAGGAGAATTGCACTGTAAAAGAAGAGAGTGCTGATGAGTTCATAAGTGGACTCTGATTGGTAGAAACATTACCATGCAGAATGCATCTGTTGATGGTGTCTGACAGTTAACTGCGATACATTATTTGAAATTTAAACCAGATAGCTTAACTCTGATTAATCAAGGCATTGTCTTGTGTAATGAATCAGTGAATGGCTATCACATATTTTGTTTAGTTGAAACAGGCACAATTTGTGTCTCTGTTCTTTCTGTCTGCAAAGAGCAAGGCACTGTGTATTAATATATGTAGCTTCCAGTACATGCAAATATACCACACCACGAGCTTAACTAACAATCTTAAATTGGTTGTCAGCATAAAATTTTAGCAAATGTTGGTCACTATGATCCTGATTTTACCAGCACAGCTACCCAAGGCTCCTAAGATCATGCCTAAGGCAAAATGGGGAATTCGTTCTGCGAGCCACATCCACCCTGATCTTGACGCGGCTCTACTGGTAAATTAGGGCCTATGTTTTGCCTATTGAAAGCATGAGCTGATTGGGTAAGTTCTGTACCTTGCCGATTACGACAGCTGAAGGGATATGCTGTTTGATATGATTCATTCTTTGAGACATACAACCAACATACCTAGCACTTCACATACCACTTTACTCTATGTGAAAGGCTTGAAAGCAGCATCCTATTAGAAGTAAATATCAATTGTGTTGCTACTGCATAATGGTAGCGTGACACAGCTTGATTCACAGGTAAGGACTCATGCCAGTTATTCAAATGTGTCAACACTGCAAAAATAAGTAGTGATTATAGTGGACTGTAAGCAAAGTTGGGTGGGCTCACCAATCATTTATGGCCCGGATTTTCCTGGCCTTGCAGAACCAATTTTTTAATGTTTCTTACATTTACATGGAGTACCCATTAAACAGGCACTCCCATGATTCATGGGAGCAGAGCTTCTTATTAATTGCATGTTTTTAAATGGACTCCAGAAAAAGAAATTTGTCTTATTTTATTTTTCTATGATAAAGGAAATGTTCATGAAACCTTTTGCATCTGTCATCCTGCAAGCCACAAACAACTGGGAAAAGAATGGCATAAAATATTCAAATGGCTACAATTCCCCATGAGATGCTGTCAAAGAGATTCACAACCCGGCAAACAGCTGTTAGAATCTGAATTTAAAATGACAGGTTTTCCATACATCAGTTTCCCATGCATGTGTTGGCTATTTCATTAGTTCAAATTTCCATTCTGATACTCATGTGCTTTTCCTCATGTTGTGTGACACAAAAAACAAATTCTAAAATAATACAACAACTTATATTTATATAGCACCTTTTATGAAATGTCCCAAGATGCCTCATAGAGTCATGACAAAACAAAATTAGATAATGTGCAATATCAGGGCAGATGGCCAAAAACTTGAATATAATAGTAAGTTTTAAACAGTATTTTAAATGAACAAGGAGATAATGAGGTTTCGGGAGAGAATTTCAGACTTCAGGGCCTTGGCAGCTAAATGCATGATGACTAATGGTATAGTGGTTAAAACTGGGGTGCTCAAGAGGCCAGAAGTAGAAATGTGCAGGTATCTTGGAGTACTGGGGGCTGGAGGAGATTGCAGAGATAGAAAGAAGGAAGGACATCTAGGGATTTGAAAACAAGAATGAGAATTTTAAAATCAAGACATTGCTTGACTGGGAGTCAATGTGGTTAGTGAGCACTGAGGTGATGGCAGATGGGACTTGGGGCAAGGAAGGACACAAACAGCAAAATATTAGATGACTTCAAGTTTATGAAAGGGTAGAATGCAGGAGATCAACCAGGCCTGCATTGGAATAGTCATATGTAGAAGTAACAAAGGTACAAATGAGGGTTTCCATAGCTGATGAGTTAAGCCAGTAGCAGAGGTAAGTTTAGTTATAAAAGTGGCAGTGAATGGTCTCTTAGTGGTGATGACACAAATATAAGGTTGGAAGCTCATCTTGAGGTTAAGTTTGCCATCAAGGTTGTGAACAATTTAACATAATTTCAGGAAGAAGGATGCAGTTAGTAGCTGGGGAATGAAATGTGTAGCAGGAACAAGCAACTTTCAGACTTCCTACAGTAATTTGGGGAAATTTCTCCTCATCTAGTACTGGATGTTGGATAAACAGTCTCATAGTTCAGCAACAGTGGAGTAGTTAAGAGAGGTAGTAGAGTTGGGTGAGATTAGCGTGCATATGGAAATTAACATTAAGTTTTTAGATAATGTGGCTGAGGATAGAGTGATGAGGTGACAAATAGGGAGCCAAGGCTAGATCCTTGGGGGGATGTCATAAGTAATGCTGCAAGAACAGGAACAAAAATCATTACAAATAATTCTCTGACTAGATATCTAGATAGATAAGAACAAGCCCATGAGTGAGCAGTCCCACCCAGCTGGGAGGCAATGAATAAACTTCAGAGGATGGTGTGGTCAACCATATCAAAGGCTGCAGACAGGTCAAGAAGGGAATATTTACCTTTGTCACATATTGGGTGCCACTTGTGATTTTGACAAGGGCCATTTCAGTACTGGCAGAAACCTGAATGGAGAGATTCAAACATGGAATTCTGTAAAAGATGAGTATGGATGTGAGAGGTCGTCACATGTTCAAAGACTTGAGCAAAAAGGAAGTTTATAGTCTGGATGATAGCTGAGAAGGAAGATGGGTCACAGATTTTTTTTTGAGGACAGAATGATGTGGGTAGATTTAACAGAAGGACAAAACCTGAAAAGAAACAATTGTCAACAGAATTGGCTAACATGGCGACAAAGAGGAGAAATTTGTGGTCAGGTGTTTAGTGGGAATCAAGGTCAGGGAGAAGGAAGTGAGTCTCATGGAAAGGTGAACTCAATGAGAGCATGACAGAATTTTAGAGGACATTCAGAAATGGGACGGTGGGTAGCAAAGGTAGCTAACTGGATAGTCTTGGTCTTAGTGACAAAGAAATTATGAGCTCCTTGTGCTGATTGCTGGAAGGAAAAGTAAAGGAAGTAAGGAGGCAGGGCACTAAGAAGATAAGATCAGCAGGTGAAAGAAAAAGAACCTGACAATAGTTAGTTCCAAATTTGCTTAGTTAACATCACTGTTGGAAGTTAAAGAGAATGGAGAAGGTAATAGCATAGCTTAGCAATATGGGTGATAAATGTGCAAAACATGACAGGAAGAGACAGAATGCATAAACACAAGATAACATCAGCAAATGTCAAAGTAGGGAAAAATAGTAAAAGACAAAATTAAATGCTGTTTATCTGAATGCATGCAGCAATCATAAGATGAGTGAATTAATAACACAGATGGAAATAAAGAAATGTGATATGATATCCTATCATATGACTTCAAATGAAGTCATCGTAGATAAGACTTGAATTTTCAGGGGGCATTTGACATTTTTAAAAGATAGAAAGAAAAGAAAGGGAGGTGGGGTAGTTCTGTTAGTAATAGATGAGATTAGTATAATATTGAGAAATGATATTGGGTAGAGATAAGAAATAACAAATAAAACAGGAGACCAGTGGCAGAGGTTTATAAGCCCCATGATGGTATCACATTATAGAATGGAGTATAAATCACAAATTAATGGAGGATTGTACTGCAGTCATTATGGGAGATTTTAATCTTCATATAGTTTAGATAAATTTAATGGCATAGCCTGGAGGATGGATTCATAGATTGTATTTGACACCATTTCTTAGAACAATACATCAGCAAGGTTAGACCCAGCAATGTGAGGCAGGATCACTAGGTGGCAAAGTAGTTATATTGTTGCCCCACAACACCTGTTCAATTCTAGCCTCAAGTGATTGTGCAAACTCCACACATTCTCCCTGTGTCTCTCCAGTTTCCTCCGGGTGCTCCAGTTTCCTTCCTCATTCTAAAAATGTGCAAGTTAGGTGGATTGGCTATGCTAAATTACTCCTTAGAGTCAGATGGATTAATAGGGTAAATACGAGGGGTTATGGGCGTACGGCTTGAGTGGGATTGTTGTTTGTGAAGGTTCGATATGCCAAATGGCCTCCTTCTGCACTGATTCAATAATTAATATCTCATAGTAAAGTATGCCTGAGGTTAGTGTGATCATTGTATGATGACATTTCACCTTTTGATTCAGTCTCAAATTTTTCACCTGTAACTGGTGTTTTAAACTTAAATAAAGGCAAAACAGGCATAAGTGGAAGTAGTTTATACAACAGAGAAGCAGTGGCAGACATTTAAGGAAATACTTCATAAGAGATACTTGAAATATTTCTCAACAAAGATATGGTCATAAAGTCACCACAGTTGGGACCTGAATTTTCAGGGCCATTTGACATTTTAAAGGATAGGAAGAAAGGAAAGGGAGGTGGGGTACTCTGTTAGTAATGGACGAGATCAATGCAGTATTGAGAAATAATATTGGTTCAGAGGATCAAAATGTTGAATCAGTTGGGTGGAGGTAAGAAATTCAATTGGCAAAGAAAACACGATCTGTGGCTAGCTATGTGTAAAGAATGGTATAAAATTGAAAGAAAAGATATACATCCGAACATATCAATTTGGAGCAGGAGTAGACCAATCTGCCCATCAAGCATGCCCCATCATTCAATAAGATTAAGATTATGATTAATCTGATTGTAACCCCAACCCCATTTCTGCATAGCTTCAATAGCCCTTTCATCCCTTGACTATCGATGATCTATCTAGCGTTGCCTTAAAAACATTTAAAGACGTTGTTTCCACTGTCTTTTGAGGAAGACAGTTCAAACCATCTGAGAAGAAAAATTTAGAAATATAAAATCCCTACAGTGCAAAAGGAGGCCATTCATCCCATCGGGTCTGCATCAACTCTCCAGAAGACGATCTTACCCAATACTCTGCACAGTACATCAGGTTTGGTCTCACAAATGCTCTGCACAACTGGAATATAACCTTCCTGCATTGCTGCAAAGATTAATAATAGGTCAGCCTTTTGGGAAAACATTGGAAACTAACAAATGATGTCAAGAAAATTATGTGCGAGAGAAAACTAGCAAGAAACATTAGATCTGCTAGATCTGAACACATAGAACATAGAACATTACAGCACAGAACAGGCCCTTCGGCCTTCGATGTTGCGCCGACCAATATAAAAAGCAATGCCCCTCCAAACTAAACCATTCCCTTCTCTTCCATATACTTATCAACTAACCTCTTAAACGCCACCAAACTTGGCGCATCTACAACTGCTGCAGGCAGGGCATTCCACTCCCGAACCACCCTTTGGGTAAAGAACCTACCTCTGATATCCGTCCTATAACTATCACCCCTTAATTTAAAGCTGTGTCCCCTCGTGCTAGCTTTCTCCATCCTAGGAAAAAGGCTATCACTGTCCACCCTATCTAAACCTCTAATCATCTTATATGTTTCAATTAGGTCCCCTCTTAGCCGCCTCCTTTCTAACGAAAACAACCTCAAATCCCTCAGCCTCTCTTCATAAGACCTGCCCTCCATACCAGGCAACATCCTGGTAAACCTCCTCTGTACCCTCTCCAATGCCTCCACATCTTTCTTATAATGTGGGGACCAGAACTGCACACAATACTCCAAGTGCGGCCGCACTAGAGTTTTGTACAGTTGCAACATGACGTTGCGGCTCCGAAATTCAATCCCTCTACCAATAAAAGCCAAGACTCCATATGCCTTCTTAACAACCTTCTCGACCTGACTGCCTATATATAACACAACCAAACCATGAAATTTTTAAGCCAATCATGTTTTTTTGACACATCCAGCAAAGAAAGTCTCTCTCAGATTTACAGTAAGTTTTTGCCTGCTAAATATATTATCACTTAGTTTGAATATGTGGAATAAGCCAAAGGTCTGCTGTCAAAAGTTAATATTATGCAATGAAATCAAAACAAATGGGGGACAAAAAAATCTCAAGGCAAGAAATGCCGTTGTTATGGTAACAGAGATACATGAAGAAGAGCATTGTGAAAAAGAAAATTCTATTAATCCTGCATTAAAGGTGCTCTGTCTGCTATAATTGATAAGAAAACACGTATGATAAATAGAAGAGAGCAATTCAGTGCAGTGAAGTTCATGAATTTAGAAACATAAATCAAAAACTGGATTAAAACATAAGTATTGGAAAAACTCATCAGATTTGGCAGCATCTGTAGAGCGAGTTCATTTTGAGTCCAAATATGACTCTTCATCAGGATTGAAGAGAGGTAGGAATGTGATGAGTCTTGTGCTGTTGAAAAAGACAAGAAGAACAGGTAGAATAAAAAGGTCAAGGATAGTTTATGGAAAGAAGGAGATAAAATGACAAAGACACTATGGAACCCATGTAAAGGGATGGTAGTGGTAGTATTAAGGACAGAAATTTTGGTCAGAACAGGTGCTGATCGCAGAAAAAGGGTCAGTACTATCAGAAAGCAAAATAGCAGAAGGTGATAACAGCAAAATAAAGACCAGCACTGTCTGAAAGCAAAAACACGAGAACAAGATACAGACTGGATCGGGGGATAAAAATCAAAATGGAGAGGAGAATTCATGGTCTGAAGTTGTTGAACTCAATGTTAAATTCAGAAGGCTGCAAAGTGCCTAATTAGAAGTTGAGTTGCTGTTCCTCCAGCTGGTGTGAGCTTCATTTGAATACTATAATAATAAGCCGAAGACTGAAATATGAGCTTGACAGCACAAAGGTGAATTGAAATGGCAAGCAACTGGAAGGTCGGGGTCATGCTTACAGGATAAGCTTAAGTGATCTTCAAAAATCATCCGGTCTGGAGATAACACTGAGTATCAAATACCGTAGACGCCATTGAAAGATGCACAAGCAAATCATTGCTTAACCCGGAAAGAATGTTTTGGCTCCTGCACAATGAGGGGAGAGGATGTAAAGGGCAAGTATAACATATCCTGTGATTGCTTTGGAAAATGCTGCAGGACGGTGATGAAATGTTGGAGATGATAGAGGAGTGGACCCAGATGTTGTGAAGGGAACAGTCCCTGCAGATTGCTGGCAGGAGAGGTGAGGGAAAGATGTGTTAGGTGGCGGCATCATGGTAAGGAAATGACAACGGGTAATCCTTTGAATATGGAGGCTGGTGGGGTACAAAAGAAAGACAAAAGGCATGCTAGCATGCTTTGAGGAGGGAGGGAGTGAGGGGAAGGGATGAGGGCAGGGCGGCATGGGTAGCACAGTGGTTAGCATTGCTACTTCACAGCTCCAAAGATGTGAGTTCGATTCCCAGCTTGGGTCACTGTCTATGTGGAGTTTGCACATTCTCATTGTATCTGTGTGGGTTTCCTCCTGGTGGTCTGGTTTCCTCCCATAGTCCAAAGATGTGCGGGTTGATTGGCCATGTTAAAAATTGCGCCTTAGAGTCGTGAGATGCGTAGGTTAGAGGGATAAGTAGGTAAATATGGAGGGATATGGAGGTAGGGCCTGGGTGGGATTATGCTCGGTGCAGTCTCGATGGGTTGAATGGCCTTCATCTGTACGGTAGGGTTTCTATGATATCTATGAATCTACAACTGCAGAAAATGGGTTAGATATGGCAAAAGATCTATCAATCAAAGCAGGGGACAATTCCAGGCTGAAGAGAAAGAAAGACTTGTCAGAAATTAGAAAAAACTGATTGTAATTCAAAGAGAATAAAAGATCTATTTCTTATGTACACGTAATATATATATCTAAAATAGTTAATTGGAGAAATGACAAAGTTTGTGTTTTGATAAGAGTGCAAGAATTGTGCCATAGATTAAAAATATCTTTGAAAGCAACAGTTAATTTTGGGTGCCTGAGAAATATTGGGGACAATACTCCCAAAAGTGCTGAATTGGTGGGAAAACTATTTTAGATCATGACTGTTTTCCCAGTGCAGTTTTAGACCTCAATCTCCTCATGCTGTGCAATGAGGGGTCAGAATTGGGAATCTCATTAAAAATTCAGGGGATCGGGGCCTATTCGTGCTGGAGTCTGACAGCTCCGAAACTCTGCGCACGTGCAGTGGCTCCAATTTGGCAGTCTCCTTGTTTGCTGGCTAACTCGATTGCTGGCCAACCCGGGACCCCCAGAGTGCTGCCCCTCCAGCATGCCCCTGCACCCATGCCCAGCCTGATCACTCAGTAACTTCATAACAATAAGGGAAGAAAGGATTCATATCCAATGAATTATATATGATGAAAGGCAAGCCTGAGGGCCTGATTCTCCCAACATGACCCGCAACTTTTCTGGCAGATCTGGTCCACACATTCGTGTGTTGGCCATTTTAGCAGGATTTGCGCATGTGTTGGGAATGCATAGGTGTCTCCTAGAGCTGGAGGACAGTTGCAGTCAAGACTGCATTGGAAACTGGCAGGAAGAGAGGTAAGTCATTTAAATCTTTCTTTAATGCATTTAAATATATTTTGCATATGATTATCAATCCGGTATAGGCCCGATAGCATCTCCCACCCCATCAGGAGTACTTCATTCCAGCGGGGTTTCAAATAGCTCCCACATTTGGGGAATCTGCTGGATGGCAACTGGGGCCTCCCAGGGGATCAGATGGCTGGCGGGAATGGTGCCCCCGGGCATGACATCCTGGCAGTGCCAGCTTATGCCCCTGGCACTATCAAAGGGGCAAAGTGTCCATGCCCAGGGGCACTTTGGCACTGCCACTAGGCATTGGACAGTGCCAAGGGGACAGGGTCTATTGTGGGTGGGGTCTTGGAGCAATTGGTGGGGGGTAGGAGGTTGTGCTGCCACTCTGCATTCGGATTAGTCTGCGCTGAAAAGAGGGCAGTAATCAGGATGGGATAGAGGGGCTGGTCTGCTGGGGAGGGCCTGTTTCTTGGGGGTGGGTCAATGGAGGGGAGGGGTCTGCTGTGGTGGGATTGGGAGTGTCTCCACTGCTGGGGGAGCTAGGCTAGACATCGGGGCGCTCCAGGAGGGGAGGGTCAGAGCTATTCTGGGAATTATTGTGGGGACCGCGATCGGGTTTTTGGAGGGGGGGGGAAAGAGTGGGGAAAAAAAAAGTCATTGGAGGGGCAACTCTGGGGGCTTCGGGCTGGCCAGCAAATGAGACTGACAGATCGGGGCCATTGTGCACGAGCAGACTTCTGGCGCTGTCAGATTCTGGTGCAAATAGGCCCCTCCACCCAGGTTCTTAATGAAATTCTCGATTGTGACCTCTGCAGTGCACAGAGTGAGGAAATTCAGGTCTGAAAAAACTATCATGATTTAGAACAGTTTTCCCATCAATTCAGCACTTTTGGAAGAATCATCCCCGAAGTTTCTTAATCAGCTGGATAGCTTAGTAGTTTCAATTATTAAGTAAATAAAGTGAAAGAAAGTAGCATTGTTATCAACAATTGCAAGGAATTTCCAATTTGGAAGCATTGGTAGGATGAAGGTTATGTAAATTAAGTGGTCCACATGTGTTTTCATACAGCCTATTACACATTAATGTATCATACCTCTAGTTCCATTCAAAAACAAGAAAATGGACTAAAGAAGCAATGAGAAAATAATATATGAAAAAGCAATGGTTGTATCTAGACATTTTGTTAATGTCTGCTGGTGCTTGGGTATGAATGCTGTAATGAAGAAATTAAACCTCAAAATTAGACTATATCCTAGCAAAAAAGATTGTGGCCTCCAAATATGACTGAAATCAGGATATCAGCAGTTTGAAATTTATGCAGAAAGACTGCGTACTGCAATATTCCTTACTCTGTGATCCACAAACATAGTAAAGATCTGTGAGCTTTCAATGTGAAATTTTATTTTTTTCCTCTCCTCAGATGTTGTCTGACCTGCTGAGTATTTTCAAATTTTCTGCTTTATTTCAGAATTCCAGCATTTGCAGTTTTTTTCTATTGTATTTGTATTGTAAAAAAAAACCTATGTTTAGATGCAGCCAAGGTAAAATAGAATATTATGTGACAAGCAGTAAAAGGTGTCCAAGAGTCATGTAAATGTCACTTTGATGCATGCACTGAGTCAAGTGAAACTTTTGGACTCAAAATTTTCCTAAAGAGATGAAGGCAGAACATGAAAAGTATACAAACTTAAATCTCAAAAGTTTCAGAATAGCATTGAATGCCTTCTACATTAAAAATGCTGAATACAAAACATTTGCTGATGTTATTAGAAGTTAGAATGCTTGTTAATGACCAAGAAGAATCCTAATCAACTGCACAAAGGAAAAGTGCAGCAACTGCAGGTATTCCGGGAGAGTTGAACCAGAACCACTTTGTAAACATTACAGATGTGGCCCATTGGCCCAAGCAGCTGTTTGCATGTTTCTTCACTTGGAGTGCTGGCGTATCATACCTCAGTTAGGTTGATGCCATTGATACTCTTGCCTGCAAGTTACATTCCCAGCCATCCCCTCCTAATGGATGAACTTGTTTGGAGCAAATGAGATTCCAACCTAAACATCCACACTATTATAATTTCAAGTTCACTAAAATTCATAAATGGTTGCTGGGCATAACTGTTGGAGCATAATTGATCAGTGTTTTAATATACTACCTCCTCCAGCCTAAATCTTTGTCAAGTGTTTCTATTTAAAGTAACCCAATTTAAACTCTCAGGCTCCCTTAAGCAGATGCTTGAAACTACGATGTGCTTTTAAGGAGACATATGCAAAGTGTCTTCCATTTGACAATTTTAATCTTACAAGTATGATAACATTGTTCAGCCAGCAACATTAACAAACACAACATTCTGATTTGAATAAGCTTAGCAAATTTCAATCTAAGTGAATGTTGTTGAGTATACCACATGCTGCTCCAAAACAGTAAAGGTGGCAGCCAATCAACCCATCACAACATGCCTTTAATCAGAAATCAATTTTTGAAGGTTGTAAAGTGGAAAAAAAAAGCAAAGTAGTCACTTAAAGTACAGGAGAAAATGTGATCCAAAAGCTAAACAGTTAAGGGCTAATGGACTCATAATTGACTCCATCTGTGCTGCACTGGGAATTGAGGCAAGCATGCCGATTGAAAGATGAGATTTCAGGCCACATTCAGATTGACCTTCAGTTCTTTGGTAAAGTACAAACTTCCTCTAACTAGTATTTACAGATGCACTATTCAATTTCCCCTTTTTAGGGGAAGACCATTAAGTACATTTAAGAATGTGTGCTGCAAAGAACTTTTTAAAATTCCCTTCCCTCTTCTGTCCTTCAGTGCACTGTACATTTTTCACTTTCTCTCTCAGATAAATGTGCCAAATTTTTATTGCAAGGTCAACCCAAGGGCAAACTACTCTCTATTTGGGCACCAGAGCCTACATCAATTGTTTGAATTCTCCACTCTCAGCCTATCATTTTAAAATAAATCTTGCAACAGCTGGTGAAGGAAAAAGCAAAGTGTATTTATATAGGGTTCTTAATGCAGAACAATGTCCTATTGGCATGGTTAACTCTCTCACCTATTGTACATCACAGAACCATAAAACTGTTACAGTACAGGAAGACGTTATTTGTCATATCATGTCTGCACCAGTTCGCCAAATGAGCATTATGACAGTGTCATTTTTCTGGTCTTTTCCTCACACCGTGGGCAGAATTTTACTGGCATGTCCCCGCCGAGATTAGAACATAGAACATAGAACATTACAGCGCAGAACAGGCCCTTTGGCCTTCGATGTTGCGCCGACCAATTATGAAAAAAAGCAATGACCCTCCAAACTAAACCATTCCCTTCTCTTCCATAAACTTATCAACTAACCTCTTAAACGCCACCAAACTTGGCGCATCTACAACTGCCGCAGGCAGGGCATTCCATTCCCTAACCACCCTCTGGGTAAAGAACCTACCTCTGATATCCGTCCTATAACTATCACCCCTTAATTTAAAGCTGTGTCTGGCAGATTCATATGATTCTGCCAGAAGCCAACGAAGAATGGTGTTCTCTGAGCTCTGTCTGGGGTGGATCAGGATCAGGGCGGGTGTGCCAGTAAAGTTCAGGCCTTTGGGTGGAATTCTCCAATCCTTCCTGCCAGTGGGATCTTTCAGTCCTGCCAACATCAACCCCCACCACAGGCTGCCTGATGGCAGCATTGGCGAGGAATATAAATCACCATAGACTTTGGCGGGACTGGAAGATCCTGTGGGCAGTCAGCAGTTAATCACCTCCACTGAGTGAAAACCCACCATAGGGACACTGCAGAATTCTGGCCATTACTCGAATAGAAACAATCAGCTAATCATCAGGCCTTTTTAAATGCCAGGATTGAACCAGCCTCCACCACACTTCCAGGTAGCGCATTCCAGAGTCGAATCATTCCCTGTGTGAAAAAGACTTTTCTCGCATCGCACTTGCTTTTTTCCGAATCACTTCAAATCTGTTTCCTCTCATTCTCAATCTTTTTATGAATGGGAACTGATTCTGCCTCACACAAGCAGAAAATGCTGGAAAAGCTCAGGAGGCCTGACAGCATCTGTGGGGAAAGAATAGAGCCAACATTTCGAGTCTCGATGATTATTTATCAGAGCTGAAGACAATAGAAAATAGGGTGAGATTTACACTGTTAGGGTGAGAGGAAGGGAAGAATTGACAAAGATGTCATAGACAAAAAAAAACAAAGGGCTTGTGAATGATGTTGGTTATAGCTAAGAAGGTGCTGAATCTTTAATCTGGCCTATTGCACTCACTGCTCCCAACGCGTTCTACTCTGCGTCAGCCAGATCAAACACAGACTGGGGCTAGAATTCTCCAGCCATTTACACTCCCACCACTGTTTGCGAGAATGGAGAATTTTGCATCACGCAAATCTTTGTTCATTCCAGCGGGACAGAGAATTCCAGTAATGGGTGAGGTTGAATAATCCGACTCTGGGTGACCGTTTTGCAGAATATCTTTGGTCCTCCCACAACCAAGATGAAGATCTTCCTGCTGCTTGCTATTTTAACACACCATCTTGCTCTCATTTCCATATGTCCATCCTTGACCTGTTGCAATGGTCCAATGAAGCCCAATGCAAACTGAAGGAAGAGAACCTGATCTTCCAACTTACAATCTTCCAAACCTAACACTGAGTTCAACAACTTAAAATTACGAACTCGCTCCTCTTTCTTGATCCAATTTCAATTTATTTTATTTCATTTAAATTTATTTATATTTTCATTCCTTCACCATTTCATTTTTCCACTTTTCTAAAAAAAATCACTCTCCATCCTTGTTCCCTGACCACAGTCTCTCCTCCTCCCCCCCCCCCCCCCCACTCATCAGGGCCATTTGTTACAAGCTTAAGGTTGTCCATGATCACCATCATTCACTCTTTGTCTTTTTGTCTATGACATCTTTGTCAATTCCTGCCATCTCTTCCTCATTTAACAGTATAAATCTCATCCTATTTTCTATTGTCTTCAGCTCTGATGAAGGGTTATCCAGACTTGAAACATTGGCTCCATTCTCTCTCCACAGATGCTGTCAGACCTGCTGAGATTTTCCAGCATCTTCTGTTTTTGTTTCAGATTCCAGCAACCACTGTAACTTGCTCTCATACCAGTTTCTTCCCACCTACATTGTCTAGCCTCCTCATATCATAGGGATTGCTAGATGAAGAAAGGCTAAGATCCACTGTAGCACATCTTCTGGCATTCGGCCTCCGTCCTGCGGGTAAATGTTCTTCAAGGGGGCTTTCGTGATACACGACAGCGCAGAGTTGCTGAGCAGAGACTGATAGCCAAGCTCCGCACCCATGAGGACGGTCTTAACAGGGATCTTGGCTTCATGACACACTATCTGTAACCCCCGTAACTTGCCTGGGTTAGCAAAAAACCTCACTTACTGTGCTGTCTGGAGAAAATACACAATTCTCCAACAATGCTCAGGATTCCCTTCACACACATTGTTCGCCACTTTAACACTTGAATAGCAGGTTAGATGTAAGGATTCGCATTCTAATCAGCAATCTCTGACTGTCTGTGCTGATGTGTGCTATTGCAGACCAGAACACTGCATTTGCCTGAGGAAGACACAGGAGTCGAAAGCTCGCGTTTTTACTATCAAATAAATCGGTTGGATTATAAATTGGTGTTGCTAAATTCTTACTGAGTTCTTACCACCCCAATCCAACGCCGGCATCTGTATAGCACATCTTCTATCCATGGTACTCATATAATAATGATAACAATGATTCAATAACTCTGTTATCAGCTTCTATTAATTAGTCTATAACAGATACAGACCTGAGGTGATGAAATTTCCAGTGATGAAAATCGTTGGGAACGATAGATGCAAAATCAAATGTTTATCCCAAGCGTGCCAGGTTATGATTCAAATTATTCATAAAATACAATTTAAAATATAATTTTCTTTAAAAAATGTATCCAATTTTACATTCGAATGATGCTACATTTGAGGGTTTCTACCGTCTTCTATAACATGTTTTGACAAATCCATCATTGCGCCAATATTTCATGAGCCACATAAACAGAAAATACTGGAAATTCTCAGCAGGTCTGGTAGTGTCTGTGGAACCAATGTTTAAAGTTAGGATGATTCTTTGTCAAAGCTGATTTGTTTCAGATTCCAGTATCTACAATATTTTACCTTTATCGTGATATTTCATGTGCATCTGCTTTCTTCTACCTTCCTCATGCTTATTTGAGCAGTCCATGTAAACACTAATTAGAAAGTTAGAATTTCATTCTCAATGTGCCCAAGTTATGTTAATTATCTAAAACTCTTAATGACTCAAAGTTGTACAATCTTTATGAAATGAATACTTGAAAAGGTAAACAACCAAATTTTTAGTTGAATCAGTTAATGATGTCCCTAAATAAAAATCATACCGAAACATGATGTCCTGCTTTGTTACGAAGCAAAACCAAAGGCTGCAGGAACATTTTTCTAAGCAGCAGTGGCTCTAATCATTGAAGTCTAATTGTTCAATTCTCATGAAGGATTGTTCTGCAGTTCAACCTCCACCAATAACATTCCACTATCTAGAATATTCTATATTGCTTACACCTCCAAAGCCAGATCACTAAGCACCAGATCAGACAGCTGCACTTTCATGCGGTGATTACTGTCCTAATTACCTCAGTAAATTAGGTGCAGGCCACGGTAAACAAATCCACAATTCAGATTCTGTAATAATCCCACATTTGCAGGGTGCAATCAGAAAGTAATTGTCCTTCTGGGATTGATCACTGTGGCTCCTTTACATGATAGGATCCTTAATAAACTGAATGTACACTAGCTCTAGAAAGCTTTGGAATATTCCACATGCATTCCCTTGTGTCAAATTTATACAGCTCAAAGACCTTCACAAATGGATCAAATTTGAATAAAAAAATCCTTGTTGCAAATGGTTTTAAAAATAAAATAATTAAATTAAATACCACAGTATAGTACTTAGTTAAGTACTTTAAGTATTTACATTTTAAACTACTAACTACTTTAAAAAAATGTTTTGGTTAAGTTTCAAAATGACTTAGAATCATCAAGACTTTGTGGCTGCCTGGTAAGACTGATGTGGTCACATGGCAAAGAAGACAAAAAATATGCAAAATTTAACTGCTTATATGTTATATTCAAGAAAGAATAAATCTTCATGTGAATATATTGAACAGAGCAACAGGAATATTGAATATAATTTCTTCAGCAAAATTCAAACTAATGGTGAGCTGCAATTCAAAAATAATCAAAATTACACCATCCTAAACAGAGTGAAGTTGCAAAATTATCTGCATTATTTATGAATTTGCACAATAGCCAATGGAAGCCATCGATTCAGATCTTGTTTACCTTTAATAGATTATGGTATCAATTGTTTCATTTTGAGTTATGTTAATATGTCCACAGTTGAATGTGTCACTGGAAATTGCTGACATTTACACCGCATCTTACCTTTCATATTAGTAGCCCATTTTAGTGAAAGTTCATTAGATTGCTTCCTGGGCGGAGAGCAAAGTCCCACGGTGAGATGCTCACACTTTCTGGGATTTAGAAGAATGGGAGGCGATCTTATTGAAACATAGAAGATTCTGAATGATTTTGACAAGATAGATACTTAACATGGGGCAGGCGCAAGATGAGGCACTGATCATTTAGGACTGAGTAATGGATGAGGAGAATTGTCTTCACTCAAAAGATTGTGTATCTATTGGAATTCTCTATCACACAAGATTGATGGAATTCATAGTCCCATATCGAAGAGTTTGTCTTGTAGATATAAATCAAACTGTGGAATAGCAGTCAGTTCACTGTGATAGTGGATGTTAATGAAATTAATCATGACGCACTGATCCAGCAATAAAAGTAAGAAAAAATCATTTTTTTCAAACTCTTATAGCATTTTTTCAATGTTTTCAAGGGCAGAACTTTTAAATGCCTTGGATAGCTCCTTCAGTATTGCTGACAATTTTTTCAGTTGGTATTTATAGAATCATTGAATCCTACAGCGCAGAAGGAGGCCATTCAGCCCATTGAGTCTGTATTCGCACAATCCTACCCAGCCCTAACTTCATGCATTTACCCTAGCTAATCCCCCTGACACTAAGGGGCAATTTAGCATGATGAATCCACCTAATCTGCACATCTTTGGACTGTGGGAGGAAACCAAAGCACCCAGAGGAAACCCACATAGACATGGGGAGGAGAATGTACAAACTCCACACATAGTGATCCAAGCTGGGAATTGAATCCGGGTCCTTGGCGTTATGAGGCAGCAGTGCTAACCACCGCGGCACCATGCTGCCAAGGTCTGAAAGGTCTGTTGAAAATTCCAATGACATTGACAGTAATGAGTTTATATACATACTTTTTATGCATATTTAAACCAACTTTTAACAATTTCAAAGGGTACCTGACCTACCAAAAAGGAAGCTTACTTCCCTAAAGGTGTTTCAGGAAAAGATCCAAAGGAGTACCTTGGCTATCCAAATCAATCCACAAAATTCAAATCTGTTCCTAACTGGTCTAATTTGCACACTTTGGATTTTACAAGCCTGGGCTACCAAAATCTCACTTATAAAATTCTTTCACAGAACATGGGTGTACATCAATATTTTTATTGTCCTAATTGCTCTTGAGAATATGGTGGTGACCCATCTTCTTGAAATACTGCAGTCCATGTGTTCAAAGTACACCCACAGTGCTGTTAGAACATGAATTCCAAGATTGTGACCCTATTACAGTGAAGGAACAGCAACATATTTGAAAGCCAATATGAACAAGATCAAGGAAATTACAGCACAGGAACAGGCCCTTCAGCCCTCCAAGCCTGTATCGACCATGCTGCTTGACTTAACTAAAATCCCCTATCCTTCTGGGGGCCATATCCCTTTATTCCCATCCTATTCATGTATTTATCAAAATGCCCCTTAAAACTCACTATTATATTTGCTTCCACAACCTCCCCAGCAATGAGTTCCAGGCACCCACTGTCCTCTGGGTAAAAAATCTGCTTTATACATCTCCTTTAAACCTTGCCCTTCGCATCTTAAACCTATGCCCCCTAGTAATTGACTCTTACACCCTGGGAAAAAGCTTCTGACTATCCACTCTGTTCATGTCTTTCATAATCTTTTGACTTCTGTTCAGACCTCCCCTCAACATCTGTCGCTCCAGTGAGAATAAACTAAGTTTCTCCAACCTCTTCTCATAGCTAATGCCCTCTATACTAGGTAGCATCCTGGTAAATCTTTTTTGTACCCTCTTCAAAGCCTCCATATCCTTCTGGTAATGTGACAATCAGAATTGAACACTATGTTCCAAGTACGACCCAACTAAGGTTCTATAAGGCTGCAACGTGACTTGCCAATTTTTAAACTCAATACCCAACCAATGAAGCAGTATGCCTTCTTGACTACCTTCTCTACCTGCATTGCCGCTTTCAGTGATCTCTCTATCTGTACATCCAGATCCCTTTGCCTATCAATACTCCTACGGGTTCTACCATTTACTGAATACTTCCTATCTGTATTAGACCTTGCAAAATGCATTACCTCACATTTTCCAGATTAAACTCTATTTGCCATCTCTCTGTCCAAGTCTCCAACCTCTGATGGTCTTCATCGCTTTCTGCAAATCCACCAATGTTTGGGTCATCCGCAAACTTATTAATTAATCCAGTTACATTTTCCTCCAAATCATTTATATATATATTACAAACAGCAAAGATCCCAGCTTTGATCCCTGAGGATCGCCACTGGTCATGATGTAGAGATGCCAGCGTTGGACTGGGGTAAACACAGTAAGACTTCTTACTGTGATCACCTCTTGTCACAGCCATCCATTCAGAAACGCATCCTTCCGTTGCTAACCTCTGACTGAGCCAGTTTTATACCCATCTTGCCAGCTCACCTTTGATCCCATGCAACTTCACCTTCTGTACCAGTCTACCATGAGGGATCTTGTCAAAGACCTTACTGAAGTTCATGCAGACAACATTCACTGCCCTACCTTCAATGATCTTTGTCATTTCCTTGAAAAACTCAATCAAGTTCATGGGACACAACCTCCCCTTCATAAAGCTATGTTTTCTCTCACTAATGCGTCCATTTATTTCCAAGTGGGAATAAATTCTATACTGAAGAATCCTCTCCGATAATTTCCTACTACTGATGTAAGGCTCAATGGCCTGTGATTACCTGGATTATTCTTGATACCCTTTTTAAGCAATGGACCGATATTGGCTACTCTTCAATCTGCTGGGACCTCCCTGTAGCTAGTGAGGATACAAAGGTTTCTCTCAAGGCCCAACAATTTCCTCCCTTGCCTCTCTCTGTATTCTGGGGTATATCCCGTTAGGCCCTGGAGACTTGTCTACCTGGTGAGTAGACAGGTATCTACTGTCCTTGTTCTCCTAATGGTAGTGGTCATGGGTTTGGAATGTGCTGTCTAAGGAATTTTGTTGAGTTCCTGTAGTGCAACTTGTAAATAGTACACATGGCTGTTACTATGTCAGTAGTGGAGGGAGTGGATGTTGAAGTGTTTGATAGTTGCCGATCAAATGGCGTATTTTGTCTGGATGGGAGTTGGAATTCTTAATGGTATTGGAACTGCATTCATCCAGGTAAGTGAAGACTATTCCATTATACTCCTGATTTGTGCCTTGTAGCTGATAGGCAAGCTTTAGGGAGTTACTCCGCACAGAATTCACAACTTTTGACCTGCTCTTTTAGCTACAGAATTTATAAGGTTAGTCCAGTTCAATTTCTGGTTAATGGTAACCCTCAGGATGTTAATAGTAAAAAATTCAGTGATGGTAATGCCATTGAATGTCAAAAGAATATCAACATTAGGGATTGTCATTGTCTGGCACTTGTGCAACTCAGATGTTACTTGCCATTTATTAGCCCAGAGTCAAGGCCTCGGTTTTATCCAAGTCTTGCTGCAAATGGACATGGATTGCTTCAGTATCTGAAGAATCGTGAATGCTGCTGACATTGTGCTATCATCAGTTATCATGGAGGCGTTGCCCCTGGCATTTTTTCCTATACTCTACACTGAACCAAGATTGATCACTTGCTTGGCGGTAATGGTAAAGTGAGTGATATTCAGAGTCATGAGGTTACAGACCGTGGTTGAGAACAACTCTGCTGCTGCTGATGACTAACAGAGCCTCATGCATGCCCAGTTTTGAGTTAAAACCATAGTCATAGAGTTGTAGGTTTTAACAGCATAGAAAGAGGCTCTTCGGCCCATCATGTCTATGTTGGCGACCAAACACATATCTATTCTAACCCAATTTTTCAGCACTTGATCCATAGCCTTTTTACTGTAGCATTTCAAACGCATGTCTAAATACTTCTTAAATGTTGTGAGGGTTCTTGACTCTACCATCCTTTCAGGCAGCGAGTTTCAGATTTCCAACAACTTCTAGATGAAGGAGATTTTCCTCAAATCCCCTAAAGGTCTCCTGCCCCTTACCTTAAATCTATGCCTTCTGGTTATTGATTTCTCTACTAAGAAAAAAGTTTTTTCATATCTATCCAAACTGTATAATTTCATACACCTCAATGAGGCCTCTCCTCACCCTTCCCTGCTCTAATGAAAAGAACCCAGCCTGTCAGCCTCAAGACTGAGGCTGAGGGGACTAGTAGGGGGCCACATTAAGTGGCCACTTAATACTTTATTAGGAGCAATGGTGAACTTCCCAATGAAGGCTCTGTCAGTCTTAATATGAAATTGCACCTGGAACGAATCCTGTCCACATAATTTTACTGTGGTCCCCCTGCCCCTACCACCGCCCCCCCTCGTCCCTCCTCCCCCATCAGAACCCACCTCTTGGAGATTCATTGGTGAATCAAGGGATGTGGGGAAATGAGAATTAAGTCAAACATTATATCTTGGTACAACAGTTTTCAAATATTTCATTAATAAATTAATTCACAACATCCTTTTTGAACAATTCATGCCTTCTTCTACAATGAAGAAGTCAAAGATATAATAATCCATCAGGTCTTGTCATAGATTTTAGTTTAATTAATTTTACATGAGGTAGCACTGCTGGCTGGTCCAACATTTAATGCCCACCCCAAATAACCCTCCATTTCAGAGGGCACTTGAGAGTCAACCACATTGCTGTGGATCTGGAGTCACATGTAAACCAGACAGGTAAGGAAAGCAGATTTTCTTCCCTAAATGGCATCAGTGAACCAGATAGGTTTTTAACAACAGTGTTAATGAAAAATCTTGATGTGTTTGTGCAAGCAGCAACTCTGGGTGGAATTCAATGCCCTTCTCTGTGGGAAGGTGGGGATGTATTTAAACTACTGGGAGAGTGTCAGGTGGAGTCTCCATTGTCTCCCCACTTCTGTCCCAATTAGGCACTTAACACCAACAGATCTTCCCCACAGGAGGCAATCTGGGACTTTTGCCACCTTGACAGCCAATAACTAAGAACCCTATTACCTGCATGAAATATTGTCCCATAGCTTTTGTTTGTAGGCAGTCCTGATAGCCTGACTGTACCCAGACCAGTAAACTTATATGCATCATTGCAGGGTTAATTCAGCTGCAATTGCTAATGCCAGTAATCTTCAGCCATCACTGGAAACATAAGCAAAGTAAAAATGATTACTTATTCCTTGTTTAATCCTGAAAGGCATTATCATCTTCTAACACATGGCACATGGAAATTCAATGAAGACGAAAGCCAGGAGAATTATTACAGTTCCTCATTATAACAGGGTTTGAAGATGCTATTTGTTCAACGTTGTGAAAATGTAAATTTCTCAGAAATACAGGGTTTTAATATTTATACAGCCAGTAGTCATACACTGCTGACTGGGGCTACAGAGTTAGTGGCAATTTAGGATATGTAGAGAGTAGCATGCTGTAATGTAGGAATTTTAGCAATGGTCTTGAATAATTTATTTATGATTATTTTTCCCTCTACATTATCCCTGACAGAATCATATATCGTAATTAGTGTGCAGGACGAGATCAAGCACAAATGTTATATCTGGCTTGGCCTTCCACAGGAACAATCCACCCCGTGCCAGTAATCCATTTTTCCACATAACCCTGCACACATTCCCTTTTTGGATATTAATCCAGTTCCCTTTTGAATATTTCAATTAAACCTACCTCCACTACACTCTCAGGCAGTTCATTGTGTAAAAAATCTTTTCCTCATGTCACCATTGCTGCTTTTTCCCTATATCTTATTAGTGTGGTCAAATGGGCCATCTAAAATGGCAATTTGTAAAACATTCTGGGACAATTGGGCAAGAACTAAAATGACAGGCGACAGTTTAAAGACAAGAGACAAACAGGCTGAAACCTGACAAGTGAATAAACAGAATATGGGTCATCTCCAGGATGAAAAAGACTTCCTGGGCACACTGGGTTGTATACCTGACATAAGGTCATTGTGAACCCTTATTTAGGAGGAAGGTATGTGACCTATGTGCTTCCAACACCTACAGATATGGTCGTTGAGGACACACGCAGAGATCGGTGTGGTAACACCTGACTGGACCCTTATTGATTGGTCAAAAAGAGCATGAAACTCAACGGATAAAGGGTGCTGTGCAACCATGAATCTCTCTCTCTTTCTGACCCCACAAACAAACTAGAACAATGATAAACATCGCCAGCGACAACCAGCATAAGGAGAGCCACCACACCTGAGAAAGAAGGAAGGAAGACCAGAGCCAAAGTGCCACACCAGACCAAAGGAGCAGACTACGCAGATGACTACCGAGATCAGCATACAGATAAAGGCTAATGTCTGCTTGGGTACATGCCAGTCATGCAAAGTTAAGTCAAGGTCTTGTATTGGTTTTGAATTTTAGTATTCTCTGTAAGATAACTTATTGTTGGTCGGGTAGGTTACTATTGATTGTGTGGGTTTAAATAAATATTGGTTGTACTAACAAAACATTTACTCGTAGTTTTTTGTCCACCATATAAGGGTTAAAACAGACTGTGTGGCAGGCAACATTAGTTAAAAATTCCCACAACACAAAGCAAGTGGGAGCTGTGTGAAAGACAAATCTCATGATTGCACATGTTAAATACGGTCAATTTCAGTTGAAATTCTATTGGTGAAACTCTTTATATATGATTTACTATAATAAGTAACTGTCAATCAATTTCAATACATTTAATACGGGGCTGCGAGCTGCGCAAAGGTGGTGCAGATTTTGAAAATGAGTCACTGAATATCCTATTTAAAAGAAATGCATGATATTCTGTGGTCCTGTTCAAAATATTGCAAGATATATTAAAAGATGATGAGATGTTCTGTGATCAAAGAACAAAAAACAAAGAACAAAGAACAAAGCAGCATGGAAAACAGGCCCTTCGGCCCAATGAGCTCGCGCCGCCGCCTTGATGTTCCCACTTCTACACGCGATCCGTGTCCATGTTTATAGATCTATGGATTAAAAACCAAATTTGAGACAATTTAGGGAGAATTTGTTTTGCCAATTAGCCTAAGAGCACATCTTTGGGAGGTGGGAGGAAACCGGAGCACCTGGAGAAAACCCACGCAAGCATGGGGAGAATGCGCAAACTCCCACAGACACAGGCCCAAATCCATGTATCTGCACAGCACAGCGATAGTCACTGCGCTGTTGTGTTGCCCATCAGATGGTCCAGGTCAAGCATACACTAACGATGTGAAGCAGTAGGATACTCTCAGAAAAAGGTCCAAGAGCAGTCCTCTCACGATCCATTGCGTGTATGCCCCTCGTTAGACACCTGTAGGATAAAAACAATTACATCAATATCATCATCTATTTACACACTTCCCAGGGACTCCCAAGGCTTATGATCCCTATTTTAAATCAGTTTTCTATATCCCTCCATTCCCATTCTGTTCATGTGCCCATCTAAGTATTTCTTAAATATCTCCAGAGTACTTGCCTCCACCACTTTACTTGGCAGTGCATTCCATACCCCCACCACCCTCTGTGTAAAAAAACTCCCTCTAGCATACAAATTATACCTTACCCCCCTCACCCTAAGCCCGTGACCCCTCGTGCTATTTGAGTCCATCCCAGGAAAAAGCTTAGCCCTGTTTACTCTATCTATCCCCTTCAAAATCTTGTACACCTCTTATTAGATCTCCTCTAAGTCTACGTCTTTCTAAGAAAAACAGTCCCAATTTGCCTAATCTCTCCTTGTAACTCAGACCTTCCATACCAGGCAGCATTCTGGTAAACCTCCTCTGCACTCTTTCCAGAGTCTCCACGTCCTTCCGGTAGTAAGGCGACCAGAACTGGACAGAGTATTCCAAATGAGGTCTAACCAGCATTTTATACAACTGCAACATTAAAGGCCAGCTCTTGTACTCTATACCCCTTCCTATAAAGGCTAACATACTATCTGCTTTCTTCACAACCTTCTCCACTTGCTCTGCCACCTTCAGAGACTTGTTCACCTGCACCCCCAGGTCCCTCTGCGTTTCTATACTCTTAATAGGTCTACCCTTTATCATATACCTCCCCCATACATTCTTTCTCCCGAAATGCATCACCTCACATTTATCAGGATTGAATTCCATCTGCCATCTATCTGCCCAAGCTACCAGCCTATCTATGTCCTGCTGCATCGCCTGACAATGCTCCTCACTATCCGCCAGTCCAGCCATCTTTGTATCGTCTGCAAACTTGCTGATTATTCCACTTACTCCCTTCTTCCAAGTCATTTATATATATTACAAATAGAAGAGGTCCCAGTACTGAGCCCTGCGGCACACCACTAGTGACCGACCTCCAGCTAGAGAAACACCCTTCCACTATTACTCTCTGTCTCCTATTACCAAGCCAGTTGCTTATTCATCTAGCTACCTGTCCTTGTATCCCATTTGCCTTGACCTTCTCGACTAACCTCCCATGAGGGACTTTGTCAAACGCCTTACTAAAATCCAAATAGACAACAGCAACGGCTCGCCCATCGTCCACCGTTTTCGTCACCTCCTCAAAAAATTCTACCAGATTTGTAAGGCACGACCTCCCCTTAACAAATCTATGCTGCGTATCCCTAATCAGATTGCAACGCTCTAAGTGCCTATACATCCTATCTCTAAGAATCCCCTCCAACAGCTTCCCTACCACTGATGTCAAACTCACCGGCCTATAATTTCCGGGGTTATCCCTACCACCTTTTTTAAACAACTGTACAACATTAGCTATTCTCCAGTCCTCTGGGACCTCACCTGTGTCCAAGGAAGAGACAAAGATTTGCATCAGAGGCCCAGCAATTTCACCTCGCACCTCTCTAAGCAGTCTGGGATAAATGCCATCAGGCCCTGGGGATTTATCAGTTTTAATGCTACCTAGAAGCTCTAATACTTCCTCCCTCGGTATGGATATTTCCCTCAACTGGTCCACAGCTCCCTCAGAGACAGGAGCTGTCAACAAGCCCCTCTCCTTCGTGAATACCGATGCAAGGTATTCATTCAGGATCTCCGCCATTCCCTCGGGCTGTAAGCACAGTTCCCCTCCTCTGTCCATAAGAGGTCCGATTTTTCCTCTAACCACCCTTTTATTCCTAACATAGGAGTAAAAAGCCTTTGGGTTTTTCTTAATCCTATCCACCAAAATCATTTCATGCCCCCTTTTTGCCCTTCTAACTCCCTGTTTGAGCTCCCTCCTACTCTCTCTATATTCCTCCAACGCTGTCTCGGTTCCCAGCTGCTTTGACCTATCATACGCTTCTCTTTTCTTCCTAACCAAGTCCTCAATATCCCTAGTAATCCACGGCTCTCTAATCCTACCTTTCCCGTCTTTCCTCTTGGCCGGCACGTACTTATCTTGCAACATTTTCAGTATCCCCTTGAAAGAGTCCCACATGCCTAGCGTGGACTTACCCTCAAACAACCGTTCCCAATCAGTTTCCCTAAGTTCCTGCCTAATTCGACCGTAGTTAGCCTTCCCCCAATTCAGCACCCTGCCCCTAGGGCAACAAGCATCCTTTTCCATCTGTATCCTAAAGTAGACAGAATTGTGGTCACTGTTAGCCACGCTAACAGAGATCCTGTTCAAAAGTGGGATATTCTGATGATAGCATGCATTTTGTAGAAGGCAGTATGTCAATGAGGATCTCTTGACTTAGACAATGACATACCCAGCATAAAGCAGAAAAGCTCAGTATTGCCCAATACAATTTAAGTTATGTGCACCTCAGGAAAGGGAAAGCTAAGAAGGTGTATTTTTAAATATGGAGTAAATCCCATTTAAATTGCAACCATAGCAACAGTACTGAAGATTGCCATGTCAGTGGGTTGCAAGGGTTGGCCATTTTATTAAAGTGAGTCACTGGAAAAGAAGTTTAAAAACCACTGATTTAAAATGTTAATGATGTAGAAATGCCGGCGTTGGACTGGGGTAAACTCAGTAAAAGTCTGGCAACACCAATTTTAAATCCAACCGATTTATTTGATAGTAAATCTGCAAGCTTTCGACTTTCGTCTTCTTCAGGCAAATGCAGTGTTCTGGTCTCCAAAAGCACACATATCAGCACAGACAGTCACAGATTGCTGATTAGAATGCTGATAAACCTGCTATTCAAGTTTTAAAGTGGCTAACAATGCGGGTGAAGGGAACCCTGAGCATTGGTCAGAGAGATGTGTATTGTCTCCAGACAGCACAGTGAGTGAGGTTTTTTGCTAACCTAGGCAAGTCATGGGGGTTACAGATAGTGTGACATGAAGCCAAGATCTTGGCAGAATATAGAATTGCCAGACTCTTACTTAAAATGTTAACCCATTTAAAATAAACAACCAATCAGCAGTAATAAAATAGCATGCAGAAAGGATTTTGATACAAAATGTTTTGATACACAATGTTTGTATCAAAAGTGGTCTGTTCTATTTCATAAGATAGCTTCCAGTTATTTGGATGGGCGAAATTGCAATAACATTCAGGAATCTTGACGGCATTCAGGATAAAATTACCCATTTGATAAGTACCTCATCCATATGCTCAAATATGCGTTGCATCCATTACGGCCATACACTGGTTGCATTCTGTACTGTCTATGGAACCAATCTCTAAAATCATGTTCTTGGTTACCTCTGGATAAAAGCAAATTACTGCCAATTGGAAACCAGAAGATAAAATACTGGAAAATCCCAGCAGGTCTGGCAGCAACTGTAAGGAGAGAAATGAGCTGATGTTTCGAGTCCTGATGACCCTTTGTCAAAGGTTATCTCTACCGACATGTCCTCCTTTGTCTTGGCATATATTTTTAACACTTATGTCTCAATAACAGGACTTAGTTTTTTCTATGTTAAAGGTACATGTTAAGTGGAAGTTATTACATTTAAAGATCCCATTATGTGGTAAGTGCGATTTTAACTGTGATAAAATTACTTTAATATTAGCCAAATGGAGATAACTTTAATTAATTCATAACTAATATTGATCACAAGTTTGTGACACAAAAAAAGGGACAGTTGCTCACCAGATGAAGTCACTGAAGAGCTTGGGAATGTAATTCGTGAAGCGAAAGGCCACAGCAGAAGGATCTCATACAATAGCAGTGATCTTATGCATGAGATACAGTTGAGGAGGGCTATCATGCTTAGAGCTCTAGGTCACTGCCACTGGAGGACAACTATGCCTTTCATAATAGTTACCATTGTTAATGAAATTTTATAGCTTTAGGTTATAATGGTTCACTGAACTGTTTATATGTCTGTTGTGTAATTCATATTATCTGGATTTGATTTAGAAGTCTCAGATACAATGCTTTGATATGAAACTGATGCATTATCTTCACCTGTGGATCTAGGGAGAAGTTAAACCTTGTCTCAATGATTAAAGTATCCTCCATTCAATAGTTCTTTAATGTTCCACTGGCAGGATAGGGAAGATGAGCAATAAATGCTGGCCTTAACTGTATCATCTGCACCCAATGGATGAGGCTGTGGACCCACATCCACACCTTTATTGGAGACAGTCAAAGGAGATTCACAAGGCTAATTCCTGGGAAGACATAGCTGCCCTATCAAGAGAGATTAAATAGTCTAAATTTGTATTTCTTGGAGTGTAAAAGAGTGAGGGATGACCATATTGAACCATATAAAATCATGAGGGGGCTTGACAGGGTAGGTGATGGGATGTTTTCATTTGGGGGATAGTTTTGAGCAAGGGGATGTAGCTACAAGATAAAGGACCAGCAATTTAAAACTGAGGTGAGTAAAAATTTCTTCTACAGAAGGTGGTGAGTCTCTGGAATTATTTACCCCAAAGGATAGAACAATAGAACATAGAACATAACAGTGCAGAACAGGCCCTTCCACCCTCAATGTTGCGCCGACCAATTAAGAAAAAGCAATGACCCTCTAATCTAAACTATTCCCTTTTCATCCATAAACCTATCCACGGACCTCTTAAACGCCCCCAAACTTGGCGCATCTACAACTGCAGCAGGCAGGGCATTCCATACCCTTACCACTCTCTGGGTAAAGAACCTACCTCTGACATCCATCCTATAACCACCACCCCTTAATTTAAAGCTATGTCCCCTCGTGCTAGCTTTCTCCATCCTAGGAAAAAGGCTATCACTGTCCACCCTATCTAAACCTCTAATCATCTTATATGTTTCAATAAGGTCTCCGCTTAGCCGCCTCCTTTCTAACGAAAACAACCTCAAATCCCTCAGCCTCTCCTCATAAGACCTGCCCTCCATACCAGGCAACATCCTGGTAAACCTCCTCTGTACCCTCTCCAATGCCTCCACATCTTTCTTATAATGGGGCGACCAGAACTGCACACAATACTCCAAGTGCGGCCGCACTAGAGTTTTGTACAGCTGCAACATGATGCTGCGGCTCCTAAATTCAATCCCCCTACCAATAAAAGCTAAGACTCCATATGCCTTTTTAACAACTTTATCCACTTGACTGCCTACTTTCAGGGATCTATTGACACATACACCAAGATCCTTCTGTTCCTCAACACTATTAAGAGCCCTACCATTAGCCCTATACTCCTACACATTTATTGTTCCTGCCAAAGTGCATTACCTCACACTTTTCCACATTAAACTCCATTTGCCACCTCTCGGCCCAGCTCTGCAACTTGTCCAAGTCTCTCTGCAAAGTATAACACCCCTCTTCACTATCTACCACTCCTCCGACTTTGGTGTCATCCGCAAATTTACTAATCCATCCTTCAATACCCTCATCCAGATCATTTATAAAAAATACAAACAGCAGGGGCCCCAAAACAGATCCCTGAGGTACACCACTTGTAACCGAACTCCACGATGAATAACTTCCATCAACCACCACCCTCTGTCTTCTATCTGCTAGCCAATTCCTAATCCAATTAGCTAAATCACCCTCAATCCCATACATCTGCATTTTCTGCAGAAGCCTTTCATGGGCCACCTTATTGAACGCCTTACTAAAGTCCATATATACCACATCAACTGCCTTACCCCCATCCACCTCTTTGGTCACTTTTTCAAAAAACTCAATAAGGTTAGTAAGGCACGACCTACCCTTCACAAAACCATGCTGACTGTCCCCAATCAATTCATTTCTCTCTAAATAACTATAAATCCTATCCCTAATAATTCTTTCCAATACTTTGCCCACAACAGAAGTAAGACTCACCGGTCTATAATTCCCAGGAAAGTCTCTATTCCCCTTCTTGAACAATGGAGCAACATTCACTATCCTCCAGTCATCCGGCACGAAACCTGTAACCAATGACGACCTGAAGATCAGAGCCATAGGCTCTGCAATCGCCTCTCTTGCCTCCCAGAGAATCCTAGGGTAAATCCCGTCAGGCCCAGGGGACTTATCTATTTTGAAACCCTCAAGAATATCTAACACCTCCTCCTTATCTACTTCAATACTTTCCAGTTTAGTGAAGGTTGGATCATTAGAAGTATTTAAAGTGGAGGTGGATAAATATTTGATAGTTCAAGGAACAGAAGGCAATGAGGAAATAGCATAGAAAAGCAGCTGAAGCTGGCATAAGGCAACCATGATTGTACTGAATGGTGGGGCAGGCTTAAAGAGCTCTAGTGGCCTCTTCCTACTTCTATTTCTTGTATTCTTGTTGAAGAATAAAGGACTCTACAAAGTAATTCTATAGTGGAAAAATATTGACTCTCTAGGATTGTAAAATGTGCTGGTGAAATTTTGATTAATATTTTTTTAGCAACAATATTATATAGATATGTCAGCAGCCCAACTGAAGTACCATCTAGACCTTCAGAAAGCTGGTTCTCTACTTTCATGGACATGTCTCACTTTAATCAGCATCCAAACACCAGAAGATATAATGAGACCTGCTGTAAAATAGAACAAAGACAGTGACACCCGTGTTCAATGCTTCATAGCTATTCTCTGATAGGCTGCAGATAACCCACCAGCTGAGCAGAATTTTTATCAAATTCAACTTTGGAAAACAGCCTTGACGAGCTTTCCCGCCATCATGATTAGCCACTCAATTCTTTTCATTTTCCTTTCTTTCACACTGAAAATTTCAAAATGTTTCTTTAATTCTTATTGTAGCTGCCCTCCATTACCACTGGAATCTTTTGGGAATTGATTTATAGACATCATTACTACAATTTCCACTGAATCTCCAGTCATGTCTCATAAAATCATTGTAAATTTAGTTGCAGCAAGGAGATTTCACATAACAGGGAGCCAATTCTTTGAGATATACCTGTGGGAGTGCAGCATTGTACGGAACTCGGGTGTACATTGTTCAGTTTTGACAGATTTTTGTCCTAACAAGATGTTACTTGATAGTTACACAATACCGCAGTGCCTAAGCTATTTCTGTTATATGTTAAATTTCACGTCACACATGAGGTTTGGAAACTTGTATACATTTGATTCAGAATTGACCTGACCTGAAGTTGCTGATGCGTTGGGAGCACACACCATAACCCAGAGGTCTGAGATTCACCAAAATGAAGTCTTGGGTCTTATTTGCATATTGATGGAGCACTTCAAATGTAAAACAGACATCCTGAGGCTGCTCATTTGAAGATGACTTTGAAGTGACTACCTCCCTGACATTAGCTGTCAGGTTATATCATTGCAGTCAACACTTAGAAGTGAGCCAATTTCAGCTGTCAAAGCTGAACAATGTACACCTGAGTTCTTTACAATGCTGTGCTCCCACAGGTATACCTCAGAAAACTGGCTGGCTGTTATGTGAAATCAGTGATCCTTGGGATTTCTGTATTCCATTTCATAGAAAAGATACATTCGGTGGCAGCCCCCTTTGTGGATCATTGGTTTGGCTACATTATGACGCAAAAAACTGAGTAGAGCAGGATTGTTTAAAAAATAAATGATTTATCAACAGGTTTTTAGGACTTTCATTACATATCAAATGGTGCTAATGTCTGTATTCAGTGATCAACATGGATAGAACCATTGCCTAATCCTATCCGGTGTCAGGTCTACTCGAGCACCCTCGGGAGATAATTCATTCTGAAATTGATTCTTTTATATCTATTTTCTGACAGGTAAACAGACGCAAGAACCAATTTCTCTCCATCATGTACTAAAAGATCGGTGATGCAATTTCCACAGTCTTATGTGTTGCACTTCATTGAATTTATTAGTCTATAATACAGGTTTCTTGGTATATTTTACTGTTTAAAAGTATTATATAAAGGGCAAATTGTTGTTATAGTTAGAATACTTTTTGATACAATGCAGAGATTTTGCAGCTCATTGTGTTAACTTTCAAGAGCAACTGTTATTGATTTGGTATTTTCCAATTTTGTTCAGTAAAAATTGCTGACTTCCAATAAAATTAATTATCTATATTATAAAGAAGCATTTTATTGTGCACTTGCTCATTATTAACACTTTTTTACATTTCTATGTGTCATTACACTCATTTGTACTGTGTTTGAATATTACCTTGTCAATTGGGATGGTAGTAGCCAGCTGAACCCAATCACGCAATAGCCAGCCTATTAACAAGCCAGAGGCACAGAACTCAAAGAATCAAGTGTCAGAGGTGGAAAGGAAAATGATGATTCCAGTATCCAGTGACAGGAGCTGTACCATTATTAAACGGCAGCTAGATAATGTTTTAAAGCTTTATGCTTTGTCGTTCCTGCCCACCACATAGCACAAACCACCAGCCCTTAATTGCAAGACAGAAGGCATTCATCACAAAGACAGAGAACTTCCATCAGCAAGACATAGACTCCTTATCATCCACACCTACATCCTTCTTCTCAGTATTTGCCTCTTTCAGTTCAGGAAGGAGGAGTCTGTCACTAGACGAATGCTGCAGTAAGACAGAGGGTGGCCCCATTATTGTGCAACACTATCCTTCAGATTCTCTTCCAAGCAGCATGAGAACACCAGGATGTCTCATTCCCAATGGATGGCCAGAGGACTGTCTCCTGCCTGGCCAAAGAAGCAGGATGGAAGTAGAAGCAGAGGTTAGCAGTCGTATGGCCTAGCAGTGCATTTGGGTCCAAAGTCAAACTGGTTGAACTACTTCCTCTGCATTGCGAGGGTGAGTGTAAATGAATGATGTGCATGCTCTGGTTATCAGGTAGGCATTACACAATTGGTCTGTATGTGGGGAGGGATCAGCTAGGTAAATGAAAAATAGTCTCCCCCAATAGCATCTGCATTTGGGTGTCAGACATCTGCTTGTCAGTGCCCACATCCTCCAATTGGATGTTTGAGTCAGACATTCACAAAGACCCATCAAATGCCTGAAGGTGCAGGCTTAGCAGGTGGCTAGTTGATCACAATCTGGAACTTGCTTTTCCCAGAGAAAAAGGCCCACAATGAAGAAGACAAGTGGAGATATGCCTGCCATATGAACTGTGACACTTGCAGGGGATCAGGCCCTCAGCCCTATCTGGAAAGCAGAGAAATTGGGAGATTGTAGTGATGGGTGATGACAGCAAGGAATCATACAACCTGGAGTCCACCACTGGACAGAAAGAAAACACATTGTAAGCATTGATGGAAGTAGGGAATAGAAATGCTTAAGCTCTGAAAGTTAGCATTCTCCCATAAGGTATCTCCACACTGTAGAGGGGTGCATTACTATCACTAAAAAAAGAGTTCCTTGAGTTCACCTTAGGGTATAGAAGTCTCAGAGGGAGCAGTGGCACATTGTTTTCCTGCACCTTCACCAGCACAGATCTTCTCACATCACTGGCTATGGGTTCCCACCTCAATTCAGGTTTACAAGCTAATGAGCAGGAGCAACTGATGGAGGCTATAATAGATGTAGGCCCTGCAACTAGAAGAGGAATGCTGACAGGAAAGCTCATGCTGAGCCTCTGATCTGGGTCACACTGAACCTTTTGGAATTGCAGCAAAGACCAGAGAAACATCCGGCAAAATCGGCACAGACTATGATCATCCATACATGGATAAAGGAGAATTCCATCTAAGCCACAAATTCTGCCACGTTGCAAGGAGAAGTTGGCAACTATCATGGAGAGCCAGGTTAAGCAGACACTGAGAAGCACATTGGATAGACAACTAGATGTATCAGGAATGCATGGGAACCTGTTTATGTTACTTATTAATCTTTTTGTTTCATTAACTTGTGTTGTGCATTTATTTCTGTCTTTTATTCAGCATCTTAAGACTGCCAAATGACCCTGGCAACCAGTGGACTCTAGCATCTACCACTTTCTAGGGATGCAGGCAGAGTATGATCAATCTGTATATGGAGCACTGGGTTTGAGAGGCTGGGTGGTGGCCGCTGGTAAAACAATGAGAGTTATTCTCCAACCTTGCCAGGCCTGGTGAAGATTGCACCAATCCAAAGAATAACATACAAGTTTCAAAATTGGTTTCATATTCAATGCTAAACAGCTTGCAATGCTCCTGGACCTTTTCTGAAAGTGTGAACTGGATTGTTTTATTCTTATTTTAGCTTTTCATTGTAGCTTAATACAATTGAATGGCTTTCCCAGCCATTTCAGCAGAAACTACATTGAAGTTTATCTGAAATTACAAATAGAGCAGACCAGATAAGGACTGCAGATTTCCTTCCCTATATGATAGTAGTGAACCACTGTGCTTTTAATGACAATCATGGCATTCAATCATTACAATCACTGATACTAACTTTTCGTTCCAGATTTAATTAATTAACTGAACTGAAATTGCCTAAATAGCTCTCATTTCAAATATGAATCCAGGCCTCTGCATTTCTAGTCCAGAAAAATAAACACCATGCTACCATATCCACATATCCAATGGATTTCTCCCAAGTCCCTATTGGCATCGTTAATGGTGGGCAAGGTGTGACAATATAGTGAGAGGACCAGAAATCAGTTTCACACAAATATGAATTTACACCATAGTAGGTCAGAAAACCCACTAGAGATCGTAGTGAATCTCATTTGCAACTATTTAAAGAATGCAGATAAAGACATGATACTCCCCCAGATATTCCATGGTGCTGGTGTAAAAACACGCTGGCCTGAAACATGTTTGGAACAGTGTGGCATATAGTAATCAGGATTATCTGAACAATACTTTTGGCTGCTTCTGGTGTTCATTATTGAGGCTGACACAACAGTGGACCTAGGAATATCACAACAGTGGCAGGAAGAGCATCTACAGGTGGACCTTTCAGATTAGATGTCCAGGAGAGAGTCTATCTTCCAGCCTCAGAATGTTCCTGGAGATCCATCCTCATTCTCAAGTGGTCCATCTTCCAGAGAACTACCTTCATTTTCAGGAGGTCCACCTTCTTTCTTCCAAAGTGGGTCAGTGATGTTGAGCACCTTTTTAATATGACATCCAGACAGGCTGGTGGTTTTTGCACCATCCAGGCTACCCTGGCACTGATCATGGCATAAAACACTCAAGTGCACAATTAATGAGATCGGGGAAATAAGATTTGTGTTTCCCACTAACTGCCACAGTATCCACCACAGCATTCAAAATAGGAAAATACCACCGATTGAAGCAATATTAATAAATGTAAACATCATTAATTTGTTAAATGTATAAACGTTACTACCAATTCTGTAGTTTCTTTTTAACTCAGCAATATTTATGAAGGGTATGCCTAAATGAAGTAACTATATTGCTCAACTCTTTCAACCTTAACATTTTTCATTTTGTTTTAAAGGTAGAAAATTATGGATTTTTCCAAAAGGAGTACATTTCAGAATGCCATAACTTTCCAAGCATCTTTCCATATGTAACTGAGAATATGGGCCTAATTCTCTGACCTCTTCAGACAGCCAGTACGAATGGGGTGTCAGCCAAAGATCTGGATTCCCTACAGATGTGATGGATCTTGGCATTCACCCATCTTGCGCTGCTGGCATTGAATGGGTTCCCACCAGAGTCAGCAACAACCAGTAATTATGCAAACCTGGTAATTTGAATGTGACTGCGGTGGGGGGTGGGGGGAGGGGAGATGGTGATGGTTTGACAGCCAATTCACCAGCCTCCTGCCATTCACTTGGTCTACCAGCTGGAATGACATTGTGTGGGCTTTACAGTTGTATTCACAAGTGGTGTGTTGGACTCTGAATGGAGGGATTATCGCCAACCCTACAGAAATTAGGGCATCTTTCCCCCCAATCCCTCAACCATTCAAATCATTGGTCATCCCTCACACACATTCCACGCAGCCATTTGGAAGACTTGGCCCAACCTCTCTCCCCCAACAGTCCCCCTTCCTCCTCAGACCCTTCAATCAACATCCTTTCCCTCCTGGACCTCTCACTCAGCCCCTTTTCCCTTTGGGCCCCTTTCCTCCCCTGATCACCTACTCAGGCCCCCTCTGCCCTCAGCTTCCCTTCAAACCATGTGCTGTGCCATGCCATTGCCACCAGTGCACTATCTGCAGCACCATGGCACTGACATCTTGGCTGGGCGCTTTGAGCCCTGGGGGGCTCAAGAAGTTAGGTCTAGTGGCCATTTGCCCTTCTGCTGCCATCAGATTTCAGAGGAAAGGTTCTGGGACTTAGGTGAGATCAGACTGGTGCAGAGGGGCAGCTGTTGCTCCTTCAGTGAGTAGGAGGTGAGGGTAGTCACTATTTCATGAGTCTATCTCCATGCACAGAGATTGGAAAGCCCTTTAAAAGTGACTCTAAAGTTACATTCACACTGCAATGAAGTTACTGTGAAAATCACTCATTAACATGTTTGAGGTGGGGGAATTGCATCTGAAAGATATCACCAACACTAGGAGTAAACACACCTGTTTTACAGCTGGCATGGGCACTGAGCTTCAAAATAGGAGAATTGGGCTCTATATCTGTGTAACTGAGGAATAATCTTATAAAATTGACTGGAGTTGCCTCAGTCCTCATTGCTCATCTTCAGTTTTACATAAATTGGCTCAAGTTAGAACATTAAAACATTTTGGTTTTGTTCATATAATGGGTCATTTTCTTTTCATTTTTAACATATGATTGATTAGTAATAATATTACCATCATGCAAACTGAGAATAGGATTTGTAGCTTTTTAACCTCAAATTCCTGGCACACTCTTTTATTCCCAGTTTTCCATTGAACAGAATTAAAGTTGTAGAACTAAAAATAATATTTCTTTAAATCTTCCATGTTTCCTGGAACCACTGTAATCTTAATCCGTATTTTGATTTTTATATAAAACTCTGCTTGGGTTTAAGATTATCCCAAGCTGTCCATTCAATCATGGTCCAGCTGTTTCAAGAACATTTTTATGACAGGTCGTTCATCTGCTTCAGCTTATCTTCTGCACAATTTGTAATTTTTCTCCAATATATTATGTTTGTATTCCACATGTTCAGCAGTAAACATACTGAAATGAAACAGGTGAGAGCAGTTTCAAGTACAGACTTCAATGCTCCCAGTTATACACTGTTAACTGACCTCTAAAGGATAGTCTTCCACTGTCCTCCTCAGGGGATCTACAACCTGCCAGCAAATGAGGATGCAGAGATCGATCAGCAGCATCCCACCGACAATAATAAGCAGCTTCTGATCCTTGATGATCTAATGAGAGAGAAAATACTCTATGATGTTCCCGACATTCAAACAAAGCCATTTCACAACACTTTCTCCAAGATTAAAATTGAGATGAGTAAGTGAGCTCAAACAGTCAAAGTTCAAATGTTACCAAAGTAGCCAAATCCCTTTTATGGTGTTTTAGGAATTGTTGGTAGTGAATTCCATATTTTGTTGAATGATATTTACCTTGTTCTATTAACCATCATATGCAAGAATCAAAAATCAGGTTCCCACAACTGAGCCCTTATATCATACAAACTCAAATACAACATTATAAGCATGTTATTTGGTAATATAACACTGCGCACTGTTGAACAAAAGATCTCCATCACTGCAGTTTGCCTCCTGTCAGCCTTGGTTTATTGATGACATTGTCCTCGGAATCACAGCACAGGTTCAGTCCCCATTCCAGAACTGAAGCACATAAACACAGCTGACATTCCAGGGCAGTAAAGAGTATTTGCTGTACTGTCAGAAGTCTTTCATTATAATGAGGTGCTGTCTGAACTGTCAAGTGGACATTGAAGATCCATATCAGCATTTGCAAAGAAAAGAACTAATGTACTTTAGTTGGTCATCTGTTTTCCAATTTTTAACGGCATTTCACTGTGTACTGATTTGCTCAGTTCTCTTTTCTAAATTCTGACAAGTGACTACACTTCAAAAGTACTTCGCTAACTGTGAAGTGTTTTGGGTCATCCTGAGATAATGAAAGGCACATATTAAACACAAGTTCCTTCTTTTATTGGAAATGATACAACCCCTCATTTGTCTTAAAAGTTAATGCATAACGGAATAATACCTAATATATCCAACTTCATAGTGCATTTACTATCCATGCATGTGTCAGGTTTATTAAAAGTAAATGTCAAATGGTAGCAGAAGATCAACAGATAAGGACTCTACTAACTTACAACCTTAACTTACACATGAAGCATGATATGGTGCAACTCTGCACATGCAGACTGGAAAATTCCAGCAGCAATTTACTTTTGCATGACTGGTTCAGGTGCAGCCTTTCTCAGCAGTACAGATTCTTCCTCTCTCAATATTAATACCAATGTGCTGTGAATGGTACCCTTCATTCTCATACTGCTCTTCCAGCTATGTAATCACCTTCCTAATCTGTTTAGCCCAAGCCAATTTGCACATTTCATTATTAACATAAATGGGCTTGTGTTTTTTGATTTGGTTCCTAGCTTCTAATATTCAATGTGCTATCCTACAGAGCTGCCTTTTCCAGTAATGTATTTTAGGGATTATATATCATTCAATATTATTGACTAACAACCAGAAAATTATTCGTGATAATATTCCATTATTTCAGATTTCCAGCATCCACAGTATTTAGCTTTCAGTTAAAAGAAGAAAGTTGATTAAAGCAATTTTGAAGGGGGAGGACAATGTCTAACACAACTAGAAATCATATTATCATAGGCACCTCAATCACAATATGTTGACTGGACTTAAACATACTGCCATGGTGCATCAGTTTGGGTTTTGCCAGCGTCACCCATCCCCTGACTTCATTACAGCCTTGGTTCAAACATGGACAAAAGAGCTGAATTCTAAAGATGAGGTGAGAGTGACAGCCCTTGACATCGAAGCTACATTCGACCGAGTGTGGCATCAAGCAGCCCTAGCAAAATTGGAATCAATGGGTATGGGGGCAAACTCTCCACTGGTTGGTGACATACCTAGTACATAGGAAGATGGTTGTAGTTGTTGACGCTCATTCATCTCAGTTCCAGACATCTCTGCAGGAATCCCTGAGGGTAGCGTCCTATGCCCAACCATCTTCAGCTGCTTGATGCTCCTTCCATCATAAGGCCAGAAGTGGGGATGTTCGCCAATGCTTGCACAATGTTCAGCACCATTTGTGACTCCTCAGATACTAAAGCAGTTCGTGTTCAAATGCAATAAGATCTGGACAATATCCAGGCTTGGATTGATAGGGGCAAGTAACATTCGCACCATACAAATGCCAGGTAACAGCCATCAGCAATAAGAGAGACCCTTGACATTCAATGGTGTTAACATCACTGAATCCCCAATGTCAACATTCTTGGAGTTACCATTGACCAGAAAGTCAACTGGACTTGCCACATAAATACAACAGCTACAAATGCAGGTTAGAAGCTAGGAATACTGCGGCAAGTTACTCAACTCCTGACTCCCCAAACTCTGTCCACCATCTGCAAGGCAGAAGTCCAGGATTGTGATAGAATACTGTCCACTTGCCTGGATGAGTGAAGCTCTAACAACACTCAAGAACCTGACACCATCCAGGACAAGCAGCCTGCTTGATTGATGCCACATCCACAAACATCCACTCCCTCCATCAATGACACTCACTAGCAGCAGTGTATAACATCTACAAGATGCACTGCAGCAACTCACTGAAGATCCTTAGGCAGTATGTACCAAATCTACGACCACTTCCATCTAGAAGGACAAGGGCAGCAGATGTACAGGAGTACCACCACTTGCAAATTCCCCTCCAAGACACTCACCATCCTAACTTATAGAAACATAGAAACTTGCACCTGGTCCACCATTAATTTTGATTATTGAATTCAATATCTTGATCTCCCCATATCCCTTGATCTCTTTAGTCCCTAGAGCTATATCTAATTTCTTCTTGCAATTAGACAATGTTTTAGCCTCAGCTACATTCTGTGATAGTGAATTCCACAGATTCACCAACACTGGATGAAAAAAATTTTCCTCACCTAAGTTCTAAAAGGTTTACCCATTATCCTCAAACTATGACCCTCTAGTTCGGGACTCCCCCACTATAAGGGGCATTCTTTCTGAATATATCCTCTCTAAGCTTGTTAGAATTTTATAAGTTTCCATGAGATCCTCTCTTAATCTTCTAAACTCCAGTGAATATAATCTTAATCAGTTTAGTCTCTCCTCATATGACAGACCTGCCACCCCAAGAATCAGCCTGGTAAACCTTCGCTGTACTCACTCTATAGCAAGGACATCATTCCTCAGATAAGGACAGCAAAATGGCACACAATACTACAGGCATGACCTTACCAGTTTCCTATACAATTGCAGAAAAACATCTCTATTCCTACACTCAAATCCTTTTGCTATGATGGATAATGTACCATTTGCTTTCTTTAATGCCTGTTGTATCTGCAAGCTTACTTTCAGTGACTGATGCATGAGGATACCAAGGTGTCATTGAGTATCCACCTCTCAATTTACATCCATTCAAGTAATAATTTGTCTTGTTATTATTGCTATCAAAGTAGATAACTACACATTAATCCACATTATATTGCATAGGGTACAACCTCAGGCTAAAGGGACAATCCTTTAAACACGGTAGATGAGGAGGAATTTCCTAAGCCAGCGAGAGGTAAATCTGTGAAACTCTTTGCCGCTGAAGGCTGAGAGGCCAGATCATTGAATATCACTTCTGAGTGGCATCCCATTTTGAACAGCGTGCTTACATTAGCCACCCTCCAAGCTATAGGAGCAAGTACAGAGTCCAAAGAATTTTGGAAAATAACGACCAATAAATCTATTATTTCCAGGGCCACTTCCTTAATTACTCTGGGATGAAGATTATAAGAATCTGGAGATTTATCTACCTTAAATCCCATCATTTTCCCTCAAACCATTTCTCTATTAATGCTGATTTCTTTCAGCTCCTCACTAAAACATATTTCTCTCAGAACTTCTGGTATATTATTCATGTCTTCATTTGTGAAAACTGAAGCAAAGCATGAATTTAATTCCTCGGCTATTTCTTTATTCCTATTATTAATTCTCCTGTTTCTGACTTTAACGGGCCTACATTCATTTTTGTAATCTTTTTCTCTTTATATACCTATAGAAACTTTGACAGTCAGTTTTGATGTTCTCCAACTTGGAAATATATCACCATTGCTTTGCAGTTGCTGGATCAAAATATTGGTGTTGTGGGTCAACCCACAGCATGTGAATTGCAGTGATTCAAGAAGACAGTTCACTGCCTCCTTCTCAAGGGCAACTTGGGAAGGGCAATAAATACTGGCCAGCTAGCAATGCCCATGTCTTATGAATGAATATTTAAAAAAAGTACTCAACCTCTTGCCTCTCCCACACCTCATTCACAAACATTATTGTGCAGAACAAGACTATATACATTGGGAAGGTCTTTCCGTATATGAAACATAGAAAAACTATAGCACAAACAGGCCCTTGGGCCCACAAATTGCACCGAACATGTCCCTACCTACTAAGCTTATCTATAACCCTATACCTTACAAAGTTCCATGTACTTATCCAAAAGTCTCTTAAAAGACCCTGTCAAATCAGCTTCCACTGCCAGCAGCCGATTCCACACACCCAACCACCCTCTGAGTGAAAAACTTACCTCTGACATCTCCTCTGTACCGATTCCCCAGCATCCTAAACCTGTGTCCTCTTGTGGCAACCATTTCAGCACTGGGAAAAAGCTCTGAGAATCCACTCGCTCAAAACCTCTCAACATCTTATATACCTCATCAGGTCACCCCTCATTCTTCATCTCTCCAAAGAGAAAAGACTGAACTCTCTCAACCTATACTCATAAGGCATGCCATCCAATCTAAGCAACATCCTTGTAAATCTCCTCTGCAACCTTCCTATAGCTTCCACATCCTTCTGTAATGAGGCAACAGAACTGAGCACAGTACTCCAAGTGCGGTCTGACCAGGATCTTACACAGTTGCAGCATTATCTCCTGACTCCTAAACTCAATTCCTCAATTAATGAATGCCAGTACACCATATGCCTTCTTAACCACAGCCTCTACCTGCAAAGTTATTTTGAGTGTCATATGAACCTGGACCTCTAGATCCTTCTGATCTTCCACAGTGCCATATGTTAGAAGGTGTGGGATACAAAAGATTTCAAGTACACTTAAATGGACAGCACTTTGCTTCAGCAATTAAAAAAAATCAGGAAATTACTTTGAAATTTCATATATGTTAGTTATGCTGGTATCACATGAATTTGGAATATGTTACAAAATAAATTGTGGTGGAAATCTATGTCAACACATAATTGCAGGAAACATGTTGATCCATGGGGAAGCAAAAATTATGTAAATACACGGTGGAGGCTTTTAGCAGACAAATCTCAGAAGCATCATAATCAAGTAAATTTGCAATCAATGCAAAACTGGTGAAATCAGTTGCATTAAAACTCTCAGAAAAAAATATTGTGTGATGACTTCAGCTAGGCTAATGAGGTGGGCTTGCTATATGAAATATCTGATGAATCCCAATTAATGGTTGAATCAGGGAGCTTCGTATTCTCTATTTAAAGCAGTTGTGTCAGACTTCCAGTCTGCATTTCAACAGGGAGCAATTGGAGAGCTGGCTGTGTACAGACGTGTGGTGTAAATAAAGCAACTTGATGACAGGACTTTGTCCTATGTTCTATATTCTATTACAATTGCAATGTTCTTCTAATGCCATAGTTACTCAGAATCATTCTGGGGTAAATGTTCATATTTGTCCCCACTAACTATTTGTGAAGCAGTTTTTATGATAGAGTTCAACTCATTATTTAACTTAATTATTCTTAAGGCAGCACAGTTAATATTTGCTGATATAGTCTGGCATGAATCTTGATCAGTGAGAAGAGATAGGATGCAATTTAAATTTTACAATCATAGTTTGTGTTTAATTTTACGGTGGAGATAACCAATTATACAAGTAAATGAAAGACATTGGATGACAAACACACCGAATAAAAGGTGTTAAACTTTATGCATTCTGTCCTTGTCTCACTTGGAATTGCACTGAAGAGCATTTTGTTTTGGGATACCAGAAAAAGACAAATATCAACTGAACATAATATTGCTTCAGAGAATTGCTTTTTTCAGATTATGGCAGCAGATAAATGTATACTCTGAAAAGTAAGAGTTCAGACAAGCAAATGATTTATGATCTGTGTCAAGAATAAAATAGCAGCCTGAATGCAAAGTGCCAAGGAATTATGTTATGTCAGCCACACTCAAAATGACTGCTGCATTAACATTCTATACTGTACCAACTTTTCAAACTCCGACAGGTTATAAAGCAGGGACACCAGTTCTCAGTGTTCAACAATGTCACTCAGATAACAACAGCATGGAGAGACAGACTGATTTAATATATTCTCTATGAATGCCTCACAGCAGCATTGGAAGGAGTTTTTTATGTGATAGCAGGATCTCCAATTTCAATTTTTATATCCTGTAGTCTTAAATCTTTTATATTTACGCCAGAATTTTTGACTTTTGTGATACTGTAAAACGGGTATTATTAGATGTTGCTTATCACATATTCTGATTACTTCACTTTTATATTGGCTATAATCAAAAGTGGGCATGTCTGAAATGAACAGCTAAAGTCTGCTCGACAATGTGTGCGTTCCAGGCTATGGAACTAACTGGAACAATCCTGTGGGCTTGTATGCACTGCTGACGTGTGTTCAATACATGCATAGCAATGTAAGATCTGTGAAAATGACAGTAAATTATACCATCCTACTGGTTCTACCTTTGTTCAATGTGTCAGTGGGATCTCTCGTAATTTCCATTGAAGATCTTCAAACCACCTTGACAGTGTTCCAAATCCAATGCGAAGCAGACAGGATGGGGAGTTTGGTGGTGGGCAGGGGCAGAGAATCTAGCTGGAGCCATAAAGTCAGAAACCTGCCAGCATAGCATCATGTTGCAATTCTCCAAATGGTGGGTTAATGGTAGGTCACTCTTCCCCTAGTTGGTGGTATGAACGCCATTTGCATCTTGTGAATGCTTATTAAAATAGCTGCCTGCCCGTGTTCGTCAGACCTATCAATCTTGTGTAACAGTAGCAGGAAAATGTGCTGGTCTAAAACTTGACGATGAAGTGTGGCATGTACAAGGTAGTCCTCCATTCACAACAGACCTTGAGGTAAGTACAACAAAGCCCTTCTGCCATAATGCTGGGCTGCTCTTGATGTGCTGTCCAACACTCTGTTGAGGCAGAATGGTTCCTGCCCTCCATCTCCAAGCTGAACTTGTCTTTATGGACATCACTGTACTGCTAGACTCACGGGCACCCCCACCTCCCCCTCCCCGTGTTACTGAGTCAGATGAGTACAGTGCCTGGGGCTGGAGAGTACAAGGGTCCACTTCCCCCTGATGTCATACACCAATGTCTGTCTCGTTAGCACTATGCTGCAAATCTCATGCAGCTACCGCAACAAAGCTCCAAAGTTCAACCGGAGGTGGAGTGTAATGGGTTGAAGGGGATAGTGTGGTGATGAGGATAGCCTAAAGAAGACAAGGGGGGGGGGGCAAGGTGTAAAGAGGGCTGCGCAAGGAGAAGGGGGGTGGTGGTTGAGTGAATGTTCACAATGGCAGACTAAGGGGCAAGGACGTGGATGAAAAAGACAAACAATGGAAGACAGAGGGAAGACCAAAAGGAAAGAAGGTGGACTCTGATATGAAAAGCTCACCAACAAGGGAGTTTAATGGATACCACTTGTATTATTGGAAGGGGATGCACTCAGACAGCAGATTATGGGGATACTGTTAGTATGTACAATAGGGTTGGTTTGCAAGAATAATTAATGGGTCAGGATTGTAGTGTTTGTGATGGTTAGTGTTGTCCATAGATCTCTTTGGAAATGAGAATTATGTCAAGGCTCCCATTTCAGTTCAGGGTCTTGCAGACAGGAGTCAGAGAGTGCAGACATTCCTGTTGTGAAATGGAAAGGAATCACAAATGACAGGCAGTCCAGGGGCTATGTGCAACCCATAGCCTAAAGTCAGATGTAGGAGACAGTGCAGAAGTACAGCAGAGATGGAGCAGGAGCAACCATTGGAGGTGTGTTATACCACAACTAAAGGGAAGGGCAAATCCTGTGCGCTCCACAGGAAATAAGCACAGCTTGACGAGCTGGACTTCCTTACAATTGCTGTCCCTGGACTTGGTGAGTTCCATATTGGGCTGCAGAGGGAATGGTAATGATGATTGGAGGCATTTACAGTTTGTACATAGTGAACATATAATATTTTGGAGGGGGGGGGGCGCAATATGTGAAGCTGGCATTGGATTGTGGGAGGAACTCTTGCAGTTTTCAGTGCAAATGGGCTACATTGCCTCACAGTGCCAGGGACCCAGGTTTGGTTTGATTGAAGGGTCACTGTGCAAACGCTACACAGACATTCTCTCATGTCTGCATGGATTTCCTCCACATGCTCTGGTGTGATCCCACACTCCAAAGATGTGCTGGTTGGATGGATCGGTCATGCTAAATTACCCCTTAGTAGCATGGGGATTAGCAGGGTAAATACATAGGGTTACATGGATCAAGGTCAAGCGGGATTGTTGTCAGTGCAGGTTTGAGGGGCTGAATGGCCTCCTTCTGCACTGTAGGATTGTATGGGGTGGATATAGGTCCACGTGAGACATGGGCATCTCCCAGGTGATGAGCTTGAGGGAAGAATGTGTCAACATCTGCTACCACAACAGGATCCAGTATTAGTAGGGCTACAGAAGAACAAGTGGCATCTTTATCTCTACATTGCGAGGCTTCAAGTAAATCAGATGCAGATGGACATTAAGAGTATGAGGGTCAAACTCCATCCCATACTACAGGTGCAGCACCACTACCTCAGATAAATAACCATCTTCCAAAATCAAAAATAATTTCAGTTCTGTCTGAGAGAAACAGCCTAAGATCTCCAGATCTTAGGACACTTTGTAAAAGAAAGAAGAGGCATGTGTTTTGCACAGTCAGTCATTCTTAACAAGCAGCCTTATGATGCCGGCAAAGCTGGTTCCATGTAATCTAAGGATGCCCCATTCTTAAAGTTAAGCAACAGGCATCCTCTCTGCAGACATCGAGATCCCCACCCAATCCATCCTTGCCGACAGTTTCTCCCTTCCCAACACCTAACTATCATTGCAGACAATCTTTCCACCCATTGTTATCCCACCCTCAGCCACACCACCTGGCTTTGCCCCTTTTACCCCACACTTTGGCACTGTCAACTTGGCAATCAGGTTGGCATTGTCAGGGCACCAAGGAAAAGGGGAAACACAGAGGTAGCTGTGCCCAAAGTCTGAGCAGTGTTTCTTACCAAGTTTCCAATTCTTCAACAGTCTCAGCCCACTGCCTGTCATATAGGGATGGAGGCAGGGAGGGGCCCTTAAGCAGCCATTAAGGATCTCAATTGGCACAAGAGTGGGTGAGTGAACTGCCTGACTCTTTCCCCATTATTTGTAATATTGTGGCAAGACAGTGGCAGAGGAATGGCATATTATTGGTGCACCTCCACTTGCAAACCTGCATAAACTACTGCTCCATAGGTTACAGTAATTTCTGTATGAGCCCTGAACTTTATTTGCTCCTTTTCAGTTTCTAGCTTATTATCATTTAAGAAATACAATGATTTATCACTCTCAGGTGCAAAGTGGATAATATTGCATTCCCCCACATTGAACTCCACATCACACAATTTTGCCCACTCACTTAATTTATGAATGTTCCTTTCTGCTCTCTATATTACTTGATGTGCAGCTAACTTATATAATCAGCAGATTTGAATATACAGTGCTCTATTTCTTCATCTAAGTCATTTATAAATATAGCAAAAAGCTGAAACCCCAATACAGACCCCTGGCAGGGCCTACTCATGATATCCTGCCATTGGAGTACACATGATGTACAGATGTCGGCGTTGGACTGGGGTAAACACAGTAGGAAGTCTGACAACACCAGTTTTAAATCCAACCGATTTATTTGATAGTAAACTCGTAAGCTTTCGGCTCTGTGGCCTTCATCAGGCGAATGAGGAAGAGCCGAAAGCTTACGAGTTTACTATCAAATAAATCGGTTGGATTTAAAACTGGTGTTGTCAGACTTCTTACTGTATTGGAGTACACATCATTCTCATACAGCCTTTCCAATTTCCTATCTGTTCAAAAAGGTTGCCTCTAATTTCAACCGCTTCAATCTTCCCTAACAGTCTTTGTATAAATTCTAATCACTTTCCTTTTGAAAGTTAATATAAATAACATCCTTAAGTAATCCCTTATTTATCACAATGATCTCCTTAAAAATTCAACAATGTCAGTTAGACATGGCTTTCCCATTACAAATCCACATTAGCTTCTTCTGATTAGTTTGTATTTGTTCATGTGTACTCAGTCCCCAGTTTCAGAAGTTCTCGCATGAGATGTTGTTTTTTTACCTTTCTTAAAAATATTATAAATTTCCTAATCCCAGCAAACAATTCCTGAATCAATTTTTGGTTAACCATTGTCTTTTAAATGACACAGAGATATTTCCAAAAAAATGGAAAAGGCTAAATGTCTTGTGCTCAAAATATTATTGCCTAACATAATTAAGAGTTCAGTTATTTAAGTTGATTGACTGTTTTTTTTTTAATCTTGGAAGTCCTGACTAGATTCATGTTTCCAAATTTGGTTCAAGTCTATGCCCATCTAATTATTATATCCTCAGGACAAGAAGATTGTGACGTCAATTAATCCTCTGAAATGTGATTGCTTTTGTATTGAACTACTGTATTGCCCATTTTCTTAAAATGGAAAACAAACTAGTTCCATGCTTCCAGAGGGCAGCTATGTTTGAAAGATAATTTGGGTAGGAAGGCATATACATCACTGTAATAGCAATATTCTTTCAAAGCAACTCTTTGCTGGAAAACATGAATTCACCCTTATGTGTCAAGTGGGCTCAATTAGTAGTATCTTTGTTTTTAAGTCCAGGTGTTATGGATTTGAACACTTCCTCAAGACTTTTGGCAGATAATCTTGGCTGTTGATTTAGTGCACTTACTTCACTGAGTCTGTAATCATTTGTCCACTCTCTTTTGGGATGGACTATTTTTGTCCAGGAATAACACAATTCCTGAATGAAAATCTACAACTCCACTGTTGAGTGTTCAATCTGTTTTCTGTGGATATTAATAGGCCCCTCAATTACAATATCTCACATTTATCTTCACAATTACCTTCAGTAGGATTTCAAATATTAACCTAAATTTCTTTTAAATTATTCAATGAAAGTGGCAGCATGTCACTTTATTATATTAATAGCTGTCATCCTGTAGAATTGTTAATGAGTCAGAAGTTTCATTAGAATGGGGGTATTATGCCATGAGACACATGGGGGTAATCCTAAATTATTTAAGCTGCCTGTTGTCAGATTTAAACACAGATGCAGATTAGAATTCCAGAAGTATTGGATGAGGCATGGCGTGTTGAAATCTCTCAAGAGAAGGTCTGGGACTAGAAATATTGGGAGAGGAAGATCTTTGGGCTTAGGAGCTGTCAGGGAGCAGTGACATAGTGGTTTTGGAATCCAACAGTGTTAAAACCGTCCCATTGTACCTTGGAGAGTAGTCTGGCTGCTTATGAGCATTGAAGAGGCACCAGAAGTGAAATCCTGGAAGATAAATCCCGAAATCCAATAATGGGAAGGATGCTCCAGATACATCAAGAGGTGCATGTTTCCACATGAGTAGCCCATCATAATTTGGTATCAATTGCTTTAGATCCTTTCAGACAGACTGCCTCACAATTTTCTCTTCTGTTAACTAGTTCTTGCCTTAACATTCATAGTTTAAGACATTTTTTGCATTGGTAACATATTAGGCAACTTAAGTTTTGGACTAATGTTCATAAAGTGTTCACAATTCCAATAATTAAACTATTTGAGTTCTTATACAAAAATGTATGTTTATATTTGTATTTAATCACCCTAAAATTAATTTACTGTCTTTCTCAAAGAGGAAATTACTTTAACAAAGTCTGAAGCCAAAGGAAAGGGAGGAGGGATTTGACAGGCGGAATTTTACCAGTTTGCCCCACCCATTGACATTATGTGAGAGCCGAGAAATCAGGATCACACTGATTTCTCAGCTCTTTTGATTTTATGAGAAATGGCTTTTCAGTGAAATCAGCCTCTCGTCAGAAATGGATGAGAGGCTGGATAATTTAAATATATCGTAACGTTAATTTCCATCTGTTTAGTGACCTGCTCTCAATTGTCCGGACTCACTCGTCTTTATGACCTTGTCAGGAGAGGTGCTCTCCGGTAAGGAAAACACCTGCTCCCCACAAATGAGGAACAGTCCTGTTGGTCTCAACAGTGGAACCAGAGTCCTTTGAGACCCTCTTGTGGAGGGCACAATGGTGCCCTTGGGCAGTGCCAGATAGCACCTTGACAATGCCAGCCTGGCACCTGGGCAATGCACACTGGGCACCTGGGTAGTGCTGGGGGCAAGGCCAATCGGGGCAGGGAGCCCTCTGCCAGTCTGGATGCAATCAGTGCAGGAAGACGGCAGGACCACGATCAGTGGGGGAACAAAGAGTCCATGATCGGTCTAGGCGCCGGGGGATCAGTGGGGGCTGCACCTCAGGCAATTGCTATTGGGGTAGCTACTTGATGCTGCCTGCAGTAGCAGGGGCCTGACAGCCCTCTTTATCTGTGGAATCTTGCTAATGCTAATGCAAATCAGAGGTCTGCACATTTGCAGTATCTCCCTCTATGGGCTGTCTAACAAGTTAAGCCCTGCCCATGCCACAAATAGACTAAACAGTCCAACATTTTAAAGACAAAGTGCTTAAGATTAAACCTGAAAACTTACCCAAAAATGGATCTGGGACTCTTCCAGTTTCATGCCTGCCCGACATTAGAAAAATATCTCTTAAGATTCCGCCCAATCTTCTTAACAGAAGAACATGTGAGTTAGGAGCAGGTGTAGGCCATTTGGCCCCCTGAAACTGGTCTGCCTTTCCAGAAGACCATGGCCTCAATTCCACATTCCATCTATCTCCAAAAACCTTTGACCCCCCCCCCCCCTTATCAGTCAAGAATTTATCTACTTTTGCCTTAAGAATATTCACTGACCCTATCTCTATCACAGACTCATAATTTTTGCCTTAAATGGGAGATAACTTATTTTTCCTAAGTCCCCTAGGTCTAGTTTCTCCCCCTTTCAGCATCTACTCTGTATGTCTCTTTAGTATTGTCTATGTTTCTATAAGATCATCTCTAAATCTTCCAACTCCAATAGATACAGATACAGGCTCAACCTGTCCAACTTTTCCTCATAAGATAATTACCACTCCCCCTGCCCTCCTCACCCCATCCCAGATATCAGTTGATTGAATCTTCTCTGAACTACTTCTAATGCATCAATATCCTTTCCTAAATAAGGAGACCAAAACTGTACTCAAGACTTGAGATGTGATCTCATCAGTGGCTTGTACAACTGCCATGATGTAGACTGCAGCAAACATCCCCATTTTTAATCACACCCCCATTTTTACATTCCATTCCTCTTGCAATAAATTACAACATTATTCGAATTAGCCTTTCTAATCACTTGTATTAACTGTGTACTCACCTTTCCTGATTCATGTACCAGGAAATCCAGATTTCATTGTACCTCAGTTCTGCAATCTTTCTCCATTTAAATAATAAACTGTTTTCTGTTCTTTCCAGCCAAAGTGAATAAGTTCACAATTTCCCACATTATATGTCATGTTTTTGTCCACTCACTTAACCTATGTTCTTTTGCAGACTTGTGTCCTCTTCACAACTTATTTTCCTGTCTATTTTGTGTCATCAGCAAATTTAGCAACCATACATTTGGACACTTCATCTAATTCATTGATATGATTTATAAATAGTTGAGGATCCAGCACTGATCCCTGTGACACTCTATTTGTCCTATCTTGCCAACCTGAAAAGACGCATTAATTTGTACTCTCTGCTCCTTGTTAGCTCACCAATCCTCTATCTATGCTAATATGAGCACTTATTTTGTATAATAACCTTCGAGGTGGCACTTTATCAAATGTCTGCAGGCAGTCAAAGTACAACACGTCCACATGGTCTCCTTTATCCAAGTTATTTGTTACTTCCTCAAAGAACTATAATTAATTAATCAATTAAATATGATTTCCCTTTCATTAAGTTGTACCTTTTCTGTGGATTGTATTGACATTTTCTAAGTGCCTCGTTATAACCACCTTAATGCAGACTCTAGCAATCTCCCTATAACAGGTGTTAAGCTAACTGACCTCATTTCCTGTTTTTTGTCTTCCTCCTTTTTTGAATAGAGGAGTCATGTTCACAGTTTTTCAATCTGATGGAAGTTTTCCAGAATCTAGGAAATTTTGGAAAATTGAAACAAATGCTTCTAGTATCTCAGCAACCACTTCTTCAAGACTCAAGGATGATACAGAGTAATCAGACAGAATCAACATCATTTTGTGAAAGGAAAGTCATGTTTAACCAATTTATTTCTCCTTGGTCTCCCTGTCTTGGGGATATAATAGGATCTGAATTACCCAAGTGTCAGAAATCCCTCTCAACTTTCCCAGTGGGGTCTATAGAAGTGCGAAGCATGGCATTTGTCATCAGTTTGGCTACTGAACTGTCAAAATAAGCTACGCACACATGCGCGACACAGATATGATCATGTTAATAGAACATAGAACATAGAACATTACAGCACAGAACAGGCCCTTCGACCTTCGATGTTGTGCCGACCAAAATAAAAAGCAATGCCCCTCCAAACTAAACCATTCCCTTCTCTTCCATATACTTATCAATTAACCTCTTAAACGCCACCAAACTTGGCGCATCTACAACAGCTGCAGGCAGGGCATTCCACTCCCTAATCACTCTTTGAGTAAAGAACCTACCTCTGATATCCGTCCTATAACTCATACCCCTTAATTTAAAGCTGTGTCCCCTCGTGCTAGCTTTCTCCATCCTAGGAAAAAGGCTATCACTGTCCACCCTATCTAAACCTCTAATCATCTTATATGCTTCAATAAGATCCCCTCTTAGCCGCCTCCTTTCTAACGAAAACAACCTCAAATCCTTCAACCTCTCTTCATAAGACCTGCCCTCCATACCAGGCAACATCCTGGTAAACCTCCTCTGTACCCTCTCCAATGCCTCCACATCTTTCTTATAATGTGGGGACCAGAACTGCACACAATACTCCAAGTGCGGCCGCACTAGAGTTTTGTACAGTTGCAACATGATGCTGCGGCTCCTAAATTCAATCCCCCTACCAATAAAAGCTAAGACTCCATATGCCTTCTTAACAACTTTATCCACTTGACTGCCTACTTTCAGGGATCTATTGACACATACACCAAGATCCTTCTGTTCCTCAACACTATTAAGAGCCCTACCATTAGCCCTATACTCTACACATTTATTGTTCCTGCCAAAGTGCATTACCTCACACTTTTCCACATTAAACTCCATTTGCCACCTCTCGGCCCAGCTCTGCAACTTGTCCAAGTCACTCTGTAAACTATAACACCCCTCTTCACTATCTACCACTCCACCGACTTTAGTGTCATCTGCAAATTTACTGATCCATCCCTCAATACCCTCATCCAGATCATTTATAAAAATTACAAACAGCAGGGGCCCCAAAACAGACCCCTGAGGCACACCACTTGTCACCGAACTCCACGATGAATATCTCCCATCAACCACCACCCTCTGTCTTCTATCTGCCAGCCAATTCCTAATCCAATTAGCTAAATCACCCTCTATTCCACACATCTGCATTTTCTGTAGAAGTCTTCCATGGGCCACCTTATCAAACGCCTTACTAAAGTCCATCTTTAAGAATAAAGAATAATCTTTATTCCATCGTGTTGAACTGGTGGATGTACTGTACTTAGATTTTCAAAAGGCACTTGATAAGGCACAACATCAAAGCCCATTGTGGAAAATAAAAACACATGGCATAGATAGAAGATTAGCTAGTGAACAAGAAACAGAGAGTAGGCATAAATGGTTTGTTTTCTGCTTGTCAAGTTGTAACAAGTGGCGTGCCAATAGAATCAGTACTGGGTGTTTTTACAATTTATATAAATAACTTGGATGAAGTAACTAAATGTATCATTAAATTTTCTGAGGACAGAAACATAAGTTGAAAAGTAAATTACAAAGTAGACACAAGGGGCCTACAAAGAGGGAAAAAAAAGATATTATCTAAATGGCGAGAGATTGCATTGTTTTTAGGTGCAGGGGAATTTTTGTGTCCTCGTTTATGAATTGCAGAATGTAGTGTGCAGGTACAGCATAATAATTAGGAACACCAATGTAATTTTATGGTTTATTGTGAGGGAGATTGAATATAAAAGTAGGGAATTTATACAGGACATTGATGAGATCACATCCAGAGTACTGTGTACAGTATTGATCCCCTTATTTAAGGAAGGATGTAAAGGCATTGGAAATAGTTCAGAGAAAATTCATTGCACTAAAATCTGGAATGGGAGGGTTCTCTTGTGAGTAAAGATTAGGCTGGTTAGGCTTGAATCCACTGGAGTTTAGAAGAATAAAAGATGACTTGATTGAAACAAATAAAATCCTAAGGTATCTTGACAGAGTGGAAGTGGAAAGGATGCTTTCTTTTATGGGAGAATCTGGAACTAGGAGTCCAATAAAAATATTTATTTATCCAGCGATTAAGAGAATATTCATTTTTTTCAGAGCATCTTTGGAACTCTCCTCCTCAACAGGCATTGGGAGCAGAGTCATTAAATATTTTTATGGTAGAGATAGATAGATTCTTGATAGGCGAGGGCAAAAAGTTTATTGAGGTAGGAGTTGAGGTTACAGATCAGATCAGTCATAATCTTAATGGTTAGCAGAGGAGGCTCGAAGTGCCGAACAACCTACTCCTCCTTCTAATTCGTATGTTCATAAGCTTGCCTTAAACTTACTACTGAATTCCCTACACCATATTCACATTTTCCTTCCTCCTTTCATCTACTATTGCACAACTATTTGGAATCCTTTTCTTGAAACTCTGCTTTTCTCTCATTCAACATTTCTCAAAGCCCATCTTTTCAATCAAACCTTGGGACACCATTTCTAATTGCTCCTTACCGTGATTGGTTTGTCTCAAATTTATCTGTGAGGTACCTTCCATTATCTCATGTTGCAGGTTCTATATAAAAGCAAGTTGCAGTTGTAGGAATAAATTTACAAGAATTCAACCACCAGTTTATTTTGAAGTTGTTTGGAAAAAAAACATGAAGTTCATAAAATGTGACCACTTTTTTTTAACTGTGAGAAATGTTCTTGCATGGTAGTAAATTTTGGAAACACTCAGCCTCAGCATTAACGGGTACAAGTGGGTCTCCTTTGCAAATTTCCCTGGAAAAAATATCAGGCAAAATTTTCTCAAAAAGTCTAAGTGTCATGGCAGCAAGAAAATTGCAGTCCTCTGAGCCAATCTTCTTGGCATGCCTCACATCACAATCTTTTGATATTTAGTGCAATGAAAGAGCTCCATGCAAATCACACCAGTATGGAATCTCCAAGTTTATGACTCATCCAATATGGTTGCAGCTGTGTACTTTTAACAATGGTGAGATACATTTAAGCACTAATTATGGGAACACACAGTCAGCCAGGAAGATGAAACCACTAACAGCAGCTCCACTCTTCACTAAGGAAAAGTTGGAATAGCTGATGGACACTGTAGAGGAAAGGAGGGCCATTCTCTGAGATAGTGAAATGCTCAGGTGTCTGGCATTAAGTGGCATAAAGAACTGGCACCCAATGCCGAAAAAATAAACAATCTCCTTTAGGCAGCAAAGGTGAATGTCCATCTTGTCCTAACATTAGTGATGATCAGTGATAAATCCGGATGGGATTTATCCCAGGTTACTCTGGGAGGCTAGAGAGGAGATTGCAGAGCCTTTGGCTTTGATCTTCATGTCGTTGTTGGCTACAGGTGTAGTGCCAGAAGACTGGAGGATGGCAGATGTTGTCCCCTTGTTTATGAAGGGGAGTAGAGACCATCCTGCAAATTATAGACCAGCGAGCCTTACATCTGTTATGGGGAAAGTTTTCAAAAGAATTATAAGGGATAGGATTTATAGTCATTTAGAAAGAAATGAATTGATTAGGGATAGTCAGCATGGAAGGGAAGGTCGTGCCTCACAAACTTTATTGAGTTTTTTGAAAGGTGACCAAAGAGGTGGATAAGGGTAAGGCAGTTGATGTGATGTATATGGATTTTAGCAAAGTGTTTGATAAGGTTCCCCATGGAAGACTATTGCAGAAAATGAGATTGAGGGTGATTTAGCAAATTGGATTAGGAATTGGCTAGCTGATCGAAGACAGAGGGTGGTGGTTGATGGGATATATTAATATAAAAACAATATATAAACAATATATATTAATACTAAAACAATATATTAATTTAAGTCAAAGTCCTCTATCCTCCGGCTTCTCCTTGGCCTCTTTTACCACATTCTCCTGGGCTACTGCTTCATCCTCAGTGTAATCTGCCTAATTTCCTCCTCCCCCTCCAGGGTGTCTCCCCATTAATGGATCGGATTGTGGGATGCACAGCAGACCATGGTGATGCAGGAGTCACTCAGGGCAGTGTACTGATAGGCTCCACCAGAATAGTCCAGGCAGTGGAAATGCATCTTCAGGAACCTGATATACTGCTTAACAATGGACAGGTGGCAGCATGGACATCAATATAGAGGGTCTCTGCCCCATTACAGGTTTCTGCACTGGTGTCTTCAGCCAAGACCATAGCAGGTAGTCCTTTTCCCCCAGGAGCCATCCCAGCAGCCTGGGGTGGTCCTTTAAGAGTTTGGGGATGACCGAACTGCAGAAGACGTACCTATCATGCACTCACCCTGGTGGCATGTCCGCGTGTGCATGACATTAAGCGGGCAGTATGCACTGTCTGCATGTTCAATGAATGGATCCCCTTCCTGTTAATAAAAAGCCCCTCTTGATTATATGGGGCCTGCAGGGTGACGTGTATGCCATCCCTGAACATTGGGCAACCTGGCAATGGTGGTGAAGCATGCAGCATAGGCTTCCTGTAGGACATCATAGTTGATAAATTGTCCTGCCCACATACACAGAGCTTCCATCACCTCAAGGATGCACCTGTGCATTTAGGGCTAGGAGATGCCACAGATGTCTCAGTTGGGTACCTGGAATGACTCAGTGCCATAAAGATTGAGGGCCACCGTGACCTTTACTGCCACTGGGAGTGGGTGTCTTCCTGCTGCAGAAGGACCTGGCACAGGTATCACATTGTGTCTCAGTAGGAAGACAGTCTGTGGCAGCACATGCTATTTGGCAGCTCATTAAAGAACGTGTGTGTCCTGTAAACCCTGGGTCTGCATCTACAACATGCTCTGGGCCAATGGGCAATCACAGCAGCCTCCTGCAGCCTCTGTCCTTGCAGTGCTGGACTTGGGTGCCTGGTAAATGGGGGTGGGGGTGGTAAGGAGAGTGTGTGTGTGTGTGAGAGAGAGAGAGAGAGAGAGAGAGAGAGAGAGTCTGTAAGGTTATTCATGCTGGACCATCCACTCCCTCCCAGCAATCCGTGACTCCAAGAGTCTGCATACTGCCAATCCAACACCATACCCGGTGCCTTGTGCCACCTCAATAGGGTGCTGACCATTGCCACATTTTCATCACAATAGGCATGGAGAGCATAAGAATAGGAGGGAGGAGGTTCCCATTGGGAACCTTTTAAACATAGACACAGATGCATCCACCTGGATATCTGGTGCAGTGGTTTCCAGGAATGTTAGACAGACAGTGGAGAAGCACTTTTGTGATGGGTTGCCATTGTACTGAGTACTGCAAAGTCCATGATTATGTAGAGCTGAGTTAACACCTGCTGTGCTTCCTCGATTGGTGCTTGTTATTGTAAGTGGGGCTTGGGATGGAATGTTGTCAGAAATCCCAGAGTCTGTCCAGCAAATGGATGGCAGAAATACCAGTGTGACATTAATGGGATTGCGACTTCATGTGAAACAACAGGGGTTGTTCAGTAGCCAGTGGAAATTTGCACAAGAGCCTTAAGCCAGTGACAATCTCCAACCTGATGCTCCCCAGACTAGCACCCAAAACCTTTGCACCCATGCAAGCCCCCCCCACCCCATGGCAACGGCTGAAATCTGTCCCTGCACTCCAGAGGTTGGTACTCACTAGTACTTATCTCCTCTTTCTCCTTCGCTACTGCTGCACCTAAACCACACTTCTAAAGAACAGTAGTGATTTATGCTAATGTGACATCTTGCCAGGGAGGGGGAGGGGAAAGGGGAAGCATGCATGTGACCTCATTAATGATTTTGAAATCCATTCAAATTCATGCTAACAAGCTTGGGTGTGAAGTGGTTCTTGCCAGTATCAAGGGGCCCAGAGGACAGCAAACTGTTTGGTGCAGAGCATGAATCTGAGTTTTAGCATCACACATTATTTTCTAATGTTGATCAACAGGCATGGCAAGGTGGTAAGATTGCACCCATCCAATCAGTCTAATGGGTAAATTTCAATGTGTTTTTCTGTGTCTACCTTCAGAAGAAGAGTACAGAAACTCTGTGAAATATAAGTTTCCTACTTATAATTCCTTCTGCTTTCAGCCAGTAGTTGACCAAGACCTCAAGTGATCTATTGTGCCTTGGGATGTTTTTCAACATTATAGGTGCTACATAAATTTAAGTTATTGTTATTGCAGGAAATAAATATTTCACAAGGTGAAATAGATGAAGTTGCAAATTATTTGATGTATCTGTAAGTGTATTTTACGTCAAGGTCAGACACAAATTATAATCATCTGGAGAAATTCTTTATAAATCAGAAGATGAACTGAATGATCTTCATAACAATCCTACACTTTTCTGTTGCAACATTAAAACCAGAAAGAAAATTACAGCAAAGGATGATAGAATACAAAATTAAGTCACTGTAGTATCCAGGGAAAGATTGAGGAAGCAGTGTAATTATAATCAAACAACACTCAACACTGTTACCATAGACACAGCACTCAAAAAGCTGAAACTGTGTTCTTCAGTAAAAATAAACCAAAAGTGGAATGTGAAAGCTCATCTCGCATTTTACAATTAAGAATTTTTTGGACAACCTTAAAAATATATTTTCCATTTAAAATCTTTGATGTAGTCACTCATTAAGAAACTAAGCTGCTCTAAAATATATGCTGCGATTTTCCATTGCTCAGTAAAACGACTGGAGGAAACACTATAGGCTTACCAAACACAGATTGAAATTCTGGCCACATTGTTATTGGTTGTCGACCTAAGTGGATGATGCCAGTTATTTGTATAAATATTTATTACAACTTTGGGTATAGTAAAATTCTTATACTCTGTATGTTTGTTTGAAATAAAACACCAATCAGGTTCAGTGCAGGTCGCTCCATGAGATCATGATAATGCAGCTTTGGGACCTTTTTCCAACCCAGGAAAACATGAATGTAAAGAAAGATGAACCTATCAAAATCAACTGCAATATCTAAGAGATGGAGCACTGTAAGAAGTCTTACAAAACAGGTTAAAGTCCAACAGGTTTATTTGGCAGCACGAGCTTTTGGAGTGCTGCTCCTTCATCAGGTGAGTGAGGACTTGTGTTCACAAATAGGGCATATGGAGACACAAACTCAATTTATAAGATAACGTTGGAATGCGAGTCTTTACAGGTAATCGAATCTTAAAGGTACAGACAATGTGAGTGGAGACAGAGCCAAGCACACAGATTAAAGAGATGTGTATTGTCTCCAGCCAGGACAGTTAGTGAGGTTTTGCAAACCTAGGCAAGTTGTGAGGGTTACAGATATTATGACATGAATCCACGATCCCGGTTGAGGCCATCCTCATGTGTGGAACTTGGCTATCAGTTTCTGCTCAGCAATTCTGTGTTGTCGTCTGTCATGAAGACCGCCTTGGAGAATGCTTACCCAAAGATCACAGGCTAAATGCCCATGACCACTGATGTATTCCCCAACTGGAACGGAACAATCCTGCCTGGTGATTATTGAGCAGTGTTCATTTATCCGTTGTTGTAGCGTCTGCATGGTCTCCCCAGTGTATCATGCCTCGGGACATCCTTTCCTGCAGCGTATTAGGTAGACAACGTTGGTCAAGTCACAAGAATATGTACCGTGTACCTGGTGGACGGTGTTCTACGTGAGATGATGGCATCCATGTTGCCAATCTGGCACATCTTGCACAGATTGCTGTGGCAGGGTTGTATGGTGTTGTGGTCACTGCTCTCCTGAAGGCTGGATAGTTTGCTGCGGATAATGATCTATTTGAGGTTGTGCGGTTGTTTGAAGACAAGAAGTGGGGATTTGGGGGTTGCCTTGGTGAGATGATTGATCATTGATGTCATGTTGAAGGCTCTGGAGAAGTTCTCATAGCTTCTCTGCTCTGAATCTACATGTATGCTTGAGCTGTCAGGAGGTGCATCAATGCTTGTTTCTTCAGCTGCACTTACAAGCCTGCCCTGAACATCATCCAAGCACAATGGAATGCCATCTGCGCTCTCAAGACCAATTGCAATATTGTCATACTGAACAGAAAGGATTACTGCAAAGAAGTGTACTGACAACTGAATAACGAGGAACATTACAAACAGTTACCCGCAGATCCAACCAAATAACACACCCATCAACTCAACAGACTAATCAAGGCCTTCGATCCAGAGCTTCAGGGCACCCTCAGTGCTCTCATCCCACGTATCCCCCATGTTGGAGATCTCTATTACCTCCCAAAGTTACACAACACCAACACACTTGGCCTTTCCATCATATCAGGCAATGGGACTCTGTGTGAGAACCTCTCTGGCTACGTCGAGGCCATCCTGAAACCCATTCTACAAAGAATCCCCAGCTTCTATCGCAATACTACGAATTTACTATAGAAACTTAGCCCACATGGAGCAGTTGAAATAGGAGCATTCTGATCATAATGGCTGTCTTGACACTCTACGCCAGCATCCCCCACAATGATGACATTGCTGCAGTACTTGGTACTAAACGCCAACAACTGCCAATCTCCAGTATGCAATTCTACAATTCATCCTGGACCACAATGTCTTCACCTTCAACAATCAGTTCTTTATCCAGACACACGGAACAACCACGGGGACCAAATTCAAACCTCAATATGCCAAAATCTTTATGCACAGGTTTGAACAAGACCTCTTCACTGCACAGGACCTTCAACCAACGTTATACGCTAGATACATCAATGACATTTTCTTCCTTTGGACTCATGGAGAACAATTACTGAAACAACTATATGATGACATCAACAAGTTCTATTCCATCATCAGACTCACCATGGCCTACTCTTTAGAATCAGTTGCAATCTTGGACAGACATACCCCCATCAAGGACAGTCACCTCAGCACTTCACTGTACCGCAAGTTCATGGATAACCTCACAATGCTCCACTTCTCCAGCTTCTATCCTAAACACGTTAAAGAAGCCATCCCCTACGGACAAGCTCCCTTTACACACAGGATCTGCTCAGATGAAAAGAATTGCAACAGTCACCTACAGATGCTGAAAGACACCGTCATAAGAACAGAGCATTGCGCTCGACTTGGCGATCAACTGTTCCAATGTGCCATAGCAACAAACTGCACTAACCTCCTTGGAACACAAACATGGGACACGGTGGACAGAGTATCCTTCGTCGTCCAGTACTTCACCAGAGCGGAGAACTACGACATCTTCTCCGGAGCCTTCAACATGTCATTGATGACGATGAACGTCTCGCCAAGGCCATCCCCACACTCCTGCTTCTTGTCTTCAAATAACTGCACAACATCAAACAGACCATTGTCCACAGCAAACTACCCAGCCTTCAGGAGAACAATGACCACAACACCACACAACTGCGTCACACCAACCTCTGCAAGACGTGCCAGATCATCGACACGGGTGCCGTCGTCTCACATGAGAACACCATCCACCAGGTATACATTACATACATTTGCAATTTGGGCAACATTGTCTAACTGATACACTGGAGGAAAGGATGTCCTGAGACATGGTACATTGGAGAGACCACGCAGACACTACTACAACAGATGAATGGATATCACTTGACAATCACCAGGCAGGAGTGTTCTCTTCCGATCAGGGAACACTTCATTAGTCACGGGCATTCAGCCTCTGACCTTCGGGTAAACATTCTCCAAGATGGCCTTCACGACACACAACAATGCAGAATTGCTGAGCAGAACCTGATAGCCAAGTTCCGTACACAATGAATACCTCAGTTGGGATCCATGAGTTCATGTCACATTATCTGTAACCCCCATGACTTGCCTGGGCTTGTGAAATCTTGCTGTCCTGGCTGAAGACAATACATGCTTCTTAAACTTGTGCTTGGCCCTCTCTCCGCTCACATTGTTTGTACCTTTAAGACTTGATTACCTGTAAAGACTCACATTCCAACATTATCTTGTAAATTGAGTTTGTGTCTCTATAAGACCTATTTGTGAACACAAATTCTCACTCACATAATGAAGGAGCAACGCTCTGAAAGCATGTGCTACCAAATAAACCTGTAGGACATTAGCCTGGTTTGAGAGACTTTTCGCTGTACTTACCCCAGTCCAATGCCACCATCTCCATATCATAAGAAAAGGAGGCCAGAGATAAAGATACAGCCCACGCCAACATTTCTGACAACTACCTGTAGTGGTCAATTGAGATCATTAAGTGGCTAATTAGTGGCTACTTGATGTTCTTCTGCCATCCTGGGATTTTACCCCCAGTGGGGATTGGAAGGGAGATTGTCCAGCCTATTAGCTTCAACACAGCTTCCGTTTCAGTACATCCTTGGTGCCACTCTGACAACTGTTCAATCTTTTCAAGGCCTTAAGCATGCCTTCCAAAAGTGTGGTGCCTAGAATTAAGCACAATTGGGCACTGAGGCTAATGACTACTTTATAACAATATACCCCAGCTTCTTTGTTTTTATGCTCCATTCCTCTTTTTAATAAAATCTAGGATTGCTTTGGCTTTTTTACAGCCTTCTCAAGATCACCTGCCTTTTCCAAAGGCCTATATATTTGAACCGGCATGTCCCTGAGCCCTGAAAAACAATATTTCATTTACATTGCCTTTTCTCATTTTTACTTCCAAAATGTGTCACTTGACACTTCCTTGCAAGGAATTTCATTTGCCATGTGTCTGACCATTTCATCAATCTGTAGAAACAAACATAATTCAAACAGAAATTTCCTTTAGAATTAGAATCTACTTTCTCAGGTTGTAAATCCTTCAATCAATCAAATGATTTGAATAATATTCCATCCTCTCTTTTTGATTCTAAAAATACTCCCTTCATTCAGTTTTGGATAAAATTTGTACCTGAAACATTATCCTCTTGTCTATACTGCTGACTGATTTGTTATATGTTTCCATCACTTTCTGTGAGTGATAATAAAAGAGGCTAGAAGTTGATTACGTGTAAAAGGATTAAGGATTTTAACTCTATGATCAAACGGATTAGATGTTAATATATTCACGGTAGTATTAATGATGGAATAATTCACAATTTGCCCAAATGTGAAAAGATTCAACTTTGTTTTTGTTATTAATTACTGATTAGCTGTGTCTGGCAAGTGCATTTCACTCTAGAAAAATGTGAGAGATTAAAAGGCCATCAACATAGCCTTTCTGAAAATTTGTATGAAATTGCTTTTCTTTCCTCAACATATTTTATGTGATGTGACTTCAGATTTTATTCTTGAATTATGCCACTTTTCTTGCATAACTTGTTCCATTTGTCTTCCCTGCCAGCAAGTTAACAACCGTGGTTGTAAGTTCTGTTTGCTCTAGAAAGACAGTTGGCAATGGCAAGATAGCATTTACTGTCTATCCCTATCAGCCAAGGACAGTTAAGAGTCTACCTCAATGTGGAACCAAATCTCAGCCTGACGTTTATTTTTCCCCTAAGGATATTAGTAAACTAGCTGTTATTCACAATCATCTGGTGGTTAAAATGGCAAATTTCTAGTGCTAGATCATTAATTACTAATTTTTTGCTTAGTAATACAGAACTTGAGTATTGCTGCAAAAAACAGCCGTGCTGTCAAAGCTTTTCATCTTGCATTCTTTGGACAGACCCAATCTTCACATGGAACAATAATTTATGTATTGGAATAGGAGCGTTGATTAGTTGGCAAGTTAGCTCTGACTAGTCAACTCATTGCCGTGGTAAATGCACCAGGGGATTGTTGCCCTCATGATCTTCTTTATTCGAAAATCGTGCAATGCCTGGATGCATTTCTTTTGCCTGTGGAGAGCTCAGAACATAATGTCAAACATTAGATGTGATTTACTGAGTAATCCTGAGTGTGAAGAATTGCACAAACAGCTGATTTAAGATTATCATTTGGCTTTACAAAATGCTTCAATTACATTTTTGAGAAGCCATATATATTCATATATAGGGACCTATCCTTTGCAGGCAAAAAGATTACTGTAGTGAAAGGGAGGCAGTAGCAAACTGCTTTGTAGACAAATACAAAGGAAGAGAGAAAAAGCATAAAATAATAGTGAAAAACACTAGTGTATCAAATTAATGTCACAACCATAATTGACAAGATATGAACAGAAATATAATAATTTGAAAGAAGAATATAAGTGTACTGAGGGGAGAGCAGAAAGGGCTGAGAGGAAAGTAGAAGACATAAAAGCTGCAATTAGGAATTTGCGGAAAGAATCAAATGGGGTAATAGAAATCAATACTTTCAAACCCAAATAGAGAAACTGAAACAACATCTGGATATGAAATAGGGCAGGAGATGCTCAGGCCTTAGATCATATAGGTGTTGTCTCTTTACTGATGATGGCTCCTATGAAATAGAAGTCCTCAGTTCAGCAACAAGAACTGGCATGTCTTACAAAATACATAAGAGATGCCCTCGTCCATATTAATGAACAATTAGCCAGCATGATGAGTGGTGTCCCAAAGTTGGAAAAAGGAGATAACCCCACAATCTTGTTTGCACTGACAGAACAGATGGTGGACTTTAAAAACATGGGGTTCCATGCGTTTAGCCCATATTAAGTAGCAGCAAGATCAGCAACATAGGTGAAAATCAGAAAACACAATTCTCATTGGAAGATTGCATTTTCCAATTTTTCATGTCTCTTGCCAGTTACACAGTGAGGTTCAAACCCAGTTCAGTACACATACCAAGCCTTTTCACTACAACATGATTCCCCCCCTCCCCTATTAAACATTCATATCTTGCCAGTGTGATGTCATGTCAGTGAGGTTTACAGCGGATTCTAAAAATCGAAATTAGATGAGAGGATCCCCTGGGAAACAAAGGTACGTAGAGTACTTGGGGGAAGGTTGTGTGGGCCCTGGCACTGTCCCTTAGCACAGAGATGCTTGTAGCCATGGGGGAGTGGGCAGTGATAGAGGGCAAATGCTGGCAATGCTTCTGCAATGTTTGTTGGCCATTCGGGGGAGGGGGTGTGGAGTTAGTGACCCTCAATTATTATGCTGGATGCAGAGCAGAAATCCCATGCTGATTGCTCCGAGTGGTTGGGGGAGAATCCCTAATACCTCTGTGGTGGGCAGTGTTCAACTTCAGCACAGATCAGGATGCCCTTTAAAGATGATGCCACAGTTCAGTGCCTGTTACAACCCTGTTTGGAGATTAAACTGACCAACAGGTGGTAAAGAGGTTGATCCTCATGAGGCAGAATGTTGTTCTGAGGTAAAGAAAGCTGCTGAGAACACCAATGGTTTCATAGTCATCGCTAGATTTTTAATTTCAGATTTATATTGAATTCATATTCCACCATCAATTCTGATGGAATTCAAGCAGGGGTCCCCAGAGCATTCCCTGGTTCTCTGGCCTACAAGTTCAATGACAATACTACTGCGCCATTGCATTCCCTTAAGATTAACTGAGATGGGGAAGTTCCCTTGTAGATAGAGAATCTTCAAATGAATACCATGCGGAGAAATCACAGTAACGCCTTTTTATGTGCAAGTTGAGGAAACTGACTCAGGTTTACCATGTCAAATACGGGTGTGATTCAGTTTCTACATTGATCATGTTAAGCTTGGTCTTGTACATTCCTGTGGCTCTCAATGTGGAGACCCCCACCGTAGTATACCATTTGGAAAATACTGAAGTCATGTATTGTTTGATATTGACTGTACTGACATACAAGTACAGGAGATTATTTTTAAAGTACATTGCTCAATCATGAATAATTTTTCCACTAGCAGTATTTGCAAATGTTGGCAGTTAACTGAACTGAAAAGGCATGGGCAGACCAATGGATTCTCTTTGTGTGGAATGAATATGATAGAGCTATGACAGTGTTAAAAGAATATGTGTATCCTAACCTCTGTATCGAGATGCGGGGAATATTGTGTAACTGAGAATGATAAATAATACCATTAGGAGGTTATTATCCAGTTAATTTAGTATCTTTTGTTTTATTCCACTTGAACCTGAAAGAATTAGTGTTCATGAATTAATTAATATATATCAGCATGAAAATGCTTATACTTTTGATGTTACTATTATTATGCTGGATGCAGAGCAGAAATCCCATGCTGATTGCTCTGAGTGGTTGGGGGAGAATCCCTAATACCTCTGTGGTGGGCAGGAAATACAATTATCAGTTTTAGCAGAACACAGAGTTAACTGGGAATTATATTAACAATGTGATTTCTAAATTGTTTTGGTGCAAAATTTGGAATTGGGGTACAAATGTCCAAAAGTTATCCTATTGTACAAATTATTTTCCTGTTATGGTGTTATTATGGTAGGTAATAGTGGTTTATCTACTGGTTAGCCTGTCTGGGTACACGAAGAAGCAAAAAGCAAAGAGGAAAAGATGAAAGGTTCTGGTACATCAGTGCATCAGTGTTTGGGGAAGATAACATGAAATTGAAAGGAATGGGATTCCCTCTGGATTCCCACCCTCACCAACCACTCAATGATTTTATGTTGGGGTGGGCAAGACCTTGGATGGAAAGCTCATCCTTGCCCTAATTGAGGCCTTTTAGTGGCCAATTATTGTCCATCAAGGGCCGTTTCCCATCCAGCCTTAATTATTAGACAGGTGGAAAAATTAAACTTCCATGAGGGAAGAATGGAGTTAGATCTCGAGTGAGAAGTCGGGCACTACCCACTTAAGGTTTGGTGGCCTGTGAACCTTCTCCAACTGCCTCTGCCCAGATTCTGATAGCCCTCCCTCCACACAGCCCTCTCACCTCGTTCCAATGCCTTTCCTACTCTACCTGCTCTGTGATCCCTTGAACTTGCCTGGCCTCTGCTGCCTGGACTTGGTCTCCAAAGTCCTCCTGAACTTTCACTTCTCTCCATTGCAATGCTGTAGCTGGAGGCACTGGAGAGCTGCCTGCCAATCACTTCAGCTGGAAGCTCTTTGAGGAAGGACTTCTTTCTGAGTGAGGGACTCATTCGAGCTTGAAATAGCTGGGGGCACTCAGAGTTGAAGGAAAACTCTGCAGAGGACGGGATGTGAGACCCTGCCATCCAGAATATTTGGACACTGTTGATAAAAGTATCTGTAGCTCCAAAGATGCCTTGTAATGAGATAACAGCTAGAGGCACCTGATCCCTCACTCCCAACAGTCCCGATCTCCATCCCCCTCCCCCAACCATCAGCAGCCCCGATTCCGCCCCTCCCCCAACATCGGTCTTGACATCCGACAGGCCAACACCCTTCTGGAAATTTCAATCCCAGGCCCACAAATTAGATGCAAATCCTAACTTAAATAAGTTATAGAGCTCCCATTCTGCTTTCTGGCGAGGAGCTGATGGTGGTAGAAATCCAACGCCCAGAGAGTTGCTGAGGCCATGATGCTTTAGCAGCACTGTGGACTGGGAGGATTGCCCTCCCCTCCCTCCTCCTCCCCATCCCCATGTTTTGCTAACTATTCTCTAAATAGGACTGTGTCATTAAGTCCATATTGTCTCTTCTTGTTCCTTCAGCCAAAGTTCATCACCTCACTCTTTATTGAATTCTATCTGACTTTTGTGCATCCATGTTATTAGCCTTTCTACATTTTGTTGTAGTGAATTGTTATCATCTTCACTGTCAGCCACTCTTCCAAGCTTGGATGCATTTTCAAATTTTGAAATTTTATTTTTATCCCAATAGTTAAGTCATTCCTCCCCCACAACATAATAGCCCAATTTAACAGAAGCATTCAGAAATATATAAATGGTAATTTAAAACTGAAGGGACTACTTAAACATTTAATCTGTTCCATGCTAATATTCTCTCAATCTTTCTTGGTTATGCATAGCTGAACATGTGGTCAGTAGCAGCAAGAATCCCACACCAATACTATTTAAAAAGATCATAAACTACTTACAAGCTAGTTACTCGTTGAATTCTTCTAAATGTTACAAAATCCTCTCTGGTTTTGATACTTTCTATAATTATTTGAAATTGCCAAAGTCCACAGGTAATGGTGGAGGAGATATTGAAGATCTTAGAAATCATAGAAACTCCACAATGCAGAAGGAAGCCATTCACACCAATGCATCTGCACAGACAACAATCCCATCCTAGGCCATATCCCTACAAACCCACACATTTACGCTACTAATCCTTTTAACCTATACACTCCAGGACACTAAAGTAATTTAGCATGGCCAATCAATCTAACCCTTGGACTTCTTTATTTAAAGTTTCTGTATAAACCAATTGTTTTCAAACATGAATGCACTAGTAAACATCCCTCTTGGAATACAGCATAACTTGTTGATTTATACTAATTGTGTGTTTAATTATATTCTGGATTCATTTATGCTCCTATATGCGGAGACGTTGGAGTAGTTGTGCCCCTTCTAAATGTGCCAATTAATTGGTAATGGTTACCAAAAAAGGAGTAAAGGAGCAGATTATAACTGTGACCGAGGAGATATATGTTTATAATGTGTTTCCTTTAAATAAAACTTAAGGGTGGGAATTACCAGCTGCACATGCCCAAAAACTGAAAAATCCCATCCGAGGTCAACAGAACTTTCCATACTCTGCCCCTCACTTGCTACAATTCCTGTGGTGGGCGGAATGGGAAAATTCACCACATAAGTGTGTAAAAACTATACTTCAATTCTATCCTTCACCACTTGGCTAATGAAGTGCAAATGACTGGGAGAATGAACAAAGGCCATGTACAGTAGGTCAAGCTTCTGGAAGAAGATACAAGAAGATGGGTGGAGGAGGGGAGAGGAGAAAAAAAGAAACTAAGTAAGTGATGTTAGTACTTCAGTGGAGATATCCTGACTTAAATCTGCCACCTGCTGCTGCAGAAAGAAGTCTGACAACACCAGGTTTAAGTCCAACCGATTTATTTGATAGTAAACTCACAAGCTTTCGGGGTTTGCCCCTTTGTCAGGTAGGTGTAACCATGGAACAGGGCGAAAACAGCATTGCCAATGGCTATCAATGTGACTAAAGTTACAAACATCTGTTTAATTCCATTCAGAATGAAGCTGGACATATTTGGAAAATTGTAGTGTATGCTGTTCATTGCTATGAAAATGAATTAATGGTGCTTGGTATCCAAAGAGAGATACCTAAATATACCTTTTTGCCAAAACTAAAAAGAGATTCCAGTTTGTAAATATCCAGCTGGTATGTGTGACCATAGACAAAGAACATTGCAGCTTAATGTCCAGTATATTGGCAGAATTGAAGTTATATCCATTCTGTTACAGCCTTCTTATCAGCTGAATTAGAGCTACCAAGGCAAAACAGAGATTGGCTATAAAGACACTGTCTAATAACACTTGCGTACAACTCAGCTACACATGCACAGCATGCATACAATGAGTACCATATCACCACACACAAAATGTGAAGAAGCAGTAACCGATAGGCTGAAAAAATGCTTCTGCTGCTTAAGCCACTGTGAAGAATCCCTGCAGTGCTCAGCAGGTGTTGAGTTGCTGGATGGTACGCTGCATACTGAACAACCTCGTCATCTTGCAACAGAGCTCTTGTCACCAGCTATACAGGAATCAGTTCAGAAGCAATTCAGAAAAGGAGAAGGAACTGGAGGGAAGGAGGCAACTTTCTGCCTCTTCTTTCTATCAGGAATTCATCCATATGATCAATAACCTCATTCTGCAACAGTCTCATACCTTCCTTTCCAACTTTCACAGGCAATCATAGGGTCCATTAAGTCACTGTGCAAAATTAAAAGTCAACATAAAAAATGGTCCTAACCAAATTTTTTTAATGAAATGATATTTGCCATGATTTTGCATCCATGTTTGCTGCAAGCACAGATGGCAACATGAGTATAAAATCTTGCAAAATTTGGAAAATGACAACTTTGCAGGCAACATTTCATTTTGCGATTTTCCCAGCCCTTGTCGGTGATGTAATGAGGTTCCTGATCTCCTGGTAACCTGATTTTAATAAATTTTAATATAATTAGTGAATTTCTCTGCCACATTGTCCCCCACATATGGAATTTATCGGTTATTGCTTTTCAAAACTGGGAATCAGGTGACAAGAACCCTCTGGGAATGTACAGGTTATTATAGCTATCAAGGAGAGAGACATACCTATGCAGTATCTTAGCACTGGCTTTGGCACTGCCTTGTGGCATCCTGGCACTACACTCTTGCACTACTCCTGACACTGCCTCCAAATAACTTAGGGAGAAAACCCCGCTACCTGCATATCAGTTATATCAATTCAGTCAACACTCAATGCAGCGAATGGGAAATCTACCCATTATACGGACATTTATATACAGACATCAACTGATTATCCTTGTACATTCTCTTTGTTGCAGTTATCTATGTGCCTTTGTCTGTCCAAGTGCACCTACACCATACTATTCCATTAGTTTAGTTTAGCTGGTGGAAGGTCACCCTCAAACACCTATAGTCTTAGAAAACCCAGCTATGGATGGTACTATCTAGATAGCAGTCTCAACTGGTCTAGTGATAGGCAATAGAAATGAGCTGAGTGAATGCTGCTGTCCTCAATAAACTCAGTAAGAATCTAGCAACACCAATTTTAAATCCAACTGATTTATTTGATAGTAAATTTGCGAGCTTTTGACACTTTGTCAGGCAAATGCAGTGTTCTGGTCTGCAATAGCACACATATCAACACAGACAGTCACAGATTGCTGATTAGAATGCGAATCCTTACATCTAACCTGCTGTTCAAGTGTTAAAGTGGCTAACAATGTGTGTGAAGGGAATCCTGAGCATTGGTTAGAGAATTGTGTATTTTCTCCAGACAGCACAGTAAGTGAGGTTTTTTGCTAACCCAGGCAAGTTACGGGGGTTACAGATAGTGTGACATGAAGCCAAGATCCCTATTAAGACCGTCCTCAATAAACAGCAGGCTTAGGGAGCCACTGTCACTGCCCTGCTGCAGTTCCTCAACAATCGTAGTTATATGTTGGAGGACAGACTGCTAGACTGTTGAGACAACCTGTAAGGCTTTTGCAAATTAATGCAACTGGTAAGAAGGCAGCAAGCTGTTCTTCTATATTAACATTCAGAATTCGAGTGGCTTCTGCTTGTGTTATGGTCATGACATTGGCGATCCAACACTGCATCACAGTTAGGTTAACAAGAATGTGAAGAATTGTCGACCACTTCCAGTTAAAAGGGATGGGCTCCAAGTTTAGCGTAAAGCTTTGTGCTTATAAGGTGCTGGACTCCATGCTCCTCAGCACTGACAACAGATTTTCGGGTAGGCTTCCCAATGCACCCAAAGCATTTGTTGTGCATTTTCTTTGTTGTAAATATTCTTCAGTCTTCCTCTGTATGCTTCTCAATAAAATAACTCATTTGAGCTTTATATAATTGAAGCCACGTGGAAGTGGCACCTGCTCTGTCCTTGTTGCCACCTGTTTATGCTCAGTGTTTCACTATGTGCATATCTTGGCTCCTCTAACGCACACACAATGATAGTATCTGAGCGTTGTGTGTGTGTGTGTTGTGTGGTGTGTGTGTGGTGTGTGTGTGTGTGTGTGTGTGTTGTGTGTGTGTGTGTGTCACGCCATGAGTATCTGGAAGGAAAATGCACAGGGTCAGGTTGTGGCGGGGAAAGGAGGGGAAAATTAAGAGATGCGTGCTAACATCATCTGCAGTTTGTAAATCAGAAGAAATTGTGGATTGAGGGGGAAGGGAGATGCAAGAAGGATTCATATGAGAATACCATCACCTTTGTTGATTTCAGTCACTGACCAGACTCAACAATGCCATCCCAATAATAGTCAGCCCCATTTCCTTCATAGGGGTTAGAGCATACAGGCGAGCCTATCCCATGTTAGATTATCCCATGCCATCCTGCAAGAGAGATGGAATTGTGCCCGTGAGTATCTTTCAATCTTTAGGATGTAGCTGTCCTGTGCAAGCTGCAAAATAATACCATGAGCCAAGGTGGAAGAAGCAGGTGAAACAAAAGGACAGTAGCTATCATCCTGATTGATTGAAACTGCTGGTACGTGAGTGATAGGGGTCTGGTGAATTATGGGGCTGATAGTGCAGTTTGTAGGAAATGACAGCTGAAGATACATGTATTAACTTTTCTCACTTGCATGAGATAATTAAACTTCTTATCACACTGCATCCAGATTGCTGGAGTTTGATGCTTGCCATTGATCATCATTGCTAACTGCTCTTTCTGCTGCTTGAATGTGTGTTTGGGTCTTCTCCTGGCTGCAGCAGATACAAAATCTCTCTCCTACTTTCTACTTCCTCCAAGCCTTCAGCATGCAGTGATAATTTACATGTACATTGGCATGCCACCTATGTTGCCATGAATGGTTGAAAGCTGATCATACAATTTTATCTACACACCTGATTATCTCATTTAGCTCACAAAGAAAGTGTTGGTAGGGCAGAGTTAGGAATTAAGATTATAGTAGGGTTCAGGAATGACTGCTTGGTTGGTTAGAAATATCTACCCTTTAGTACCTGGAGTGAAGTGTCAAGAGTTGATAATACATTAAGACATAAAGGTACCGAAGGAAACACAAAAAGTTCCAAAGAACTGACTAGGAAGTATGAACAGGTCATATCATTTTTCTTTGAATGAGCCATTGAGGAAGAACAACTGAGCTTGTCTGGTTGACGGAATATGAAGTTGAAGCAAAGCACAGAAGTGAAGAGGTGGGGTGAAAAAAAATGGAATTAATGTTTAATATTGAATTAGCATTGTAAAATTAACTTACTGACCTAGGAAATAAGAGAAATCATTTAAACAAGTAAAATAGTGGGGAACCTATGCCACAGTTTCAGTATTGGTGGAAGGATTGTCAAGCAATATAGTATTACTTGTTAACAACAGCAGAAATGGTCATTACTGCTATGGACATTACCTCTTGGGTGTTATCAGGTGTGACAAATAACAGACAGCCCTCATATCTGTATGCATCATGAATGTGGTAAATGGATATATGCTTTTATTATGAATGCATGTGCATTTGCACACACACCTATACACATCTGTCGTGGTATACAAAAATATACAAAACTAGAAAGTAACCATTGTTGTATTCTTTAATGTGCAAGGAAACATCTCCAGCAACAGAATATATCTTCTAGTTGACTTATTGCCAGTCAAATAAAGTATTGAAAAGAGTCTGTCTAATCTCTAGTTGATTTAGGAGTGTGTACATGACAGCAATTTCACCTTGTTGCTCTAAAGGGATGAACCAAGGTTCACACAACTGCATAACAACATAACACAATACTAAGTAAGTTATGAAACAAAATATTTGATCTATTGTGAGTAGCACCACGAAAATCTTCTGGAATATTACTAAAGATTGAATTGAGAGTATTTCCCTACCTTTTTCTTCATTTTAACATTTTTAAATATGGCGTGAACTCTCCATGTTTTCGCAAACATGGCTCCAAATGCTGTGGTGTAGCCGACTGTAAGAATCCAGGTTCTAACCTGAACAACAAGAAAAAGATGAATGAGGATAATGAATAAAAATATCCTTTAATTGTTCCCCCACACCACTCACCAAATGGCTAACACTTATTATAGAACACTATTTACTCTTAACTATCTAGGTGAACTATTGCTGAACTAACAATTGTTCACATAAATTATTAACTATATTAATTATCGAGTGAATTATTTCACTCAATTAAAATATATACACTCAGAAAATCTATTATAACCTTCACTCAAAGTTAAAAACTTGACTTATTCTTTCTGGATGTTACTGACCAAATTTTACACAAGAATCAACAGTAATTCAACCATCTTTTAAATGTATTGCTATTTCACCTTCCACTCATCTTTTAATGTGAATTAAGAAATACGGTTTTGCCCTAATGATTGATCTTTAAAATTGTTGTGTGTTAGGAATTCTTAGCAAATGATATTCTATATAAGGCAGGCTAAAGAAGATGACCTGAAATTACAGCAGTGGGTATAATCATGTTAAATTGCAAGCTCCAATATGTTAACAGAGGCATTAACCTTTTAAAAATAAACAATTAAATAAATGCCTTCACTATCACTGAGGAGAGCAATGCTTGCATATTAGTATCTCATGAGCTCAGAAGTATTATTTTCTCTTTTTTAAAATTTTTTTTGTGAACACTATTGATAAATGTAACTTTTCAAAATGACCTTAATTGACATACTCCTTTGATACAACTGAATTACTTCAACTAAATGTTATTGATTTGATCTCATATTGCATTAAAGCAATGAAGAAAATCCTCAAAAAACACATAATAATGAATAGAAAACAAAAAAACCCCACAAAATTAATTGGATCCCAAAATGAGATGGATATTCTGAAAAAGGTACTTAACAATTTAATGTAAAATGATTATTTCCAGCAGATGAATCTTGTGAATAGATTGCACAAAAAAAGACATAATTGAGAAGATCTTCACAGCAAACAGTCGCTGTAATGGAACACTGGTGAAAATTGTACAGCATGAAAGACGTTGCCATTGAATCAAAGAATATTTTACAAGTGTGAAGAATATGTCCTTGTTACATCTCCATACTTCTGTGAATAGACGCATTGCATGGTGTGGTACTGAGTCACAGAGAGAGCTTAGGCTCACATACGAAGAATAGTCAACTGGAAGAGGAGGCTGAAGGCTAGTGAACCCTCTGGAACTAAAGGCCAACATTGCTCAGTGTCTTCCAAAGGGGAGCATAAGGGGAAAGAATAGGGGTGATGATTAGCTCAATAAACATGAAATGAGAAAACAAACAGAGCATTTTAATCTTCATGTGCGAAGATCTACTTGTTAAAGCAAAATTAATCTATGCTTTGCAGATGACACAAAATACTGAAGATTTGTGCTTCAAAATAAGCTGTTCCAATACTGTTATAAGATTGACATTCACCCAATAAAGTGGGAAGTTGCCTATCTTGTGCCCACCAAAAGCTGAACAAATCCAATCTGGTCAATTGCTACCTCATCAGTCTCCTCTCAATCAGCAGCAAAGTGATGGAAGGTGTTGCTATCAAGTATCTCTTACACAGCAATAATTTGCTCACTGATCCAATTTTGGGTTCTGCCAAAGCTACTCAGTTCCTGACCTCATTGCAGCCTTGATACAAATATGGACAAAAGAGCTGAATTCAAGAGGTGAGGTGGGAGTGACTGCTCTGACATCGCAGCAACATTTGATTAAGTGTAGCCTCAAGGAGTTCTGGCAAATTTAAAATCAATAGTAATCAGGGAAGAATTCTGCACAAGTTTGAGCCATTGCTAGTAAGATGATTGTAGTTGTTGGAAGACAATCATCTCGGTCAGTGTTGCAGGAACTACTTACGGCTGAGGCCTATGGCCAACCATCATCAAGCCACACAACTGCCAAACAATAACCACCTTCCCTCAATAGTCAATGATATTATCATTACTGAATCCCCTATTATCAACATCCCAGGAGCTAGCATTGACCAGAAACTGAACGGAGACAGCCATGGAAATACAATGCTACAAGAGTAGGAAAGGTTTTTATATTGGAGACGCAAGAAAACCCCAAGAAATTAAGAGACACACGGAGGAAGGAATTTATAACAATCATAATCACTTGAGAAGAAGAAATGGAAATTGTAACTAGATCCAAGATTGACAAGACTGCTGGACCTTATGGCCTGCACTTCAGAGTCTTAAAAAAAGTGATTGTAGTGATGGAAGATTGCAACCAATGCAACCACTAAAATTTCCCAGACTCTGGAAAGGTTCCAGCGGATTGAAAAACTGCAAATGTCTGCTGAAGAAAGGAGGTACAGAAAGCAAAAAACTATAAGCCAGATAGTTTAATTTTAGTCATTCCATCACGCTCGAATTTATTCTGAAAGACGATATTTAAAAAAAGTTATTATACACCCAGGCAGCCATAACACGATTTTGTTTAACAAATTTATTAGAGATTTTTGTGGCTGTAATGAGCAGAGTGGATAAATGGAAACTGGTATACATAGATTGTTTGAATACCCAGAAGGCATTTGATATGATGCCACATAAAAGGTTACTGCACAGGATACGAGGTTTAGTTGTGAGAGTGATATTTTAGCATGGATAGATGGCTGGCTAACTAACAATAAACAGAGAGTTGTGATAAATTTTCGTGGAGGAAAACTGTACCTAGTAGAGTGTCGCAGGGATCAGTGCTGAGGCCTCAAGTAATTCATTCTTCTTTCCCTTCTTCATTTCTCTGATCAGAGATTGACCTGACTCACTGCACCATGATATCCATCACGGGTAGGACAAGGAGCAGTTCCTGAATCCACCCCAGCGGGAAAATGGGTAGAACCCAATGCTGTTGGCATCAATCTGATCAATACCAACCATCTAGCCAAATGGCTCCCCAATGAGTCTGAGTAGCTAAAGCAATGTGTACTTTTACATGTATGCTATATTCCAGAAATATGAATAATGGTGGTGGAGGCTCCAATTTTCTTTCTGTCACAAGGTTGAATAGGAAATCATTCCAACTAAATTAGTAACCTATGGGTCATGAGTTGAAGGTTTATGCTGGAAGTACGTTTAATTGCATTGCATTTGCTTCTAATTTCAGGCTGTAATTTAGCTTGGGGGAATACCTGCATGTTCATTTCACAAAATAAATTTCACATTTATTTAACTTAGCTTTGGAGAGGGCTTTCATGTGCAATTAATTAATTACACAAATTGTTTTTAATCAGTAAAAATTATGGTTTGATACAGTCAAAATGCTACAAAATCAACAGTTACATTTTTAACAATGTCATTAAGGTCATAGTATGAAAATAAGTTTTCCACTAAAGCTATAGGTTTCATCTTCCCTGTGAGTGGAGTATTATAACCAAAATAACTGAGTTTTTTTACTCTGGGTGTCCTTAGTATAAGTAATGGAAACAGATGGTATCTAAAGTGAAATGAACTTTGGTAAATCATTCTTTTTTTTTTCAGATTTCATAATTATTCTGCCTCTCACTCATTTTCATAACCTTTTTATTAGTCATTTTTTGATACTGAGGTTTTATTTTATCTTTTGCATGAAGGTTGTTATTTTGTCAATGTTAAGATTACATCTACACTGTTATATCCAAATGCATTTAATAATAGGCTTTATTAACCAGGTAATATCTGTGAAAAAGGACAACTGTGATAAACTAGAGTGATGGATAAATGGGCTATTTATTAACTTGAATGCTATCACGAAAACTAAACTCTCAACACCATTAAGCTTGGTGACTCAATAATAGAATGCCATGTTAAATTGTTCTCAAGTTTAAACCTGGCCAAGTCCAACAGGGACAAATTCAGCATGTTTAGTTTTTAACCATATTATAAAGAAGGCCAAGTACCTCCAAAATTCAAGTGGAAATAAAATCTACAGAAAAAATAAATATTGATACGTAAATTTTCCAGTCCTGCCTGTGCAGGAATCATCACAGGTAGGATGTAAAATTTGAAGGACCACTTAAAGATCAATTAACTTTGGGTGGGAATTGCTGGTTCTTGGGCGCTACAACTGGAAAATCTTGTCCAATGTCACACTTCATATTGAAATGAAAAGTAGACCATGATTGTTTGATTAGTCAAAAAATGCAACTGATTTAGCTGGCAATAAAAAGTGGCATTCTAATTATAAATTCTTTCCTTTCCAACTCTAGTTTATTATCAATTAATGAAGTTTATGTTATTTCTATTTTGGGTTTATCCCAATAAAAACATAATAATACCAAAAATTGTTTCCTTAGTTCTAAAACAATTCCAAGAAGACCTGCAAAAGGTGGACTATTTCATCACATGTCAACACAATGTATGATCCTCTTGCTTTGAGCCATAAACCCAAACTGAATCAGTTAATTCTTAAGTTGAAACAGCTAGCGGTTTTCTCAAGAGCTTAAAGAGCTGAATGTGTCAGACAAATCTCTGCTGTACTCAAAATTTTCAGTGGACTTCACTTTCTTTCTCTCCTTTCCCTTGATCTTCCAATCTTGCAATTACAATCCTGTGACTTTATTAATCCTATTCTGATAGCATTTCTTTTTCTGTGAGGGCTGTAATCCACTGTGCCATTAAAAAAAAGATTACATCACAATAATAAACATTGATCCTATAGCCAATTATAACAATATCTCAGTGCAAAGTAGTTAAGATGTGGAGATGCTGCCATTAGACTGGGGTAAGCACAGTAAGAAGTCTCACAATACCAAGTTAAAGTCCAACAGGTTTACTTGGCAACAAAGCCACAAGCTTTCAGAGCACTGCTCTTTCATCAGGTGAGTGGGAGTTGTGTTCACAAACAAAGCATATATAGACACAAACTCAATTTACAAGATAATGATTGGAATGTGAATCTTTACAGGTAATCAAGTCTTAAAGATACATACAATGTGAATGGAGAGAGGGTTAAGCATAGGTTAAAGAGATGTGTATTGTCTCCAGCCAGGACAGTTGGTGAGATTTTGCAAGTCCAGGCAAATCGTGGGGTAAACAGATAATGTGACATGAATCCAAGATCCCATTTGAAGCCATCCTCATGTATGTGAAACCTGGCTATCAGTTTCTGCTCAGTGATTCTGTATTGTCGTGTGTCATGAAGGCCACCTTGGAGAATGCTCACCCGCAAATCAGAGGCTTAATGCCTGTGACTACGAAATTGCGAAAAATTTGCCAAACTCTTATGATGTAAATACAGACCTGCTTTAAAGTTTGACTCTCAGTACAGATTCAATTCATCACTTGTGAGTTTGTAGTGAACTTGAGCAGCATATTTAATAATAAAATCCAATGCAAAGTAATTTCATCGCACATTTGCTGTCAAAGATCTCTGTTAACCCATTATACTTCCATTTAATTGTGGTTCATGTCAGGAATCTAACTATCTCAGATCAAATTTCTGCTATGAATTTAGTTGTTGTTTTAAATATCTTTATAAAGGTTATTGAACTCTAAATCATTCAGATAGAGCCCTTTCACTTTTTCTGTTATTGATTTGATAGCCATTTCAATAGGTCTGCCTGACTTCTGGCACTTCTGAGTGAAAGAAACAAAGGAAAAACATAGAGTGGCACAATGCACAGTAATTAGCACTGCTGCCTCATTGCTCGAAGGAGCTGGGTCAAAGATTTTCAGGTATACTTTTACAACAAATCTGCTTCATCCTGGACCATAACGTCTTTAACTTCAACAACCAGTTCTTCATCCAGACACACGAAACAGCATTGGGGACCAAATTCGCAGCTCAATATGCCAACATCTTCATGAACAGGTTCAAACAAGACCTCTTTACCGTATAAGATCTTCAACCGATGCTATACACTACAGACATCGATGACATTTTCTTCCTTTGGACTCATGGCAAACAATCACTGAAACAATTACATGATGACATCAATAAGTTCCACCCCATATCAGACTCAACATGGACTACTCTTCAGAATTGGTTTCTTTCTTGGACACACACATCTCCATTAAGGGTCGTCACCTTAGCACTTCAGAGTATCGCAAGCCCACAGATAACCTCACGGTGCTTCACTTCTCCAGCTTCGACCCTAACCACATTAAAGAAGCGATCCCCTACAGGTAAGCCCTCCGTATACACAGGATCTTCTCAGATGAGGAGGATCGCAGCAGACACCTCCAGATGCTGAAAGATGCCCTCATCAAAATAAGATATGGCATTCGATTCATCAATTGACAGTTCTGACCCGCTACGATGAAAAGCCACACTGGTCTCCTCAGAAGACAAACATGGGACACGGTGGACAGAGTACCCTCCCCGGATCAGAGAAGCTACGACATCTTCTCCAGAGCCTTCAACATGTCATCAGTGAAGACGAACATCTTGCTAAGGCCGTCCCCACATCTCCACTTCTTACCTTCAAACAACTGCAAAACCTCAAATAGACCATTGTCCGCAGCAAACTACCCAGCCTTTAGGAAAACAGTAACCATGACACCATATAACCCTACCACAGCAATGTCTGCAAGATATGCCAGATTATCAATACGGATGCCATCATCTCACATGAGAACACCATCCACCAGGTACACGGTACGTATTCTTGCAATTTGGCCAATGTTATCTACCTGATATGCTGCAGGAAAGGATGTCCCGAGGCATGGTACATCAGGGAGACCATGCAGACACGGATGAATGAACACTACTTGACACTCACCAGGTAGGAGTGTCTCTTCCTGTCGGGAACACGTGCCTTAGCAAGATGTTCGTCTTCACTGATGACATGTTGAAGGCTCTGGAGAAGATGTCGTAGCTTCTCTGATCCGGGGAGGGTACTCTGTCCACCGTGTCCCATGTTTGTCTTCTGAGGAGACCAGTGTGGCTTTTCATCGTAGCGGGTCAGAACTGTCAATTGATGAATCGAATGCCATATCTTATTTTGATGAGGGCATCTTTCAGCATCTGGAGGTGTCTGCTGCGATCCTCCTCATCTGAGAAGATCCTGTGTATACGGAGGGCTTACCTGTAGGGGATCGCTTCTTTAATGTGGTTAGGGTCGAAGCTGGAGAAGTGAAGCACCGTGAGGTTATCTGTGGGCTTGCGATACTCTGAAGTGCTAAGGTGACGACCCTTAATGGAGATGTGTGTGTCCAAGAAAGAAACCAATTCTGAAGAGTAGTCCATGTTGAGTCTGATATGGGGTGGAACTTATTGATGTCATCATGTAATTGTTTCAGTGATTATTTGCCATGAGTCCAAAGGAAGAAAATGTCATCGATGTCTGTAGTGTATAGCATCGGTTGAAGATCTTATGCGGTAAAGAGGTCTTGTTTGAACCTGTTCATGAAGATGTTGGCATATTGAGCTGCAAATTTGGTCCCCAATGCTGTTTCGTGTGTCTGGATGAAGAACTGGTTGTTGAAGTTAAAGACGTTATGGTCCAGGATGAAGCAGATTTGTTGTAAAAGTATACCTGAAGATCTTTGACCCAGCTCCTTCGAGCAATGAGGCAGCAGTGCTAATTACTGTGCATTGTGCCACTCTATGTTTTTCCTTTGTTTCTTTCACTCAGAAGTGCCCGAAGTCAGGCAGACCTATTGAAATGGCTATCAAATCAATAACAGAAAAAGTGAAAGGGCTCTATCTGAATGATTTAGAGTTCAATAACCTTTATAAAGATATTTAAAACAACAACTAAATTCATAGCAGAAATTTGATCTGAGATAGTTAGATTCCTGACATGAACCACAATTAAATGGAAGTATAATGGGTTAACAGAGATCTTTGACAGCAAATGTGCGATGAAATCACTTTGCATTGGATTTTATTATTAAATATGCTGCTCAAGTTCACTACAAACTCACAAGTGATAAATTGAATCTGTACTGAGAGTCAAACTTTAAAGCTGGTCTGTATTTACATCATAAGAGTTTGGCAAATTTTTCGCAATTTACAAGAAGAAAGGCTTACTTGAACATGACGCAATTATGATGAAACTGAGATTTAGCTTTTCTTTATCTCAAACAAAAATAGTAGCTATGTACTTTATGACCTCTCAATTCCATGCTGCTGAGATGGACTAAAACTTTCACATCAATAAGTCAGTTTGTATAACATTTCATTGCGTTCTTAGACTGTTCAATAAATGATGCTCCCTTGAAGTTAATACTCAATTCCTTCATGATTAGCAAACTTCTTTCATTACTAGCAGTATATTTTGGATGCCATGCAGCAACTCACCAAACTAACTTCATCACCACTTCCAAGCTCCACAATATCTACCCCCTCAAAGTAGGACAAAAGCAGCATCATATTGAGAATGTCATGACGTATAATTTTCCATTCAAGACAGATACTTTCCTGATTTGGATATATGCCTGCCATTTGTCACTTGCCTGACAAACTGGAATTCTTTCCCTATGATCACTATGATCCCTATGGTGGATCCCTATGATCCACATCCTAAGAACAATTTTCTAAAATAAGTTATCATTTTTGCTGATGTACGAGATAGATTATAGAAGCTTCTCATCTTGCACTCATCAGGACAAATCAAAGTATTCCAAATTTCAAATAATTGCAACAATACTACAAGGCAAAAAGATGCTAACTGATCATAAAACATAGGAGGAAAATTAGGCTGTTCAGCCCATTGAATTTGCTCTGCCATTCAATCATGGCTGATAAGATTTTCAACACTATTCTTCCACTTTTTCTTCATAATCTTTGATCCCTTTATTGATCAAGAACCTCTGTCTTAAATATAATCAAATGACCTGGCCTCCACAGCCTTCTGTGGCACTGAATTCCATAGATTCAGCACTCTCTGCCTGAAGAAATTCCTCCTCACCTTAATTCCAAAGGGTTGTTTCTTTACTTTGAGGCTGTGTCCATGGATACTAGTCTCTCCAATGAATGGAAACATCCTTTCTGCATCCATTCTATCCAGGCCTTTCATTATTCTATAGGTTCCCATTCCTCTAAACTCCATTGAGTACAGACCCAGAGTCCTCAGATGCTTCTCATAAATTAAACTTTTCATTCCCAGGAGTATTCTCATGAATCTCTTTTGAACCCTCTCCAAGCCCATCCTTCCTGAGATGCAGGGCCCCAAAATGGACATGTTGGAAAGTTGACTATAATTGATTTAGGTGTTGCTATGAAGAAAGCAATTGGGTATTAGAAATTTCACAAGTTCCCAAGTAATTAAAAAAAGTGAAGAGGCTGTTAGTTCAGTTTGAGTGACAGCTCAAAGAGGCTATTAAAGGATTAGGTGTCTGCAATGTAAGGTTATGAATGCAAATGTATGTTTCTATAAGGGATCAAGTATCTGAGGGGGTTTAAATATATTTAATGGGCTTTCTTGAATGGGGGTGCTTTTCATACATTAAAGTTTGTACTAGATATTTAGAATTTCATTTTATTTCATCTCAGTATTACTTCATGGTGGGTATTGGATGATTGGCATTGGGGCCATAAGGGTAAAGCATAGCAGTAGGGGAACATGAGTTGAAACTAAATTGGCAACAGGACTATCAGGAGCAATGGATGTAGCTGGGGGGAAAGTTAACAGGGGTTAGCCTGTATGGTATGAGGAGTGGGTGGGAAGATGATGGTGTTTGAAGGTGAGCGACAATATTTAAGGGAAAAACTGGAATGATGTCCCAGAGAATTGAGTGGGCTTTTTAACCAGCCTATTTCAGCACTCCAAAACCTTTGCAGTCACTTCTGAGCTGGTGGGTCCAATTCAACCCACCAATGCAATTCTCCCACCTCTGACATCCAGAATGACAATCCCACCATTCAGGGCAATTTTTACTGAGGGGGATAATTTCACAGCTCACAGCACTCACCTGAGAAGTGAAAATTCAGACCACTGGTTGATCTGGTGTGCCAATGCAGCCCATGTACTTGGCATTGTACCAATACTGAAATTCAAACAAAACACTGCTCTATTATATAGAGGGCAGAAGGTCTCTTAGGAATGACGTAGCATTCTGTTAGTGGAAAATACCACTTATATAGCTACTGCACAGTGGTAGCATAAAATGGATTACTCAAGCTGTTTTTTTTTTTTTTAGATATTTTGCCTCTCTAAGTATTCCCTACTGCTTTCTTGGTCAATCACAGTTGACCTGCTAACCAGTTAACAGCCTTTTCTCCTGTAGTATAAATTGTTGTGATTGACTAAAAGTTGCATTCTTGCATTTGTCCTGACGAATACAAACAAAAAGCTCCAGTAACATGACTCTTTTCAAGCAATATTCAAAGTTCTGTGCTGCCAAGAGACTGTAAGTGACATCATTATTCAGAGAAATATACATTCATGAATCCCGCCTGTGCAGTACTTACAGTACAGAGGGTCTCAAATGTGTTAGGCACAACAAATGATCCATCAAGACCAAAAAGGAATATAGATGCATAAGACAGCATTCCCCCAAGGATAATAAGGTTGTTCATATAGGGGCTAGACATCTTTATCAACCTGCAGAAAAGAACAGACAATTGGCAACTTTAGTTCTGACAGGGTTATTTTTTTGGTTCTTGAAGTAAAGAGTGATCTTTGTTATACAACGAATGATCATGATGTGGCTACTTTGTTTTAGTAATTCATGAAGAACTTCTAAAATAAATGTGCAATAATGAGATGGAAAGCTACCAGATCTGACTAAGTTTGCTGTTATAAAATAACAATGTGATGTACATTTTGGAAAATAAAACATAAATAGAGACTTAGAAGAACTTTCAGCTTCCAAATGATCACAAGAATTAAATCGAGAGTAAATAACTACTGTAATATAAAAGCAAAATACTGCAGATGCTGGAATCTGAAAGAAAAAAAAGCTGGAAAATTCCAGCAGGACTAAAAGTATCTGCGGTAGAGATTAGAGCCAATGTTTCGAGTCTAGATGATCCTTTGTTAGGGTTCTATTCTTCATTGCCATATTTTTCAGAGCTTTGATAAAGATGTTCCTGGAGGCAGGTCCCATTTCATCACACAGGTGGAGGGGGCTCTGAGAGAGCCCACTCTACCAGTAACATCAGCCTTCCAGAGAAAACTGCAGCCTGAACAACACAAAGTAAAAGCAAAAAAGCCCTCCATGGACATGGAGACTATCCCACCCTCTCCCCAAGGGTACAGGAATCCCCACCACAGACACAGGGAATGCTACCATTCTCCTCCCATTGTAAACATGGGGAAACACCCCCCCAATCCATGGACACAGGGAAACCCCCACCTCCCACACAGATCCCACAGACACAGTGAAATTCCCCTCAAGGATCTCCTCAGAGGAGACCACCACGGTAGTACCCTGGCAATGCCCAGAGGCTGTGAATGGAGGCAGTGCCACAGCACTGCCAGATTACTGCCCAGGAATGTTCTCCCTTCCAGGGGTTATATTGTGTGCCCCCAGCATGGTCCCTCTGTGCAGTCGTCATTGCATCAGACCTGTTGTAAACCTTGCCAGCCTCAGGTCAGTGAGGGTGTAAATTCAAATGCAGAAGGGGTGGTAGGGTGATACAGCAGGGGAGTCCACAAATGACATTGTAAGGTATTTAATTCAGGCTCCCAACCTTTCTGAGCATGAAACATGTTATGTCTCTGGTAGAGGGTGGGGACTGTCACATCACAAAATCTTGTGGCTAAGATTCTCGTTTTTTTTTTGACTCTCCTGAGATTTTGCACCACATCATCATTTGTACCTATATCTGTCACAAGCGCAAAATCCTGGCTCAAGTCTTTTATTTATTTATGAGATATGGGCATGTTGGCTAGGCCAGCATTTATTGCGCATTCCTAGCTGCCATTGTGAATGTGATAACGATCTGCCTTCTTGAACTACTGCAGTCCCTGAGGTGTAGGAACATCTACTGTGCTGTTAGGCAGGCAGTTCCAGTATTTTGACCTAGTGACAGTGCATGGTGATATCTTTCCAAGTCAGGATGGTGGATGGCCTAGAAGGAGATTTCTGAGTGAGTGTTCCCAGATATCTGCTGTCCTTGGCTTTCTAGGTCAGCGGTAGATAACCTATAGGCTGGGGGCCATATACAACCCATCTGTGTTCTAAATGCAGTCTGCAAGACATTTTGTTGACCATTGTCCATATGTAGGATTGCCACATTCTACTGATTTCCATCTGCATAACTTTTTTCTTACTAGTATAACTGAAGTGTTATGTATATAAAGCATGTGAAATGAGATGCATGCTGATTGCACACAACATGGACTGTGCGAGCCATGCACTCCCTCTGTGTACAAAGTGTAAATATTTATTTTATTTTTACCATTTGAATTTGATGGCAATTCTATTAACACATAAATGATTATGCATTTTCTATAACTCAGTATTGAAGTATTCGGCATGTATTACATGCATTTAATCATATTTATGGGATCATGGATCATGAAAAACCCTGATTTCAATCTTGAGATGAGGGAGGGCCACATTTGTGACCCACTCAGTAGCCTCAGTTGTTCCATCACTTTTTGACGGTAGTGGTCATGGGTTTGGAAGATATTGTCTAAGGAACATTGCTGAGTTCCTTCAGTAAATCTTGTAGCCTTGTAGATAGTAACAGTACTGCCACTATTTGTCAGTGGTGAAGGGAGTGAATGTTCTTGAAGGGGTACCACTTTAGCAGGCTACTTTGTCTTGGACAGTATTGAGTTTCTTGAGTGCTGTTGGAACTGCACTCATCCAGGCAATTGGAGAATATTCCTTCACACTCCTGACTGTGCTTGTAAATGGTCTATGAACTTAGGGGAGTCAGGTGGAGAGTTACCCATCAGAGAAATCCTGGCCTCTGACCTGCTCTTGTAGCCAATGTATTTATTTGGCTAGTCCAGTTCAGTTTCTAGTCAATGATAACCCCCTCAAGATGTTGATAGTGAGGGATTCAGCAATGCCAATGCCATCGAAAATCAAGGGCTGATGGTTACATTCTTTCTTATCTGAGGTAGTTATTGCCTGGCATACTTGTCACCCACAAGTCTAGATATTGTTCAGATTTGGCTGCCTTTTGACATTGACTGCTTCAGTATCTGAGAAGTTGTAAATGGTGCTGAACATTGAGCAGTTATCAGCGAACATTCCCACTTCTGACTTATGATGGAAGAAAGGTTACTGATGAAACAACTGAAAATGGTTAGGCTTAGGATCTGGGGAATTCTGGCAGTGATGTTCTGGAATTGAGATGACCTCTAACCACCACACCAGCTTCCATTGTGCCACATATGACACCAACCAGCAGAGGGTTTCTCTCTGATTTCTGATTGACTGCAGATTTGTTAGTGCTCCTTGATGCAACACTTGAGCAAATGTTCCTTGATATCAAGGGCATTCACTCTCCTCAAATTCAACATTTTTGTCCATATTTGAACCTAGACTATAATGAAGTCAGGAGCTGAATAACCCTGATGGAATCTAAACTCAGCATCAGTGAACACATTATTGCTAAGCAAGTGCCACTTGATAGCATTGTTGATGACCCCCCACTCCTATCACTTTACTGATGATTGAAAGTAGACTGATGGGTCAGTAATTGGCTGGTTAGATTTGTTTTACCTGGGTAATCTTCCACATAGATGCTTGGCATGAATGTCATTTGTCACCCATAAGCCTAGATATTGTTTAGATTTGGCTGCTTTATTGACTGCTTCATTATCTGAGGAGTATGGTTCTCTTGCTGGAATATTGTCAGGGCCCATAGCCTTTGCAGTATTCAGTACCTTCAGCTACTTCTTGCTATCATGTGGAGTGAATCGAATTGGCTAAAACTGACATACATGATGGTGAGGATGGATCATCCATTCAGCACTTCTGGCTGAAGATAATCACAAATGCCTTTTCCATCACATCAATGTCCTGGGTTCCCCTGTCATTAAGGACGGGATTTTTGTCAAACTTCTTCCTCCTGTGAATTAACCCTGCTACCTGACAGCTCTAGGGACCTAGATCTCATTGCCGGCTCAAGTCACTCTCTGTTGGGATTTGCATGTTCTCCCCATGTTTGTGTGGGTTTCCCCCTGTGCTCCAGTTTCTTCCCACAGTCCAAACATGTGCAGGTTAGGTTGATTGACCATGCTAAATTGCTCATAGTGTCCTGGGATGTGTAGGTTATAGGGATTAATGAGGTAAATGTGTGCAAGAGTGGGATAGGACCTGGGGTAGGATTACTGTCAGTGCAGACTCAATGGGCTGATTGGCACTGTAGAGTTTGTATGGTTCTATGATTCATTCACCATTCACAATTGGATGTGGCAGGACTTTAGAGCTTGGAATTGAACTGTCAATTATGGAATTGCTTAACTCTGTCAATTATTTCCTAGGCCCCTGTTGTAGCTTCACCAGATTGACACCTCAGTTTTAGGTGTGCCTGGTGTTGCTCTAGGTATATCTTCCTGCACTTTCATTGAACCAGGGTTGATCCCCTACTTTGATAGTTTTTGAAGAAGGGGTTGGCAGTGGGGAGAACAAGGTAAAATGGGAGTTAGGCCTGCCATCCCCAGAAATAGTTTGGAGGCAACACAGGAATAGGCAGGTTCAGAGGTCAGCTGGGCAAAAAGGCTCGCCAAGAAAACCAAGAAAACTCTCAAGCCCTCACCCTCCTCCAAACACTCCTACATATTCCCCATGCCCCAACTGTGCCAATTCTTGCCACTCCATGCTCTTCTACTCACCCCAATGGCACCTAATACTCTATGGTCCTCCAAGTAACTCCATGTCCCCTGATAGCCCCAATGCCAACTTAGTTTCAACATATGTCACCCCTTGCCTCCCACCTACTACGTTTTGCCCATACACCTAACATGCCAACTCAGAATTTATGCTGAGATTAAATATAGTTGATAAAAGCCTACTTATTATATTTAAATTCCTTCAATCCCTGAAAGTAATAAGCATTTATGTTCATAGACCTACTTCAAAGATGATGTAAGCACGTGGAGCTGCAATTGAACTGTGAAATGACAGGCACCCTACTGTGGTAACGATAAATTGTAATATCAGTCATGCAGCATGAATCCAGTAATAGTAGCTCTCAGGTTAATGTCAGCAGGCAGAACAAAATAGCAAGCACTGATTTTTCTTCATACTGCAGACAGTTTTTTTAAATATTTAAAGGGCAGGTGATTTAAATACCTTGGCAGCTTAATAGCTCTTTTTGACAGTGCTCATTGACAGTCCCAATGATCTTTCCAGATCCAATAAGTTTTAAAGTTTATTTATTAGTGTCACAAGCAGAATAACATTAACACTGTAATGAAGTTACAGTGAAAATACTCTAGTCACTATGTTTGGGTACACTAAGGGAGGATTTAGAATGGCCAATGCACCTAAACAGCACATCTTTCACGTTGTGGGAGGAAACCAGAGCAACTGGAGGAAACCCGAGCAACTGGAGGAAACCCATGCAGATACAGGGAGAACGTGCAGACTCCACACAGACAGTGACCAAGCCAACAATTGAATCTGGGTTCTTGGCACTGTGAAGGAGCAATGCTAACAACTGTGCCAATCATTTGCTGATCTACCAGTTGATCCACTTTTTACATACATTCATGTTTACTTTGATATATCCCAAAAGGCACTTCACTTCTCCCACAGAAGATCTTACCTCCCCCAAAAGTGTCCTGGGATCATATCTAAAAGGGTCTAAAAGAATTTAAAAAAATCTGATGAGTTTAAAACTTCTCCTACCAGTTCTAATGTGCATACACCCTAATTCCCGTTCCCTGCTTGTAAAAATCAAATCAGACTAAAGGCATCTGCATTTTAATATATGAGCTGCCTTTGTGAATCATGTTGTGCAAAGTTCAACCTACTCTTGTTCCCCTTATAAAAATGATAGTGGCTGGGACTTCCAGATTCAGGCCTTTGGGAGTGTTTTTCATCAAGACAGAGAGCGTTTCTGTTTTTTGTGAAAATTCAGTTTATAATCTTAAAAGCAAAATCAAGCCATTTGGACAAGAAGTTAGAAAATACCTGTTCTAAAAAAGGGTGATAGAGGGTGGACATCTGTTCCACAAAAAGCAATATATGCTCGCTCAATCTGAACTTGATAGATTTTTTGCTAGCCCAGGATAGAAAAAGTATGGAACCAAGGAATTTAAATATATTTTAGCCATGATCTCACTGAATAATGAAACAGACTCGAGAGGCTTAATGGTCTAGTCCTCCCCAGAGACACAAGAAACTGATACGAATAAATGCATTTTGGGCACCTTTTTGGTTTGTAAAATGAAACTGATCAGTGATGTAATGTGGTTCAGTTTTTCAGCAAAACTTTTAAGCCTTCAACTATAGTTTTGAAACCTAACAATCAAGTTTTAAAGAAGATGCGTTCAATATGAATGAATGATGTAAAATAAATATTTCAGAAGCGGATGGTTAAATTTGACATGGTGGCAATTGTGAGACTTGCATATCCAAAATCATTAACTTAATTGAAAGGCAGTAGAGCTCTTCAACTTTATATAATACTACTTATTAACCTATTGCTTTAGAGTCGGAAAGTAACAGCTTGTATTGCCTGGTCAGAAAATATAATTACCTTCCTTATTCATTTATGGGATGTGGGCATTGCTGGCTGGGCTAGTATTTATTGCCCTTCTCTAATTATAGTTGAACTGAGATCATTAAGAGTCAATCACATTGCTGTGGTTGCCGTGCTTGGGCTAAATCAGTTTACAGTAGCAGATTTCCTTCCCTACAGGACATTGGTTTTTTATGACCATCGACAATGACTTCATAGGCATTATTAGACCTTTAATTTTAGCTTTTTTTTATTGAATTCAAATTTCACCATGGTGGGATTCAAACCTGGATCCTCATAGTGTTACCCTGACTCTTTGCATTACTAATCCAGTGTTAATACCGCCAAATGACTGAATTCTCCTAAGTGTTCTTCTTAACTGCCACAATGCTCAAAACTGCATCAAATGCAAAGTATCACAACATTTTTTGAGGTGGGAAAGATGTCTCATTAACTCCTTAGAAAATGAATGTTTTCCCATATGCATTTGACTTTCTTCTCAGAAATGCCCAGTGGCATCATGTTTGATTAGTTGCTTTTAAATTGGAATTGCAGTAATCAATTTGATAACTGGTCTGAATATTATCTTACTGTGCTTTCTTTTGTTCATTTTTTTCCTCTTGCTCCCCAGAGTATCTATTATGCTTCATGCCAGGCCAACAGAATGGATCTAGCAACTTCCCTAATGATTATGGTAATGAATGAATATTTTCCCATTCATTTACCTCAATAATGCTACGAAGATCTGGATTTAAATACCCACTTTACACTTGGGCTATCAAGCTGTGAAATGCTACACAAACTCTTCATTATTGACCTTAACAAGCACCAATTAAATTTTGAGTAATAATCAGAGAAGTGTTCTTGCTTTCCAAATTCTTACTATGTTTTAATGAACAGCCACAATTGTGATAAATTTATTAAAATCGGGAATCTTGCCCACTTAATTACTTGTATTAACATCATACAAAATTTCATTTCCATATATTATTATTTAGCAGAATTTATTTTTAAAGTTGGCATTTTCCAATGTCATTTAATGTCTTGACTGTTTCCATTGGTAAAAGCTGAAGATTGATCTTAGATGAATTGTTGACATACAATATGAATTCAAGGTCACTCAGCAGTAATCAAAAAGAAGTCTGAAGCCTATTGTATCAAATGTTTTCTCTTTAACCATGTAAATTTACATTAATGCACTGTACTACATTCTTATATCATTAATTTATTTCTTGATATTGTGCCACATGTGACTGAGTTGGCTCACTGGCAGCATTTAACACACAGCAGGATAAGTCAACTATGCAGCAAACTGCCAAACTCATATTTATTCATCATGAATTATCATAGAATATTATAAACCAGAAGGAGCGCATTTTGCTTGTCGTACCTACACAAGTCTCTGAATGTACTATCTTGTAAATTCATTTGTGAGATGTGGGCTTTGCTGGCATGGCTGCCACTTAAGCTTATGCCCACTTGAGATTGAGGTGATAGGGCCATCCTTTAAATGCAACTGGATAGCTTGCTCGGCAAATCCAGCAGGCAATTGACAATTGGCTACCTAGGGTGAGGTTTTGAATCACAAAAAGCCCAGAGTGGGTAAGCATGGCAAGTTTTCTTTTCCAAAGAACATCAACGGACTGTTTTTTTTATGGCAAATCAGCCAGCCTTGCAGTCGCTTTTCAGATTTCAAAACTGGAATTTAAATTCACAACATGCAACATTGTTTCTAAAAGCATTTGCCCGGTCTCCTACTGTAGTTATGACAGTTTATCAAGAAAACCATCATGAAATTTCAGAGCCATGACTTTAACAACATTTTTGATTATACATGTCAGTTGTCAAAGAAGAATAGCCGTCAAATAAAGGTTAAAATGGCAGCTTCATTGCAAGCACAATTTGTTCTAATTTTCTGTATTCGTAACTGTTATTTTATGTCACTTAAGCTGAATGTGAAAAACTGCTGTTGTGGTGTGATAGTCTGATGGCATAGCATGTTAGTATACTCGCATACAGTGCCATGCAGCAACAGGATGCGAGCTTTTTTGGCCATCTGGAAGCAATGGAACATGAAAATAAGGATACAAGAAAATACCAAAGGACAAGGTTAGAAACTACAATAAACACTGGAACAAAAATGTTACAGACAAATGGATCAACAACACAATAGTAATGGGATTTCTCAAAATTACTTATGATAATGGAGAAGCATAGAATATGACAGCAAAAACAAAATCATCATATCCACCATAAGACCTAGGAATGGAAATAGGCCGTTCAGTCCATCAAGTCTGCTCATTCAGACTGAATAACATAATTCAGTCAAATCACGTCTGATCTGATATGATAATCCTGAACTCCACTTTCCCAACTTGGAAATGTGGTGTGGTGGCCATTACCGACTCTTGGATGTCTCAGGGACAGGACAGGATACTTCAAGTGCCGGGTTTCAGAAGGGACAGAGAGGCAAGCAAAAAAGGTGAGGAAGTGGCACTGTTGATCAGGGATGGTGTCATGTATAGAGAAAGTGGATGCCATGAAGGGATTGTCTATGGAGTCTCTGTGGGTAGAAGTTTGGAACAGGGAGGGGTCAATAACTTTACTGAGTGTTTTCTACAGCCGCCCAATAGTAACAGGGTTGTTGAGGAGCAGGTAGGGAAACAGATCCTGGAGAGATGTAATAATAAGAGTTGTCGTGATGGGAGACTTTGATTTCCCAAATATCAATTGGAATAACCGTAGGATAAGGGGTTTCAATGGGGACAACTTTGTTAGGTGTGTTCAGAAGGGTTCCCTGACACAGTATATAGATAAGCCTACAAGAAGAGAGGTTGTACTCGATCTGGTATTGGATAATGAACTTGGACAAGTGTCAGATCTCTCATTTGGAGAGCATTTTGGGGATAGTGATCATAACTCTACCTCCTTTGTCCTAGCATTGGAGAGGGATAAGATCAGGCAGGCTAGGAAAGTGTTTATCTGGAGTAAGGGGTAATATAAAGCCATCAGGCAGAAAATTAGAGACATAAATTGGAAGTAGGTATTCTCAGAGAAATGTATCGAAGGTGGCAGATTTTCAAGGAATGTTTGTCTGGATTCTGCACGACACTGTTCCGATGAGACAGGGAGGTTATGGTAGGTTACAGGAACCATACTGCACAAAAGTTATAACGAATCTAGTCAAAAAGAAAAGCATACAAAAGGTTCAGGGAGCTAGGTAATGTTAGGGATCTAAAGGAGTATAAGGGTTGTAGAAAGGAACTTAAGAAGGAAATTAGGACAGCCAGAAGAGGTCATGAGCAGGCCTTGGCAGGTAAGATTAAGGAAAACCCTAAGGCTTTCTACAAATATGTGAAGAATAAAAAGGATGAGATGCGAAGGAATAAGACATATAAAATGTGACGGTGGGAAAGTTTCTATAGAACCGATAGAAATAGCAGAGGTGCTCAATGAATACTTCGGTATTTATAGTGGGAAAAGATCTTGGTGGTTGTAGTGCGGGTTTGCAGTGGACTGAAAACTTTGCGTGTGTGGACATTAAGAAAGAACATGTGTTAGAGCTTTTGAATAGCATCAAGATAGATAGATAAGTTACCGGGACCGGATGGGATGTACCCCAGGTTACTGAGTGTCCCAAGAATCTGTTCTGGGACCCTTGCTGTTTGTGACTTTTATAAATGACCTGGATGAGGAAGTGGTGGGATGGGTTGGTAAGTTTGCCAATGACACAAAAGTTGGAGATGTTGTGGATAGTTTGGAGGGATGTCAGAAATTGCAGCGTGACATAGATAAGATGCAAGATTGGGCAGAGAAGTGGCAGATGGACTTCAACACATAAATGTGTAGTGGTACATTTTGCAGGTCAAATGGAATGAAGGGATATAATATTAAGGGTAAGACTCATTAGAAGGATCTTGGGGTGGTGGGTCACCTCCAAAGTGGTGAGAGGTGGGCCCAGCATGGATCGAGAGATTTAGAACATAGAACATTACAGCGCAGAACAGGCCCTTCGGCCTTCGATGTTGCGCCGACCAATTAGGAAAAAGCAATGACCCTCTAACCTAAACCATTCCCTTTTCGTCCATAAACTTATCTACTAACCTCTTAAACGCCACCAAACTTGGCGCATCTACAACTGCAGCAGGCAGGGCATTCCATACCCTTACCACCCTCTGGGTAAAGAACCTACCTCTGACATCCGTCCTATAACTACCACCCCTTAATTTAAAGCTATGTCCCCTCGTGCTAGCTTTCTCCATCCTAGGAAAAAGGCTATCACTGTCCACCCTATCTAAACCTCTAATCATCTTATATGTTTCAATAAGGTCTCCTCTTAGCCGCCTTCTTTCTAATGAAAACAACCTCAAATCCCTCAGCCTCTCTTCATAAGACCTGCCCTCCATACCAGGCAACATCCTGGTAAACCTCCTCTGTACCCTCTCCAATGCCTCCACATCTTTCTTATAATGTGGGGACCAGAACTGCACACAATACTCCAAGTGCGGCCGCACTAGAGTTTTGTACAGTTGCAACATGACGTTGCGGCTCCGAAATTCAATCCCCCTACCAATAAAAGCTAAGACTCCATATGCCTTCTTAACAACCTTATCGACTTGACTGCCTACTTTCAGGGATCTATGCACATATACACCAAGATCCCTCTGTTCATCAACACTATTAAGAATCCTACCATTAGCCCTATACTCTACACATTTATTATTCCTGCCATAGTGCATTACCTCACACTTTTCCACATTAAACTCCATTTGCCACCTCTCGGCCCAGCTCTGCAACTTGTCCAAGTCTCTCTGCAAACTATAACACCCCTCTTCACTATCTACCACTCCACCGACTTTAGTGTCATCTGCAAATTTACTAATCCATCCTTCAATACCCTCATCCAGATCATTTATAAAAATTACAAACAGCAGGGGCCCCAAAACAGACCCCTGAGGTACACCACTTGTCACCGAACTCCACGATGAATATCTCCCATCAACCACCACCCTCTGTCTTCTATCTGCTAGCCAATTCCTAATCCAATTAGCTAAATCACCCTCTATCCCATACATCTGCATTTTCTGCAGAAGCCTTCCATGGGCCACCTTATCGAACGCCTTACTAAAGTCCATATATACCACATCAACTGCCTTACCCCCATCCACCTCTTTGGTCACTTTTTCAAAAAACTCAATAAGGTTAGTAAGGCACGACCTACCCTTCACAAAACCATGCTGACTATCCCCAATCAATTCATTTCTCTCTAAATAACTATAAATCCTATCCCTAATAATTCTCTCCAATACTTTGCCCACAACAGAAGTAAGACTCACTGGCCTATAATTCCCTGGAAGGTCTCTCTTCCCCTTCTTGAACAATGGGACCACATTCGTTATCCTCCAGATAGCATATAGATAGAACCTTTTGAGAAAAATCGGTCATCTATGGTGAAGTCCCTCTGCCTCAGAGAAGATGACAATTTTCAGGTGAGTATCCAAGCTTTAAATGTTGTCCAACTTTTAGCTAACTCTGGAATGGATGGTCCATCATGGGCTTTCCTATGAGAGAAAAATGCATTGATGCTGCCTAATCAAAGTCTACTCTACTGAGCCACTGAAAGCATGGAGTGGATTTTCAAGACAAAAGAAAAAAGCTACACAGATGGAAATGGCAGTATCTTGCACCAGCACCCAATACAGATATTCAGCAGCCAGATAGTCAGCTGCCAAGACTAAGTGGATGAGTAATGAACAGCAATATGCTCATTATGCCAGCCACTTTCACACTTGACACCCATTGATCAGAAGAACCCAAACTGTTGCCCTTAACATTTGCACACTGTCATGTTATAACTGTGTGACCAAGAGTGAGTAAACCAGAGGGCTATCAATAGTTGCAGAGCACAGCATATTACCTCTAAGTTAGAGCTGCAACATACATGGCACTAAATATTTCTGCAGTCATTTTCTTCACCACACCATATCCAGTAATGTTTAATGAATATAAACAAACAAAAAGTGAAATAAAGCATTACAATCTGAATGGCTCACAATCTTTTTTATCTTACATTTTTATAGAGAAGAGCTGTAGGAAAAGGAGTGGTTCCAGCTGCCCCAGGCCCTTCTGACCAGGACCTTCATAAATTGGTGGAAGATATCCAGAATAAGAGATCAGTTCCCCACCCTCTTGTGGCCATCATCCTCCTGCATCAACCAAAGTGGCCTGAATTCAAGTAGTGGTAATAGTGAGCACATCAGGAGATCATTACCACTCAAAGAATCAACATAAGAAAAAGTGCAATCACCTGGGCAGGTATTCTGTTCTAACAAGGTCAATTTTATACGTTACAGTGAAGGTGCAAGACATGGCTCAAAACTCTGCTTTGGCATTGAGGTTTGTATGTGTACACAGCTCATAAAAGTGCTCAGAGAATGATCTGAATGAGCAATATGATGCTCAGGGCACAACCATCCCATGGGACAGGAGGACATAAAGATTGTCAGCGTCTGAAAAGCTGTCTGTTAGCGGCAGTGAATTGCTGGTAACAGATCATAAAAGCTGCTGTAAAAATCACCTTGTTACATGGTGGTAATGGTGGAGGTCTTTGCTTAGCACAATGGGGTATTAGCATGAGAGGGAATGCAAAGGTGGGATAATATCATATGGATAGAATGATTGTGTTTTCACAATGAGAAGGGTTGCACCTATGCAACTCTTTCCATGTCTCACAGAGGTTCCAGCTCTGTTTATCACTGGCAAGCCCAGGTCAGATAATCTCCCACTAAGAGGAGACAGAGACATCCAAGAAGGCAGCTTCAAAAACTTTGGAGGGACACAGCCTGGAGTTGGAAGCATAGGATATAAGTCACCACATCAGAGTGCAGATGCAGATCTCAGATCTGCGCACAGACTCCCTTGGGTGAGGGAGACAAATCACAATGATGCTCCAGTTGGCAGGAACGTGAAACCTCAGGAATCATCTTTGGGGAAGAATATTTGGCCACTGTAGATATCTGGCAGTGTTCCCTAAGAAATTTGGAAGCTCTAGGGCTGCAAATGGAGAAGTCCATCATTGTCATGAGCTCCCTATCATCACAAGGGCTCAACATGAATTCTGACCATGTGAGAGACAGGCCTGTCTCCTAAGTGATATACAGAGCAACACTCGAGTGGATCAGAGAACATTTTATTGGTCAGGATAGGCTGCAAGTCTCCTTCCATAGTCTGAATCAGGCCACTCAGAGTATGAATGCTGATCTCCATGGAATACATGAGCAGTTATGTAATCTTAACAGATCAGTCACACACTGTTGGCACAGTGATCACTGAATGGACGACTGCCGTGCACCAAAAGCTGATCCCATCAACACAACCTGGAGGCCAATCAGGAACGTACAGATCACTAAGGAAGGTAATGCTACCAAAGGCTCCTCAATACTGTCATCTTTCTCCACCACCCCAGCCCTTCCGTGAGATTTCTTGTCTGATGCACATAAGCCTGCCCATGCACTGATGCAGACACTGCAATCTGGAGGAAGTTTCAATGGATGACCACACGACGAAACAGGTCATCAGACTCCTTATTGCTGTTAAGACAAAGAAGTGAACAGCCTGACTCCATCTCCTGTGAAGCAACACAGGGTGCACTTTGTTGGAGTGTACAAGAGCAAATGATGCCATCCATAATTAAATCTTTTATATTAAACATAGCATATTTGAATGCTTCTTTAATATATTCACTAACACATATGCATGATTCTATGTGTGTTTGTATGCTAGAGAACTCAAAAGAATGGTAACATTATTAAGGGTATTCTTCCAATAATAATGAGGGCATCATACTAAGATCTATCTTTACATGCCATTAACAGGATTAAGGATGCCAGTTGATTTGTGATATTTTGGAGGTCTGCACTGTATGACTTGACTGAGATGTTCTTCATATCTTTCATTGATCCATCCAAGCCTGACTTTTTGGGAGGCCCAATGATCAGAGTCCACAGGGATATTGCCCAGCTGGGCAACAGGCACATTTCAAGCATGGGTATTGGGTGCAAGGCATCCATACTACAATATTATACATTAGCCTAACTATAGGCTTCACTGTTTGAGCGCCCATATATCATGCAGGTAATATTGTTAATCTTCTGTGTCCACTCTTTTGGTTGCATTTGCATTATTGTTGTCACAGAATGTGCTTTGTGTGGTAAGGAAAAGTTTATAGAAGCCAGGCATGTTGCATGCAACAACAGAAACTGGACTACTGGCAGGACTGGACAGTACACAACTCCTTTCAAAGAGCTGCTGTGGCACAGTTATGCATTCCTCATTCACAAGATGCCTTATCCACATGTATGCTCCAACTTCCAATCCTATCAGCATGAATAAAGTTTGAATTCTGACACTGTATTACTCTCAGCATTATGGGCATTGTTTCTTTATGAACAGTTTGGTAAAATGATCCTAACAGATATCACTAAAATTGTGAATTTGGTCAGGTTAACAGATAGAAAATATTTTCACTTATGCGGAAGTCAAAAGCTAGGTATCATAAATAGACACCAATAAATCTAATAGGGAATTCTGGAGAAACTTATTTATCCAAAATTATAATGTGGTGGAACTCACTCTCACAAGGAGCAGTTGAGGCAAATAGCTTAATTGCAGTTCAGGGGAAGCAAGCTAAATGAGGATAAAAGAATAAGAGCATTTGCTGATGGAGCTAGTTAATAACGCAAGTTAAGCAGCATTGTAGACAGTGTAGATGATAGCATAAAATTATAAAAGGATATTGATAGATTAGGTGAATATACAGAACTGTGGCAAATGGATTTCAGTCTAAGTAAGTGTGCAGTATTCATTTTGGATTGAGAAAAAGATAAATCAGAGTATTTTCTAAATGGTGTAAAGTTAAATATAGTAAATGTCCAAAGGGACTTGGGAAGTCCAGGTGCATAGATAGTTAAAATGTCATGAACAGGTGGAGAAAAGAGTCAAGAAGGCTAATGGAATGCTGGCCTTTATGTTTAGAGGATTGGAGTATAAAGACACAGAGGTTATACTGCAGCTATGCAAAACCTTGGTTACACCTGGAGTACTGTGAGCCTTAGGGATCATATTAGGCCTTGGCAAGAGTGCAATGTAGTTTACAAGAATGATGCCTGGACTTTAGAGGTTTAATCATGAATCGAGATTCTTCTCCAGAGCTTGGGTTAAGTGATGATCTCATCGAAGTCTTCAAAATACTAACAGAAAAATACATGGTAGATAAAGACAAGCTATTTCCAGGCTTGAAGATTCCAGAATTAGGGGGCAAAATCTAAAAATTAGGGCCAAACCATTCAGGAGACATGTTAGAAAAAAACTACACCAAAAGAGTAGTAGAGGTTTGGAATTCTCTTCTACAAATGGAAGTTGATGCTTGATCAGCTGCTATCTTTAAATTGGAGATAGATAAATTTTTGTTAAGCAAAGTTATCAAGGGGCATGGATCAAAGGCAGATACATGAAGTTAGGTCACAGATCAGCCATGATTTCATTAAATAGTGGGATAGGAATGATGGAATGAGTGGCGGACTCCTGTTCTGATGTTTCTGTAAGAGAGGAGATTCTTGTGGAATATGAACTTTGGCTCAGAATAGTTGAGCCAAACAACTTACATCTGTGCTGTATGTGCTACAGAATTCTGTGCAGAAATGGTCCAAAAGTTTTTGAATTAACCTTTTTACTGAGCTTTTACATTTTCTGCTGAACAATGTCCAATGCCAGTAACCCCCGATGTTCATTAACATGGGTAGCCATTGAAGAAGCTCAATGCAAAGGCTGGAAAATGATAGGCAAGATGTTATTGCAAAACATAATATTCACACAAAATGCCCATCAGACCTGTGCACTGTATGTAAAAGAAGTAGAGTTCTGATAATAATCAGTCTCTATGATTGCTTCTGTATCTTGTAAAATATCACACGCAATGTATTGGATTTGGAAAATTGGTCTGCGGATTGCTCAAAATGACAGGAAAAGTCTTTGCACGCATGACAGATACAATATACTTCTCCAAACAAATAAAATGAAAGGAAGGTAGTGTGAATTTTGAATTGGGGTAGTGTGTGAATGAACAAGCATTTAGAGAAATAAACCTCAACTATCTACTGCAAATTATAATAAAACTGCTAAGAAATTATGCAGACTAAAGCTTACAAAACAGATGGAAGCAGAACAAAACAAGTGCCTGAAGGTAAAATTACCAACCATATTGGAGATAGGCAGCAGGGGACCTATGAAACAGAAACATTTAGCAATTTGGCTGAGCTATTAAAATGCTGGCCATTCCTAAGAAATGGCATTTCCCTTGGGTGACCTTTTACAGAAGTAAAATTTGATTTCTTACCTGCAAAACTAAAGCAGGTAACATGTAATAATAAAATACTGGAAATTACTATAATACTAAACATAGAGGTTTAAAATAAAATCAGTTGGAACCCTAATATTTGCCGCAGGTTGCTCAGATTCTGTGTCTTTCAGTTTTTTCCTTCTCAGCCCTCTTTGCTACATTGCATAAGAAAACAGAAATCATCAGGACTGGGAAAGGGTAACAATGTCAATTGGGATTGTCCCAAAGTTTAAAAATCTACCATAAAAATAGTTTATCTTTACTTCAGTTGCCTCAGTGTAATTTTAGTCAGAATAGTTTGATGAAGAATATATACTTTCAGTATAGGGCCATCCTTGGCAGAAATGTGCAATTTAAATACATTTCCTTTTGAGCTTCAAAAATAGCTGCTTACTCCATTACAAAATTATCTCCAGTGTATCTCAGTGCCCTATACAAATTAATATAAACTAAATATAGCTATTCCCATGCTGCACTAAGCTCTGCCCTCCCTGCATCTTATGGATTTTCAATAGATCCTTGATACCTAATGCGTCACATTTAAAATCCTCATCCTTATCTTCAAATCACTCACTTCAGCTTAGCCTTTCAACCTCATTATTCATCTTCAATCTTCTATCCTTTCATTCTTGCTTTATGTCCATTACTACTCCACTCACTCAACACAGCTGAAAGGATCTTAAGCTACAGCAAACCTACTCTCTGTGGCTCCTTCCCCAAGCTAATTTGATGTTTCATTTCTTTCCATCTTTGAAAGCCCACTCAACAATTTTTTTTGACCAGAAAAATTGTTAGTTAAGTCTCTTCATCACTCTCTTTATTCCTGTTTGTTTTTCGTTTCCCTTCTTCTCCTTCTCTAAAGTACTTGGAGACATTTTCTATATTAAACGGTTTTTGCCATCCTGCTCGTTGTTTCCCAACTAAATCAGTCAGATATAGGCCAAAACACAGAATCATCACAAATCAATTGCAGCGTGTTTCATTGGAACTGACAATTGCAAAGGGCTAGTTTATGGGATGAAGAAAGCTTTCAGCACCATTGAATATAGAGTAAATTCCAGCAAATGTGCTAGCTGTGGCTATGTTAGCACACTCATCCCTGAGTCACAAGGTTTTGGGTTCAAGACCCACACTAGGATTTGAGCACAAAATTCAAGGCTAACAATCAAGTGCAGTAACAATGGAGTGCTGTATTGTCAGAGGTGTTGTTGTTTTGGACGAGGCATTAAATGAGGGCTACAGCTGCTCCCTCGGATGGATAAAAAAGATCCCATGGCACAATTTCAAAGAAGCGCTTGGGAGTTCCCTAGCATCCTGACCAACATTTATCTCTCAATCACAATCATAAAAACAGGTTATCTGGTCATTGTCATGTTGCTGTTTATTTGTTAGTTAGTTTATCCATTAATCACAAGTAAGACTTACATGAACACTGCAATGAAGTTACTGTGAAATTTCTCTAGTTGCCACATTTTTCTCCCCCAGAAAGAACTTAAGTAAAATCCTTACTTCTGGTTTCGATTTTTGATGTTGAAGAAGAGAAAAGCACTGGACATGAACATTCCTAAGACAGTCAAAGCGGAAAGAATACTGTAGAGCGGTAAAGAAATCTTGCGCAGCTGTGGCTGTATAATAGTCCTGTCCTTTGGAGGTTCAACACCTGAAAACAGGAACAGAAATTCAACTTAAAATGATCAAAAATAATGTCCATTGAATTCCACGCTGAAGAATTTAGACAATTCATTAAATTAAATCACGAAAATCAAAAACACAGCAGTACTGGTTGCCTTGCCAACTTTGAAAGGCACCTTTTACTCATGCATCAACATCAAAAAGCACAAGCCATCATACTCTAGCTCTGACCAAGGATTCATTATTCAATTATGTCTTTAAAATTATATATTTCATTTTTTTTTTTTAGAAACAAACATTATGAGGTGGATGAAATGGTTTTCATTCGTCAGCTAACTCATTTGCTTGCACTACACAGAGTTACCCTCACCTGATAATGTAAGGCCCGCTCATTCAATTATCTTTGCTGTGTTCCTGATGGTTAGAGTATTTTGTGCCATGGGGTCAGATTCAAGGACGTTGGACAGCTACAGCTGTTAAGGGCTGATAACTGTCCTTGAACCAAATGTAAGAGAGGGAGAAATGCGTTTAAAGATCTTAAGACATAAAGATATATTTCAGAAACTAATTGTAGGAGTAAAATTAAAGGAGGGCTAACAAGAAAGGACTTCCCTGTTATTAGGACCCAGGAATAAAATTATATATGTATCAACTATGTAATTTAAAGAACATTCAGTAAATATAGCTGGATTTTAAAAAGGCATTTGGTAAGATATATCACATGAGACTTGTTACAGAAATGTAGTTAAATAGAGCAAAATGGAGAGAAATTCTTTTGAGAAACAGAAAGAGCAACTGAGTGTCGCTTATCAAAAGAGAAAATGCTGGAAAATCTCAGCAGGTCTGGCAGCATCTGTAAAGTGAGAAAAGAGCTGATGTTTCAAATCCAGATGACTCTTTGTTAAAGCCCACATATGAGTGTTCCCTATATTGGATAAAAATGAAAAGTCACAAAAGCCAAGAAGGCAGTACTTGGTCAGATTTTTAAAAAATCACTTAAGAAACTGATTTGCACAGATGGATAGGGAATAAAATCTTGGATTTGCCAATGATGCATAAAGTAAGACATCTGGCAGGAAGACTATAAAACTTGCAAAAATAGTAGCATAGTTGTTATGGTACCAGACTGTTATCTTGTCTGGTCTTACAACAGTTCTCAGTGCAAGGGTTGGGTATACTGTGAACAATATTTGTCCTCTGTCACCTAAAGAGGCCAGTCCATGAGTTTAGTAATCTGATTAATGAAATAAAATGTGGGAAGAGAGCTCGTATTAATAATGGTGACGATGTAACCACTGCATTGTCATAAACATCTATCTTGTTCACCAACATGCATTAAGGATGAAAATCTGCCATTCTTATTTGGTCTGGGCTACACGCAAATCCAGTTACATGGAGAGAAATTTTGTTGATGGTTAGAAACAGAGAGGGCAACAGCATCAACATAAGCCCTTGCAGTACATTTATATATGTTGTATATATTGGATAATAATTAAACATGGCTGAGTCTTTGAATAGGTCTGGCAAATCACTCAATTGTATCAAACTTCATGAGTAAGTACAAGGAGAATAAGAGAAAACGAGAGGGTACATCAAGTTAGCAAAAGTGATATGAAGAAAAATCTTTTTGTGCAGTGAGTGGTTAGCATTTCAAATGCACTACTTGGAAGTGTGGTAGAGACAGGATCATTGAAGCATTCAAAAGAGGTTTTGACTATTATCTGAAAAGGAAGAATGTGCAGGGTTACAGGGAGAATGTGAGGAAAATGGCGCTAGTTGAGTTGCTCATTTGGAGAATCAATGCAGACATGGTGGATGGGATAAATGGCCTCATTCTGCATTATGATTCTGTGATTCTGAAAATGAATAGGCCAGAGATGCTGCATTCATTATTCATCCAGATCACTATTGGAATGGTGAACTTGATTTAACTATTAATTCTTCTTTTCCTCCACAGATTCTAAGAGACCACCCGAAAGACTCAAATCCCCAATCTCATCCAAAAGAGCTGAGGACTCATTCGGGTAGATCAGTGCCACTAGCACTTTCTCTGTCTCATGCCCTACGCATCTTTTTGCAATCTCTCCGAGCTCATACCTATCACTGACCTTATTATTTGCTTCAGTAGCTCCATCACTTATACACTACGTAATTCATCACATTTCTCCCTCTTTTTACCTCTGGAGACTATCTTTATGGGCCCAAAACTCTGTTCCTTGCTCCACAGATGCTACCAAATCTCCAGAGTTTTTCAAACATTTTCTGTTTTTATGACCAAAACCACCCTTGGTTACTATATCGGTTTCTAAGGTAGGAACACATATGCTGATAATGGTGGTGAATTGATTGTCCTTGATTATCCATGTGCAGAGTGCCTTCCAGGGAGTCTGCAGTCATCTGAATCTGTAGTTGTGCTGCACTACCATTGTGCTAAATTGGAAGGAGGAAGTTTCAAGAACATCTTCATCATCAATGATTATGGAATTTAGAATATACAGTGCAAAAGACAAGATTGATGCATTTGTAATCATCTTCAGCTAGAAGTGGAGAATGGATGATCCATCAAGGCCTTTTCCTGAGGTACCCAGCATCACAAATGTCAGTGGCCAGCCTTTTTAGTTGAGCAATGGTTGAGACCACAGGGGACAGCAAAAGTTCTGGGTACTGCCAATATCCCAGCTGCAATGCTGAAGACTTGTGCCCCAGAACCAGTAATATCTCTAATCAAGCCCTTGCAGTACATTAATAACACTGGCTTTTACACGACAAAGTGGAAAATTTCCAGATACAGAAAACTGCATAAATCCAAGTCAGCCAATTTCAGCCCCATTGGTCTATTCATAGTCATCACAAAGCTTATAGAAGATGTTGCTGGCAGTGCTATCAAGTCAAATTTTTTCATCAATAACTTGTTCATTAATGTTCAGGTTAGATTTCATTAGGACTATGTAGTGAGGTGAGAGTGACTGTTCTTGGTATCAGGGCAGAATCTAATTAAATGTAACATTAAGGGACACAAGTAAAATTGAAGTTACTGGAAATTGGGGGAAAAGATTGTCATTGGCTGGTATTATATCTAGCCTAATAGAAGGTGGTTGTGAATGTTGCAGGTCAATCAACTACAAGACATCACTGCAGGAGTACTCCAGTGCTGTGTCTTCCACCAAAATATCTTTAGTTGCTTCATCAATTATTACCCTTCCATTAGAAGTTTAGAAGGGGAGTGTTTGTTCATGATTGCAGTGCTCAGTTCCAATCACAATTTTTCAAACAGGAACACAAGAAATAGAAGGAATTGACCATAAGCAACCATATATCAAGCCTCTTCCACTATTCAATATGATCATGGCTGATATTGGGCTTCAAATCTACTTGCCAGCCTGCTCCTTGATTCCAAGAGACCAAAAATCCATTCGACTCAGGCTTAAATACATCTAATGAGAGAGCATCCTTAAATCTCTAGGGGTAGAAAATTCCAAAGATTCATAGTTTGAAGTAATTCTTCCTCATCTCGGTCCTAATTGATCAACCCCCGTATTTTAGATTCCCTGACCAGCAGAAATAATCTCTCACTATCCATCGTATTAAATTCGATCAGTATCCTGTATGCTTCAATGAGATTGCCTCTTCTAAACTCCAGAGAACACAGGCTCAAATTAATCTGCCTCTCATCACAGGATAATACCTCACTGCAGAAATCAATTTAGTACCACCTCTAATACAATTGTATCTTTCCATATGGGGATCAAAACAATATTCCAGATATAGTCTTACCAAAGTCCTGTACAGTTTTAGCAAGGTGCCTTTATCCCTGTATTCCAATCACCATCAAATAATGGTTAATATGCCATTTGCCTTCTAATTGTTTGCTGTATCCTCATGCTAATTTTCTCTGTGTCTTGTCTGTGTCAGTATGTGCCTACATGCAATAAGACATGCACAAAACTCAGGCTTGCAATGATAAGGTGGCAAGTGTCAGACCAAAACTGTGTCCTGCATGAGACAGTTTAACCACTTCCACCTGACATTTGTATCTCCCACAATTAACATCCTTTGGGTAACTATTAAACAGGAACTTAATTTGACCACAGCCAGGAGTGTGATGATGTCTTGTAGTTGACTGACCTGCAACATTCACAACTACCTTCTATTAGGCTAGGCGTTATAGGAGTGTGATGAAATATATTCCATTTGCTGGATGCATGCAGCTCCAACAGTACATAAGCAGCTTACACTCGCAGTTTTACTGCTTTATTTGGACTTTCAGAAGGCTTTTAACAAAGTCCCACATAAGCAATTAGTACATAAAATAAAATGCATTGGACTGGGGGTAGTGCACTGAGATGAATAGAAAAGTGATTTGCAGACAAGAAGCAAAGAGTAGGAATAAATGGGGCTTTTCCTGAGTGGTAGGTAGTGACTCATGGAGGAATACAGGGGTCAGTGCTAGGACCTCAACTATTCACAATATATATATTCATAACTTTGGTGAGTATAATACATTCAAATTTGCAAACGACACAAAGCTGGGTGGAAGGGTGAATTGTGAGGTGAATGCAGAGATGTTTCAGTGTGAGTTGAAAATTGAATGAGCAGGCAAATAGAGGCAGATGTAGTATAATGTGGATGTAAGTGAAGTTACACACTTTGGTAGCAAAAACAGGAAGGCAATTATCTGAATGGCTACAAAGGGGGAATTATGCAATGAGACCCGAGTGTCCTTGTACACCAATTGCTGATAGTAAGCATGCAAGTGCAGCAGGCAATAAAAAAGGCAAATGGTTTTCAGATTGAGAAGATGAGAGCACAGGGATGTCTTGCTGCAATTATACAGGGTCTTGGTAAGGTCACATCCAGAATATTGTATGCAGTTTTGGTCTCCTTATCTGAGGAAGCATGTTCTTGCTATGGAGGGAGTGTTGCTGATGGTGGGGAAGTCCAGATCCAGGGGTTACAGCCTAAGGATATGGGGTAAACTTTTTAGGACTAGGATGAAGAGGAATTTCTTCACTCAGAGTGGTGAGCCTGTGGAATTCTCTACCACAGAAAGCAGTTGAGGCCAAAACATTGTATGTTTTCAAGACGAGTTAGATATAGATCTTGGGGCTAAAGGGATCAACGGATATTGGGGGGAAGGTGGGATATGGTTGTTAAGTTGGATGATCAACCATGATCGTAATGAATGGCAGAGCAGGAATCAAGGATCGAATGGTCTATTCCTGCTCTTATTTCCTATATTTTTATGTTTACATTGATCATGGAAGCTAAAATTTTAACTTTATCGCACACAGGGGAATCCCAAATTTCAGGTTCCCACCTTAGTCTCAACGAAGGTATCAGATATGAACATTCTGCTTGTCCTACCTTGAAACCTAAGAGTGTTATTAATCAATTCCAGGGAGTCAGCTATGGCATTGTATTCTCCAACTTTAACTTCTATTTTATCTGTAAAGAAAGAGAGAAAATTCCATTCACTTGTTTCCTGCATTACATTAAGCAATTTCATTGTGAATGTTATATTTTCTTTACAACCATAATTCACACTTGGCTGATAGGTTAAATAATCTGGCAACAAATAACTCCATTTTGTACCTGAAATATTCAGTCATACAAATTAATATTTCTTTCAGAACTGAATGAAAATGACATTAATATAGTAAGTTAGCAGCCAGATTTTCATACACCAACAAGCTACACTGTGATCCGGAGTAGAAAGCATCTCATTTCATTAAAATTCCCATTTATATCTGTCAAACAAAACATCAAACTTTTTTAGATGGATTGTTCCTCAGATACAAAAGTTAACATGTCTGTGAATCCCTCCCAGAAAAGTGACATTGGATATATCGGCACAGTGAATCATTTAAGTCAAATAATTGCAATAATTAAGATACATGAGCAGATTTTATGACAAGGCACTCCCAGTGCAGAATTTCCTCTCAGGAAATGTTCTGTCTGGAATTTGATCATAGATCAATGTGTCCAATTCACAAGCAGTATAGCTCTTTGCCCAGTCTTTAATCTTTCATTTCTTTTTGGTATAATACTCAGATAATGATGTCCAAAGAGGGCATGTTTAAACAATGATCATCTGTGGACGGATATTGATCTCCTGGCAGTTTAATGAGATCTATGAATATACATATATACATCTGGAATATATGATGTGTCTTAAATCCCTAGACTATTATTGATAAGAATGCATTAGATCTCAACTGATCTGTTGATAATTTGATGTCCTGCAATGCCAGAATGTGTATAAACATTAGCTTACATTATAAACACATATGGCATCACTGCTGACTCTCATTTCATTAATGTATTCTTTTCTGATAAACTACTTAATGTGCAGAATCACAGCTTCACCTACTAATGAGTTTCTTTTCTTCACCAAATATGTTTACTTATCCATTCAGAGTTAAATTTGAGACATTTACTTGATAAACTGCTTACTACGGTAGCTTCATAAATGATAATTTCTACCACATTTGTTTCCAGATCATATGGTGCTTTCAAGAACACTTGAACCAAGCTGCCAATCTGTACTGCTGTTTTTTGAGGCTGAGGCCATAAGCGCCAAATAGGACAGACTTCGTTATATCCATCCTATGTAATACTGCTCCACTTTGTCAATCCTCAGAAGCTTTAAACACTGTGCTGTTGTATTGAAAAGTCACAATTTTTTTTTCTGATTTAACATTTTATTAACGTTTCTTTTTTATTGCTTTTACAAAATTCCTCTTGTAGCAATGTGAAACATTAAAACATTTCTCTCTATATTCAGCCTCAAGTGGCTAGACACTTCACAATTTCAAAGGCTGTTTAAAGATGCAGATTGGAATATATTGAACCTGCCAGAGCAGAGCTGACATGGTGATTGGAGGGGTGTTTTTTTTGGTGGGAGGGAGGAGGAGGGTGGGTGGTGATGGTGATAGTTTTGGCTTGGAAGATTTGGTGGCAATACCCACATCAGATTCATAGGAAAACATTCCCCAATTAAGTCGGAGGCGGCAAGTGCCCAAGAGGGAATTGCTGCTGTCAGCAAATGCCAATTTAGCTTATTAATGAGCTACATGGGAGTAATTATCAAACAGAATTTAGTGGTAACTAATGGACTTAATGGGACCAGTATCTCCTGAATGCTGTCCAGCAACTCTGGAGTTTGTGAGCATCCTCGTCGAGAGCATTTCTTGTTGTCTGGCATTCAGTGCCCAATGGAGGGATCCAAATTTGGGAAGATGGGGAGGGGAACAAGCAGTGCTGAAAGCCAACCCCTGCCCTCACTTTGACATCTCTAAACCTGCCTCTCCGATGACCTTCTGCATGCAGCCCCATGCTGTCACATACACCCATCTCCAAGGATTCAGCTGGCTTGACAGAATACTTGCTGCAACCAGAGTTCCTAGTGGCATTGCTGACAACAGCTGATTTCTGATTGGCTTGCAGCTCTCAGGGGAGAGGGATTTCCATTCCACTGGGGTTTGGATTGCCTAAGCAGCTTGATACAGGACAGTTAAGTGTTTGAGGACATTTAGATCACACTGAGTAATCCCTCGGAGTAAACACGAGGTTCCCACCTATGCTCCAACAGGCTGTGGAGGGACTTGGGGTGGGGAGGGAGCCCATTGTTGGCACTAAATACCAGCTGATTATCTTGCAATGATGACTGTCCTGAGGTTTTTGGATTTTTTTCTCATTGACATCGATTTTGCTGGGAGTCACTGGTGATTTACTCAGTTAAATGCTTTCTTGATGCAAAGGGCCTTTAGTTTTTACCTTTGTTCTGGCTTTCAGCTCTTATGCACTGAGTCAGACTCTGGAAAGATTTAAAGCTGAAGGGATCTGGTGGAAACCACACTGAGAATAAATGGGTAGGATAGTGGTGAGTGGGTGCCACCTCAAGGCAGAGCTAGTTTGAACTGGAGAAAACTTACTGGGCAACAATTATCAAGCTCAGATTTATCCTGCTAACACATTTTTGGCTTCTCTTGCTCAGATTTCATGCAAGACAAATAATAATGTTCAAGTCTTTTCCATGGAAAAATGGTTAAAGAATCCTAAACATCCTGATGATGTTTAAATAAAAGCTTTAGTAACAGCACTGATGAACAATCGCTTTGTAACTCAGATTTGTAGAACATATAATGAGCTTGGTTTGTGATATGAATCTAACTTCTCTTATTAATCAAATTAGTATTGGATCATATTACAACAGCTGTGCCAGTGTTTATAATAACAAATTCTGCTGATACTATTAATGCCCGCACAATTTATATATTCTTCGTGGAATAGTCTGCCGAGTGATGTTGTACAAGTCTTTCAGAATGAAAACATCAGCCCTGGGAAAATTCTACATGCTAAAAATCTCCTATAAGTAAATGCAGCAGCTAATGCACTACAGTAGTTGCCCAAAAGGTCAATTCTCTTGCTATTGGAAAATGGATCTGGAGGAGAATTTAAATCAGTATCACTGTTGTATTGAGGAATTTTCTGTGTGACAGGAAGAACAACAGATAGAACTTTAATTTAAAAAAAGCAAGAAGTCTGGGTCACGTAGAGAGTTAATAGCCACGATTCTGCCAAAAAAAGTCTATGTGTTGCCATCAGTGGGAAAAGCAGACCATTTGCACTGGTGCTAGCAGCACTAACTAGGTGTAATTCAACTACTCTTTTGTTGCAAAAAAAAATCTCCAACATGAAATATGTTGGCAAATCTGGCTTCACAGAAATCACCGTGTTCTTTTTAAAGGGTGCCCTGATTTCAGGATACAGTAAGAATTCTCACAACACTAGGTTAAAGTCCAACAAGTTTATTTGATAGTAAATGCCACAAGCTTTTGGAATGCTGTTCCTTCGTCAGGTGAGCGAAGAGTTCTGATCAGAAACAGAGCATTTAAGGCACACACAGTTTACAGAATACTGATTAGAATGCAAGTCTTTACACTATTCAAGTCTTAAAGGTGCAGTCAATGTGAGCGAAGATAACGTTAAGCATAGATTAAAGAGATGTGTATTGTCTGTAGACAGGACAGTAAGTGAGATGTTGCAAGTTCAGGCAGGTCATTGGGCTTACAGATAGTGTGACATGGATTCAAGATTCCAGTTGAGGCCGTCCTCATGTGTGCAGAACTTGGCTATCAGTTTCTGTTCAGCGACTTAGCGCTGTCGTATGTCATGAAGGCCGCTTTGGAGAACATTTACCTGAAGATCAGAGGCTGAATGCCCGTGACTGCTGAAGTGTTCGCCAACAAGAATGGAACAGTCTTGCCTGGTGATTGGTGAGTGGTGTTCATTCATCTGTTGTCATAGCTAAAGCCAAGGCGGCCTTCACAGCACAAGAGAGCACAGAATCGCTGAGCAGAAACTGATAGCCAAGTTCCGCACACATGAGAACGGTCTCAACTGGGATCTTGGATTCATGTCACACTATCTGTAACGTCCATGACTTGCCTAAACTTGCAACGTCTCATTTACTGTCCTGTCTGGAGACAATACACATCTCTTTAACCTATGATAATGCTATCTCCATTCACATTGTCTGCACCTTTAAGTCTTAAATAGCAGATTAGCTGTAAAGATACACATTCTAATCAGTATTCTGTAAAGTGTGTGTGCCTTTACATGCCCTGTTTTTGATCAGAACTCTCCACTCACCTGACAATGGAACGTGTTCCGAGAGCTTGTGGTGTTTACTATCAAATACACCTGTTGGTGTATTTAATCTGGTGTTGTGAGACTTCTTACTGTGTTTACCCCAATCCAACGGTGGCATCTCCACTTCAGAATACAGTGCCAGCTTCCCCCGCCACCCATTGTAACCCACTGCAGACAAGGGAGCACCTCCAATCCTTCAGGTAACCTCCCCTAAACCAATAAATGTTTGGGTAAACACCCATCACGCCATATAGTCATTTGAGGATGACCAAATCCCATTACCTCTCACCTAGAGTGAGACCAAACCCACCACTCCATCAGAAGCTTCATGTTAACCCTCCAGTCAGAGGTCTCAACCTTCTCCCCCTGCCTCCACTAGAGGGACTTCAGACAGTTAGCATTGACTGGATGGACTGTAGCTCTTCTAATAGCCTTTAAAAAAGGAGACCACACAACTGATCAACTCTGTTTATATTTTCAACAGCAACAGCATAAAGAGACATCTACCTAGAAAGAAGAAATTAGATTAATGGGTGAAAAGAAAGGGCAGCAAAAATTAAAACAAGTCTTCTGAGGATAGTCAGAAAGAGTAGATTTTTTTCAGGTCTATTTCTTTATTATAAAACAGTAACAATACTTATTATAAAATAGAAACAGATATTTGTCTGTATCAACAAATTGCAATTGACTTAGGAGTCCTGGCTCTAATTTTCACAAGAAATTTAAACATGTAGAAAGCTATGTTCAAATTTTTAGCATGAACTGCAAGCATTGAATTTGTAATGCCTGTGATGGAGTCACGAGTTCTAGCAAACTTTCATGATAGAGTTAATCCTGCAGTTTTCACAAACCCAGTAACAATGGTTAAGTGATAGGTGCAAGATTTTTGTCTCTCCACACAGACTTAAGATATCCATTTGTATCAAAACATAAACATGATTAAAAGTGACTAGCTGCCACTGGGACCTTAGTGAACGGCCAGGTGGCCTTAGTATATATTCTCATTTTTCTCATTCCCTTTTCCCCGAATTATTTTTATCCTGTAGGATTTGAGAATGTTTTATTTTGCTACTTGGGATGTTTGAGCATCCATCGTATTAATGTAAGCCCTCCATTAAATCTATAAATCGCAGAAATTTTAACAGAAGATTTGCTGAGATAACCTGAATAACCTCTTGCTTCTAGTTGGTCAATAAAGAAAAAAAAAATCATGTGAAATAACCAGCACAATGCATATACACAAGGGATCCCAAGACTTCAGATAAGAGAGTGGGAGCACAATCTCTTCCATCAGGCTGCTGTCAAATGTTAAGCTTGAAGGCCTGTGTATTCCTGTCAGTATGACAAATCCCTTCCCTGATACTCTGACACATTTATCAAAGTCTCATAGTTAACTGATAGCGAAGGAAATGGGACTTTAATGATTTCAATTTGTGTGATTTTACCTAATGGTAACCATTTAAGAAGACAAAAAACATTATTTCATTTATGATAATTCTCCTCTTCTGTGGTACAAGCTACTTCCATGGCAATATTAGCAGCATATGGCAATCAAAGCAAACTAGATAGTGGCTTCATTGAAGCAGAGATGGTTCTCAATTCTTTTTGAACTCTCTTCTGTCCAATCAAATTGGCCAGAGAATGGGCAGCCTATGGAATTCACTACCAGAAAGTAGTCGAGACCAAAATATTGAATATTTTCAAGAAGCAGTTAAATATAGCATTTCAGGCAAGCAGGATCAAAGGATATGGGGTAAAGTAGGATCAGGCTATCGAGTTGGGCGAACGACTGTTCATCTAGAGCTTGTTTGAAGGGCTGAATGGCCACCTCCTGCTCCTATTTTCTAATTATTAGGTACTAAGATCAAGCAGAGACATATTCAATTGCCGAGGTGCAAAGTTTTAAACACTCCTGCACCCACGTATCTCAGTCTCGAGCAGTGCAGTATGACGATTATATACCAAAATGTTAGACTTTGGAATATATGTGCCAAAGGGCAGGTTTCCATTCACATCTTCACCATCATTCACATGGGGCAAAGCAGTAACTGCCACTACTAGAATGGAGGAAGGAAATCCTAACAAATGCAAGATATGGTGTATAGGCACTCTTTCCTACTTGTTTATCTTGATTTTTCTTCACTGTTTGGTTTTGGCTAGTGTAGTGGAAATCTATGTGTTCATATACCATCAGGCAGGTTTTCTTGACCTCCTTTGTCCTCCATATAAACGTAGGGACTAATTTAATGCTCTGCCCTTGCCCTAGGTAAGGTCATTCAATAGCCAATTATTGATCACTTAGATGCCATTTCCCACACAGCCTCAATTTTTAAGCTGGCAGGAAAGGCTCCAAGAATAGAGGAAGTCCAAAAATAATCAGGTTAAGGACTTGGTGGGAAGTAAAGTGAAGTTGTCCCCATCAGAAACCCTCTCTAAACTGTGGGCCCCTACCCCCTTAGGTCCGGTAACCACTGGGACCCCTACCTCTGACCTCTCCAGCAACACCCCAATCTCTCACTGTCCACCAGTTACCCTCCCAGTCCTGTGATCCGCTATCCTCCCAAAAGCTTACCTTTATCTGGAATCCTGAAGGGCTCCAGTTCAATGCTGCCCAATCAAATTGCTGAGCAGCTCTCAAGGACGGGACTTCCTCCTGATTTAGAGTTGGAAGTCCCAACTGCGGACAATTATTGTTCATTGGAGCAGGAAGAGTCAGTGGGTATGTGTACCCTGCCAACTCTTTGGATGGCGGGAAGGGAAACTCTGCCATCCTAAAAACCCTGGCCAGACCGATCAATGAAAGTCAAACTAAATCGTGAAAGATGAACATTTTTACAAAATAACAATAAAATTGGACCTCAGGTTATGCTAAGTCCCCAGTGCCTGGCATGGGGAGCATGAAAGCTGGTGTACAGTAGTAGAAAATGTTTAACTAGTAGTGGTGCTCTGAAACAATACAATCTTGGAAAAAAGGTGATCAGGGAAAGAATCACACACTGTTCAGCTTACCTTGAAACTGTGAGAATATGATAGTCCCCATTCGCTCTCCATTTCTAAACACAACTTGCCCCTGTCAACAAAATGATAAAATCATTTCAAAATGGTGGAGCATATTACAACTTTATCTAAGAAGTTTTAATGTGGATTTAGTGTGCTACTTGTAACCAAAAACATCCCATTTTTTTTTCATAAGCTGTAACTACTAACAATTCCAAAGGGGAATCCATTCATAACCAACCCATTGATTCCAGGCAGATTTGCCAACAACAAATTTGAAATATCAATTGGCTATCATTATGGTAAAATAATGCTCTCAGAGATATTGTGCTTCTCCACAGGTGCTAGGTAGTAGATCTTGTTGATAAACTCAATACTGAAAGATATCCAAGGTCTACTAGTGTCTCAGTAAAGATGCTGTTAAAAAAAAGGTTTGGTATATTTAAGTCGAATTAAGTGTGGTGCAATACAATGATAACTGACAATTACTGTCAAACAACCTCTCTGGCCCTGAGTATTAATATTATAAGTGAGGCATATCATTCCTACAGAAGTCAATTTTGTTGATAATTTAAGAAAGAACAGTGGGCAGAATTTTCTCTAAAAATTCTAAATGTCAAACGGGCAAGGAAAAGGGAGGTTTTCTGTCACATTTTCCAGTGAGTTAAGTGAGTTTACAGCAGTCTGTGCAATTCCTGCCAGTAGGGGTGTGCAGCCTATTCATACTGAGAAGACAGATGCACACTATTGGAGGCACCATTGTGCAGGTGTCCTGATCTCCTAGTATGCTGTGTACACACTGTTGGACAGTGCTAGGGTACCCAGTGCCCAGGTGCCAAGCAGGTGAGCCATCACATTAGGTCCCCGCTCCCCCATAAGGACTCATGAGTTTAGTGAGTTTAGACTATCACCTCCCAGGCCCATTAATGACATTAATATTCCCAGGCACAAAGCTGATTTCACTGCCAAAATAAGGCTGGCAATATCAGGAGAAGCGAGAAATCAGGCATGAACCTGATTTTTCATCTTTCACTCATCTTTCCCACTTCATCATGCTACTCTGCCCTATACTGTTCTTACTTTTTCTGACAGTCTTGTTTATCTCTTTCTTAATCCTACCTGTCTTCCCGACTCTTTATTCCAGTTTGAGTACATGGTTTAAATCTCATTTATACTTCCGGTTTTTCATATCCTTCTTTGTAATTAAATTGGTTTTGAGTGAGTGAAAATGTCATCCTCTGTTCCTGTTCAGATTCTTCAACCTGATTCACTTGTTGCCTACTAATTGGCACCCAGGTGTCTCTAGAGGTGTCACAGTGAATCAGATGTCAGATTAGAGCAAGTCTCCACTCTATAACTTGCAAAAAAAAGACAGCTGTCAGCAAGGTGAATGCCGAGAGCTGTTCCGCCCAGCAAACTCTAAAATCTCAGCCAATATCGTGCTTTGAATAGGTAAGCCAGAACAGAAAAACAAATAAACAAGAGTTGAAGAAATCATGAAATGATAATAAACAAGGCAAAAATCTTGGGACCACTGTCATCCAATTTTAGTTCCATTTTCCCAGATTGCCTCCTCTCGTTTCCACCATCAGCCCTGTCTGGCTCCAACCCTCAGATCTATCCTGGTGGCTGATTCAGTAAAAGTGACACAGTTACTATGTTGCCAGAGCAATTACATTTCAGTCTAAGTGCCAACAATTATCTTGTAAATTGAATCTCTATCTATATATGCCCCATTTTTGAACCCAATCCTCTGCTCACCTTTTGAAGGTCATGATATACAGATGCCGGCGTTGGATTGGGGTGGTAAGAACTCAGTAAGAATTTAGCAACACCAATTTATAATCCAACCAATTTATTTGATAGTAAAAAAGCGAGCTTTCAACACTCTGTTTCTTCCTCAGGCAAACACTGCATTTGCCTGAGGAAGACACAGAGTGTTGAAAGCTCGCTTTTTTACTATCAAATAAATCGGTTGGATTATAAATTGGTGTTGCTAAATTCTTACTGAGTTCTCACCTTTTGAAGGGACAGCGCTCTGAAAGCTTGTGCTACCAAATAAACCTGTTGGACTTTAACCTGATGTTGTGAGACTTCTTACTATGCTTATCCCAGTCCAACGCCATCACCTCCACATCATGCCAATTAGTAGACAACAAATGAATCAGGTTGAAGAATCAGTCCAACCAGCTTCAGATTGATACTCCACACCCACTTTCCTGTGCTAAATGTGCTTGTCTCACCCAACTTTCCTGACTCAGACCCAGTGAGATTCAAGAAACCAGCAGGCTCCTGATTCCAGTGTTAGAGTCAAAAGAGTTGAAGTGAAGGAGGACATGCCCTTATTTTTTCACAGCTGCTGTAAAAGCAGGTGAATTTAAAGGTCCCATTGAAAATAAAAAGCAGGAGAAGATGAGATTTTAAGGTAAGTGGATGGAATGTGAAGGGTGAGAGTGTTAGATATTGAGAACGGTCAGTCATTATGATGCCAGACGTCAGAGGGAGGAAAAGTGGACATTGGGATGGTGGATGCTTGTACTTGGAGGATGTGGAAAAGGTCATATCTTGGGGGTTTGGGTTGTGTTGGAGGTAAACCTGCTGGGTCAGGGGGCTATGGGTGAGAAATACTGGGATGTGGTTATAGTGCCAGACATAAGGGACTTGGGTGGGGGAGGGATTTGGGTGGTGCTGGACATTGAGTTGGGGGGTGTGGGTAGATGAGTCAGGTTGGTGACAGGGTCTAGTCATGTCAGGTGGTGCAGCTTGGGTCAGGTCATGAACGGGGTCTGACTGGGTTGGGGGAGGCAGGGGCAATGGGTCAGTTTGGGTTAGGGGACAGGTCAGGTCAGTTGGGACAGGTCAGATCAGCTGGTGTCCAGCTGGGTTGGTTCAGGGTGGAGGGATTGGGGGAACTTGAAATAGGTCGCGGCGTAGGGAAGGGATAAAATCCAACCAGGCTGAGTTGAGGGCTGAGGGAGATGACGCTGGGGTGGGGCGCTTGGTTGGTTAAGGATGGGGCTTGAGGAATCCTGTGCGGATAAGGAGATCAGGACTGGGGAATACTGTGGGAGGATTGCTTTCTGTGTGAAGGGAGAGAGTTTGGTGAGCAGTGTATGACTGTTCCGTGTTTTTATTTCTTCTAACTCTTTCAGAGTAACCATTAATGTAACATTAGTAGAACAATTCTACGTTAGCAATTTAAATCACTTTGTCTGTTTATTCCCACTGCAACTGAGTTTACGAGACAATTGTCCGGGCGGCATGGTGGCTAGCACTGCTGCCTCTCAGCGTCAGTGACCCGGGTTCAATTCTGGTCTCGTGCAATTTGCACATCCTTCCCATGTCTGTATAAGTTTTGTCCGGGTGCTCCGGTTTCCTCCCATAGTCTATAGGTGTGCATGTTAGATGGAATGACCATGATATATTGCCCCTTAGTGTCCGGAGGATTAGCTGGATAAATACATGTGATTATCGGGATAGGGCATGGATGGGATTGTTATTGGTGCAAGCTTGATGAGCCAAATGGCCTCTTTCTGCACTGTAAGGATTCCATAATTCTACGCAAGATAATGCTTCTGGACAATTGATGCATCAACCCTTACCTGGGAACTTCCCAGAGGGATTCCGCAGCACATGTTTGGAGCACACCTCAAACCTGCTGCTGCAGGACCAGAAAGTTACAGGCTATTCTGAAATGATTAATGGCGGGAGTCACTTACTCCAAAACATGCATTTTCTTTCATATCAATAAAGGACCTTGATACTGTGAATGAGGTGTTGCATGTAAATGCATAGGAAAGTCTAAAACTAAATATGACTAAAATTTAACACCAAGGTGATGAATCACATAGATATTTTATGAAGTTTTCTGATCTACTGCTATAATTTTGTTCAAGATTTGTAAAATCCATATACAAATGGATTAAATTTTCATTTCCAATATACGTTCACACTAAAAAAAAAGCACTGCAATGGAATGGCATTATAGTTGTGCTAATTCCCATTCATATTTGCAAATTGTCCACTACAAATCAGTGATTAGCAATTAGGAGTGGTGAAGTTGGGTAATTATTCCCTAATAAAAACAAAATACTGCTGGGAACTTAAATAAAAACTGAAGAGGGAGAAACATTCAGCAGTTCAAGCAGAATTTGTGGAGAGATGAACAGAGAATTGACCTGAATCATTAATTGTGTTTCCTTTTCCACTCACTAGTAGACCTGCTGAATATTTCCAGCATTATCTGATCATTCTCTACGCTGTTCCAGGATTGCACCACCTGTCCTGACATTATCCTGACTAAGATCAGTTAGTTTAGCATAGAATAGGAATAAAATCTGTCAATATTTTAGACCGTATTTTTATTTGAAAAGCATCTGTTAATTAAATATAGATGACCAAGAAAAAATTAAAGTATCAAGTCAATAGTAACTTAGAAGAGAAAAACGTTGGTGGAAATGAAGCAATAGCTTTTTACAATTTTACCTTCAAAATGATACAAATGAACACATGTCCAGTATATGAGTCATAGTTTATGATACTTAACACTCGACCTTTTGGCTAAGATCAAGTGTTGTATTGACACGTTGCACTTGGTTGAAGTCATTAAGTTACATTTTAACTTCATTTCAAGCAATTTTTACAAGTGGCATTTCAGCCTTTTGGCGAAGATGCAAATGATATCAAGCCTTGGAGGAGGAGCTCTGCTTACTCTAATCACCTCCTATCTAATCAAGATAGGAGGTGAGAACCCTGTCTTGTCAGCTTTGATTGGGAATACCTCAACTTGGACTCGACTGTATTGAATTGGAATAAAAACAAAAAAAACACTGAAATTTATAAATATAGTGATTGTCAAATGGGTATAAATGAGTATTAACATTAATCAAGAAATACAGATAAACCATCCAACATCAATTACAGGCACTTGTACACTTCTCCATTCTCTAGAAGCAACATCATAACCACTATGAACAATCTCACAAACCAGAAATGAGATGAATGGTCAATTAATTCTTTTGACAATTTTGGGTTGATGCAACTTTGCCAAAGAACATTTGACAGCCAAGTGAACAGGAAATGGGGGGCTTTAATTTGACATTTCTTCTCAAAATTGGTGCTGGCAATAATGCCACATTTGGTTTAAAATATATTTTCAAGGGAGGTTTACATGCACAGACATTTCATGTCTTAGAAATGAATGTTACTGCTGGTCCAAGCAGACACTTCTTAAAATATTGAACAGAAGAATTTCATATAATAAATCATATGACCAGGCTTGTGAACCCCAAGTTTCACAGACAGTGGGAGTTACCCTCATTAGTTTCAAGTCCTAACTATCCTTTCAATTGAAAGTAATATGCATTTCTAGAGTAGCTGAAATAAAATGTTTAGTTAGCTAGCTTTTTCTCCTGAGTCAAAGTCTCTGAAAGTACATAGCTTCCACTCTAGAGATGGGTGGTTAATTCATAATTTACTGGATATATTAGTCATTTGACACATTAGCTGGATAGAATTTGCACCTGTGGTGAAGCAATTATCAATTTAAAAACAGCATGGATCTAGGTTTAGCTTCATTGAAGTATCAAAAATTTACTCTTTGTAAATATACAGAAGGACATAAAGACTTGTACATGTAATGGATGCTCCTTTCGATTTTAACATCAATTAACAAAGATGAAATGGGGCCCAATGTAATATCGCTTCTAAAAAGATTTCACTGAAGGCAATAAAAGTCCTTTCTCACAGAATGAAAAATGCTGAAGTGTGACATAATGCTATTCACTATATGACTGAATAACCCTCATGTTCTAAAAAAACTACTGGTAGAGTTTAGAAATTGTTCTCATAGCTCCAATGTATATTACTTTTCCATTAAAATTGACTTTCTTTGTAAGACTGTCTCAAGCTACTAAAATATTTAAAATTGAGATAAAGATTTAAAAAAAAAGCGAAACCTGATGTAAATATACAATAGCCATTATCATCTGAAAGTGAAAAAATAAGTTAATATTTCAGGTAGACAGCTTTGCTAAACTCGCGATGAAGAAATATTTGAAGTGAGAGAAAATAAACTTGTAAAAGTGATCGTGCACAACAAATTATTATTCATGAATAGAATGACATTGCCTATTGTGTCCTTACACTTTCAAAGGCTGATTTAATAAGGGCATGCCATTTTATCTCCTGATAAGGAAAAATTTTATCAGGGAGATGGGAGGATGTGAGGGACCTTGATAGCAAGCAAAAAAGTAAAACATCTGACAAGGTCAAGGATGCGGAGGTCCCTGTTTTGGGAAGATACCTGCCCATTAATCGGCCAGACTGACTTCCTGGCCAACAAGCAGGAGTGGATGCTGACAGTAGGAGTCAAGAATGGCTCCGGGCAGTCAGTGAGGAAAAGGATGAAAAAAAGCAAGTTGAAAGATTGGACTCCTGAGCAGACTAAGGGAGTCAAAAGGGGAAAAAAATTAGGGCTGGCAGAAGGTTGAGGTCTTTAACTTTGTGAAGGCCACCAGGAGTTCTGAAAAGAATCAATCTTCAATGCTTACCTTGTGTGTCCAACAGGTTGATATGATGTGTTTAGTATGTGGGTGAAGTTAGCATGCTTCTTGTTTTAGTGTGCTAGTTTGCTTCTCATTTTCAGTCTCTACTGTTGATTAGCAGGAATGTGAAAAAAGAACCAAATGTATAAGTCTTTCCCTGTCAGTAACCAGCCTCTCCATTAGTGTGTCTTCAGCCATACCTCCTCATGGCAGCACATTGGACCATTACAGCCCCAGGGTAATACTTCACACAATGGGAAATGTTTCATGAGCTTTTTTTAACCTTACACTTTCTTTCAGAATAAATCATGCCACAAGATGTTCTGGAGACATCCGAGATCAGGCCATTGGCACCAGCTGGATTTAATCATTACTGGACCTGATTCCATGAACAATGTTCTTAACAGGCATACTATGACAGCACTGACTTCAGTTCTGATTGCCCACTGTGTGTACCAGAGTTAGGAAGAAGCACTTCAAACTTTTTCATTGAAAGCAGAAATGCTGTCCACTTGCCCAATATTAGCCATATTGCCTACAAAGACAAAACCAACAGTTCCATAACTGAACGGATGCTCTCTAGCATTGCCAGACAGAGTGCAGAAACAAAATGGAACATACTTTGGGATACCATCCACAATACCACACTCAGCAAAAATGAGAAGCAAGAGTGGAACATACTGACTGCTTTGAAGCTAATATCACTATGATGAAACCTGACATTGAAGACAAGCCTCCAAACTCATTAATCACAGGAGAGATCTGAGTAAGAAAACTTTAAAAGTACCAAGATCCACTTGAATTAAAGTACAATAAACTGCATGGCATCATGCCCAACTGAGATAAAAATTAAAATCCTGATAAAATGGGAGCATGCAACCCACCTCTTGATAATAGATGGTCTGCATGCACCAATTTCTTCCACCACCTTAATCTATTTTCTAATTGACTGTTTACCCTCTTTGCTCTCCCACACCTGCTCATCACATCGCCACCCTGACTTACTTTCTGCAATTGGTATGACTGTCAGCATTCTAATCAGCTTCTTGCAAGAGGATTGGCTGCCTGAGTCCCCACAAACTAGCCTCCTGACAGTGTATTGGTAGCCTGTCATGCCCAACATTTCTGTTAAGACTGGAATTTGACAAACTGGGGTCAGGTTTGAGATATAAATTCTTACCATCGACTCAATAGGCCAGTCTCTACTTATTTTGTGACTGACCAATGAAAACATTGAATGTATAATTCCAGCACTAATGGATAAAATCATGTGAATGAAAAAAAAAATCAGTTAATCATAAAGCTTCCAAAATAATGAACTTTTAGCACTTGTCAGTTAGCGAGCAAGCCACTTAATCAGCTTAAATTTTCCAAACATTGTTATTTCCGCTGTGCAGTACACAAATCCAAGAGAATGCCTGAATACAAAAACAAATAGCAGGTTTGATGATAAAGTTCAAGTTCAGCAGGAAAATGATGGTGCAGTGATAATGTCATTGGACTAAGTAATTCAGCAACCCAGGCTAATGCTCTGGAGACATGGGTTTAAATCCCATCATCCCATACCAGTACAGTTATGACATTGGCAGTGCGGAAATTACCCACTGTTCCACAAACAGCAACACAAACCCATTAATTACTCTTGCATTAGCCACCTCTCCATCATCAGTGAATGAAGGATGGTGTTGTTCATAACAATAAATTGCTAACTGCACAATTTGGGTTCCAACAGGAACGATCAACTTCTGACCTCATTACAGCCTAAAATACCTGAATCCAAAAGGTCAGTTGGAAGTATCATAGACATCACAAAATCCATTTTTCTCATTTTGTGTCCAGGCAACAAATCTAAAACTGACCCAAGAACACTGCAATAAAAAATGACCCAACAGCACTGCAATAAAAAAGCTACAAATAGAAAATATCAAGGTTGGACTAAATGTCATATAATTCCAAACAAATCCTTTTCAACACATCTAACTTTCATCAACCTTCAGATTTTTGGCATAATTCTCATTTCAAAAGATATTCCAAGACTGATCACTGACAATGTTGATAATCTATGGGGTCAATTGAAACCGATAAATTGACACACAGTACCCGATGTTACCATTTTCATTTAGTGCTGAATCTGGACGTAATTCAGGTCCAACTTGGAAGTCTGTTCTCAGGCATCCCCATCTGCTCTTACCTTGAAAAAAAACTGCAGGTTTGAATCGCACTATTGCAGGGCTTAAAATGATTGGAGCTTTGAACTGTGCATGCGCAGGGAGAAAAAAATTCAAAAATCATGCTCCTATCACATCATTCCTGGGCCATAAAAAGCAGATAAAGCAGGCCTGGGAGTGAGAAGCAGGAGCGATGGCCCCATAGACATTACCTCATCCCCAGAACATAACTGTTTCCCCTTATCCACCCACCCCCTTGCTACACAAACCGAGCACGACCCTCTGCCTCCCTTTGCCCCCATCAATCGCCCACAGAGTAGCAGCTGTCCTTCCTGCACCCCCACCCCCACCTGACAACAATCTGGTCTCTCTCTGCCCCCCTGACCCTCCAACCTGAAAATTTGGCCTCCCTCTGTCCCTCCTCCCCCAACCAGACAACAATTTGGCCTCCCTCTGCCCTCCTCCCTCCCCACCCCCCCAGACAACAATCTGGCCTCCTTGCCCCACTTCCATCAGAGAATGATCTGTTCACCCTCCCGTCCCTCACCAGAGATACATCTGATCCGCCTCTTCCTCCCCTTCCCCGCCACCAGAAAATGATCAGGCCTCTCTTCTCTCACCTTCCCCCCCATCAGAGAATGATCTGGCCTGCTTCCCCTTCCTCCCTTCACCTGTGATCTGAGTCAGAGAGCCATTGGAAGCTCTGAACTTACCTCTTCAGAAGCTAGAGTGCCCGAAACAGATCTTTGTCGAGCAGGTCTATTTCACAAATGAATCTGGGCATTTGAACGCAATGGTAAAAGAGGAAATGCTGGTAAAATTGGGCGGGCAACCCATTAATTCAATTTAAATACATGCAAATGTATTTAAACTGCTGTCATGCCTGTTTTAGATGCAGATCCGATTGCGGCCATTTTCAGGCCTTGGTAAAGTGAGCATCTGCGTGGACGCGGGCATGAATCACATTAATGGCCTCATGTCCGATTTTGCCACATTTTCGTACCTGAAAATGGGTGCAACGCAATGGTAAAACCAAGCCCACTGAGTGACTTTATTTATGTTTTAATGTGTGGTTGGGGTCTAGACAAGAGTTTTTCCCAGCATGTGCTGCTCAAATCTGCAGTTTCTCAAAACAATTATTCTATTTTTATACAGCAAGTATTTACAAATTTTTACCTCTACATAAAGTTGGAATTTTTCCTCTTTCAAGGTCTCTTACTTCTCTATGATCCGATATCATTATTACAACAACCTTGTTCTGGCTTCTGGTGTTAACTCTTTATTTACATCACCTCGAAGTCTTTATCCCGTTTATGTACACAACCTCCTGCATCTCCATCCAAAGTCTCAGACCTAGTCTCTGAGATATCCTGATCAATCTTCCTGAGGACATTCTGTACTGACCCTTCTGTTTATGTGAGCAATCTTCTCCTGAGTGACTGTAGAGCCTGCTGTCAGTCCTCTTCTTTGTCAGGATTATCAACTGCCCTCTGAAATGGCCTAGCAAGCTACTCAGTTCAAGGGCAATTAAGGGTGGGCAATAAATGCTGGCTAGCCAGTATCATCTATGTCTCATGAATGAATAAAAAAAATCAGAGTAAATAGCTTCTATTGGTTTTCTCTCCAAGACGTGTTGTTTTTCTTCATGATACCCTGATCTTTCACAATCCTGTATGATCTTGATTGTGGAGTTTTTTTTTCAAGGATTATGCCTTCCATTGGTCTCAGATTTGTACTCTCATCGGCACTGGTAACTAAAATGCTCTATGGCTGAGATTAAATTTCCAAGCCTGCTTCTCTGTTCTCCCTCATGCTGCTTTACAGCTTGTGGTTGGTCATGGTGATATTAGATTTACATTTTTTGCTAGATATGGGAAGGTGTGTTCTCAATCTTGTACACATTAATAAACTTTGGTGGTGAGATTTTGTAGTGGTGATGTTTGAAAGCTTAGGAGAATGAGATTAATATCCTCATTTTTCTTCAATAAAGCCTTTCAGTCTGTACCCATTTCTCATTTTTCTATTTACTTGAGGATAGCGAGGTGAACTGGTTAAATGAACAATTCCATTTTCATTTGTGAAATTGTATAAAGAGTTCATTAAAAAATTACAGCCCATTGTCAGACACTATGATGTCCAGGGTGCCATATGTTGCACAATTTATTTTCTTGGGGATTGGATGATTGCTTCTGCTGTAATATCTTAGAATCTGTAAACTTCTACAATGAATAGTAGTCAACTACAATAAGTAAGGGTTTTTCCATAATTCAAATAAATCCATTACCAGGCATTCTCATGGCCTTGATGGAAAAGAAGATGATAATAGTGGTTCTTCTGATTCTTAGCTATTTATGGCACAAGTAAGACAATTAGAAATCATTTCTTCTATAGCGCTAGAAATGCCTGGCCACCAACTAACTGCTGTACTCTCACACAATATTTTGCATTTCCTAGATGATCTTGGTGAAGTCCTTGCAGAATGTCAAGGCAAAGAAATTCTCTTGTTGAAGACTAGTAAGTTGTCAATGACAGTGCATGCTTGTGTTGTTCAAGCTAAAGATTGGTGGAGATATAGTCTCCCCATCCTTCCAAACAATAATCTCAGACTTGGGGACATTCTTCATCTCATTGCTGGATATGTTTTATTTTCATTTTACAACAGCTGGTGAGCGCTCAGTGAATAAAGAAGTATATGCTTCAACTTCCCCAATGAAGTGTAAATCCTTTCATCTGGTTCCTGCTGATGGTATTCATTGCAGTATTTCTGCTATTGTTTGATACTTTCCTTGCACATTCACTGCGATGGAGCCATATATCATCAATGTGAACTCTGAGTAGTTACTTTACAATTTCTTTCATGTTTAGAACAGAGACCAATGGCTTACGGTCTGTTTCAACCTTGAAAACAATTCATAAAACAGTCTTAAAATTTTTTGCACACCAATGTCCTTCCCTTTGCTGTGACATTTCATTATTCAGTTTCTGCAAGTGACTGAGAGGCACAGTAGACTGGTCTATGCCAGCAGTCTTTCAGCATTTGAAATAAAATTGCATCCAGGCATGTAGATAAATCACTTGCTACTATGAAGACAGTAATTCTGGTCTGTAATGTACCAAAATTTCAGAAAAGGACTGACAACTTTGATCTTTCAAAAGTAGCTTGCAGGCCACATTACAATACCACTTTTGATTCTGCCTGAAAAGCAGTCTCAAGGACTCCTATTAAATTTGAACTTGTGACTGGTTGACCATTCTAAGGAAGCTTTGAAGTTCAATCATGTTCCTGGTCATGGAAATTCTCAGATTACTTTTGCTTTTTGTGAATCAACTGCGATTCCACCACATTTCTAATACTCTTCAGCTCTGTAGAAGCGTCAGACAAACTTGAAATGTTACTTCAATTTCTTTCTCCACAGATGTTGCCACAGCTGCTGAATTCATCCAGCATTTCCTGTTTTTAATTAAGCAATTCTAGTGGCTTGTACAATTGTTCATAGATTTGATGAACTCACATTTTTCATTCCATATTAGGCCTGCATCCTGTAAGATTCTCAGGACTCCCCCAGCCCTGCGATCATGTTTTTCTCTTATGCAGTCATGTATACGTATTTTGTCAATTTGCAGATTACTCGCTCACCAATCACAGAACTTTTACATGCAGAAAGAGTCCCTCCAGTCTGCAATGAGTCTCGGAAAGATTATCTTACCCAGGCCCACCTTTCCTCCCAAACCTCATAACCCCACACATTTATCATCCACCTAATTTGCACATCTTTGAACACTAAAGGGCAATTTATCATGGCCAATTAACCTAACCTGCATATCTTTGGACTGTGGGAGGAAACTTGAGTACCGTAGGAAATCCATGCAGACATGGAGAAAATATACAATCTCCACATAATCAGTCACTCAAGGTGGGATTCGAACCTGGGTCCCAGGCGCTGTAAGGCAGCAATGCTAACCACTGTGCTACTGCACTCCATTGAATCTGCATTGGCTCTCTGAAAGAAGAGCATTTTAGCTAATTCCACTGCCCTGCCTTTTTCCCATAACATTGCACATTTTTTCTATTCCTAATAGTATTCTAATTCACTTTTGAAAGTCTGGATCGAACTGACTTCCACAATCCTCCTAGGAAGTTTGTTCCAGACACCAGCTATCCGCTAGATGAAATAAAATCCTCACACCACTTTTACCTCTTTTGCCAATTATTTTGAATCTATGCCATCTAGTTCTTGATGGGCTTGAGTGGGAACAGTTTCTTACTACTTACCATCTCTATTCCTCTCAAGATTTTGCATATTCTATCAAGTCTTAACCTTTTTTTCAAGGAAAACAGCTTCAATTTCTCTAATCTATTTTTGTAGCTACAACTCTTTATCCCTGGAATCATTCTTCTGAATCTTGTCTTTATTCTCTCTAATTCCTTCAAATTCTCCCTTAAGAATAGTGCCTGGAATTGGATGCAGTACTCCAGATGAGATCTAATAAATGTCTTATATAAATTCAACATGACTTCCTTACTCTTATACACAATGGCCCTATTAACAAAGCCTAAAATACTAAATGCTTTAATAACTAGTCTCTCAACATGCCCTACTATCTTCAATGACTTATGTACATATACATAGAGTTGCTTTTGTTCCTGCACCTCCTTCAGTTTTTTTACTTTGTTTTATATTGTCTCTGCATATTCTTCCTGCTAAAATGAACCATCTTACACTTCTATTCATTAAACTTCATCTGCCATTTCTATGCCCAATGCATCGATATGTCTATGTCCTTTGAAGTATAATTTCCTCCTCATCACAGTTGAAAACATTTCCAATCCTCGTATCATTTGCAAATTTTGAAATCATGCCCTAAACACCACATTCTGGGTCATTAATATACATCAGAAAAGCAAGAGTCCCAACATGTACCCTGGGGAACTCCAATACAATTCTTCCCCATAGTAAGTTGAAGCTCTTTAAACCACTGCCATGCTATCATGTCATCAAATAGATCCTATTGTTAGAAGTAATCACTGACCTAGCATTTTTGATTCTTTTGTGTAATCCTAAGGCAGTCCTGTACTTTGAAGGCCTTTTATTCCGATTGTCTCAGTCATGGTCCTGTTGTGAACCTTCTGTACTCTGAAATTTTTCTGGAAATGATCACATGGATTCCATGTTCGGCTGATCCTGACGTTGTTCCTGTTTCTGTGCCTGTGTTCACTGCTATTTGATTTTTGGTCTGTGTCTTAGCTTACATCTATTATTTTGTGATTTTCTGAGCCTTAATTTTATTTTCTTTTGTCCTCCTGTGTGTTTCCTCACCAGAAACCATAGATGAACAGGCATATATGCTGCTTGCTGAAGTCCAGATCTGAGGCGTTCAAGTCAAGTCATCTTGGCTTATACAAGAAATCCAGATACAACCTGCAAAGATCCATCAAAGATACCATACCGGCCTAAACTCGAATCCCAAGCTAGCCATACACTCCTACTGACTATGGCAAAGTTTGTAAGACATAACAGGCTACAAATTGAAGGAATGTAGAATCACTGGCACCAATGCACCCATCCCCAGGGAGCTTAACATGTTTTATTCTCAGTTTGAGCAAGATGAGTCAGTGAGAGCATGCCCTCCACTCTGGACACCTGAGCCAAACCCATATCTGAAGTCACAATCACAGATATCAGAGCAATCTTCTGGAAAGCCGACCCATGGAAAGTGACTGGCCCAGATCGGGTAATCTGATGAGCACTCAGATCCTGCATGGATTAGCAGGTGAGGGAATTCGTAGATACCTTTAATCTCTCTTTACAACATTCTGAGATTCCTATCTGCTTCAAGAAGATAACCATTATCCTTGTACCAAAGAAAAGCCAGGCAGAGTGCCTTAATGGCTATTGTCTGATGGTTCTGACACCATCATTATGAAGTGTGTTGAAAGGTTAGTCATGGAAGGAATCAAATCCAGCCTCCCAGACTGCTGGATCCACTACAGTTTTCCTCATCACCACAGCAGGTCCACTGCAGACACCACCTCCCTGACCCTACACTCAATTCTGGAATACCTGGATAACAAGGACACCTATGTCAGGCTCTCATTTTTTGACTACAGCTCAATTTTCTATACTATTATTCCTACAAAACTCACATCCAAACTCTGTGGCTTGGGGCTCGACTCCTTCCTCTGCGACAGTGTCCTAGACCTCCTAGCTCACAGACTGCAATCAATAAGGATAGACAACAACACCTCCTCCGCAATTATCCTCAACAATGGCGCCCCATAAGGCTGTGTCCTCAGCCTCCTATTATACTCCTTATACACATATGAGCACATGGCTAAATTTCCCTCCAACTTGATTTTCAAGTTTGCTAACGACATCACAATAGTGGGTCTGATCTCAAACAATGATAAGATGGAGTGCAGGAAAGAGACAAAGAATCTGGTAAACCGGTGTGATGATAATAATCTCTCCATTAACTTCAACCAAATGAAGGAGATAATCATTGACTTAAGGAAGCATATTGAAGAACATGCCTCTGTCTACATCAACAAGGATGAAGTGGAAATGGTCAATAACTTCAAGGTTCTAGGTGTCCATATCACCTACAACCTGTCTGGTATCCTAATGCTGATACTATAGTTAAGAAAACCAACTAACACCTCTCTTTTCTCAGGAAGCTAAGAAAATTTGACATCCTCGTTAACATACTTACCAATTATTTACAGATGCACCATAGAAAGTGTTATTTCTGGTTGTATCACAGATTGGTATGGCTCCTGCTCCATCGAGGGCTACAAGAAATTACAAGGATTCGTGAAGGAAGCCAAGTTCATAGTGCAAACCAGCCTCCCATCCATTGACTCTGTCCACACTCCTTGTTGCCTCAGAAAAACAGCTAGTATAATCAAGGACCGCATGCATCCTGGACATGCAAAAGTGTGAGGTCATGTACCATCCGACTCAATAACAGCTTCTTGCCTGCTACCATCAGACTTTTGAATGGACCTATCTTGTATTAAGTTGATCTTTTCTAATCCCTAGCTATGACTGTTGCACTACATTTTGCACTCCTTTCGTTCTCAATGCATGGTATGCATTGTCTGTATAGCGCACAAGAAACAATACTTTTCACTCTATACTAATACATGTGCCAATAATAAATCAAATTGAAATCCTTTGAGGATGTCTTTTCCTGCTAGCCCTATATCTTTGTTTTAAAATCTGCTGGATTTTTCACTCACTACCACCATGTTCTGTTATATGGCCTGTATCTAAAAAAGAGTTTTGGGATTGTCTGCTCTCCTAGCATATGCTGCTTGAGTTTATAGTTTCTCCAAACCAGTACATTTTATTTAAAGCAACTACTTACACATTTGGATTGTGACATAAGGTTGAAACCACTACCCCATTCAGATTGCTTATTCAGCTGCCATGTGATTTGACAATTAGCACATTGACATTATGTATGCTTTTGCTATTAACCCTTTACTGTACAATTTCTGTTGATCTCATTGTCATATGCCTTTAATAGATATCAGCAGAATATTGCTGGAAGAGAAATGTGTGATGTGATCCAGTCTTAGTTTCACCTTTGCCTTAAGCAACAGAACACTCAACAAAGATCTAAACATCTCCAACTTATATAACAATATAAGACTGTTCTCATGTGTCCTGTCTTAACCATTGACCCAATCTCTTTGAGTGTTTCCTGTCTTGTACTTTATATAGCAAAAAAGTCCAAGTTATATCATTTTATGACCATGTCAGATCTCTTCGCTTGTCCTGTTCACTAAGAACTTGCACTTGCGTATTGCTTTCATAACCTCAAAATGTTTCAAAGTGATTTGTGAAAATTAAGTACTTTTAAAGTGTTGTCACATTTTGTAAAAAAAAAATCATACTCCCTATCATTTGATTTTTCTCTTGATCTAATCATATGTTCTAACCCTAATCCTTTGAAAAATGGTGAAGTCTTTAATTATCAGTATTTTTTCTTCCTTTTGACTTTCACATCATTTGAGCCAAGAAACATCTTTCAGGGAAAAATTGGACTTTTATTAATGTAAACAAAGTTCAGAGGCTGGTTTTTCAATCTAAAGACTGAACATTACCTTGACTGGCTTGGTCACATTTATAATCATTGGTGTGCAAAATTGTTTTGAAGCAGGAAAGGCTGCAGACAGATGAGTAATTTAGTTGGCAGCACAACCCAATTGTGTCCATAGGAATCAAATTATCTGCAGTGTGCTAAGAGCCCAATTAAAATCCTTCTGAAACACCTAATTGATATGATGACTATAAGGCAGTTAAACATTCAACCCAAATAATCAAGAAAGGTCCAGCTGATACTTTGAAATTATGTTATTTCCCATTGAACTGGGTACTTGAATTAAATCGATGAGCAGAAATTGCTTCATCGCTAGCTTTATAGATATCTCTTTTTAGAGTAATTTCTTTCCATTTCCTCAATCTCCCAGAATAGGCCAACAAAAGATTGAATGACTTGCTTGCAGGCCTCCAACAATGATGTTCAGAATTGATTACGGCAAAGTGCTGAAGTAAATTGATTCCCCCACTGACCTCCCTATTATTATGATCTTCACTTAATGACGCATCCCGGACATCCTGAAAAGGGAGGGTGAGGAACTGGAAGTTGTAGTACATATAGGTACTACTGACATAGGCAGGAAGAGGGAAGTGGACATGAAAAGGGATTATAGGGAACTGGGTAGGCAGCTGAGAGAGAGGAAAGCGAAGGTAGTAATCTCAGGATTGCTGCCTGCGCCTCGGGAGAGTGAGAGCAGGAATAGTATGAGGTGGAGGTTGAATACTTGGCTGAGGGACTGGAGCAGGGGGCAGGGATTCCGGTTCCTGGATCATTGGGACCTCTTTAGGGGCAGGTGTGACCTGTACAGCAAAGATGGGTGGCACCTGAATCCCAGGGGGACTAATATCTTGGCGGGAAGACTGGCTAGGGCTACTGAGGGGACTTTAAACTAGAAAGGTTAGGGGGAGGGAATAGTGATGTGGAGACTGGGAGCAAGGAAGTTCGCTCCCAGGTAGGGAAGGACTCTAGGCAGGATGAGAGGCAGGTTAGACGAGTGGGGGAGAAGGGAAATGTCCAGTCTGAGGGACTGAGCTGTGTCTATTTTAATGCCAGGAGTGTAGTAAATAAGGTGGATGAACTTAGGGCGTGGATTGCTGCTTGGGATTGGTGGCCATTACAGAGACTTGGATGTCTCAGGGACAGAACTGGGTACTACAGGTCCCGGGATTCAGATCCTTCAGGAAGGACAGGGAGGGAGGCAAAAGAGGTGGTGGAGTGGCACTGTTGATCAGGGACAGTGTCATGGCTGCAGAGAAGGTGGATACCGAGGAGGGAATGTCTACGGAGTCTCAGTGGGTGGAAGTTAGGAATAGCAAAGGGTCGGTGACGTTGCAGGGTGTATTCTGTAGGCCGCCCAATAGTGACAGGGAAGTTGAGGTGCAGATAGGGAAACAGATACTGGAGAGATGTAGAAATAACAGAGTTGTTGTGATGGGAGACTTCAATTTCCCAAACATCGACTGGAATATACCAAGGGTAAGGGGTTTGGATGGGGAGGAGTTTGTTAGGTGTGTTCAGGAGGGTTTCCTGACACAGCACGTGGACAAGCCTATAAGAGGAGAGGCTGTACTGGACCTGGTACTAGCTAATGAACCAGGACAGGTGATGGATCTCTCAGTAGGAGAGCATCTTGGGGATGGAGATCATAATTCTATCTCCTTCATCCTTGCGTTGGAAAAGGATAGGATCAGGCAGGCTAGGAAGGTGTTTGTCTGGAATAAGGGGAAATATGAAGACATCAGGCAGATGTTGGGGCGAATAAACTGGAAGGAGGTGTTTTTGGGGAAAAGCACAGAAGGAAGGTGGCAGATATTCAAGGAATGCTTGTCTGGAGCTCTGCACGACAACGTTCCGGTGAGACAAGGAGGTTTTGGTAGGACGCGGGAACCGTGGTGCACGAAGGCAGTGGTGAACATAGTCAGGAAGAAAGGAAATGTGTATAAAAGGTTCAAAGAGCTAGGAGATGTTGGGGATCTAGAGAAGTATAAGGCTTATAGAAGAGAGCTTAAAAAGGAAATTAGGAGAGCCAAAAGGGGTCATGAGAAGGCCTTGGCTGGTAGGATTAAGGAGAATCCCAAGGCCTTCTACAAATATGTGAAAAGTAAAAGGATGAGAAGAGAAGGGATAGGACCTATAAAAGGTGAAGGGGGAAAAGTCTGTATGGAACCAGAAGAAATGGCAGAGGTGCTTAATGAGTACTTTGCCTCAGGATTCACGGTGGAAAGTGATCTGGGAGGATGCACTACAAGTTTGCGGCAGACTGAAAAGATTGAGTATGTAGATATTAAGGAAGCGGATGTGTTAAAACTTTTAAATGCTATCAAGATAGACAAGTCTCCAGGACCAGATGGGATGTACCCCAGGTTATTGTGGGAGGTGAGGGATGTCATTGCAGAGCCCCTGGCGATGATCTTTGTGTCGTCGATGGAGATGGGAGGGGTTCCGGAGGATTGCGGATGTGGTCCCTATTTTCAAGAAAGGGAACAGGGATAGTCCTGGAAATTACCGACCGGTGAGTCTGACCTCAGTGGTTGGTAAGCTGATGGAGAAGCTTCTGAGGGACAAGATTTACGAGCATTTGGAGAAGTTTAGGTTGATTAGAAATAGTCAGCATGGTTTTGTAAAAGGCAGGTCGTGCCTTACAAGCTTAATTGAGTTCTTCGAAAATGTGACTGAACACATTGACGAAGGAAGAGCAGTGGACTTGGTGTACATGGACTTCAGCAAGGCATTTGACAAGGTCCCACATGCAAGACTTCTTGAGAAGGTGAGAGGCCATGGGATCCAAGGGGCTTTGGCCTTGTGGATCCAGAACTGGCTTGCCTGCAGAAGGCCGCGGGTGGTTGTGGATGGCTCTTTTTCTGCATGGAGGTCGGTCACCAGTGGAGTGCCCCAGGAATCTGTTCTAGGACCCTTGCTGTTTGTCATTTTCATAAATGACCTGGATGAGGAGGTAGAGGGATGGGTGAGTAAGTTCACCGATGACACGAAGGTCGGTGGTGTTGTGGATGGTCTGGAGGGATGTCAGAAGTTGCAGCATGACATCGACAGGATGCAAGACTGGCGGAGAAGTGGCAGATGGACTTCAACGCGGATAAATGTGTTGTGGTCCATTTTGGCAGATCCAACGGGATGAATGAGTACACTATCAAAGGTAGGAGTCTTAGCTGTGTGGAATAGCAGAGGGATCTTGGGGTCCGGGTCCATAAGACTCTCAAATCGGCCTCCCAGGTGGAGGATGTGGTTAAGAAAGCTTACGGTGTACTGGCCTTCATTCATCGAGGGATTGAGTTCAGGAGGTAATGCTGCAGCTTTATAGGACCCTTGTCAGACCACACTTGGAGTACTGTGCGCAGTTCTGGTCGCCTCACTATAGGAAGGACATGGAAGCTATTGAAAGGGTGCAGAGGAGATTTACAAGGAAGTTGCCTGGATTGGGAGGCATGCCTTATGAAGACAGGTTGAGGGAGCTGGGACTGTTCTCCCTGGAGAGACGAAGGTTGAGAGGTGACCTGATAGAGGTTTACAAGATGTTGAGAGAATAGAGAGGGTGGACTCTTAGAGACTATTTCCCAGGGCTGAAATGGTCACGACGAGAGGGCACAGATTTAAGGTGCAGGGAAGCAAGTACAGAGGAGATGCTAGGGGAAAGTTTTTCACTCAGAGGGTGGTGAGTGAATGGAATCAGCTGCCATCGGTGGTGGTCGAGGTGAACTCGCTGGGGTCTTTTAAAAGACTTCTGGATGAGTATATGGGATCCAATGGGATTGGGGGTTATAGATAGGTCTGGGTAGTTTTGTTGTGTTCGGCACAACTTGTGGGCTGAAGGGCCTGTTTGTGCTGTAGTGTTCTATGTTCTATGTTACCCTACCAATTTAAGTTAAGTCAGGAATTTAGGAATGGATGATCACAGTCATGCTGCCATACTCTGTAATCGGGATCTCCAAGAACTTCTCTCTCAGAACCTGACTCCAAACATATTTTCACTTATGATTCCTTCCTGCGTTTTTATTTCAGATTACATGAGAACTTCTCATTCCAGACTAGGCTTATTACTTTTCATTTTGAACACAGGGCGACAAAAATGATTGACGATGGATGGGCCGTGGATGTTGTATACATGGATTTTAGTAAAGCATTTGCAAGATCACTCATGGCAGGCTGGTGCAAAAGGTTAAATCTCACTGGATCAAAGATGAACTAGATATGTATAGAACCAGCTTGGTCATAGAAAACAGAGGGTAGCAGTGGAGGGGTCTTTCTCTGATTGGAGGTTTGTGATTAGAGATGTTCTGCAGGGCTCTGCAGTTTGTGATATATATATATAAATGATTTGGAAGAAGGTGCAGCTGATCTGATTAGTAAGTTTGCGGAAACACAAAGATTTCTGGGGTTGTGGATAGTGATGAACATTGTCAGAGATTACAGCAGGGTATAAGTAGGGTGGAAAATTGGGAGAAGAAATGGCAGATGGAATTTAATCCAGATAAAAGTGAAATGATGTATTTTGGTAGATTTAATGAAGGGAGTGCTATTCAATAAGTGACAGAACCGTCAGGAGTATAGACACACAGAGAGATCTTGGTGTGCAAGTCCACAGATCCTTAAAAGTGGCAGCATAGGTGGAAAAGGTGATGAAGAAGGCATATAGAACATTACAGCACAGAACAGGCCCTTCGGCCTTCGATGTTGCGCCGACCAATATAAAAAGCAATGCCCCTCCAAACTAAACCATTCCCTTCTCTTCCATATACCTATCAACTAACCTCTTAAACGCCACCAAACTTGGCGCATCTACAACTGCTGCAGGCAGGGCATTCCACTCCCTAACCACCCTTTGGGTAAAGATAAAGGTAAAGCATATGGCATGCTTGGGCAGGGCATAGAGTATAAAAGTTGGCATACAATGTTGCAGTTATATAGAACATTGGTTAGGCTACATTTGGAATACTGCATCCGGTTTTGGTTGCCACACTACCAGAAGGACATGGAGGCTTTGGGAGAGAGTGTAGAAAAGGTTTACCAGGATGCTGCCTGGTACAGAGGGTATTGGCTATGAGGTGAGATTGAGTAAACTAGGGTTCCTTCCCTGGAAAGATGGAGGTTCAGAGGTGACCTAATAGAAGTTTATAAAATTATGAAGGGCAGAGATCGGGTGAACAGTTGGAAGCTTTTTCCCAAGTCAGAAATGACAAACATAAGTTCAAGGTAAGGGGTGGGACAGTGTTCAATATAGATATGTGAGGGACATTTTTTTTACACAGAAGTAGTGGGGGCCTGGAATGCACAAGGTGGTTGAGACAGACAAGCTAGGATCATTTAAGACTTCTCTAGATAGCCACATGTACAGACTGGGAATAGAGGGATACAAATAGATGGTCCTGTTAGGAACACACGATTGGCGCAGGCTTGGAGGGCCAAAAGGCCTGTTCCTGTGCTGTATTGTTCTTTGTTACCTAAAATGAACAATTTTGCTGTATTCTGTTTCAGATATTAAACAATATGTAAGTAAATGTACATCTGTGCCACCGTATTCCAGATATAGAACTGCTATCATGACATCAACCACTCTAATTAAAAGGAAATCAGTTGTTAAATTTTATACTGGTTCTGTACTGCAAGAAAGAAATCATGAAAGGCAAGTATCATACATTGCATCAATTTTACAACCACCAGTTGCCACAAATCACTTTGCACCAGTGAATTACTTTTAATGTGTATCCATTGTCATAATGCAGTGAATAAGGCCACAGGTTTTGCATTGGAACACAGGAACCTAGAACCTAAAAGCTGGAGCAGGCCATTCGATCTTTCAAGATTGCTCCACCATTTGATTAGATCATGGCTGTTCTAACTGTGGTCTTAATTCCACTTTCCCTTGACTGCCCCCATGTTCGTTGTCTTACTTGTCTATCTAACTTAACACTGAACAAATTCAATGAACCAAAATTCACTGCTTTCTGGGGAAGAAAATTCCATACACTAACTACTCTAAGGTAAGTTATTTTTTTCGTATTACTGTCTTAAAAAGAAGACTTCTTATTTTAAAACTGCCCCTCCCCACCCTAAGTTCTAGTGACCCCACAAGAGAAAATATCCTCCATATCTACCCTATCAAGAATCTTCAGGAAGACTCTTCAGGATTTATGTTTCAATAAGAATACTTCTTAATCTTCTAAACTCCAATGGAAATTGGTCCATTTTCAACATTTCTTCATAAGATAAACCCTTCATCCAAGGAGTCAACCTTGTGAACCTTCTCTTAACTGCGTTCAATGCAATAATATCCATCCTTAAATAAGGAGACTAAAGCTCTGAACAGGAGCACAATGACATTGATGGGAATGCCGTGATGCTTGCATTGTGGGTGAAGGGAAATGCTCTGATGCTTGTGGCAGGATACGTGGTGGTTTGGGGCAGTGACTTGTTTATTTTCACCGCAGATCAGAGCGCCCTTTAAAGACAGTGCCCAACGACTGTGGAGCCAGTCTTGTCAGCTCTGTCAGGCCCCACCCCACCAGAGTGACAGCACAACCATGTCCATAGATTCTCCGTGCACTGAATGCCAGAAATCTGGAATCAAAACTTGGCTGGGCATCTGGAAAGACATGTGCCAGTTTTCAATCTGAACGTGAAACTCTGACAAATTTTGGGAATTCCACCCTTGGATTTGTGAAGCTGGCATGTTCCAAGCTGTAGGTTTCCTCAGAATTGGAATCTATGCCTCTATTTATGAAAGTAACCATATACAGGATACATCTCTTAATGAGCCAGTTTACTGACCTTGATATAATAGGAAATGTGGATATTCTTCAATTGTCTAAGATATTGGTGCAAATGCGATGGGCCAAATAGCCTCATTTGTTCTGTAAAATTCTATGATTCTATATTAGCTTTGAATCTGGGTGACCATAAGGTCATGTTTACTTCCTCTCAGATTTCCACTGAACTTCATCTATAATCTTCATTAGAAAACAGCATGATTCTCACTAATGATACTGTGGGAAGTCTGCCAGCAATGAATTAAAAGCAATCCTGATGTACGGTTAAATACAAGACATGCATTTTTCTAAAAATTTCTCTTTCTAAAAATGTTTCCCTATCTACCCACTATTGAACAGTCATTCACACCACATGGACTGCAGAGGTTCAAGAAGGCAGCTAACCACACCAATTTTTCTCAAGGATAATTAGGGATGGGCAGTATATGCTGGCCTAAGCCAGTGATACCCACAGCCCGTGAAAGAATGAAAAATATACAACTTTAAGCTGAGCATTAAATTGAATTATTTGACTTCTGAAGTGGAAGCATAGCAAAACTCAATGATAGAAATGCAATCACGAGGAGGCCAATGTTCCCTAGTGGTTCTCCTTAACATCAAAGTAATAGTTCCTACCAAGTGTTTCATTTACTGCTTTTTTTAATCTTGTAATGTTCAAAGACTTTAGGGGCTGTTAATAAAGGTAAGGTAACCAGGATTATAACTCTTATGCTAAACATACAGAGAATAAAAGCAGGAACAAATCAAGAGCAAGTCTGGCATTCAAAATCAACCAATTCAAAACCAAAAGAACCTTAAACCTGACAGGGAAAGGTTAAAAGTCTTTCTTTAAGAAAGAGGTAGAAAGTGTTGTGCTAAATCCCTTACAGCAGTGATGAATAAAATTTTTTTTTTCTCTAGCCAAAGTATTATTTTCTGAATATATTCTCTTCTTCCTCAGGACAGCACGGTGGCACAGTAGTTAGCACTACTGCTTGAAGTGCCAAGGAACTGCATTTAATTCTGGCCTTGGGTCGCTGTCTATGTGGAATTTGCGTTTGTAGGTCGCTCCTAGTATCTGCTTGGGTTTCCTCTGGGTGCTCCAGTTTCCTCCCACACTCCAAAGATGTGTGGGTTAGGTTGATTAAGCCATGCTAAATTGCTCCTAAGTGTCAGGGGGACAAGTAGCGCAAACATGTTAGGTTACAGGGATAGGGCCTGAGTGGGATTATTGCCAGTGCAGATTTAATGGGCTGAATGGCCTCTCTCAGAATTGTACCAATTCTAGGTATCTGTTACCCTCCAATAATTTGTCTAGGGAGAATATATGTCACAGACTATTCAATAATATCTGAGCAGAGTCTGAATTTCTAGCAATCAGAAGTGGAAATTCTGTAAAACATTTATTTTCTAATCTCGGAACAGAGAAGAAATCAATTTTAGTTTATCTGCTGCCACTTGACCGAAATCAGGTAAGTTTTAGATGTAGCTCACTCAGTAACGCTCTAGCCTCATGGAGAATGTTGAGGATTTATGCCCTATTCTATAATCAAGGCTGACATTCCAATGCTGTAATAGGGGATAATGGTTCCAGGTTATCATCTTCCAGATGGACATTAAGAGATCCCATTGTGTTATGTTGAAGAGGAGCAGAGGAGTTATTCCTGGTGTCTGATTAACATTTGTTCCTCAACCAATTTTCACAAGGAAGAGACTTCTGAATTATTGTCACATTGCTACTTGTGACGGCCTGCAGTCTCATATTGGTTGCCTCATCAGAAAAACACCCCCCTTCCCCCAACAATGTAGAACTCTTTCTGTACTGCACTTAACTTTCGTACCTAAATCCCAATCAGGTCTTGTAGCTGGACCTTGATCATTCAGAGGCAAGAGTGCTATCTCTGAGCCACAGCTGACACAAATATACCAGACCAAAAGCTGCCATTAGCTCATTTGCACTTTCTTATTGGGTGGAGTGTCTCCCGTCGAAACACAAGCCTGAGGAATCAGCACTAATAAATCAAATCAACATCATTTCTGGGCGGAATTATACAACCATGTTGTGGTGGGATGGGGCCGTAAAGTTTGACAAGTGATCCAAGAGCTCATTGACTTTGGCAGAATGGGAAAATATCACCAGCGAGCGGGTCAGGACCATAAAATTCCATCTTGGTTTCAAAATTTCTCTAAAGAAGTTAAAGGTTGCATTAAAACAACACAGACAGGAATTAAACAGTTACCAGCACATTAAAAATAGAACACAGAGTAAATGAATCCCATTATGCCAAATAGATTTGAATTTCAACTTATTTCAGAAAAAATCTAACAAGGTTAATTCATTGCTTTTTACACATTCATCCCCATTAGTTATTGAAAATCAAACTTGCTTGCAAGTTTGCCATTTAACCTCCGTTGAAATTGCATCAAACCAGCATTTTATGAATTTTAAACAATAGGCATTAATAATCTGAAAGGGCAGGGGAGGGGGGCAACAGATTGACACTCATAAGAAACAAATGAGGCATATTGCTGATAACTGTAGCACTGAATTCCCCTAATTGGTACAGTAATTTAAGACTAATTTGGCATTCTTCTTTAATAGTAAGCATATTCAACCTGAACAGGCTATGTATTCAGACCAGATTACTATGGGTTTACAAATTATTCCTGTTTTTTTTAAAATAGTGACCTTCCCTTAATATGGAGAAAAACTTGGGTGTGGGATTAGGGTGAATTGCTCTTGCAGAGGCCAGCATGGAGACAATGGTCTGAATGGCCTCCTTTTGTGCTGTAAACATTTTATGATCCTAAATAATAAACCTAACAAGGTTCTTTCTGTAATTGAAGCTGATTCTAGAACAAAATTATGTCCTAGATTTATGCTCATTTTACAGGCGTATCTGTTCAATATGGTGGATGATATATATGCATTCCATGCTGAAAGAATGCTGCATCTGCCATATTGGTATAGATTAAAATGTAAGCACCCAGTTTTTAGATGCCTAGTCCTATCGTATGCTTCTTTTTCCTTTTGACTAAGCTTGCAATTTCCCTTGTCACACATGGTTCCTGAATCCTGCCATTTCTACCTTCATTTTTGCTACAACATGCTTGTCTGCACTTCAATCAATTGGCCTTTAAAAACCTCCCACAAGGTTTTATAAAGCTGCAACATGATTTCCCAACTCCTGTACTCAATGCCCCAGCTGATGAAGGCAAGCATGCTATATGCCTTCTTAATCACCTTGGCCACCTGTGTTTCCATTTTTAGGGATCTGTGGACCTGCACACCCAGATCCCTCTGTATGTTAATGTTCCAAAGGTTCTGCCATTTACAGTAGAATGCATACCTAAATTTGATCTTTCAAAATGCATCACCTTGTATTTGCCCCCAAACAGACGCTCCCAATCCACATTCCACAGTTCCTGCCTAATCTGGATGTAATTGGCCTTCGTCCAATTAAGCCTGAGGGCAATTTGTATCTTTATCCATGGCTACCCAAAATCTTATGGAATTATGGTTGCTAAGCCCAAAATGCTCCACTATTGAAATATTGTCCATCTGGCCTGGCTCATTTCCTAATAACAAGTCTAGTATTGCCCCCTCCCTGGTTGGATTGCCAACATACTCTATTAAAAAGACCTTCTGGACACATCTAACAAATTGTTCTCCATCTGAGCCCCTGGATGTAAGGGATTCCCAGTCAAAATACGGGAAGTTAAAGCCACCCATCACAACTGCTCCTCTGTCTCCTCCAGATTGTTGGAATGTCTATACTATACTCCCAAGATTGTGATTTCACCCTTCCTCTACTCATAATGCCTCAATATAAGATCCCTCCAATGTGTCTTCCCTCTGCTGTGATCTGCTCCCTAATCAGCAATGCAAATCTCCCCCTCTTTTGTTTTCCCTTCTGTCCCATCTAAAAGAACAATACCCTGGAATGTTAAGCTGCCAGTCCTGCCCCACCTTTAGCCATATCTCCATAATTGCAATTACATCATAATTCCATGTAGTAATCCAGGCTCTCAGTCCACCTGTCTTACCTGTTATACTTCTTGAGTTGAAGCAAACACACTCCAGACCTACAGTCCCACTGACGCCAGAAGCTTTCCGCTGCCTCTTCTTTCTCTATGTTTATCTAAGTCTCACATTTTCCTTGGGTTCCAAGCTTACTGAACTGCTGTTCCAGTTCCCACTCCCCTGCTATACTAGTTTAAGCTCTCCCAAACAGGACTAACAAACCTCCTGTCCAGGATATAGGTGCAACAGGTCCTTCTTGTACAGGCCCCACCTTTCCCAGAGGATATCCCAGTGATCCATATATCTAAAGCCCTTCGGCCTACGCCAGCTCTTTAGCCATGTATTCAACTGTACTCTCTCCCTGTTCCAAGCCTCACTATATGCTCCGATCCAAATATTCACGATTGCTTAAATATATCATCCAGCAACCTCAAATACGTCCACTATTCCTGAGACAGGTGGGGAGCGGTATCTTCGTTGCCCCTTAAGGCAAATGTGGAGTAATATAGTAGTATGGAAATGCACTCATAATTCCAGCACCTGCTCCAGCCAGAGTTGCTTAATGATGTACCTTCTGCTGACTCTGTGGTGTTGGTTCTAAAGCAAACTTGTCCAACCTTTTTGCATGGGAGAATTACATTTCACAGTTTTTCCTCGCTGAAGGAACTGATGAGCAAATTTTGGGATGGAAAAGTTTGGCCAACTTGAACCATGAATTTCGAAATACAATGTTGAGGTATGAAAAGAAACAATTTGCTGAGCAGAACAAAATGAGCAAAACTAAAGATTCAAGTGTAATAAGGTCAATGTCTGGATCATTCCCAATCTCAAGGTGCTCACTCATTCATCCTCACACATTGTCAGAATGCGTCTGTGTGTGTGTGTGTGTGTGTGTGTGTGTGTGTGTGTGTGTGTGTGTGTGTGTGTGTGTGTGTGTGGATGGATGAGGGTGAATGAGGACCTTGATATGTTGGAGGTGAGCCAGACTTATGAACACACTCTGCCGCCAAACAGACTCCCCTCACAGACTCTCCATCACCACTCACATTGTCTCCTTCGTTCCACAACTTCCGCTCCCACTCACACCTTCCCAATCTCACTCTCTTCCTGCCCTTCTGAGTCATTTGAATTTTCTATTTTGAGGATTGTAGATGCTCCTTCATTGAATATGTTTAAAACAGAGATAGATATTTAGTATCTCAGGAGCAGGTGGGAAAGAGCAGGCACAAGGGACTGCTGTTCCTCTTTCTTACATTATGTTCTTACAAGGAGTAATCACAAGTTTAATCATAAAGATGTGCTTTAAGAGTATGAGAAAGGCAAGAATTTAGAGAGGGAATGTATGGAAGGAGGAATGGCTGAGTGCTAGAATAGTAGTGTACAGAAAGAAGTCAATCAATTTTTTTTATACTACTGTATAATTAGTCCATCTTATTCACTCTTTTCGCTCATCTCTGAAATTTATCTTTTCAAGTATTTCTCCAATTCCCTTTTAAAGGTTATCCATCAGACAGTGCATTCCAAATACTGACTGCTTATTTCATTAAATAAAAATCCTCATCTTAAATTTGTACCTCTGGTTATATGTTATCAACTGTTCAGCCATCGGGAGCAGTTCCACTTTATCTAAATCCTGGGTGATTTTTAGTACCTCCATGCTTCTGATACCAGCTTTTCCAATACTTTGAATCTTTTTCAAGACTTCACTTCAAATTGCCATTTTATTTTTCCTTTTTAAGGCCTGATTACTAGTTTTAATGATATTGTACAAGATTTGGGGTACTGCAACAATTGTTTTCAGTTTTCACATGAGAATTATGATGAAATAAAACCTGCCTGGTGCCAGCAGCAAAGGCAGGCAGCAGACATATTAGGGTCTGCCACTACTTTGCTGAAGACCGTAGGCATCTCCTTAATGGATCAGGACTGTCAACGGCAATGAAAAAGCCATGCAGGCTGGATTTTATCTTATGTATTAATATCACAAGAAGGCTTACATTAACATTGCAATAAAATTACTGTGAAAATCCCCTAGTAAGACACTCCAGCTTCTGTTTGGGTGCACTGCGGGAGAATTTAGCATGGCTAATGCACCTAACCAGCAATATCTTATTGACTGTGCGAGGAAATAGAATTAAATTCCCATGTATTATAATACTTGTTCCCATATGATTCATAACCCACAGACTGTAATCAGTAAGGATAGGCAACAACATCTCCTCCACGATCATCCTCAATATCTGTGCCCCACAAGCTGTGTTCTCAGCCCCATACTATACTCCTTATACATCTATCACTGTGTGGCCAAATTCCCCTCCAACTCGATTTTCAAGTTTACTGAAAACATCGGCGTGGATCAGATCTCAAACAATGATGAGACAGAGTACAGGAAAGAGATAATGAATCTGGTGAACTGGTGTGATGTCAATAATCTTTCCCTCAATGTCAATAAAACAAAGGAGCTAATCATCGACTTCAGGAAATGTAGTGGAGAACATCAATGGGAATGAAGTAGAAATGGTCAAAAGCCTTAATTTCTTAGGTGTCCAGATTACCAACAACCTGTCTTAGTCTCTCCGTGCTGGCGCTATAATTAAGAAAGCCTACCAATGCCTTCACTTTCTCAGACAACTAAGGAAATGTGGCTTGTCCACTATGACTCTCACCAATTTTTACAGATGCACCTTAGAAAGCATTCTTTCTGGTTGTATCACAGCTTGGTATGGCTCCTGCTCTGTCCAAGACTGCAGGAAGCTATGAATAATTGTGAACAAAGACCAGTACATCACTCAAATCCATTGATATTGTCTACACCCATTGATATTGTCTACACTTGCCGCTGCCTTGGAAAAATAGCCAGCATAATTAAGGACCGCACGCACCCCAGACATTCTTTCTTCCACCTGCTTGTGTCAGGAGAAAGATACAGAAGTCTGAGGACATGTACCAACCAACTCAAGAACAGCTTCTTCCATGTTGCCATCAGACTTCTGAATGGATTTTACCTTGGATTAAGTTGATCTTTCTCTTCATCCTAGCTATGGCTGTAACACTACATTCTGCACTTCCTTCTTTCCTTCTTTACGTATGGTTTGCTTGGTCTGCATAACGTGCAAGAAACACTGTATACTAATAGATGTGACAAAAATAAATAAAATCAAATGATTCATAATAACCCATTCTGAATATTTAAAAATATTGCCTGCAACTTTGGATTCGTGTCCTTGCTTCTGGCTATTTAAAACTGCATTTAATCAGGATGGAATAGAGTGTGCAAGTTCCCGGATCCAGTTTAACTGTTGCCTGCCTGGAGTATTTACGATAAGTTAAAAATCAACTCATTACTTTTTAAGTTTGAATTCCATCCAATTGGCAGGTAGGTAACTCTGGGAAGCAGCATGGGGATAGAAGTCTTACCTCACTGCAGGGCCATGGGACTGTGTAGGAGCAGATATTACGCTCATTTTTGCTTTCATTAACAGGACTTATTCATTGATGTAAAATCCAGATACATTGATACTGTAAGGTCATGTGAGATTATGCAACTGCTTCCTCTGACAGTGCTCTTATCCTTACTTCAGAAATGAGTAGAGTGCATTATGCCAAAATCACTTCAGGGGATTCCTCAAATCTTCTCTCTCTCCATGGGATACTATCACCTTTACTATTTTAATTACTAGATCTGGAATAAAAGGATAGCATCAATAATGCTAACTTGCTTGGTCATCATAAAAAGCCAACTGGTTTGCTCATACCCCTTAGGGAATGTCATGAATCTGCCAGCAGGTTGGAAGCTACCAGCCTTGGAAAAAATATTTCACAGGATCTGAGTTCCAGTAATGAGATTAGCAGTTGTAAACAGACCAAAGAAAAATACACACCCTGTTAATAGGAAATACTTTGGGGAAGTATTGTTCAGGGAAGATGCAAATATGATAACCAACAGAAGCCAGTGAGACAGACAACCATATATACAGATATAAACAAAAACAGAAAATGCTGGAAAGAGAGAATAAAGCCAAGAAGAGTCATCATGACTCAAAACATTGACTCTATTCTCTCTCTACAGATGTTGTTAGACGTGCTGAGATTTTCCAGCATTTCATGTTTTGTTGGGATTCCAGCATTCACAGTATTTGGTTTTTATACAGAAAGTATCTTCAAATGAAAATGATTATATAATTGGCAACTTATTGTGGAACCAGGAGACAGTATCAATCCAGGAGCTTGAAGTTCAGAATCCAGCTGGCAGCCCAAGGGGCAGATTCCACCTTGCAGACTTTTAGCCAGTGCTGGTTAGCAGACCAAAAGCAAGCGTGCAAAGTACCTTTCGTAGAGGCAGTTAAAACTCATATCTTCCCTCAACCAAGTAGAATAACATATACAGTCGGTAACTATAAGGTGACCTTTACTAATACATCTATTGGATTGAACGTTGTTTCAAAAGAGGGAAGTCCTGAAAGAGATCAGATCTTGTAAATGTACATTGAATCAGAAGGTTAATTCCTACTTTGAGACTTCTTACTTTGTTTACCACAGTTCAAGTCCGGCATCTCTAGATCAAGGAAAGAAAGGCTAGGCAAACTGCAGAACTTGTGGACAAATATGAGCTGGTTCTTTAGATTTACTTTTAAATCAAAAGAAGCTAGAAACTGGGAAGGTCTGATTGAGGTCTAAGAACAGGAGTGGTAGGAAGCTCCAAGGCAGCTTCTTCTCAAAATAAACCCAAGTTTGCTGGAAGGGTGAGAGTAATGAAAATATTCAAATGCTGACATTGCATAAACTGGGCCACACTAGACCAGTATGCTGGAGATTAAACGTTCATCCCATTGAGGTCATTGGTCATACACAGGATCAAGCGACCTTAAAAACTGGGGAAGCAGAAAAGCCAATCACATTGATACACCAAGTGCCAAAGAACACAAAGAGAGTGACAAGGTGTGCATCACCTAGACAGGGGCAGAATGATTAGTAGGTGCTAGACGTATTCTAAGGCTTTGCATGTAACGTAAACCTATTTCTACCTCGGGAAAATGGAATGGCGAAAGAAATTAACATATTGCGGGATACTGATGAGAATCAATCCCTCATGTTATGGGATAGAGATAATTGTTGCCCAAAAGGGATGCAGCAGGAGACGTTAATTTGCAATTTTCACAGAGATACAAAAGAAATACGTTTAATAAAAATAAGTTTAAAGTGTATCTTGAAGACAGGAGAAGTAGTGTGAATGAAACCCTGCCCATTGCAGACATTCAGTTCATTCTAGGAAATGACATAGCACAGAAATGTGAAAACTCTACAGTGCAGGAGGAGGCCATTGAGTCTGCACCAACAACAATTCCATCCAAACCCTATCCCCATAATTCCACATATTTACCCCACAAAACCCCATAATCCACACATCTTAGGGCATTAAGCAATTTAGCATGACCAATGCACCTAATCTGCACAATTTTGGAGGATTGCAGGATTGCAGATGGTTGTGATGCCTAGTGTAGTTGAGCAGCTCATAGAAAATCCAGCCACAGAGAAATTACAAACAGACCATCCTGAGATTTTTCTGGACTGCGTTGTGATACGATCACAGGCTCAGAAGGTAAACAAAAGGAGGAGGAGTTACAAGCTCAGGGTGAGGCAAATTAGGTTATCTGATACAATTTTTAGCAAGTTAACGGAGGATATGACAAATGTAGGAAGTGAGACTGATGGGATTAATTCAAAAGGTTAATTGAATTAACACAAAGCGGGGGGAGACAAGGTAGAAAATTGTGACAGTGACTTCTCTAAAATACATTTGATTAATGAAGAAGCACTAAAAAAATTAAAGCAGTGGTTAAGTCATCTCCTAGATAAAAGCCAGAATGAACAGATTGAGTTACTGCAGGCCTATAAACGTAGTTGCAGAATAAACTAGGTAAAACGGTGTTAGCACTGCATGACATAGATGAGAGAGATACCACTCCGATCAAACAATATCTCTACAGGGTGAATTCAGCTAAATTATCTTTATTTATTTATTAGTCTCAAGTAAGGTTTACGTTAACACTGCAATGAAGTTACTGTGTAATTCCCCTATTTGCCACAGTCTGGCACCTGTTCAGGTCAATGCACATAACCAACACGTCTTTCAGAACATGGGAGGAAACTGGAGCACCCAGAAGAAACCCAGGCAGACACAGGGAGGACATGCAAACTCCGTAGAGAATGACACAAGCTGGGAATCAAACCCGGGTCCTTGGCGCTGTGAGACAGCAGTGTCATTAATGTGCCTACTGTAACTGCTGTGCCACCATGCTGTCTCTTTAATCACAGGTACAAAAGGAGTATTTGCTCCGAAATCATCTTATTGAGATCTAAGTTCTAGTGATTGGAGCTCATTTAGTGCCCAAGTCAGATGGGACCCAGAGACTGTATGTGTACTATAGGTGAGCGAATGCTGTAACCAAGAGGGATTCATTCCCTATTCCGCATTTGGAAGATTGCATGGAGAGAATTGGATGATTGAAATTGCTAAAAGTCTGTTGGCAAATACCCATGATTGAGAAAACAATAATGGCAGAAGAATTTTATCAATTTAAGATAATGATGTTTGTGATGAAGAAATCTCCCACAATATTTCAGCTGTTCACCATCCAAGTGATTGAATCACTATGCCATATATATTGATTATTTGATGGTATTCAGCCAGAGTTGGGGAGAGTATTTCATGGAATCTCTTCAGTGCATAAGGAGACCATTTGGCCCATCAAGTCTATGCCAAATCTCTGACAGAATATTTTACCCAGGCTCTCTTCCTCCTCCTTTCCCCGTAACCCCGCACATTTACTGTTGCTAATCCATCTAACCTACACAATCTTGGGATTGCCATAGTCAATTCATCTAATCTGTATATTTTTGGCACACATTTGAGCCACCTAAAGGAACTGCTTGACTGTTTACAACAAACTAAACTTGTGTTGAATCTAGCAAAAAGTAAATTTGCTAAGGTCCAAATTTCATATCTGGGATTATTAGTGAAATACAGTCTCATGGCCTAACATTAAGTAAGTGGCTCACCATGGTAAAACATAATGCTTAGACATTCAAAATGATTCAAAATCTAATCAAATTCTACCCTGTGCCATATGAATAATAATGGGCCAAAGAAGATGGAAGTAATGAAAGCTTTCTCTTAATAGGAACACCCAATGGTGAGAAAGCATTCCCTTAATCATGTTATTCCAATTAACAAAGCACTAGAATAAAAAGAAATGAACTAGAGCCTGGGCAGTTATTCCCATTAAAAAGGGCATCATTAAGGGGCTGCACTTTAGATATCATTTTGCTAACTGCTCATAACTGAGTGACAAAATTATGCATTTGAAGATACGCTGACAGCACTGCATGTGGGAAGAGGTGTATGCATAGCATAAAAAATTGATAAAAATTGAAATGAAGAACAGGTTTATCATTTTCTTAAACATTACAGAAACTCTCATACATTCAGACCTTACCTCCATGCGTTATGTCAAACAAATTATTTTTGAATGAAGAAATTTATTAACAACATTCAAATTATCTCTTGAAAATTGCATTGGTTGTTTGTGCTGTGAAGATTGAATTTGCTGCAGGCAAAACTTCATTGCTGGCCAACACGATAACTACAAAATGAAATCATGGAACAGACTCCGTCTGAGAAACTTGCTAAAAGGCCAAAAGCGAATCTTAATTGAATGTTTTTACTGATGAGCATTGTCATAATTTTCCATTTTCCCACCCCAATCCATACTTGCCCTAAAACCTTTTGAACTTTATCTGGTCTTATCATTAGCAGCTATAAATGAAACTGAAGTTACCACTTATAAAAAAAATTCACAGGACATTGCTGGGTAGGTGAGCATTTTTATTGTCCATTCTTTATTAAGAACGTAAGAAATAGAAGCAGGAGTAGGCCATCTAGCCCTCCAAGCCTGCCCCACCATTCAACAAGATCATGGCTGATCTGAAGTGGATCAGTTCTACTTTCCCGCTTTCTCCTCATAACCCTTAATTCCCTTGTCTATCACAAACCTATCTACCCGTGACTTAAATATATTAGTGAGTAGCCTCCACCACTTCAATGGGCAGAGAATTCCAGAAACTCACCATTCTTTGAGTGAAGAAGTTCTTCCTCAACTCCAATCTAAATGTCTCTTCCCCTTATTTTGAGGCTGTGCCCTCTAGTTCTGCTATACTTGCTAAGCAGGAAGAATTTCTCTACCTCTACTCTATCTAGCCCCTTCATTATCTTATACGTCTCTATAAGATCCCCCCTCAGCCTTCTAAACTCTAACGAGTACAGACCCTGTCTATTCAATCTCTCCTCATAAGCTAGCAACCTCATTCTGGTATCAGCCTAGTGAGCCTTCTCTGCACTCTCTCCAAGGCCAATATATCCTTTTGCAAATGTGGCAACCAAAACTGCACACAGTACTCCAGTTGCAGCCTCACCAGTGCCCTGTATAGTTGCAGCAAAACCTCCTTATTTTTATATTCTATCCCCCTCACTATAAAGGCCAACATTCCATTCACCTTCTTGATTACCTTCTGCACTTTGGGTTTTTGCGATTCGTGCACAAGGACCCCAGGTCCCTCTGCACCCTATTGCTCTTGAGAAGGTGATGGTGAGCTGCTTTCTCGAACTGCTGCAATCTATGTGGTGTAGGTACACTTACAGTGCTGTTAGGGAGGAATTTCCAGGATTTTGGCTTAGCAACAGTGAAGTACAGCAATATACTTCCAAGTCATGGACAGTGTGTGAATTGGAGGGGGACTTGCAGACAGTGGCATTCACGTGCATCTGCTGCCCTTGTCTTCCAGGTGGTAATGGTCATGGGTTTGGAAGCTGCTGCAAAGGACTCTTGGTCAGTTCCTATAGTGCATCTTATAGATGGTAAACACAGATGCCACTGTGCATTAGTGGAGGGAGTGAATGACAAGGTGCCAGATAGGGTGCTTGCTGGATGTCTAACCATGTCAGAACTGATCACATGATATCCATCCACTGTTTGCAAATTATTAATTTTAAATTTAAATTAATTCAGTTCATGACTGCCCCATAGTAACCAACACTAGCAGATGATTCACAGTTTATGAAAGTTAAGCTGTTGTTTGAACTTTTTACAGAATTGTGGAAATTTACAGTACACATGTGGCCTTTCATGTCTGCATTGGCTTTGAAAGAATTGTCCAGATTAATCCCAAATCCTGGCTTTTTATCCCATAGCTCTGCAAATTAATCCTCTTCACTACAGGCTGACTTCTGAAAGTGTCCATGGAATCTCCTTTCACCACTCTCTCGGGTAATGCATTTCAGATCCTAACATTGTGAACAAAAATCCCTATATTTCACCACGAATTGTCTGACAATTATTTTACATTTCTGATTTTGGGTTACTCATTCAAATTCTAGATGAAACAGTTCCTCCCCATTTTCTTGATTGAAACTGCTCACAATTTTAAAACTCTTGTTAGTGTCCTGATTACTTTTTACTAAGAAGAGAATAATTCTCCAACATAATTTAAGTCTTTCATCCTGGTATGCCTCTTCTGTACCCTCTCTAAGGTCTTGGTGGCATTTCTAAACTGTGATGTCTAGTATTGTACACAATATTCCAACTGAATCTGTAATTTGCAAAGTTTTAGCATGGCTCTTTATATATGAAAAGCCAAGAATCCCATGTTTTTTTAAATATCCCATCAACTTTCCGAAACATATTCAATGATTTGTGACTATACATCCCTGGTTCCCTGTGCTCTTGCATGCCTCAAAATGATACCATTTCAATTACACTGCCTCGCCATGTTATTTCTCCCCAAGTGCATTACCTTACACTTATTGCATTAACTTGCATCTGCAATGTGTATGTCCATTTCCTTAATCAATATCCCTTGAAGTCTGCTACTATTCTAAATTGTCAAGTTTTCTATCAGCTACAACTTCAAAATTTTGCTCCCTTTACTCAACTCCAGATCATTTATATACAAAGGAAGCAATAGTTTTAATAAAAACCCTTGGAGGACCTCTAGTGCTTATTTCCCTCTAATCAGAATACTTCCTATCTCTTGGTCAATGTATATCTCAGTTAACATAGAAAAGAACATAGAACATAGAACATAACAGTGCAGAACAGGCCCTTCGGCCCTCGATGTTGCGCCGACCAATTAGGAACAAGCAGTGACCCTCTAGCCTAAACCATTCCCTTTTCATCCATAAACTTATCTACTAACCTCTTAAACGCCACCAAACTTGGCGCATCTACAACTGACGCAGGCAAGGCATTCCATACCCTTACCACCCTCTGGGTAAAGAACATACCTCTGACATCTGTCCTAAACCCACCACCCCTTAATTTAAAGCTATGTCCCCTCATGCTAGCTTTCTCCATCCTAGGAAAAAGGCTATCACTGTCCACCCTATCTAAACCTCTAATCATCTTATATGTTTCACTAAGGTCTCCTCTTAGCCGCCTTCTTTCTAACGAAAACAACCTCAAATCCCTCAGCCTCTTTTCATAAGACCTGCCCTCCATACCAGGCAACATCCTGGTAAACCTCCTCTGTACCCTCTCCAATGCCTCCACAGCTTTCTGATAATGTGGGGACCAGAACTGCACACAATACTCCAAGTGCGGCCGCACTAGAGTTTTGTACAGTTGCAACCTGACGTTGCGGCTCCAAAATTCAATCCCCCTACCAATAAAAGCTAAGACTCCGTATGCCTTCTTAACAACCTTATCGACTTGATTGCCAACTTTCAGGGATATATGCACATATACACCAAGATCCCTCTGTTCTTCAACACTATTAAGAGTCCTACCATTCGCCCTATACTCTACACATTTGTTATTCCTGCCAAAGTGAATTACCTCACACTTTTCCGCATTAAACTCCATTTGCCATCTCTCGGCCCAGCTCTGCAACTTGTCCAAGTCTCTCTGCAAACTGGAACACCCCTCTTCACCATCTACCACTCCTCCGACTTTGGCGTCACCTGCAAATTTACTAATCCATCCTTCAATACCCTCATCCAGATCATTTATAAAAAATTACAAACAGCAGGAGCCCCAAAACAGATCCCTGAGGTACACCACTAGTAACCGAACTCCACGATGAATATCTCCCATCAACCACCACTCTCTGTCTTTTATCTGCTAGCCAATTACTAATCCAATTAGCTAAATCACCCTCAATCCCATACATCTGCATTTTCTGCAGAAGCCTTCCATGGGCCACTTTATCGATCTCCCTTTTATTTCATGTACTACTACTTTATTGAATGTCTATTCGATACTCAGTCAGGTTATACAAACATGATCAATCTGTAACAAATCTGCTAACTGTCTGTTATCAATCCTGTTCTCAGTGAAGGGTGATTTTATTCTTGACGTCGGCCTCTAATAGTTTTGCCACCAATGATGTCAGACTGACAAACTTTTAATTACCAGTTCTATCTTCTTCTCTTTCCTGGTAGATTGAAATGTAGTGGTCAAAGCTGCTGCCATCACAACTCTTATTTTTCCAAGGAAGCTGGGACATAGCCTATTTGGAATGTGTAATTAACTTAATGTGGCATCAACCTACTTCGCACTTCTTTTCTATCTATTTTCTACTATTCAATATCTGTCTTCTACCATGATGCTATCCTGCTATTTCATTAAGACAATTGCAGACCTTTCATTTTGTACTTCAGTCATACATTCTGCCTCCATACCACATGCGTATAAAGACAGTAGGAAAGGAAATAGTGCCAGAGAATATTTCCTATGTTTGGAGTGAGAGATAGAATAAGTCTAGAGAATTATCCACTAGCTAGCTTAATGTCAGTGGCAGGAAAGATAATGCAATCCTGTGTCAAAGATGTAATAGAAAAAAATGGGACATTTTCTGGGATAGTTGGAACCTGTACAAGTTAGTTGAGTTGCATCTGAACTGGAACAGGTCCAATATCTTTGCTAGTTGAATTGCTCATGTTGTTTGGGGGGTGGGGGGGAGAGAGAGAGAGAGAGAGAGAGAGTTACACTAATTTGGCAGGGGATGGGGCATAAAGTAAATGTAAGTGGGGAGTGAGGCCTAATCAGGTAGAAAGAAAACTAGGCTAGTCCAGCAGGCAGATAAGGACATGATAAGGCACATGGGAGGAATGGAAGGCTAAATTGCATCTACCTAATGAAAGGAGTTTGTCTGGTAAGGCAGATGAACGGAGCATTGATCAGCACATGAAAATATGATATGACTGCAATCACTAATGGTTTAAAGAAGGTTGGGGGGGGGGGGGCGGTGGTTAAGAAACGGAACATTGTATTCTTGATAAAAGAACCCATCACTGCAGTAATGAAGGAGGATGTCTTAGATGGCTCTTCAAATGAGGCCATATGGATGGAGCACAGAAATAAAAAAAGTAATATCACTTTTCTGGAATTATACTACAGTCAGATGGAGATAGAGGATGTGTAGGCAAATCGCTTTGAGGCATGAGAGATATCGAGTTAAAGTAGGAGGTGATTTCAACTTTGCCAATATTAACTGGAATTGCCTTAGTATGAAAGGATTAGACAAGGTGGATTTTTTAAACTAAATCTACATTTGGAAAGACTAGAGCTTTCATCAAACAACAACTGTGCAGTTCTGATCTCTGCATTGCAAAATGAATCAAGAGGGACTGGCAAAGTAAAACAATTATTTACAATGCTGCTATTAGAACTGAGAGGTTATATCCATCAGGAAAGATTGAATAGCCGGTAGCTCTTTTTGCTGGAAAGAGGAGGTTGAGGTGATAACCTAAAATTATAGAAAAAATTGTTCAGTTGATGTGGGGGAGATATTTTGAGTTATTGAGAGAACAAATTAGGATCCCTAAACATAAAAATCACTAATAAATCCAATAAAGAAACCTATTTAGCCAGAAAGAGGTTAGAGTGCTATTAGAAGTAGTTGTTGAAAAAACTAGCATTAAAGCATTTAAGAAGAAACTGAACAAAAAACAACAGAAGTTGTGCTGAAAGGGGGAGGTGAAAAAGGGTGAGCGGAGACTTGTATGGAGCACAGCCATTGGTACACCTGTTGAGCTGAATGTTTCTGTCCTGTACACCCGAAGTAACATAATCAGAAGTGAGCTCAAAAAGAAAGACACAACAATGTTTTCTAAGTGCCTATTATTTCCGACTGAAATTATTAACAGTCAATTGTAGAAAGCCAAATCCCTCCTTTTCCAAAAAGTAAATTTAAATGCTCCTCCACAATTTTAAAATTCTTTTTTTTGAATATAACAGTTTCCTATAAGATGTATATTTAGCTAATTTTTAATATATATGTTGTTTCAACTTATTACCTATTCATTGACATTAGAGTAGAATAAATAATAATTTAATAAATATACTAAGGCTGTGTAGTGGGAAGTCAATAATAATTATTAAATACATCTTTATCTATCATATTTACAACAAATTATCAACATAATGTTGCATTTTAGTTAATAATGCTTACTGCAGTTTCTGTCAATATAATCAACACATTCATAATTGCTTGCTACATTTGTGAAGTCCATCGTCTTTCGACTTGCAAAAAGACCCTTCTACTTCCTTGAAAATAAATAGGACATATTCAGCATGGAATGCAGTGTGGTAGTGACATCTGCCTGAAGAAAACAAACTGCAGAATGGATTGCATTAAGATTTGAGCCAGGAAGAACAATGCTTGGAACAAATAATCAAAATATTAATTATCACCAAAGTCCTGGCTATAATTTGAACTCTCTGACCATGAGTAATAAAACAGCAGAAACTATGAATTCATAATATTTTTACCCAGCTGCCAGCAGCAGTACCTTTGGCATCAAAGCTTCACTTCAAGAGACCTGCAGACAATCTGGAAAAATAGACAACCCCACTTTGTTTGAATTGGAGTTTCATACTATCATTCATAAATGTGTCCCTTTCTTCTTTAGATCTAACACAAAACCTTATTTGTCTTATAAACTAGCACTGAAACATCAGACTAAATAGGGTGCTGGATTTTGTCTTTGTAACTCTGAGCAGATCCACGTCAAACATCCAAAAACAGAGATGGGGGAAACCATAAATTTAAGTTTCCTAGGCAAGGGGAACTAACATTTTGATAGGTGTGGGAAACTTACAGTGGCCTGAAGTGCCCATGGATACTGGATGAGTGGATATGGAGGATGAAGGTGGGATATGGAGAGTGTTTGGGGCCATAGGAGATATGAAGATTCATGAGAACATGAAGGGGTCATGGAAGTGAGTGGGAGATTGGAGGATGTGGGGGAGAGTAAAGGTCCTAGCAGTCATGGATAGAACTGGATTGAGATCCCACCGAGTGATGGAGCGTTAGCTCAAGGAACTAAATACAGACAAGTCACTAGGACCCAATGAACTGCACGTTAGGGTTTTAATGAAAGTAGCTGCAGAGATAGTGGACCCATTGGTTGAAATTATTTGAACTCACTAAATTCCAGGAGCATACCAAAAGACTGCAAAACAACCAATGTGATGCTGTGTTCCAGAGGGGAAAAAGACAGAAGGTAGGGAATTATAGGCTAGTTAGTTTAACACTTATTATTGGCAAGATGCTGAAGTCAATAATCAAAAAGGAAACAGCTAATCACTGAGGAAAGCTAAATATAATCCAACCCAGTCAACGTGTTTTGTGAAAGGTAAATCATGTTTGACAAATTTGTTTGAATTCTTTAAGGTTGTAACAAGGAAAGTACATAAAGGGTAACCTGTAGATGTAATGTTTTTACATTTCCCAAAGGCTTTCGAAAAGGTGCCACATAAGAGGCCGATATATAAAATAAAAGCCCATGGAATTGGATCATGGATTGTCACATAGAAAACATAGTTGGAGAGGTGTAATTAGTGGAGTATCTCAGGGATCAGTTCTTGGCCCATAATGGGACTTATTGTTCACTATTTACATTAAAGACCTAGAGGAAGGAGCAGAATGTAAGGCTTCCAAATTCGCCAATGATACAAAGATAAGTGGAAGGACATGTTGTAATGAGGATATTGTGATTCAGAATGGGATTTAAATAGATTGGGTGACTGGGCAAGAACTGGAAAATGGAGTTTTGTGTGGGGAAGTGTGAAGTCATGCCCTTTGGTAGGAGGAATCAAAAAGCAGATTATTATCTAAATGGAGAGCGACTGAAGATGAGTGAAGTACAAAGGGACCTGGGTGTCCTACTGCATGAATCACAAAAAGCTAACAAGCAGATTCAACAAGTAGGCAAACAGCATTTTGGCCTTTATTGCAAAGGATTTGAGTTTAAAAAATAGGAAGGTTTTCTTACAATTGTACAGGGTGTTGGTGAGGTCTCAGCTCAAACTGCATATAGTTTCAGTCCCCTTGCCTAACAAAGGATATTGTAATCTTGGAGGCAGTTGAAAGGAGATTCACTATGCTAATTTCTGGGATGAGAAGATTGTCCCATTAAGGGAGACTAAATAATCTGGGTCTGTATTCTTTGGAGATTAGAAAAATGAGGGGTGATCTTATTCAAACATATAAGATCCTGAGGGGGCTTGAAAAAGAGCAGATAGAAGGATGTTTTCGCTAGTGGGAGAGTCTCAAACAAAGGAACATAGCTACAAGATAAATGGCCGGTCGTTTAAATAAGGAATGTGAGAAAATGGCACAGAAAAGGAGTCGAGGCCAGCATACATCAGCCATAATTATGTTGAATGGCGAGGCAGGCTTGAAGGGCTGGTGACTTCTATTTCTTCTATTCTTCTGTTCTAACCAGCCAGCCTTGATATCTGCCCACCTGTTCCTACCTCAGGTTTGCTTTGGGAGGCAGATTATTATCCTCAGGCCCAGTTCCTACCTGACCCCAAGTCCCCAGGGAGAAAATAACAGGATTTATAGAGGAAATCAGTCCAATATCTCCAATATCATTCAATAATCAGTATTATTAACATTGTTTCAGAAATGGTATTAAAGTAAAGATAATTACGGTGATTTAATGATGAATAGGCTCCTTTTATTTGCGTAGACTATAATCAAGAATATAGATTTGTCAATTAAATGAAAATTCATTCTATAGCTATTATATAGCATGTATGCAGATACTTCAGTAAGCTGGTATATTATGCTTTAGCAACATTTTGTTCCATTTTTCTGAACTTCAATAACATTCAATTTTTCAGCAAAGTTAAAATCTACATTCTCTGTAGAGTGTAGGGTGTATTTTTCTGTGAGCTTGAGCCATTCCTATTTATTAGCAACCATTGTTATTCTGTTTTAGATAAAAGATTTGTGTTGGTTAGGGACAATATTGATCTTTAAAAATGGATCTCTCCAGTAATAACTTATATTTATCTTTTACGTGTAACTTCCTTGCAGCAAGTTAATGTCAAAACAGAAAATATTCTTTGAAAATTATATGCATAGTCGAACATTGTATCTAAAACAGTAAGATATTAAAGTCTTACAAGTTACATAATAGTATTTCTCTAGAGTTCACACTCTCAACAGCATCTCTTCATATTGCTGTACTTTGAATGAGAAACTGTGCACCATTGTGCATGAGTGGTATCAAAACATGTGTTAAATAAGTTTCTATTCGTCTCTAATAGTACCATTAGTGATGAATAACAAGGAATATCATACAATCTATGCTTCTAATGAAATCTGAAACTGGATTTTTGGGGTGTCATACTCCCCAGGAAAATTAGAAGGGAGCTTGCCCAATAAAAAGTTGGCTACTTGCAGCCATTTTGTAATACAAGAAACATTAATTGCTAGAGATCAAGACTTCCATCCCTGTGCTTATCTGGGGAGGAAGTCCTGCTTTAGAGAGCTGCCAGCTAATTCAACTGGCCATTAGCTCTATTGTCCCATTAATACCAGATTTGAGTGATAGCCACTGCTAGCACTACAGGCAGTTGATGAATAATCAGGGGTTATGGAGCTGGATTTTCAGGCAAGTCCGTGATAACAGTTCAGCCTGGCTGGCAGATCCTAGTAAGGGTAGTTGAGGGTTTGGATTTATGAGGGGTGAGTGGCGGGGAGAGTCAAAAGGGACTTGAGCATTTGGGTTGGCCTCTTTTGAGACAGGGCAGACCCAAAGGATGTTGCCTCCACCTTCTCCTTGCCCAACACTAGGCCATACAGTAAAGGTGTCAGACTACCCACCTCACATGGGTCTCCTCCTGCTGTGGGTAAAATAGTAATGGAAGGAGAATGTAGACTTAGTGGCCATCAAGTCTACTGTTAGGTCGCAAGCCTGAATGTTACCTACGAGTTGCATGTGCATTCACTTAGTGTAATCATCGGAATGCTAAATTACGATTGAGACTCAGTATTGGCAAATCCCAGTTTAATGAGTCATTACCACCCTAATTCAAATACCTTGCAAAAGAGAAACAAAAAAGACATCAATGATGCAAGTTGACTGAAAATTAGAAGTTATTTTTCCTGTGCATCATACCATCTTTGGGCAACAATTTGATACCAGTTTTAGCAGACATCTGCATAAACAGGGGTATACAAATGAATCAGAGTTAACACTTCATGACCATATAACTCTTTTACAAAAAGTCATATAGACTCAAAATATTAACTCTGTTTTCTTTCTCTACAGACGCTGCTCAACTTGCTGAGATTTTCCAACATCCTGTGTTTTCTCGGTGATCTCTATTTTTGTTTCGGATTCCAGCATCTGCAATATTTTGCTTTCATATACAAATGAATATTTTTCTTTCCTGGAATGCAATTAAATGCATTGGCACAGAGAGCCAAATGATCAGTCAGTCATTAATTATAATCAGCACAGAAATTGTTCTTTATGGTGTTTTCGCTACTTGACTAATGCCAACTAAATGTAATTTTAATTTGTGCGATTAGATCTCTGAAGCTTCCAAACTTCATTAGATCCAAAAGCCAAAACATGTTTTAGGATTTTTGTTTGTGCTTTTAATTGCATTTAATCAAAAATTCTGGTGTTTTTTTTCTCTGAATTTAACTGCATCCTTGGAAAGAAAAATGTACACAATAATGTGATGCATCAACTATAAAATACATTCATTGATTCTCAGATTGTTCAGTTAAACAATCAGCTGAAGGTTTGGTGAGTGAAGGAGGGACAGAAGGGCATAATAAACACAAAACATATGTCAAGTCTATCTCTTGTTAAAGGAATTTGGAGTGATATGGGCAAAGAAAAGGAAATGTCTATACCTGTTCTATTGTCCAAGGATACAAAAGATGTGAAAACAATAGGGTGTGTTGATCTCAACACACATGCCATGATCCATTTGCTGGAATCTATAAATGCTAGCTTAAATTTTAGACATCAAAGGCATGACTCAAGCCTGAATCTCCATTCCTGTACCTTTTATTAGGCTGATTACTGAATATTTTACTGAAACCTGGTTTGCATTCCACATGGTGATACACAAACAGCCTCTACACTCCACTACTTAAAAATAGTTCCTAGTCAACTTCCAGCTTCTACATCCATGTGGGAATAAAGCACAGTAACTCCTTTTGGATGGGGTGGGGGAATTAGAGGGAGTGTGGGCAAGGACAGTTTACAGAAGAAGTGAGACAACAAAGTGCAAGAAATGTGTACGCCACACTCAACATTCTTTTTACAGTCATTTCAGATCTTATATCACATGTGCATCCATTAGAAAAACGTCTTGTTGATGCTTGGGTCACACCCATATGAAAAGTAATGTAGACAATGATTTGACATCTAGCCCAGCTGTCAAAAATGAGGGACACAGCTCTTAGCTTGTGTCCCTCATGTTAGCCTTGGCTCAGTGGCATTACTCTCCTCTGAATTATAAAGTTGCAGATGTCTTAAAAACATGACTTAGTGCTGTAATGGAAGCCATTACCTTAAACGAAAGTTCCAACGACCTACTGAAGTGGATAAAGTAGATTACATTACAGGAGAGCTGAAGAGTTCTCCTGATGTCCTGGTCAGCATTTATCCCTCAATCAGCAATGTTAAAAAAACAGATCACTCAATCATTTATCTCATTAGCGTTTTTGGACCTTGTTGTATAGGAATTGGCTATAACATTCCCTCCATTACAGCAGTGATGCTGCTCGCGAAGTCCTTGACAGCAATTAAGCATTTTAAGAAGCCTTTGGAATATAAAGGCTATAATATCAATTAAATGTTTTTATTTCTCCATAGATGTCGCACCACAGCATAGAGAAAAATAAAAAGAACCAATCCTCTCTAATCCATGGATCCCCACTTCTACCTAATTGCATTCTTGTCCCATCCACAAGTCTGTTGTTACCTTGTGGAAGCACATAGAGTAACACACAAAGAAACAGGGACTGAAGAGCTTGGGAGTTAGAAGATGAGAAGTCAGGCATTACTGACCAGGCAGTTAGGAATGCGTGACTTCGACAAAAAGCCTCAGGATCAAAATCTCAGACTGCTGCATTAAAAAAAAAGTGTTTATTAAAATAATGTGCATGGGATCATGGAATGTGCTATATTGGTGGCTCAATATACTGTCTCTTGCTCTTTTTCATCCAACATTCGAAAGTTCGTAGACCCCACTAAATATTTGATCACACAAACAATTTGCAGAATATATCATCACTCCTTCTAGCCTTATCAAACATCAATTAAAAGATTTCAATGCAAGGGACTTAGAGAAAGAGAGAGCAGTGCACTGGGTGAGGATGCAAGTTAGCCAGTGGCACCACGAGAAAGACTGGAAAGTGAAGAGTGCAGGAGAGTCGGGGCATGATTCCTTTATCTAAAAGAGCAAAGTTTGGTGTAGAACTTTTAGGCAAAGTACTGCAGATAATTAATAAGTAAGGTCGAGGAATCCACTAACAGCAGGTGGAACATATTGGAAGGCCATTTAACTATACCATTATTTAGCATGACGTGACATTGCTGCAGGAATATTTAAAATAGGTCATGTTTCACACATGACCACACAAATATCCTTTTGATCTGCCTTCCTGCAGTTTAGTGGCCTTGCTCATCATAATTATTTTATTATCCTTGTGATGTGCAGCCTGCAGCATGTGTATCTCAGAACACAACTGCTGTCAGACAGAAAAAACCTCACCACCAAAGTTTTCTGCTGATAGAAAAACAACAAGTCTGGCCATATGCTCTTGCTACACAAGTAACTGGATTGTGCTAAAGAATTAAAATAACGATCTTGGTCCTTGAGGAAGCACACTTGTAAGTAGACACACATACATAACATAGATTATAAATAAAATTATGTAAAACTGAAATGTTTGTGTATAGTGACTTTTTTTGAGAATAGTTGGAAATGGCTTTGAAGAAGTGGCATAATTGGAGGCTGTATGCATTGATGAGCACAACAAAGCATCTATAAATGAAGGCAGACTTATGATGGCAAGGGCAATAAGAATATTCAAACAAGCGACGGATGTTTTATTTAAGACAGAAAATTGCACATCAGATTGACAATTGATTTTGATTTTGCCTCTTTAGGCTACTAATCCTCTTCCTTATCTAGATCTTTGCTCCCTGCAACATCTTTTGGGAATGATTCTTTGCATCATTGAGCTGTACAATAACAAGAACAGCACAATCCATGAGATCTTCAGATTATAAGACATGACAATCATGGCCAGATTGAAAATGGATCTTAAGTGTGCCTTCAACAAGCCTATGATGTGGCCAATAGTAGAAGAATGGATTTCATTTGAGTGCAGCCAAGCTACATTCCTAGCAAAGTGCATTGCTGTCATGAACTAACACTGTTAAAAGATAGCCTTTATTGCAGAGGAGTCATTCCGAGACCTGTCTACCTTGATTAAAGAATGATTGATTTGTTGTGTTGATTCCAACGTACGCTTGATTGTGGTTGTCAGGACAAAATGATACAATGCAGGAATGAGCAAGTTACAAAATGAAAAATTTATATCTTTTCCTCCCTAATGATTGTTTAAGTCAATGCATACTATAACATCTTGATGTGAATGCCACGTTATGTTTCCTAGCATTTGGGGAAAATCCTGTCATTTTGTGAAATAGCCATGTCCTATCATTTTGGCATCAATTGACGAGGGAAAATCTAATTAAGTAACTAACTCCATAGAATAATACACCTGTACATAACTATTCACCTGTTGAAGCTTACACAGGACTTAAGACTTCAACTCTCAACTTTTTTATATTGTTTCCTCTCAATTCCTCATTTACTACAAGGATATATACATTTTAATTCTTTCTACATAACCAGCCTATGCAATTTAAATTTACCCTGTATCCAATCATATATGCGCTTTGACTGCTGTTCCAGTCCCAAGCACATCATTTCAATTTCTACTTTGCTATTTTCTTTACACTTTTTACATTTTTTTCTCTATCCATCTTAGACTCTTCCCTCCTGTTATTATTCTTCATTTTACTTATCCCCTCTGGGGTATTCTGTCTTCCTAAATTCTGACCCTAACTCTTCTGCATTCCTTGATCTTTCTACTCTCCTGTCACCATCCTGGAGAGGATTCCTTCTTATAAAAGCCCACATCACTGAATAAATAAATTTTCCTTTAAAATCTATCTCCACGTCCAGAGAAGTGCTGAGCAATTTGGCCGTCAGTTTTATTTTGTTGTGACTAACTTCACTGTAGCCCATTATTTCTAATCTCCAGCATTTCAGATCTGGGAGATACGCCAGAAGATGCACTGGGGTGAAGAAGGCCTACCTCTGGACATCTGCATGGAAGGATTGCAGGGAGAGTGCTGGGAATTGCCTGGGGAGTTCAAACTGCCAATGGGCAATTGCTCAGCACTGGGTAAGCATCTGATACTTCAATTTAAATTGAAGACTTTGGCTGGTTCCAACTGTCTTACCCAGAATAGTCATCCAGGAAAATTTAGAAGAATTAAAACTGCTACAAACTCTTAGGTAATAATGTAACAGACCTACTCACCCACTAACTCCCTGCAAACCCTCATGGAACCATGTCCTCACAACTCCATCCACAACAACCATGTGACTGCCCCCTTCCACTCTAAATACCCTTCCAATTCCTCCAATTATTCCCCATATGCTTCCAAGTAGCTCCCCCTAACCCCCCAACTACCCTTCCAACTCTACTGAGTACTCCTCTTGCTGCCAAATACTCCCATTCCCTGACTACCCACCAAACATCCCAAATATACGACTGACAACTTGTTCCCACATACTGACCATCCAACCTCCATGACCCAACCTGCTCTCGCCACTGAACACTCCTATTGATCACCTGACACCTTCCCCCACACCCCCATCACTGACCACCCAAATACCTGACGGTCCCATCACACTTGCTGTATCCTACCCACTTACCCACTAACTTTGCACAATTACCTCCTCCCTAGCTTGTCAAAACCAGCCTTTAAACTTATCTGCTTTCTAACTTCCTTTCCCCCATTGCTGCTACACTGAAATGAAGGCCTCAGGACCTACTGTCCAGGCAAGTCTTACTCAGTTTATGGTAGGGCATTGGGGAGAGTTAAAAAACAATGAGGTTTAGAGGTGCATTTCATAGCTCCTTGAAAGTGGAGCCACAGGGTGGTGAAGAAGACATTTGGCATGCTTGGTTTCATCGGTCAGAACACTGAATACAGGAGTTGGGACATCTTATTGAAGTTGTATAAGACATTAGTAAGGCCACACTTGGAATGCCATGTATAGTTCTAGTCAGCCTATTATAGAAAGGATATTATTAAATTAGAAAGAGTGCAGAAAAGATTTATTGAGATGCTATCAGGATTTGATGGATTGAATTATAAGGAGAAGCTACATAGACTGGAACTTTTTCCCTGAAGCATAGGAGCGATCTTACAGAGGTCTATAACATAATGAGGGGCAAAGATCAGCTAGATAGTTAATACTTTTTTCCCAAAGGTAGGGGAGTCTAAAATGAGAGGGCATAGTTTCAGGTGAGAGGGAAAAGATACAAAGGAATCCAGCTGGACATTTTTTTCACACAGAGGATGGTGAGTGTCTGGAATAAGCTGCTAGAGGTAGTAATAGGGACAGGTACAATTTTGTCTTTAAAAAGCGTTTAAACAGTTACATGAGTAAAATGGCTGTTGAAGGATATGAGCCAAACACAGGCAATTGGGAATAGCTTAGTCGTTAAAAAAAAGAGCGGCATGGACAAGTTGGGCTGAAGGGTCTGTTTCCATGTTGTAAACCCCTATGAATCAATGTTGCACATTTGTCAGCTGGTCTGGGTCAGAAGGTTGAGCAAGAAAGGAATGTCAGTATTCCTGTGTCAACAAACAGGAATGGAGAGGCAATCCAGCTATGATTGCCACTTCTTGGAAATTCTGATCCATAAGGAGATAAAATGATAGGCTCAAGTGTATGATATTGCCATATTTTCAGCATCTCAGTTACATGTCTCTATTATAAAACTGGGTGGCTACTTCTGCTGTTTGTTCGAAATGGCAAATGAAAATCAAGTTGGACCCAAAGCGGGATCTGATCTAACAATGCAAAATTTTTCATTACTGCCTTAAAGTTAAGAGAATCCAATTGGATACTGTTCAATGTCATTCACAAATTCTGTGAATAGACAGATTCCGGGACACCTATCTGTAATTAGTTTCCTCATACTCAAAGAATTTCCGACTTCATGCTGTCTTATATTGCAGGGATACAACCAATTCTCAATCTATGGGATTGTATCTGGATTACCCGTGTTTGTTAATTTATCACTTGAAATAAATGTGGTAGGTTTTCGAGCTATGGGGCCAAATCATCTCCTCTGCTTTGGGAAATATGATTCAGGCTGTTGCCCAATTTTGTGATCCCAAACCTGTCATTTCCTTCTACACTCTCAGAACTGGTGTCTCTGTGAAATGTGGCCAGTCAAGATTTTGGTTTGCTCCTGAGACAAACTTAAAGCAGCAAATGAGGTGGGTGAGTGCCATACGAACTGGTTAGAAGGCTTGCCTCAGCTATTTAGGATTATCACCCTATCCTCTACATGGTTCTTAGGTCTGCAAATCTTCACTTCTCATCATGAAGTAATCTGGAAAAACAGATGTCTGGCCATCTGTTCCAACACAGTTTCCAGTTGGCCTCATCATGAATGCATGGCTGCGTATGCAGATCAGCAGCCAAAGTTGACACAGCTTGCATTTTAGCGCAAGCTTTGATTTATATCTTTATCACCCTGTAATGTTATTTTTTCTTTGATGTGTTTTTCATTACCCATGTATTTATTTACATAAGATTAAGAGGAGTGAAGTGGATAAAAGATTTTGATATGGATGTTATGACTGGTTGTAATTGATTGACAATTCTATGAAGTAATAAGCTGAATAGGTCTTTGAATAAGTAGAAATTAAAAGCCACTGCTAATGTTGTCAGTTTCAGGATTGTTTCAAAGCCTTGCTTTGCATGCCATTGACTCACTGGTTCTACACATAGTGAATCCTAGGAGCACACATGTGGATGGTCATAGGAAAGGAAAAAATGAAAGAAAAGAAGGCTCTCATTTTATATATTCTCAACGACAGAGCATTCACGGTTGTCTGAGGTGGAGAATTCCAAAGATTCACCTCTCAGTGAAAAATTCTTCTCATCACAATCTGAAATGGCTGTCCCCATATTTCCAGTTTGGATCTCCATCCGGGGAAACAACGTATCAGCATCTACCCTGTCAAACCCTTTCAGAACTTTACATGTTTCAAACAGATCATCTCTATTCTTCTAAACTTCAGAAAATAAAGTTTCCATTCTATTCAATTTCTCCTTACAATCATCTCACCACAGGCATCCATTTAATAAATTTTCATTGCACCCCCTTGAAAGTAAAATAGGAGAAGAGGTGGCATAATGATATTGTACTGGACTAGTAATCGAGAGAGGCAGGGCAATTCTCTGGGGACCCGGGTTCAAACTCACCACAGCAGATGGTAAAATTTGTATTCAATAAATAGCAGGAATTAAAAATCTAGTGATAATAAGAAACTATTGTCAATTGTCATAAAAATCCTAAGAATTTTAACTCCTGAGGCATAAAGATGCTAATAAGATACCTTAAGAGGCTTTTTTTCCACAACTTAGCTATTGAACTTTCACGGCCAATTTTGAAGACAACCATTCCCGAATCATCTGTTGTGAGATTTTTCACATCAAGATGTGTATGTTATCAATAGCTTTAACTTCATTGATTTCATCACTTTAAATTAATATTCCATTCAATGATCATTGAATATATGTATCATCTTCATGAGTAACCTCATGTACAAATTTCACAGTGTTTTGTGCAAATACATTAATATCTTTAAGTCATGAATAATTTTTACATCTCCTGAAAAACAATGTTGAGGTGAGAGTGCCTTTTCATTATGACAAATTTACATTGTATAGCATAATGATATCCTTCCATAATAAAAAAAAAAGTAACAATTGTGGGACCAAAATCTCTTGCATTTAAAAAATCTAAACATTTATCTCTTTGTTTGTGGACTTTGCTGCCCACAAACTAGCCAAAAGCAAAGAGTATGGATAAACAGATATTTTTCTGATTTGTAAGTTAACCTTTAACAACATCAGTTAGGTAGATCATCCGAACAGTCACCTCATTGTTTGTGAGACTTCACTATTCACAAATTAACAGAAAACAGAGAATGTGCATAAATGGGTCTTTTTTTGATATATAACATGTGGAGTCTCACAGTTAGTGATCAGAGGGTAAAATATTACTTTGGGGTTGATTAATGACTAAGGCAAGCAAATATATAGACAAAGCAGTTATACAAATTAGCTAATCTTATTTGGAATGACGTAAGGAAAAAAGTCCAAAACTCTATGCATTTCATAATTTGATACAAACTGCCACAGATCTTTAGACTTAATCAGATAGGGCTCAAAGATAGCAAAATTATTGGGTTGAATTCAAAGCAATTATTTGAACACAGCAATGGGAACTATACTCACTATATCCATATTAAGTGAATGATTGTGTAACGTTGACACTGGATGATAAAAATCATAGCGTTCTATATTTTAAAAGTGATGACATTCCTTTTGATCAGTAAATTACTAATACTTGCAATTGGAAAAAAATGTTGGCAAAGGGATCAGTGTCTTCATTGTGAACAATTTATTCTCCACAAGATCAATTTGGATTGTATAATACTCTGGCATTTTTTCAAGTATAATTTATTCTTTGCACAAATTTCTACTGTGTATCTCACGGTCGCTTTAAGGCAATGTAACAATACAATAGTTTTTAAACATTTTCTTTCATATACCAGCTCCTGGCTGTAAATACCAATGATATACCATCATTAAAAAAAGGTTTGCATTGATGTTGCATCTTGTCAAAATAATTCAAAGCAGTTCATACAATGCATCATTTTTAGAATGCAGAAATTATGTTGGTGTAAATGTTATTGTTTATGGCTAGCTCTATATTACAATATCACAAGTTCCTTATCATATGGTTGCAACACAGAATATTAACTTTTCTTTATTCTTTTATGGGATATGCACATTGCTGCAGCATTTATTAGGGGGATTGAATTTCGGAGCCGCAACGTCATGTTGCAACTGTACAAAACTCTAGTGCGGCCGCACTTGGAGTATTGTGTGCAGTTCTGGTCCCCACATTATAAGAAAGATGTGGAGGCATTGGAGAGGGTACAGAGGAGGTTTACCAGGATGTTGCCTGGTATGGAGGGCAGGTCTTATGAAGAGAGGCTGAGGATTTGAGGTTGTTTTCGTTAGAAAGAAGGCGGCTAAGAGGAGACCTTATTGAAACATATAAGATGATTAGAGGTTTAGATAGGGTGGACAGTGATAGCCTTTTTCCTAGGATGGAGAAAGCTAGCACGAGGGGACATAGCTTTAAATTAAGGGGTGGTAGTTATAGGACGGATGTCAGAGGTAGGTTCTTTACCCAGAGGGTGGTAAGGGTATGGAATGCCCTGCCTGCTGCAGTTGTAGATGCGCCAAGTTTGGTGGCGTTTAAGAGGTTAGTAGATAAGTTTATGGATGAAAAGGGAATGGTTTAGGTTAGAGGGTCACTGCTTTTTCTTAATTGGTCGGCGCAACATCGAAGGCCGAAGGGCCTGTTCTGCCTGTAATGTTCTATGTTCTATTTATTGCCCATCCCTAATTGCCCGAACTGCCTTCTTGAACCACTGCAATATATCTTGGTGGGGTATATCCACAATGCTGTTAGGAAGGGAGTTCCAGATTTTGATTCTGTGACAGTGAACGTGATTCTCCTATCGCGATCCGCAACTTTTCTGGCAGGTCGGGTTGTGAGATTCGTGTCGGCGGCCTTATTCCAGGATTTACGCAAGTGCCAAGAATGCATTCGCATCTCCCAGAGCTGGAGACCAGTCGCAGGCCAGACCACGGTGGAAACCGGCAAGAAGACAGGTAAGTATTCAAATATTTTTTTTAAATATACTTTAAATATGTTTTACATTTCATTATCAAAAGTTTGCTGATCCCGATTGAATCTCCCATGCTGCCAGGAGTACTTCATTCTGGGAGGGCTTAGAGTAGCTCCCCAGATTTGGGGAACTAGCAGGAGACACTGTGAGAATGAAAGGGGGATGCAATTGAGGTCTCCCACGTCGTCAGGCAGTGGAGAGGTGATGCCCCCTGGGCATTTGCATCCTGGCAGTGCCAGCCTGTGCCCCCAGGCACTGCTTAAGGGACAAAGTGCCCATATCCAAAGGGCACTTTGCACTGCCCATTGGGGCCTAGCGATAATCAGTGGGGGTGGTGGGTCCCGCTGCATAGTGATCAGTCTGGGATGGAGGGATAGCGACTGGGGTGGGTTGAGGATTGACCTGCCAGGGTGTGGGGCGCTGAGGATTGCCACTGCTGAGCAGGGGGAAGGGCTGGGCTGGGTTGGACATCAGGGAGTTCTGGGCCGGAGTGGGGGGAGGGGAAGAGGTCAGGGCTGGCCTGGGAATTGAGAGGGCTACAATCTGGCTGTGGGGAAGGGCTGGAGGGGCAGCACTGCAGGGGTCCTGGGCACAAATAGAGAGACTGCCAGATCGGGGCTACTATGCATGCACAGAGTTCCAGAACTGTCAAAACTCTGGCATGAATAGACCCCGCTCCTCTATGTTTTTAATGAGATTCATGAATGGAAGCTCTGCAGTGCACAGAATGGGGAGATTTAATTGCAAAGTTTGAACTGAGAAAATAGTCATTATCTCAAACATTTTTCCCACCAATTCAGCACTTTTGCCCCCATAGTTTCAAGTCAGAATGGTATGTGATTGTAAGGGGACCATACATATGGTGGCATTCATTTGTATCGGCTGCCCTTAAAATTTTAAATGGTAGACATTGTGGGATTTGGAAAGTGCTTTTGAAGGATGATTGGCGAGTTGCTGTAGTGAATCTTGTAGATGGTACACACTGTTGCTGCTATGTGACAGAGGTGGAATTGAATGCTAAGATGGCAATGATGCACCAATCAAGAGAGCTGCTTCGTCTTGTATGGTGTCAAGCTTCTTGAGTGATGCTGGAACTGCAGTTATCCAGGCAAGCATAAAGTATTTCATCACATTCCCAATTTGTGTCTTGTAAATGGTGGACAGATTTTGGGAAGTCAGGAGGTATGTTACTCACTACAAAATTCCCAGCCTCTGATCTGCTGTCATAGAGAAAGTATTAATACTGCTGATTGAGTTTGGTTTCTGATCAATGGTAACCCCCAGGATATTGATGGTGGGGATTCTTTCAGCTTATTTCTCCTCAGTGGGGAGATATAAATATGCTGAAATAAATTAACACACTCCGATTAAATTACATATATATATGCTGATATAAATTAAAACACTTCGATTAAATTACATCTTCCTGGAGCAAAACCTAAAGAAATGTGTTATCTAGCACCACTTAAAAATCAGAAATCAAAGAAATTATTTTGAAGAATTTTACTGGGCTAGTAATTTAGAGATAAAAACATAAGATACTGGAAAAACTCATCAGATCAAAGGGAGACAGAAAAGCAGACTTAATTGGCAGAATTTAGTTGTGCCAGCCCAGGTCCCTGCGGCTAACTTGTAAGTTGGCTCATTTCCACTCATAGTGGGAAAGGCTGGCCAATAAATATTGTGGAGCTGTGACGCCCAGAGGACAAGAAATTGTCCTCTGTTGAGAGGACAAGAAATCTCCAAAACCAAGGTTAGCTGATGGGGTCAGAAGTTTGTGTACAGTTTTTAAGCAATATGTGGGCATGACTGCACTGACTACAATACAGCAGTTTTGGTGTTGCAGTGCCATATAGGAATCCAATTCCCAACCAAATCTCCAGAGTCATCCTTTTTTTCCTGCCACTGAATCAGGAGAACATCAAACAGACTTTCAATCTCAGCCTTGTTTGTTCCGATTTATGATGGGGATTAAGGAGGGTGAGTCCATTTCGCATATGCTCGGAGCAGACAACATACAGCCACATGATTCAGTGTTGCCTTCATCCAGATTCTCCTCAAAGCTTTTTGGGAATGGTGCGAGGTGTTCTCCCTTACTGATGGCATCAAGAGACCATCCTGATAGGCCAAATAAGCCTGGATGGAAACTGCAGTGGAAATAAAGAAGCTGCGAAGTCAAAAAGATACATCTGGTGCAATGTAGAAAAAAGATCAATGTCACTAGAACAATGTGCATCTCACGACGGTAACAAGCAAAAGATGTCTCAGAGAGGCTGTATAGCGGATCAGTCATCAAAAGAAGCATAAGGTCCAGCAGCAGATGTATCGTGACATTCCAATGCAAATGGACAGAAAGTTGCCTCCATCTCGTGAGCACATCACAGGACTTGCTGAATGAAAAGGTGGAGTCGACAGATATTTGGAGGATTATTGGAGGCCAGGACAGTACTGAGCCCAGGCTGTTGGCAGTCTTTTGGTCATAGCCACACAAAACCTTCTGGAGATGGGACAACAAACAGAGGAACATCTGGCAGAGATGCTGGAGGCTATGCTACACAGTTTCCAATGAATTCTTCTACATGGTGATCTATTGCTGATTACCAGATCACTTCACAGGATTATAGTTTCATGTTAACAACTCCTGAACGTCGTTAATAAACAAGGGGCAAATAACCCTTCAGTAGTGCTTTTGGGGTAACTGCCTGAGTTCCACATGCAATAGAGTTGTCATCAAATAATTTAACCTCATTGCATATACCGTCACATGGAATCAATTCTTTCTCTATTTCATGAGATTACTCCATTTTTAGGTACTGTCTTACCTTCTGCAATATCAGTTAACAACTGTTTTAACTCCTCTTGTCACATACAAACTTACCATGATCACAGTCATTAGTGTCTTAAGTTGCTTCAATATCAGTAATACTATCTGTAACAGTAATATAGCTAAATATGTCAACCTTTCAATTGTGTAAACCTATGAAATACTTGGCCTCAGCACTGTACTGATGAAAACACAATTTGACCATCTTTAGATGATTAGAGGTTGATGCCCAGATCCAGATCAGGCTAATAATGATTGGTAGTTGATGTGAGCGTGAGCTTTTTACCACAGCATGCATGTGCCAATTTCACAAGCATAGATGCAGACTAGTGCTTCTTGGTCTCCAATAGAGTGCTTGTGTTCAATTTTCAATGACAGGTGTGACATGCAAGTGATAAATTGTTCACATCCTTAAATGTACTGTGAGAATATGTTCTAATTACATTTCACGCATCTGTTGTGACAAACATTTTTGCAATTGGGGTGAAATGCACAGAGAAGCTATCTGTGCTTTAATGTAATGGGTAGCACAGTGGCACTGTGATTAGCAATACTGCTTCACAGCTCCAAGAACCCAGGTTCAATTCCTAGATTGGGTCACCGTCTGTGTGGAGTTTGCACATTCTTCCCATGTCTGTGTGAATTTCCTCCGGATGATCTGGTTTCCCCCACAGTCCAAAGATGTGCAGGTTAGGTTGATTGGCCATGCTAAATTTTCCCTTAGTGTTCCAGGATGCGTAGGTTAGAAGGATTAGTGGGGTAAATGTGTGAGATTGTGAGATGGGGCCTGGTGGGATTGTTGAGAGTGCAGACTCAATGGTCTGTAGTAGGCATTCTATGTATCAGATGGCATGGCCTGGATTCTCCCAAAAATATTCTATATTCCCAACTTGTGGGAAAATGGAAGTAAATCCCTTTTTTTAGCATGACTTACAGAATGAATCTCCGACACTCTGTGCATCACAGAGTGCCCTGGAGTAATTTGCTCTGAAAATCAGGGAGTGGGGCCTATTCCCACCCAGGAAGCCAGTAATATAGCACTGAGTCGGCCACTGCGCATGCACCAATCTGTCAAAGCAGAGATCAGTGCATATGCATTAGCTCCCCCATTGCCAGCCTTCAGATCATTGGTCAGCCCTGCAACCCCTCATGTTGGCCTTCTGGCCCCTCCACCCCTTGATCGCTGGCTTCCCAGTCAGTCCTATGTTCCTCCACACACACCCCCTGGCCATCTCCTGGCTCCTCAAACCCCCCTATCCTGGTGACCAGCCCCAATGCCCCCCTGAACCCCCTCCCACCACTGGCTTGGCCAGCCCCAATAAATCCCACCCGACAATCCAGACCTACAACCAGCCCTGACCTTCTCCAGTTTCTATCAACTCCACCCCTCTCACCTCTCACGTGGCCAACCCCAATTGTCCTCATTTCCTCACTCCACCACCAATCCTTTAAGAGTGGCAGTGGGTCCACCTGATCTACCAATCACCCCTAATAGGTCCTGACCCCCTCTGGACCCACCCCTTTGGATATTGCCAGTTTACCTTTGCACAGTGCCAGGTGCCAGGTTAGTACTACCAGGCTGGCACTGCCCAAGGGCTTCCCCTTACTCCTGATCTCCCAGGAGGGGAGGTGGCCTCTCTTCACTTCAGTGGGATCAGGTCATTATTCCCTGTTAGTGAGGAGCAGTAGTAAACCCCACTGGAGGGAACCACTCCTGACAGAGGGTGGGAGGTGAGGAGAGACTCTAGTGGGTATGGAGAATTCATTCCTGGGCTAACTGATCTTATGGAAATGTCAGTTACCATCACATTTCCATGTGGTAGTCAGCTCCGCACTGATTTCTGGCACGGAACTGATTACATCAAAAATCTTAGGCTGGAAGAGATGCAGAAGTTGTAATGTACAGCAGGAAACCCGTGAAATGGCTGGAATGATGGTTCCAAGCCCAGTATGCTATTCAAACAGCACAGCAGGCTGGGACAATCGCCCTGTCCATATCCATTCCCTTTGTCCCTGTCTACCTCAATGAGGATGAAGTGGAAATGATTGAAAGTTTCAAGTTTCTACATGTCTAGATCACCAACAACCACACTGATCCCTCCACACTGATTATACAGTTAAGAAAGCCCAGCAATGTTTCTACTTTCTCAGGAGGTTAAGGAAATTAGGCATGCCTGCTAAAACTCTAACTAATTTTTACAGATGATATAAAGCATTCTTTCTAGATGTATCACAATTTGGTATGAGTCTTGCTTTGACCAAGATCGCAAGAAACTACAAAGGGTTTTGAATGTCCAGCCCATAATGCAAACCAGACCCCCATCCATGACTGTCCACAACTTTCTGCTGCCTCAGAAAAGCAACCAGCATAATCAAGAATCCCACACATCCCAGACATATTCTCTTGCACTTTCTTCTATTGGGAAAAAGATACAAAAGTCTGAAGTCACGTACCAACTGACTTAAGAACAGCTTCTTCCCTGCTGCCATCAGACTTTTTGAATGAACCTACCCCACATTAAGTTGATCTTTCTTTAACCCTAGCTATGACTATAATACTACATTCAGCACTCTTTCCTTTTCTTGTCCCCTATGTACTTTGTGAAAATTATGCTCTGTCTGTATAGTGCGCAAGAAACAATACTTTTCACTGTATCTCAATACATGACAATAAATCAAATTATTGAGCACCTTTGCTATTTAGCTTCTGAAGAGGCTCCATAATCTCTGTGTGCTTAGAAACAAACTTGTGATAAAAATTGGTTTCATGGGGATAACAACAACACTTTTATGTTAAACAGGGGTCAAAAGCATAAGAACAGCGTTGATGTTGTCATGTAGATTTTACTCCAGTATTGTCATTCGGTGCCTTCAAAAGTCTCTCTCAGGTGTTGTGAATGTGTCAAGTGTTAAATTGCATTGTGCAAGTTGAGAGAGCACTTCTGATAATTGATTATTATGTTCTGCTTTGTTCTTTCTAGTGACAACGACTGTTAAGTAGGCTGAACATCCCCTCAACATCTGGCAAGGCTGAAGCAAATATCTTCTGAAATGCACTAATATTGAAAGACGCGTTCATGAATACAAAAGGCTGTAAGATATCAGCTTTGCTCACAGTGGTTATCTGTAGAAAGTATGTCACATGTTAAGTTTCATGAAAATGAGAGAGTCATAAAATGATGCCCATAGTGTTTGGATTGTAGAAACTGGATGCTTACCTGGAAATGACCCTTTAACAGTGTATATTCTAACCTTGCCATTTTTGAGTCCTGCAATTACTAGTTTCGATATGTATACAATTGCGTCAATTCAATGATATTATCTACTTCAAGTCGTTTCAGCTCCTATACACTTCAGCACAGATCACAAGTGACAATCATTTCAAACTTTGCAAAACTGAAGGAGTTGATGCGTGAAAGCAAGACAATACTCTTTACTCTCCTCAAATCCAATAAATAAAGAAAGATAATATTGTACATAATCAGAGCCATCAATCATGTTACTATCTGTTCCTATTGAACACAAGTCTATCGAAAAGGTTTACCCCCATGTGCTTTCTGTCATTGGCTATATGCCAAGGGTGATGTTTCTATAGCGTGTTGCAACTGTAATCACTCCCAAAACCAGAATAATGAAGTTATCATAAGCTTGGAGACCTTCTGTCGCAGCAATGAGAGTCAGCGGAAAACATATCAATGATAGAGTTTGGAGCTCAATATAGGTACTTTTGTGCCAACATTGATGAAAAGCTACACTAAAATGCTTACAATCTGAACTGAGCATTCCTCAAAATGATCAGGCATTTTGTCATCCATTATGGGATACACGTGGCATACTTCACTCTCTCGAAGAGACACACCCATGAATTAAACCAATGACATCCTCTTCTTTGATGACCTGCATACTTTGCAAAGTGATTCTACTTTAAACAGAAGTTATATTTCCACCATCGCCCCTCCCAAGCTGGACATACTGTTGTCACTTCCAAAATCTGGGCATATTTTTGGTGTATCTGACTATGATGGATCCACTGGTGAGATGTATATGCTATCATTACACATTTCTCTGGCCCAAAGTATTTTTAGAGCTCTTAATGCTGTATCAAATGTGTCTTCTGTTAACTGTCTGAATATTCACTGATCTTCTGCTTCAAAACTTGTATCAATGTTGCTTTCTCACTGGTTCACCTCCCTAGTGAGCAAGTAGTGCTTGAACCTGGAAATCCTGTGGATCACTGGACAAAAAAAAGTTACTTGGAACCACTAAATTTAAACTAGTCTTCATTTTTAGAGCTTTTGAACCAACACAGGTCTCATCCATTCAGTATTTCAGGAACCCCAATTGTTGGGTTTTATGCTTCAGATTTACACAGGGATGACACAGCAGCTTTTGTGTGTACGTAGGAATTTGATTTACGGGTCTTTTTTTAATGTTTGTTCTCTCATGCTTACAACTTGCTGCTGTTTGCTTTCAGCTTAGTTTCTGTTTCTCAGTAACTGCAGAACACATCATCAAACACTGAACAATTGAAAACAACAGATAGATCACTTGTATTTGGACATCAATTGCAAGTTAATGGAGTAAAACTCATTTCTGTTGATAAAGCTCGCAAGCTGTTTTCAGCGAGATTTGATAGATACTTGGGTGCAATTGTTATGATCACAGCTGATGTTACTATTGGACAAGTCAGATCCCTGGCTGGATGGTGGGGACCTAGGGATAGCATAGGTAAAAGGAATTAAAGTGAATGATTAGTCTGATTAGTCTGAAGCAGGCTCAAAGTGCTGAATGGCCTATTCCTGTTCCTATGTTCCCATAATAGATCCTAACTTCCGATGCACCAATTCCAATGTAAATGGCAGATGCAACCCATTTATCAACAACCATTCAGTCACTTGTCACATCATGAACCAGTTTCACTGGAACTCTGCATTGTTTTTAAGGAAGGTTTCCAATTTCCACATTTTGCATCTTGGAATTCTCTCCAGATGTTATTCCTACTTGGATGGTTTCAACATGGATTCAGGATTTCAATCTCATCTCTAGAGATTCCTTTCCTGTGGCTCCCCACGTACACTGATACTTCTTCTTCCAAGCACACTTCTACGTCTTTGGCTGTGCCAGTGCTCCAAGGATAGCTTTGCCCTTATAGCCCACAGGGCAGAGTCATCAACTGCCCTTTCAGCTTTCAGGATTTCTGTCAAGCCAACTTTGTTTCAAGTCTGTTCCTTCCAGCATTTAACTTTGGAGACTAGATCTGTTTCTGATCTTTGCTTTTGTCTTTTTTCTGGTCTTCTGGGATCTCATTTCTGTCTCTCTCTCTAAACTGACACTTTTTCCCTGAGCCCCTCCCCGTGGACTGCTATACGAGGCATCTCTTGAATGGTGCTCATCTGACTTCTATTTCAGCCATTTCACTTCTTTTCTTCTTTTCCTTCTGTGCACATATGCAGGACTGGTCCTATCACTAAAGACATCAACTGTGCATGTGCGCCTCATTCCCCAACCTACACATACAGAAGTCCCAATGGCTACTGAGAACTGTAATCCCCAAACTCCCAAACTTTGAACTCATGCAAATAATTTTGGTTTTCCTAACAGCAATCTGAATTTATCTACACTGTAGGAAACTGAAATGCTCCATAATTCAGATAACTTTTAACCTAACTCTCCGGGTCTTCATTACGCAAATTCTCTTGGTCTTTTAAAAATGGCATTTGTCATCTCTTTGACACAGCCTTGTCTGAGAAATGCCATTTACCTCCCACATGGAACCCTGGAGGAAGGCTCAGATATAGAAGTTTCATGTTGCTGTAATTTTCAAAGCCACTGGCATTGGGTTCCCATTGAGTCTGGTGGCTGCAGAATATCCTGCAGAGCACACAAGGCCGTGCTAGCCTTCTGGGACATCCTCAATCATCACTAGCATTATGACTCAGTCAGTTGCAGGTAGTTGAGGAGAGAGCAGAAGAACCTGAGGTGTAGCAATGAATTTTGTCAGATAGCTGCTGGTTGATTTTCTGCTGGCCATTCTCAATGTTTGGATCAGCTGCAGGTTGAGCATATTGATGGTCTTCTACCATTTGTGCATCTGGATCCAGTTCCAACTACATTCATGCCTTTTCTCCACTTGTCAGGACTCCCGGAACACTGACTGGATGGGACCCATATTAGATCCAAAAGCTCTACAGATGTTAGGCCCCTGGCAAGGCTGTGCTCTCAAGTGGAGACACTGGCTTTCAAGAAACCACCTCCATCTGTGGTCAAATCATCTTTCACAGTTGCAAAGACATTACAGCCAGTTAGCTCTGCTTTTGTCCTCTCAATCTCCCTGGCATTGCCTTTGATCCCCCTCCATAGTAGCATTGGACCTCCCCGTGGTGATTCACAACTTACTCCCATTTCTTTGGAGAAAAGTTATGAATTGTAGCAAACAGCCCAAGGTGGGTCACCTTCCCCTTATTAAGAAACAGCCCTGCCCACCACCAACTTTAATTAACCAGGACACGGAAAGCCCATCTCATCCTTAATTCCAAGAGTAATATTGAATCACTAAAGGTTTCAGTTAATGAATGATAATGATATGCAAATCCATTAAAATAATCTTGCCACTCCCGCTGCTGGTATTAAATTCTGTCCAATGTTTCAGATCTGTGACCTTTCATCAGGACTGAAAAATTTAGAAATGTAATATGATTTGAGGAAGTGAATTTCAATCTCATTATACCTTATTTCCCATGTGAAAATCCCTTTTAAGAATAGCTTGTGCATTTAAAAAATACATACAAATAAATGATAACAATAAAGAGAAAATTATTCAATCACAGAGATCTATTCTTTATTAAAATATGAAGTTAAAAACTATTTCAACACACAAAAATAATCATTGAGTCATACCACGAGTGCATATCTTCATCCATATATCAAACACCTGTTGATAGTTCTTCTAGAGAAAGGCATAAGCAAGTTCAGGAACAAACTTGTGTGGGTTTTTTTTTACTCATTGATGGGGCATGGGTGTCACTGGCTGGCCAGCATTTATTGCCCATCCTTAGTCTTGAGAAGGTGGTGGTAATAGCAAAACTTGACCAGAATGCAACTAAGACAAGGTGTCATTCTTATTGTTAATGATACTCTGTACTTCCATTAAAATTCTCCAGGAACAAATTTTTTCAAGATAGGTCTGCTCTTCAAATGCTCTTCCTGCCTGATTCAATAGGCTCTTTACTGTTAGAGACTGCATTCTTATGACAACATTTCCAAGTGACAAATCCAAAAGGATTCCGCCATATAGAAGAAACTCATGACTAGAATCTTGCTTAAAAAAAGACAAGGTGTGGGATTTTAAGACTTTACTTGAGTCTGACTGGAAATTCCCACCTGAAAGCAATGGGCATTTCTGTTGCCCATCTCTTGCCCATTCTGATCCTATAGTGGGTAGGGCAATAGAATTCTGGTGAAGTATACCAGTTGAAGTGGAAAAATTCCTACTTAATATTGTATATTCTTGTAAAGTGGCCTGATAAGTGCAAGACCAAAAGCTTTGACATGTCTTTTTTCTTAACAATACTCAAGTTCTGCACTACTAAATAACTATCTCAAATAAATTTTAATTTGTGAGTTAGTATAATTGTGTTTGTCTTTTGGCTAACGCATCTCCACACTGTTCTTTCTAACTTAATTGAAACCCCGTATATTTGTAATGAGTATTTCAATGTCCACATTGTCATGTTACTTTAAAGATATAATACCTTGGGACTTTTTTACTGGATATAACATAAAATACTGATCGCTCATAAGGGATTAAGTAAATGTGTTGTGTGTTCATTTATTAAGACTAGGCACATGATAACAGTTACACATGGGTATAAAGATTGAGGACATCAGAGTTGCATGGGCATTCTGCTCAAAATAAAAGTGAAACTAAAGTAGAATCACATGACACATTTCCCTTCCAGAGATATCATGCTGATATCCCTTAAAGGCATATTACAATAACTCTTTTCACAGATATTTCCTCTCCTTCCAAACAGTTTGACTTTTTACAATTTATGTTTCTGTTCAGTTGCCACTACATAAGGATATAGGATTGATGAATTAAAGTCTCCAATGTGGCAAAATAATCTGCTGGTATGCCCAGGTCTTACATAGAAACTAGACTCAGGAGTAGGCCATTTGGCCCTTTGAGCCTCCTCTGCATTCATTTTGATCATGGATCATCTAATTCAATATCCTGATCCCCCCTTCACCCCATATCCCTTGATCCCTTTAGTCCCAAGAAATATATCTAATTTATTCTTGAAATTAGACAACATTTTGGCCTCAACTACATTCTGTGGTAGTGAATTCCACATATTCACAATCCTCTGGGTGAAGAAATTTCTCCTTATCTCAGTTCTAAACGGTTTACCTCTTATTCTCAAACTATGACCCCTAGTTCTCATCACTGGGAACATTCTTTCTGAGTCTACCCTTTCTAACCTTGTTAGAATTTTAAAAGTTTCTATGAGATCCCCTCTCACTTTCCTAACCTCCAGTGAATATAATCCTTACCGACTTAATCTCTTCTCATATGATAGACAATGAAATGGTAACTTTGTTGGAAGGCTTTCTCAATAACTCACAGTGATTGTCATTGTTGAATATTGTTCCTGGTTGATTCCGTATCATGCGTTAGATGCAACAGGACTGTTCAGTGGTCAAGGTGCTAGAATGGATCTAATCTGTATTTAGCTACGTGTCATCATTACGTCTTTGTGTGTAAGGAATTTGGTTCTGAACAAATCATTGTCACCACAGCTGGTTGTCACATGCTTTCTGTGAGATCCTGGATATGAACTCGTCCCAATTGTAAACTTGGCAAATCTTAACCTGCATTTTTATCATGCAGGTTGGTATCATTTGTAGCTTTAAAAATGCTCTCTAGTTTCAGAGAGTGGATAAAAGTAGATAAATTGGTATACACGGATCCACCAAACATGAACACTGCCAATGATGGCACAGTTGCACTTAAAGGTATTGCTCTCAGATGTAACATCACAAAAGATCCTGCATTAACCTGTCTACATTTGAAAAATTAAGGATTTCACCTTTTAAATCATTCATTCTGTGAGGACATCAGCTCTGGGATAATTGACCAGAAGTAGTGTCATTGATATTCCACTTCTCACACATATCCTGAAATTCTTACCAACAAATTGTGGATTGTTATCTGTAATGACCTTTCTAAGCACACCAAATGAAAATAATAATTGAGTGTGCAAAACAGTTATGCTGAAGAAATTGTGCAATTGTTGAATAATGGGGTACTTTAATAAAGTATCAGTGATGATACTGAAGTCAGTGCCACCATTATAAAAAATTTTGGACTAAAGGTGGGTAGGAACTTCATGAGGAATTAGTTATATTTTGTAATAACTTGGCATATGCTATTTCTCGTCCTTGCATTTCTTGAAAGTGACCTGGTCATTGTTCCTACCTGGCCAATAGACTGTCTCTCTTGCACGTCTTTTCATCTGACTTATGCTCATGTGAGAGCGATGAAGCTATTGAAGAATATCAAGTCACAAAGATTCAGGTTATGATGATATGCCTGCCTTTAAAAATGATTCCTTGGGAAATCTTATCCCAATAAGGCTAAAATTGTCTCAAGAAGCTTGACACCATCCAGAACAAAGCAGCCCGCTTGATTGGTACGACATCTACAAACATCCATTTCCTCTACCACCACACTCAGTAACAGCAGTGTTTTCTATCTACAGGATGCACTGCAACAATTCACCAAAGGTCCTTAGATAGCATTTTCCAAACACCCCCATCACTTCCATCTAGATGGGCAAGGGTAGCAGATACATGGGAACACCACCAGTACTCAAGCCACTCACTGTTCCTTCACAATCGCTGGGTCAAAGTCTTGAAATTCCCTCCCTAATGGCATTGTGGATCAACCAACAGCATGTAGACGGTAGACAATCGCACCACCACCTTCTCAAAGGCAATTAGGGAAGGGCAGTGAGTGCTGGCCAGCCCATAATGCCTATGTGCCACGAATGATAAAAAAAACTTCTTTGAGGAATCTATTTCCACTGCAGTTGTCTCTCTTGGATCAAAAAATTGTAAGTTGTCTCCCGTGGATCAAAAAATGTCATGCTTCTAATAATGATTATGTCAGTCCTTTAAAGAGTTATCAAAATGGCATATCATTTCTCAACAATTCCTGTATGATGAAGATTTTTGAGTGAAATTGGAAATGTTTGGAGACAAGAAGTTAACGAGACTTAGATTGTTCAAACCGTAATTTTGAGGAGTTGGCATGGCCTTTAATATCCTCTAGGGTGTATGTCAACACTGAAATAAAAAGAATCAAAGAAATTGATCTGCTCTACATTAATATTGCATTTCAGATCATTAAACCCAATCCTTCATTATATGTCAGTTGCATCAATAAGTATAGATTATATTTTTGTTTATTCTTTCCCCAGCAGCTACGTCTTCTACAACTCAGATGCATCCTGGAACAGTGCATGTAAAGTAGTCCAGATGAACTTGAAAGAAGTCCAGGCTAATAGATAGCTCAAAAACAAGCAATTGAAAATAGTATCATCCAAATAGGTATAAAGTGTAGTAAGCTCTTAGATTTCTCCGCAAGGTGTACTGACTTGTTACCATGCTTAGTATCTTTGCACAGAAGATCTTTGCATGGCAAATCTCACATTTAATTCTTCCAATGTGGACATTTTGTAAGGAAAATATTTAAAATATTACTTTAGAATTCACAGATGTATTTTGTTGACACTTGCCACTATGTTGAACTTTGCCACTAATGAATAATTTCCAACATTCTTAGGGTAGACATAGTTAGGTGGATTGGCCATGCTAAATTGCCCCTTGGTATCGGGGGGTTTGGCTGGGGTAAATGTGTGGGGTTGTGTAGATGGGGCCTGTGTGAGATTGTAGTCGGTGCAGGCTCAATGGGTTGAATGGCTCCTTCTGCACCATGGGATTCTATGATTTGATTCTGTGATAATTTGAATGTTGGTAAACATTTTGGACGTTATGGTCATATCTATATTTTCCATGCGATTGACGGTTGAAACATGTGTCCATTGATTTTCATCTCATGCACATTATTATTATATTTTTGCAACCAAAAGAGAAAACGCTGAAAAATCTCAGTAGGTCTGGCAGCATCTGTAAGGAGAGAAAAGAACTGACGTTTCCAGTCCAGATGACCTTTTGTCAAAACTTTTCCTTACAGATGCTGCCAGACCTGCTGAAATTTTCCAGCATTTTGTCTTTTGGTTTCAGATTCCAATACCCGCAGTAATTTGCTTTTATCATTATTTTTGGTCCGTCTGCTACCTCTGTGAATGGCCAGTTGTAGTAGTTAAGTGTACTGTCGTAGTGTATATTGTCCTTCTTGTTGTGTGCTTTCTTTTATGTTAACAAATGTTCTTTACTAATTGATCAGAAAACAACCAGACTATTCCTCTCTGGTTTGCATAGCTTTTCTCACATTATACCCAACTGAAGCTATACCAATGTTCCAAGATTCCCTTCTAGGTTTTGGAATAACCTCACATTTAACATTAGTGGGGGGTCATAACAGTATTCAGTCCTTAAATTTTTAAAGTATTCAGACTGCCATTCAAAAATTAGAGAGATGGGCAATCTAGAGCCTCTTTCACTTCCATTGTAAATAGTTTCTCACAGGAAAGGGAAAATAAGCAGGAAGGACATTTATTAGCCATTCTGCTATGAGATGAAGAACGGGTAGATTGACAGAATGTACTGAAATGCTACATAACATCACCATATCCACTGCAATTCTTTAATCTGGAGGGCACAAAGAAAAGCTGAAAAATGACATGAGCTCAAGATTGCTTTAGTACCTTATGCATCATGCAAGGTACTGCATTTAAAAGATAAATTGGTTAATGTGCTTTAGCCAAACATAACTTATGACGTGATGTGATGTCCAGAACAATACACTTAGTACAGTAGCATTGGAGAAAGATAACATGAATGGGCATCAGCAAAGACTGCTGCAATATCTCTTGCTCACAGCACTTAAACATTCTCCCATACCTCACTCTATCAGACAGCACCACACAGTGCTCAAAAACTCGCCATGCTTCATTTCACATAGCACATCAGACAAGGTGCTGTCTGATGCAATGCTGAAACCTCTCTCTGCTATTACACCATAGTGTTAAGTCAGAATCAGTTTGCTATTCAGTAGCTATTCCATAAAAACACATTTGTAACTGGAAAATATCAGTCAGCAACAAAATAATTATCCCAAATCCTATGCTTTTATATACCCAACATAAATCATGCCATCACAAGCACTGCCTCTCAACACCAGCTACTGTGGATACCAGTGACAAATCTTATTGCTTTGTATTTCCATAAAAGAATCATAAATAATACTGAAGAAATTCCATCAAATCTCAAAGGAATATAAATCTTGGAATTTGTAAAACTACCATTTGTTTATAATACTGTGCTAATGTAATAAAAATAGTTTGAACATAATTCTCTGAACAGCAAATTAAAAGATACAACTTTTCAATAGCTGGACAAATGCAATCTGAATGAACTGGGACTCATTCTGCTTGACTATTATCATTTACCAGATGACAAACTGATCATACATTTGACCAGGCAAAATTGAAACCATCTCTAGTTTTCCCATTCTAATTTCCTTCAAGCCACTTCTGACACATGGGGTATGGTTCTATTGTTACCTGGTGCTCTCTATTACATTATTTAAATGGCCATGGTTATTTTAGGCAGGCTATTTAACCAGGAGTGGCATTTCCTCAACACAACCTTCTTTTATACGACATCTGCAACTATGCACTTTCTAGTAGCACATGCCAGACAGTAATGAAGAGCAGAAACCTACTTGATTTTAATCACCATTTTACCCCTGGATCTTGAGACCATCAGCTCTGTAACATTAATTAATATAGGACTGGATTAATTTTTATGATGTCATACATGGGATATGGGTGTCATTGCCAAGAACAGGATGCATTGCCCATCCATAATTGATACCATGAACTTGGTGGCAAGCCACCTTCTTTAATTATTGTGGTATATTTGATGAAGGCATGCTCACAGTGTTATGTGGCAATTTATAGGTTTTTAATCCAGCAGCTATAAAGGAATGGCAAGAACATCCAAAAAAGTGTGCAAAAGAACTTGGAACTTGTTTGCTATTTTTGTCCTTCTTAAAGGTCATCAGTTTGGGAGATGCCATTGAAGAAAAATTTGGGATTTTCTTTGTGGGCTACAACTAAAGACAGAATGAATAATGTATTTATTAACACAGTGATCAAAAAGTACCCAACACCATTTTTACCAAGTATTAATGTTTACAGCACAAAATCCTTCATCCATTGATCTCATGGATAAGCTACTTATTCACTAATCTAAAGAACGGTCCATCAGAATATCAGAGAAAATAAATCTGCAAACTGTAGTCATTGTTATGATAGAATGTTCTGTTCTCATTATCAGAACATGTTTTGTTTAAAAATACATTTAAAATGAAGAAACATGCTAACAGAATACACTGATCTGCTGAGAAAAACTTAATTTTATCAAACCTTGATCTCTATCTTATCATTTAAACTCTCCTACTTGAAAAAGTTTGTGTTGTAAATTTGATTTGATTTATTATTCACATGTATTAGCACAATGTGAAAATTACTGTTTCTTGTGCACTATACAAAGCATACCATTCATAAAAAAGGAAACAAGAGAGTGCAGAATGTAGTGTTACATTCATAGCTAGGGTGCAGAGAAAGATCAACTTAATCGAGGTAGGTCCACTCAAAAGTCTGATGGGCAGCGGGGAAGAAGCTGTTTTTGAATCAGTTGGTATGTGACCTGACTTTTGTACCTTTTTCCCTGATGGAAAAGGTTGGACAGGTTGCGTGGGGTCCTTAATTATGCTGGCTGCTTTGCCAAGGCAGTGGAAAATGCAGATAGAGTTAATGGGTGGGAGGCTGGTTTGCATAATGGATTGGGCTACATTCACAACCTTTTGTAGTTTCTTGTGGTCTCAGACAGAGCAGGAGTCATACCAAGCTGTGATACAGCCAGAAAAATATGCTTTCTATGGTGCATCTGTTAAAATTGATGAGAGTTGTAGCTGACAGGCAAAATTTCCTCAGTCTTCTGAGAAAGTAGAGATGTTGGTATGCTTTCTTAACCATTGAGTTGGCACGGGGGGACCAGAACAGGTTGTTCACGATCTGGACACCTAAAAACTTAAACCTTTCAACCACTTCTGCTTTATCCCCATTGATACAGACAAAGGCATGTTCTTCATTACGCTTCCTGAAATCAATGACAGTGTCTGTCATATTGTTGACATTGAGGAAGAGATTATTGTTGTTGCACCAGTTCACCAGATTCTCTATCTCATTCCTGAACTCTGTTTCATCATTGTTTGAAATCCAATCCCCACTATGATGGTGTTATCAGCAAACTTGAAAATCAAGTTAGAGGGGATTTTATAGGTGCATAAGAAGTATAGTAGATATTAAACAGCAACATGTTTCTACAAAAGCAAATCAGATTTTCAGATAAGTGCACAATAATTAAATTGGGAGATTTGGACATTCAGATAGTTGGGATCTTTGACCTGATCTGGCTCTAGCTCAGGCACTTTCAGTTTTTATTCCTTCCAGGGAATTAAAGGCCAGTGAGTCTTACTTCTGTTGTGGGCAAAGTATTGGAGAGAATTATTAGGGATAGGATTTATAGTTATTTAGAGAGAAATGAATTGATTGGGGATAGTCAGCATGGTTTTGTGAAGGGTAGGTCGTGCCTTACTAACCTCATTGAGTTTTTTGAAAAAGTGACCAAAGAGGTGGATGGGGGTAAGGCGGTTGATGTGGTATATATGGACTTTAGTAAGGCGTTTGATAAGGTGGCCCATGGAAGACTTCTGCAGAAAATGCAGATGTATGGGATAGAGGGTGATTTAGCTAATTGGATTAGGAATTGGCTAGCAGATAGAAGACAGAGGGTGGTGGTTGATGGGAGATATTCATCGTGGAGTTCGGTTACAAGTGGTGTACCTCAGGGGTCTGTTTTGGGGCCCCTGCTGTTTGTAATTTTTATAAATGATCTGGATGAGGGTATTGAAGGATGGATTAGTAAATTTGCAGATGACACTAAAGTCGGTGGAGTGGTAGATAGTGAAGAGGGGTGTTATAGTTTGCAGAGAGACTTGGACAAGTTGCAGAGCTGGGCCGAGAGGTGGCAAATGGAGTTTAATGTGGAAAAGTGTGAGATAATGCACTTTGGCAGGAATAATAAATGTGTAGAGTATAGGGCTAATGGTAGGACTCTTAATAGTGTTGAGGAACAGAGGGATCTTGGTGTATATGTGCATAGATCCCTGAAAGTAGGCAGTCAAGTCGATAAGGTTGTTAAGAAGGCATATGGAGTCTTAGCTTTTATTGTAGGGGGATTGAATTTCGGAGCCGCAACGTCATGTTGCAACTGTACAAAACTCTAGTGCGGCCGCACTTGGAGTATTGTGTGCAGTTCTGGTCCCCACATTATAAGAAAGATGTGGAGGCATTGGAGAGGGTACAGAGGAGGTTTACCAGGATGTTGCCTGGTATGGAGGGCAGGTCTTATGAAGAGAGGCTGAGGGATTTGAGGTTGTTTTCGTTAGAAAGGAGGCGGCTAAGAGGGGACCTTATTGAAACATATAAGATGATTAGAGGTTTAGATAGGGTGGACAGTGATAGCCTTTTTCCTAGGATGGAGAAAGCTAGCACGAGGGGACACAGCTTTAAATTAAGGGGTGATAGTTATAGGACGGATATCAGAGGTAGGTTCTTTACCCAAAGGGTGGTTCGGGAGTGGAATGCCCTGCCTGCAGCAGTTGTAGATGCGCCAAGTTTGGTGGCGTTTAAGAGGTTAGTTGATAAGTATATGGAAGAGAAGGGAATGCTTTAGTTTGGAGGGTCATTGCTTTTTATATTGGTCGGCGCAACATCGAAGGCCGAAGGGCCTGTTCTGTGCTGTAATGTTCTATGTTCTATTATTCTGTAACCTCATTCCATGTGAGATTCTGACTTATTTACTTTTGTAGAAACATGATGTGTAACTGCTGTTTCATACTTACAATATGCAGATTTATTCAAATAATAGGAGAAAATATCAAGGTTTCCTTCCAATGATCATTAGACTAACGTGATGATCTCTGAATAATCTTTCAAAACTAGAAATGCTTAGTCGTCTTTACAGCAATAATGTTCACAGCACTGGGATATGTCAGATGGGTATTTTCCCATGGTCCATGGCAGAAAGATTACATCCTTCAGAAACTCTAAAAAAATCTATTGAATCACATATCCCTCATTAGTCCTTGTGGAAACTGAAGTTGGTGCCATTAAAATAGAAGACAATGCTGTCATCTAGAGAATATAAATGGATTAAAAAGAAGCTTTCTATACTCTGTTTCCCTCAGCATATAAACTTTACTTAGGACTTACATTTACAGAGCTATTTAATCAATATGGTCAGGCTATATCCCAGCAGTAATACAACTGAAATCTGTAAATACTAGAAATATTTCCGTTTGCTCAATTTTTATCTTTCACTTTCCCATCTGAAAAAAGTGACTTATCTTTTCAGTTGCAGTTTTGACTGCACTGTATTTCCAGCAGTTTCTCTCTTTTTATGCAAACAGTCATGCTTTAGTTAATTTTGTTGGAATTAAAATATAGTTTGGTTGATCTAATTGACTAAAAGCTCCCCTGTGATTCACAACTGAGTGGAAAGGTACTTTGAATATGCAAACAAGCTTTTGTAGAAATATTGGGCCATGGTTTAACTCTGTGAAGATAAATGAGTTTTGAGTGAGTTAAAATTGTGCTCACCAAATACAGTTGAAGAAATCAGAATCTGGACAAACTAGGCAATTGACATGAGGCAGACTTGTTTCACAGAGATAAATGCAAGGTGATGCAACTTGGAAAGGAAGGGATAGGAAGGGATAAGAGACAGTCATAAAATACAAAACATAAAGAAGGAGAATGATCTATTTGATAACAAAAGATAAGTTTCTCAGTGTGAAACTGAGCTTGATTAGTGTGAATTAAACAATCAGGTTTGGAGATCAATAGCTCAAATTTGCATTACTTCTGGTACCAGAAAAGTATGCTTCCTTCTGTATTTGTTTCTCCAATATGGTCACTCTATTATAGAAAGGATAGTATTAAACTAGAAAGAGTGCAGAAAAGATTTACAAGGATGGTACTAGACTTGATGGCTTGAGTTGTAAGGAAAGGCTGAATAGACAGGGATTTTTTTTTATCTGGAGCGTAGAAGGCTGAGGGATTTTATGGAGTTCGATAAAATAAAACAGAGCACAGATCAGTTCGATAGTCAATATCATTTCCCAAAGGTAGGGCAGTCTAAAACTAGAGGGCATAGGTTTCAGGTGAGAGGGGAGTGATACAAAAGGTCCAGAGGGGCAATTTTTAACACAGAAGTTGGTGAATGTTTGGAACAAGCTGTCAGAGTTAGAAGTAGAGGCAGGTACAATTTTGTCTTTTAAAAAGCATTTAGATAGTTATATGGATAAGATGGGTAAGGAGAGATATGAGCCAAATGTGGGCAATTGGGACCAGCTTAGGGGTTTATAAAAAAAGGGTGGCATGGACAAGTTGAGCTGAAGGGCTTGTTTCCATGCTGCAAACTTCTATGACTCTAATCTGTGCACTGGTCAAGGAATCAGGATGTGATTTTACTGAATTTTTTACAAACTGGATGCAGATAACTAGACTACCAGTGGCAACTTTAAAACATAGACAAGGATGGTAATTGGTGGTTGAGAAACTCTAACGTCCCTTTATAATTTATTTTCAATTGAAAATACTTCCCATTTAGGCAATCACGAACCTGCATTAGATGTTACCATATTTCCAGAAGTCAGTGAACACCTAATATTCTAACAGCACATGAGAAATAAAGGTTATAGGCATCCACATGAAGGAATTCTCAGTATGATTAAAAATGAGCATATGACTGGAAGTTTGTTATTCATTGTCAAAAGTATGTTCAGTGAATGCAGCAGTGCATATTATAATAAAGACATCAAAGACAGATGATTTTGACAGCAACATTTCTTTCAATTCAACCTTTAAAGTTTATATGAGATATTTAAGATTTAGATCTAAACAAAATAAAAATATACAAGGAGGTACCAATGTTGAAAAGGTTTCTGATCAGCACCACATCTCCCATCACTGATTCTGCAGTGCAAATCATTCCGACCCTTCTCAACCCTTGGCAGGAAATGATGTAATTTAACACTTAAATTATGAAGTTGCTTCAGAGATGCTTAATTTACAGCTCATTATCACATAACATGGTTCTTTTCTGGTTACACACACAGGTACATCTTCTCTCCAACTCTAATCAATTGCCTTTGTAATTGTCTATTAACATTATGCCTCTGTTTTCTTTTAATTCTTTTAAGTATGTGGATCCTTTAATTTTTATTTTGCATACCACAACTTTACAGGACTGACTTTTAAGTAGCCGTGTAATTGTGGGGAAACACTATCCTTCAATCTTGCATCATGGTTTCCATTTGATGTGGCAGTAAAATAAAACAATACTGTGCTAATTCTATTTACTCATACTAATTCCTCAAACTAGTGGCAGTTGAAATAATATGATCGCTCATCTTTTTGATGTGTTCATTCACTTTAGTTGAATAATGAAGATGTATTTCAATCAGCCAATCAACAACTTTCAGCATTCGCAACAAAATAAGAACATAAGAAATAGAAGCGGAGTAGGCCATCTAGCCCCTCGAGCCTGCCCCACTATTCAATAAGATCATGCCTGATCTGATAGTGATTCAGTTCCACTTCCTGCCTGCTCCCCATAACTCTTAATGGTCAGAAATCTATCTACCTGTGACTTAAACACATTTAAGGAGGTAGCCTCCACTGGTTCAATGGACAGAGAATTCCAAAGATTCACCACCTTCTGGAAGAAGAAGTTCCTCCTCAATTCTGTTCTAAATTGACTCCACTTATTTTGAGGCTGTGCCCCTAGTTCTTTTTCCCTTTCTAAGTGGAAATAATCTCTCTGCTTCTACCCTGCCTAGCCATCATCTTATACGTCTCTATAAGATCTCTCCTCAGCCATCTAAAACTCCAACAAGTACAGGCTCAATCTACTGAATCTCTCCTCATAATCTAACCCTCTCATCTCCAGAGGGAGTAACAGGGGACTAAATAAGCATGAATAGTACTCAGAGAAAAACAGTCAGAGAAGACAATACTCACAGTTACACCAAAGAAGTTGGTTTCATTCATGGAATCAAGAAAGATCTGCCCAAGGTCCTTGTTCACATAATTGAAATCCCGAATAGTCTGTGGATTGCCAAGGCGTTTCAAACTATCCATTGCTCGTTGTAATGTTGTGGCAATTACCCAGATTCCATCATATGCAAATCCATGAAATTTGCTATACTCAGCACTACCTCTCATTTTATTATACTCTTGCTCATATTGTTGAGGTGTCTGCAAGAGATTATGAAAATATTGGAATACCAATATTAGTACTTAGACATTATTTTAAAATGCAGAGAGACATGAGAAACATTGGCCAGGATTTTAAATCCACTCTCACCCGGTGGGATATTACAGGTCTGCCAAAATAAATGACAATCCAAATGGCTCACTGGTGTCGGAGGAGTGGGGGCAGTGGGGTAACCATAGTGTTGCCTTAAAATCCAGGCCTTTGACGTCTTCCTTTAGCCTTTTTTTGTTTCTTCATGCCTCTCCAGCACATTTTAATTTTGTCTTCAACTTATTTCATATTTCCTCCTCCAGAGTAATATTACCACCATTTAGTGAGTGAAATTCATGCACTTATAGCTTCTTACTGATAAGAATTTGTATGTTTGGTACTTGTAATTTAATTCTAATCATTCTTTCACATATTTTTTACAAAGAATTTAATTGTTAAAAGGAAGCCCTATACTCACCAGCCCCGATATTGTCCTGATTTCTTTTGTACTGAGGGGCTCAAAATCCACTGCTACATATCCTTCCATGGCAGTGAGTAGATTTTTCACATTACAAGAACTGGAAGCCACTGGTTTCCACCAGTTTAGCTGGTACCAGCCTGGGATAATCCATTGGTATTTAATTCCATACATATTCTCATTGTACGCCTGGGAAAAAAAGAACAAACCAATACCCATCGATTGTATTGAAGGCTGAAGATAGGATTGTAAATATTTTGAAGAGAACAGAGAAAGTTAATAAAAGATTTCATTCAGGAGTTCAAGATGATCAGTGGTCTCAACAAAATAAATAGGGAAAAGCTGTTTCCACTTACTAGTGAGTTAATAATTCAGAAACATAAACACATATAACAACAATAAAAGAATGAGGAGGATTGTATTTACATTAATTGTTAAGACAAAACGTCCTAGATGCGGAAAGGGACTGGAAGTGGAAACAGAAAGCATAATCGCTTTCAAAAAGGGTAAATATTAAAAAGAAAAGCATTAACAGAGTACAGGAAAAGTGCAGAAAAATGGGAGCAATTGTTTAGCTCTTCCAGAGCAGTGGCATGGAAACAAATGATTGGCCTCCCCAACATAGATACTTCACAAAAAAATAATATTCTAATACATTATGTTTCTCTCTTTTTTAAGAATTAATTATTTATATCTAAAATTTGTTTGCAGAATGATTTTTTTCTTTTGTCATTTGTCAGGCTCATGGCTAACAAATACTTTCAGAAGGATATGACCAGTGTATCGTTATAATGACATTAATTACACATTTCTTTAGTAGATAATGAGCTGCTTAACTAATAGAAAATTGGCAATAGTGAATTCTCTGATACACTCAGGAAAATTTAGTGCCAGTAAAATTATATGCATTTTGGTTCACTACTTAGGTTGTGTGTTTACTTCTTGTAAATATTTGCAAACTTCATCCAATTTCCATCTAACAATTTGCAGTTCATCTTTGATAGGGTCCTAGAATTCACTACCATTAATAGTGTTCAGTTCAACCATTCATAAAAGCCCATAAGGGAATCCCCAATTAAGTTCTCAATGAAACCCCACACATTGAAATCAATATAGTCAATGCTGACTCATCAGTTGTTTATTTGCACCATGTGAATCATTTATTAATTATTTTTCTCAGTATGTACTTAAACTAATAGTTAGACAAGACTACTTCCTCTCCATATTAAGAATAATTTATTAATGAACTTACAACTGAAAAGTTATTCATTCTTAAATGGAGAGAATCAGCATAACATGGAGCATAAGGGCTAGATTTTCACACAGTCGAAAAATTCTGGAGTTATTCAGAAAAGATGTGTGATACCTGACTCCAGTACCTGCTCCCAATGCTAGCAATTTTCACCAGTGCAGTCTAAATGCTGAGTCTGCATTCCCTGACTAGGCAGTTCTAATGTGAGCACAAGCATCTCCAAGCCTTCTAAAAAGTTGAGCCATCATCTTCTTCACGAACGTTGTTTCATAGTCCCACAGGAGAGTCAAGAACCATTGTCTGGATTTGGGAACCTTTTGAAAGGTAAATTCAAAAGGTTCTTATCCATACCCCCATCTATACCTCATGGCATTGCATACCCTGCATGATAATTCAACAAAAACATTTGTACCCCATTGGCTTCTCAGGGCTTCTCATATCCCCCCAAGCATACTCAATGAAAACCTTTGGCCACCGGCTGCTTCCATGTCTTCTCAGACAAAAAAGTTATGAATCATTGATTGTTAAAGCTTTTTCAAATATGACATTGGTACTATATAGTTATTGGTTCTGTGCAGCATGTATACTGGGTAAATGGGCATCTGAGTGTCACACGTTGACATGGAGGATGTGAGTGGTGAGTGAGGGTGGATGGGCATGGAGGGTATCCGTGCCTATGGGGAATTTTTGGAAAGGTATAGAAAGGCATGGGGTATGGGCAATATATTTTACCTTTCAAAAAGTTCTCTTATCCAGATTTTGATTCAAGACACTTCTGAGGGGCTGTGAACCATGACTCATTGAAAAGCTGAACACATTCCATGAAATCTGTGCAGAACTATCCAAGCAATGGAACCAGCCAGATCATAAATTCAAGGTGTAGGCTCTTGACCCATACCAGCATTTAATCAAGTATCAAAGAGCACAACTGAAGTCAATGGGAATCAAGGGAAAAATCTCCACTGTATTGGGTCATACCTGGCACAAAGGAAAGATGGTTTTGGTGGTTGGAGGTCAATCATCTCAGCCCCAGGACATCACCGCAGGAATTCCTCAGGGTAGTGTCTCAGGCCCAACCATTTTCAGCTGCTTCATCAATGACCTTCCTTTCATCATAAGGTCAGAAGTTGGGATGTTTGCTAATGATTACACAATGTTCAACACCATTCACGACACTTCAGATACTGAAGCAGTCCATGTAAAAATGCAGGAAAACCTGGGCAATATCCAGCTTGGGCTGAAACGTGGCAAATAATATTCATGCCACACAAGTGCCAGGCAATGACCATCTCCAATAAAAAGGTAACTAACTGTCACCCTTTGGCATTTGATGGCATTACCATGGCCAAATCCCTCATGATCAACTTCCTGGGTGTTACCATTAACCAGAAACTGAAATGGTATCAGTTTCTGTAGTAAATAATTCACCAAAGGCTGTCCATTATCTACAAGACACAAGTCAGGAGTGTGGTAGAATACTCTCAATTTGCCTGGATAAGTGCAGCTCCAACAATTCTCAAGAAGCTCAACACATCCAGGATAAAGCAGCCTGCTTGACTGCTACCTCTTCAACAAAAGTTCGATCCCTCCATCACTAATGAATATTTGTAGCAGTCTGTACCATCTAGAACATGCAGTGCAGACACTCACTTAGGTTCCTTAGGCAGCACCTTCCAAACTTTTGACCTACTACCTAGCAGGACCTAGGAATACCACTACCTGGAGGTTCCCTTCCAGGTCACTCACCATCCTGCCTTGTAAATATGTTGCTGTTCCTTCAGGTCTAAACCCTGGAATTCCCTCCCTAACAGCACTTAGGGTGTAGCTACCCCTCAGGATCAGCAGCATTCAAGAAAGCAATTCACCACTGCCTTTTCAAGGGGCAACTAAGATAGGCAATAATTACTGGCCTAGCCAGTGATGCTCACATCCCATAAATAAATAAAAAATGTCCTCAATTATTTGTGCAATGCATGCATCCCCATAAAAACTTGAGTAGCTGATGACATGCTTATTAATAAGATCAATTGGCTATTTCATCTGATGGGTCTCATCTTCCCCCTTCCTGAGTAAAATGGCTGGTGGTTCAATTTGAAGTGGCAAACCAGCCTGATAGATGGAAGCATCAGTTTTCATGCCAGCCCACCTGTGGACTCACCCCATAATTGGTGCAAAAATCTTGCCCATTGTGTAAGTGAATTCATTTCTTTGGGATTAAATTAAAACCCAGGTTCCAGAATTAAATTGGACGAGCACACTATGCAATTTATGTGATTTATAGATTTTTATTCTGGAATCTTCTTTATTTATTTTGATTTATAATTACAACATTGAAAATATTCCTCAATCCTCGAATGTTGGAAGTGAACTATTTTCAGAATTATCACTATTACTAAGAAACTTTTCCTGCTAGTTACAAATGTCAGACTACCATGGGACTGTTGAATTCAGATTTCCATTCAATAAAGGAAATTGTGGGTGTCATACCAATGGTTCCAATACATAGGAAACAGTCTAGTGCAGGACAAACACAATGTCCCATTCATTTTTTCTTTGCATTGGTGTTTTCCGTAACTCACTATGTTACACAGCTTAATTTTCATTCACAATTTTATTGTCTTAGTTCACAGTCAACACTACTCTCACCTCATCTCCATCTCTCACCCCCATCCCCACACCCCTCACCCTCACCCTCATCCTCATCCTCATCCTCATCCTCACTCACATTCCCACTTCCCCACTTCCCCCACCATCCTTCCCACCCACCAAAACCCAGTTAACCCCATTTATAGGTGCACAAATACCCATAACTCGAATAACAATGCAATTGCCATTAAACCTTAACAATGTAATTAACAAGTTATTGAAGCTACAAGAGCATCTCAGAAGCCTGGAATACTGTGAATAACTCACCTCCTTAAAACCTGTCTGCCACCTACAAGGCACAAGTCAGGAGTGTGATAGAATATTTTTCACTTGTCTGGATGAGTGCAGCTCTAACAGCACACATGAATTTCAACACCATTCAGCCAACGCCTGCTCAATTAGTCCCCCATCCACCACATTCAGCACTCACTCTCTCCATCTGTGGCAGCAGTGTGTTCCATCTTTAAGATGTACTGCAGTAACCTACTAAAGCTCCTTTAACAGACATCCCAAATGCATAACTTCTGCCATGAAGAAAGACAGGGGCAGCAAATGCATGGGAACACAGCCATCTGTGAAAGTTTTCCTTCAGGCCATAATATTTAACATCACTGGACAGAAATCTCAGCCCAACCCTATCTCACAAAAATATTTCAGTTTAGCCTAGTGCTTTCCTGTATACATGACTGATAAAGCAGGATGAGAACTAGTCTTTTATTCCACCTGAATAAAGCGGTAACAGAAATTCCAATAGGAAATGGGAAAAAATACAAATTGCATGGTGTAAATTAATCTAAATGTAAATCTTTCTAGTAGGCCCCACACAGAGGAAAATAGATACATTACATTGATTTTTCTGCTGAGCTCTTTAAAATTTTCAATTATTAGCAGTGTGGATTCTAGCAGATTTCCAATTGGGCCACTTCTAGGTCTTAAGTTGGAGGCTTGCATTTATTTACCTGTCTGCCATAGTTCTAATTTTTTTTGCTAGTTTTATAATCTAAAGTTAAAATAGTGGTCATGTATCAATATTTTGTCACACAACGTTAAAATGCTGTAAGCCATTTACCAACACTTGTAAAGACCAAATACTAGTACAAAGCCAAAACACTTACAAAGACTGTGCCAATATAAGGTAAATATCTTAGGGCCAATTCTTTAAAATTTATGTCAGGCTGCAAAATAGCTTTTATTGCAGTTTCAAATGTTTATTTATGAATACTGCTTTTTAAATAGGTAAGGAATGGTTTTATTGTCTGCCAAATTATACAGACACAAAGCAAACATATTTTTGTATATGCTTATGCATAACTGTAAATGACTCATCTTCCCTTTTCTTTCCAAATGTATTTATTATTTAATTTCAACAAATTTTTCATGCAAGTTCCATTCGTCGTTATTGCTCTTCATAAAAAATAGCAACTATGCTTATTTTACATAATTGTATATCAACTTTCTGCTTCATTTAATAAGCAGTATCAACACAAGCTCCAATATTTTGATACAATTTTTCTTACTGTTCAAGTAATTTGACGTTTGGAATAAAGGAATCTGATTAATGCAAATATCATTGCTTCATACTTACACAACAGAATACCTTCGCTGCCATGTTTTCGTCAAACTGGCCAAGAATAATTCGGACATCATTATCCTGTCATGAAAGAAAGTATTATTTAGAAAGGGAAGTAGATACGATGTCTTGTCTGTTAATATTTAAGAGCAATGCGAGTACAACGGGTGACAAAACCAACAAAAATACAATTTGTTTTTACTAGCACTGAATCAGGTTTTTAAATGAATTGTTTGGTTATTTTCCTAGCTTGGAACTGGTGATAAATTTACTAATGGGCTCTGTTTAATAGTAAACTTAACAGAATTAGTTGTTACATACATGTTCAAATTAGTATTCAATTATAATTCAATAAGTCAATTAGAAGTGTTCAGTTTATAAATGTAAATGCGAGCAACAAATTTAAAGAAAAAGATACTGATCTTTGTGCTGTGAGAATATCAAAATGCAGAAATAAGAACCTAAATAAGGAACAATGAAAGCATTTGGAAGCATCATTGCAAGATGAGAAATCCCAGGATTTTGGAAAGAACAGAGTGCAAATCTATGGAATTCACTACCACAGAAAGTAGTTGATGCCAAAACAGTGTGTGCTTTCAAGAAGAAATTAGATAGCGCTCTCGGGGCTAAAGGGGTATGGGGAAGAAGACGGGATCTGGATATTAATTTTGATGATCAGCTACGATCAAAATGAATGGTGGAATAGGCTCACAAAGCCATATGGCCTCCTCCTGCTTCTATTTTCTATGCTTCTATGTAACAGAAAGACCAAAAATAAGGCAAAAAGAGAATAAATAGCTAAAGAATAAAGTTTCTTGATGATGAGTTAACACTGCTCTAGAAGAATATGTGCTCAGTGTCATAGGAGAATAAAATATTAGCAGTGCCAGTGAGCATGAAGGGTTAATATTTGAACTTAATAAATAATGACTGGATGGAATCGAGGGTCCAGATGTAACAAATGTTGAGAAGCATATGAAACTGCAACAAATGGAATGGATCACAGGAAGAACTAAGAGTTAACAGGCATAGAAAGTAGCAGCAGCCATGGAAATGGCCTTAAGTTTGAGGATGTTAATAGCAAATGTTTAGTTTGATCAATCAAAAAGTCCTACAGTGGAGGGATAGGGCAATGGAGGAAATACAGAGAGGTTGAAGGGGGAATTCTTTTTATTATTCTTTCATGGAATTTGGGCATCATTGGTTAGGCCACCAATTATTGCCCATTGTTAATGGCCTTTGAGAAGGTGGTGGTGAGCCATCTTCTTGCATCGCTGCAGTCCTTGAGGTGTAGGTAGACCCAAAATGCTGTTGGGGGGGGAAATTCCAGGATATTCTCACAGGGACCGTGAAGGAATGGCAATATATTTCCAAGTCAAGATGGGTGTATATTTGGAGGGGAACTTGCAAGTGGTGATGTTCTTGTGTGTCTGCTGCCTTTGTCCTTCCAGGTCATAGAGATTGTGAGTTTGAAAGATTCTGTTGAAGAAGCCTTGGTGAATTACTGCAGTGCATTTTTTCACTTGTTCTTACTATGTGTGCGATGCTGAATAGAATACATGTATTGTTCATGCTTAATTGCCCTGAGGAGGTGGGAATGGACCTTCATCATTTTTACAAATGAATGGTTTTCTAAAATCAACCACATAATGTGCAAGTCTGATTGGCAGGAGGAGCAGATTCTTTTTCCTAAGGACATCAACAAATCAGTTTTCTTTTTACAAGATAACTGTAGCTTTTTTGGTGTCTGCCTAAGCATGATAAGAGTTATGGAATTCAGTTTCACAACTTACCTTGATAAAATATTAATTCTTAAACTCTGAGCTGCTAGCTTACAGTCAGAGCCCTAACATAATGTTGCCCATCAGAAAATGCATAGAAGTTCAATGTAGCAAACAGAGGTATTTAGACACTTGGTGATATTAGCAAATAACTCCATAGGCTAAAATTCACAGCACCTCCCCCCTCCCCACCATTCCCAGGACCAGATGGCAGACACAAAGGGAAGAAAAATTGAAGTATGTTTGAGGCACTGTTTCCAGTGCCCAACTGCCCGCCTCCAACACTGCTGCTATTTTATCAGTGGTGCAAGTGTCCTGTGACTGGTTCACCTGTGGGTTAATTGAAGCTTTCAAGTGGCCAACTACTCCCACCATTTCAGAGATTTTTCCTTCTTGGGGGCGGGGGGTGGGGAGAACAGGACTGGTTTATTGATGTCAAGTAACTAACTGGTCATCATTTACTGGGTGGGTTAGAGGACTGGCAAGGAGAAGGTTGCTTCCTTTACGAGCCCAACAAATGCATTGCCAAAGCTATTTCCCCTTCCAACATTACCCCACCTCATCCCTGCCCTATCAACCCCAGGTTCCCATTTCAGCCTCCCTGAGGACAGTACAAAGAAGCTAGGACAGTGAATTAAATTCTAAATACAACACAAAAGGCCACCAATCGTAAGAGTACAGACTTATGATCTTATGAAGTCACCTGGTATGCCAGCTTCACCTTCAAATGCACAGACCAAAAAATTAATTTAAAATGTTTAAATTACTTATCGTTAATACTCCTGTGGAGGTATAGATCAGTTATGTTTTGACTGATTGACAGATCAGGCTAAAAGCACCTTCCTATTCTTGTATTCCTATGAAGTAGCATGGTGCAATCTTCACTACTAGCTTTCATCTGGGGCGCTGCTTCACTCATATCCCAATATGTTCGCCTCACTTAAAGCCAAACAAATTGCAAGCCTAGGCTGCATGCAGCAGTCCAAGAGGTGCAGCCAGCAGCAACAGAAGCCTTTCAGGAATCCTAATGGAACACAGCAGCCAGCCACTTTATGCACTCCTCGGTCTAATTCAGGGAGCAGGTGGCATGACATTATACAGCTACACAGTAATCGAACTGATAAAGACATGAAGCATTTAATAGCATGCTTTCTGAATTCGCCAAAAACAAAATTACAAGAGTGTACCTTATTAAAGTAATAGTAAGATGCTGCCAGGCATGCAATAGATTACCTGCGAAATTATAATATGATTGGTTTCTCCCCTAGGTTAATCCACATGAATGGTCTCTGTAATTTCTTACAGTTCTGAAAAAAAATTCTTCCAGATGCACATGGCTAGACAATAAAATGTTGCATTTACAGAGATATGCACAAAACATGTGATGATACTGATGTTGGCAAATCTGTGCAAATTCAATGAGTCCTATATAATGAGAGATGAATCATAACATTATGACGCAATTGTTTGAAAAAAAGGCAACATCTTCCTGTGGGGTTTTGGATAAGGTCAGGACCAAATCAGGAACTGAAGCTTACACTTATCTAGAGACAGGATGGGGCAGCTACTTTCAAGGAGGTGTCTCTTAGTTGGCCACATTTGTGCTTGCTGTCCAACTAAGGATAATGTGTGGGCTATTGATGCTGCCAAAACAGGTGTAATGCCAGCAAATATAGACACTCAGCAGCCCCATCATATGACATGGTGCTACTGAGATAGGTAGGTAAGCCCACAAGTGCCTGACATATGAGGAGCATTTGAGGACTCTGGGTCTATATTTCGAGTGTAAAAGGATGAGGGGGGAATTTCATTGAAAGTTGCAGAATATCGAAAGGCCTGGCTAAAGTGGTCATGAGGAAGATGTTTCCATCAGTAGAAGAGAAGAGGATCTGAGGACACAGCCTCAGAGTGAAGTGACCATCTTTTAGAACTGAAATGGGGAGGAATTTCTACAGCCAGAAGGTGATGAATCTGTGGAATTCATTGCCACAGAAGGCTGTGAAGGCCAGGTCTTCGAGTGTATTTATGATGAAAATAGATAGGTCTTGATTGGTTTGGGGATCAAAGGTTATGGGGAAAAGGCGGGTGAATGGGGTTGAGAAACTCATCAGCCATGAATGAATGGCAGGGCAGTCTTGATGGGTCAAATGGCCTAATACTGCTCCAATATCTTACAGTCTTATAAAATGGAGGCTCCTTCAGAAGGTGAATTTTTTTTTAAGAGGATAAGCAGGAAGACCCTTCTGATTAGACAGGAAATCCCTCCAATGGCAGTAATTGGGCTGCATGTGAGCCTTTGCTCCGTACAGCTTCCTTTTTATAGGATAGAGCTTTCAGCTTGATTAGCCCCCTGCCACAGGTAGGCTGTCTTCATCGAGCTGGTGATCTCTCCACAAGACGAGGATGGTCTACTGCTAGCAAAATGTATGAGCTGTCTAAATGTTCCCTAATTGGAGCATTAGACATGTAGATTGGCTGCCTGCCACTTGCTCAGGAATGGTAGGAATGCATCGGACAGCTATTCTAATACAACTCTCTGTTTTCTTTATCTCCATTTCTGATGATAAACTGTTCACCCGTATCTAACACAAGCTCACAGACTTCCACAACTACCTTGATTACAGCTCTTCACATCCCACATCCTGTAAGGACTCAATCCCATTTTCTCAGTTGCTTCTCCTCTACCGCATCTGTTTTGATGGTGCCACTTTCTAAAATAGCTTGCCAATAGTTTTTCTTCGTCCTCAATAGTAGTTTTCCACTCACAGTGGTTGACAGGGCTTTTGACAACATTTGGCCCAACTCCTGGGCCACTATTATCACCCATTCTCCACCTTCCCAGAATTAGGATTGGGTCCCTTTTGTCTTCACTTTTCATCCCACCAGGGTCTGCATTCAAAGGATCATCCCCTGCCATTTCTGCCAACTCCAGCATGATGCTACCACTCAATACATCATCCCCTCACTCTCTGTGTCAGCATTCTGCAGGAACCATTTTGTCCAGGATACCCTGATCCACTCTTCTGTCCATCCAATGCCTCATCTCTTGCCCTTAGCATTGTCCCATACAATTGTAGAAGGTGCAACACCAGCTTCTGCACCTCCTCCCTGCTCACCATTCCAGGTCCTAAACACTGCTTTCAGATGAAGTGGCACTTCATTTGCACCTCCTTCAATCTGGCCTATTGCATTCACTGCTCCCAATGCGGTCTACTCTACATCTGAGAGACTGAATGTAGACTGGCTGACCACTTTGCAGAACACCTTCGATTTGCCTGCAAGCAGGACCCAGACCTCCCTGCCACTTGCTGCTTCAACATCACCTTGCTCTCCTGTCCACAAGTCCATCCTTAATCTTTTGTAATGTTCTAGCGAACCCCAATGTTCTACTGACCTTCAATACAAACTAGAGGAATAGCAGCCCATCTCTTGATTTAGCACTTTACAGCCTTCTGGATTGAACGCTGAATTCAACAACTTCAGAGCATGAATTCTCCCCTCCCTATTTCCATTTATTTTGTTTCATTCTTTTTTCCACTTCATTCATCTATTTTTAATCGCCCTTTTTTCTCTTTTCCATTTTCGATTCCCGCAGTCCTTCTTGCCCCTTCAGACCAACTGCCTTAACCATCTGTACCTCTGATCTGCCATTCACATATTCTGATCTCCTAATGGACACTTTTACCACCTGTCTCAGCTGACTTTGTCCTCATTTACATTATCTTTGTCATTTTATAGTCTGCCCCCTCCCCCCATCCTCATAGTATAAATCTTTTCCGATATTCTTTGCCCTCAGTTCTGATGATGTTATCCAGATTTGAAATGTTGGCTCCATTTTCTCTCCACAGATGCTGTCAGATCTGCTGTAATTTTCCAGCATTTTTTGTTTTTGTTCCAGACTCTACCATCCACAGCATTTTGCTTTTATCCTCTCTTTTCCACCCCTGTTGGTTATAACAGTAAGTAAATTTGCAGACACATTCTGCATCTTCTTCTGGATATTGCCAGTACTTTCTGCACACTCTTCTTTTGCTGCAATAACCAGACAAGCTTAGCTTTTCACAACTGGAGTTCCAGTCATGTGACAGCTACTAATGGCATACAATGAAGAGCAATTCAAGTTAACAAAGGTGTTTAGATCTCCTATTGTCAAAGCTATCAAAGTGCCTTTCAAACAAATAGGAAGTCTTAGCACTCTCCATACACAATGGGCTCTTTAGTCCTTCTTTGGTCCCAGAGGTTTCTGGAGTCATTAAATTTGGTTGCCTTTTGTCCTAATGTTTTGCAGAGAGTTCAGACAATGGCAGGAGTGAAGTCCATTCAGCAAGTTGCCTCGTCATATGCCTTTGTAATCCACTTTCAGAGGTTTCAAAAAACATGGCAAATTTATATGTCAAGTCATTCAAGAAGCAATTTTAAAACACAGTTACTGGAACCTGGCATAGAAGAGGTGGGGGCACAGAGACGGGGTTGGAGGAGGTGGGGGCTGTCTCCTTTGGCAGGACTGGAAGATCCTGTTCAGTATCTTTGTAGTTCTAACTGTTTATTTTTTTAAGTAAGTATTACATGAAATTAATGATTAATATTCCACATTGACACCACATTCACTAGGCAGAAAATTACTGGTGAAAACTAATGCGCTACAACTGCCTTGCAAAGTGCATCAATATATCAATACTCTTAGCTCACAGCTTTTCTAGCTTATTCAGGAAATAAATATAAATAATAATGTTGTGGAACTTGACATCTGTCCAACCATATGGTATACTTCAGATTCCACCCAGACAAGTAAATTGTTTTCAGCTTGCTGGAGGATGGAGGAGTTGATTTGAGATGGAGCAAAGTCATAGCTACATTCTTTTCAAATGTATTTCAATTTTATTATGCTATGCACAGATTTCTTAAGTAGTTTCTCTAAAACTTGAGCTCTACTCTGATCTCAGTGACTGGAAAGAGACCATAGGCATTTTCCAAGCAAGAAAAAAAGCCAGAAAAAGAAATAGATGTGACAAGGAGCCATTAGCATAAGCTCAGTAGAGTTTAATTCAATTACACTGAGGAATTGTCATCTATGATGGAAAGAAAATTCTGCACCTACAATTGATGTCATTTCATTAGGTAATAATAACCTACAGCTCTCAATCTATAGCATTGTTTCTCAATTGGATAGCTCCAGACCAGCTCCAGGCTAGTTTGAAATTGCTACCTCATGATATTTGCAATGCAGTTTTTTGGGACAAACCTCACATTTCATTTCACCACAATACCTTGGTAAAATGGAATTCTGTTTTTTTATGCTCATGTGAACTCTTTTATTTCACTTTTGTGATGAAGTCCCAGAATGGACATTAATTTTACCTTGCTCACAAGTTTCATTTTTATTTCCAATCTTCTTGAAAATCATTTTTATGTTCACTCTAATCAACACTTCACTTTTTGCCAATAAACAAAATCTCTACAATACTGATCACTAAATTATTTTTCATGGTGTATGCTTGACTCAGCCATTTATTCACAGCTGGTGAATGCTCCTGGCCCTTCCCACCTCTCTACTATTCCGTGTTGTTGGTGACACAACAAATGTTCTGCCCAAAACAGCAGCACCTATATGATTGCTGGCTGGAATAATCATAAATGGGGAGCCACACCTCTCCTAATCTGAAGAGGTAGGGGTGATGTGTAGAGGAAAAGCATAAAATATTCATACATGCCTCATGACCTGAAGGCCAATTACCTTTATCTACAGGAATAAACTAACTCAATGCTTAAAATATGAAATCACCTTTACTCATTATTTATTCTTGAGATGTGTGTTGTCAACAAGATTTGCATTTAATGTCCTTCATTAGCTGCTCTTGCAAAGAATATGCTGTAGGTATGTATGTAGTTAATTTTCCTGGATGATTTGATATAATTGAGTGGCTTGCTCAGGCATTTCAGAGGGCAGCTAAGACTCAACCACATTAGAATGGCTCTGGGGTCATATGTAGGCCAGACATGGATTTCCTCCCCTGTAGGGATTAGTGAACCAAATGGATTTTTATGACAATCTGTTAGTTTCATGCTGATTATTAATTAGAATAATATTTTATTTCAGTTGTCCTGATGGAATTTGAATTCATGCTGCAGGACCATTAGTCTAGGCCTTTCAATTCAATAACATTAAAGGTTATTTACTAGTGTCACAAGTATTTTTACATTAATACTGTGAAAATCCCCTAGTCACCACACTCTGGTGCTTGTTTGGGTAAAATAAGGGAGAACTTAGCATGGCCAATATACCTAACAATACATCTTTCAGACTGTGGGAGGAAACCAGAGCACTGGGAGGAAACCCATGCAGACACAGGGGAAACATGCAGACTCCACACAGACAGTGACTCAAGCCAGGAATCAAATCTGGGTCCCTGGTGCTGTGAAGCACCAATGTGAACCACTGTGCCACCATGCCACCCAACATTACTATCATGCTACTGCATCCCTTGCACAGCAGTCAAGAAAGCAAAATAAGTGCCAACCTCAGGGACCAAAAGAATAGCAAATGGCAGAAAGCTATTCCTAAACAGCATCATGTTCTGGCTCTCCCACCTGAGTTTAATTGTTTCTACTCTCTCAAATATAAAGAAGGCATTCAAATCCTGAAGATACTGCAGGAAGGAACCTTGAGATTGATAAGATGAAAATACGATATGATAAAAATGGGAGACATTTTTAGATGTTTAACCCCTGAAAGGAATTTAGTGAGAACTGTTTGGGGCAATACAGACTAGTGATATAAAATTTATCCAAGATGATACTTTAAATTAAATCTAAACAAAAGATACTGATTCACACGTAGCCTAACGTTAAAAGTTTCTCATGCACATGTGGAGTAAAGAAGGCAGAAATATTGGAATAATTTAAGAAATAATTGAGGACTGGAGGAGAAGAGAACTATAGGATTTCTTTTCCTGATGGTACGCCTGTGTGTCTTTTTCATGATCTTGGAAAACGCAGGCACTTTCAAACCATGGTGACAGTCTTCATCAGATCTTCAGTGCATCAATCACTTTGAGTCCAGCTGTTATTTTTACTGCTTTAGAATATTCTCCTTTGCCCCAGGAGTTCTCTTCAGGAATAGAATTTTCCAATTACCCAAAGGCAGTCACCTCCAATCAGCACAAAACCTTCTTCTCCACCACTATGTTGTCCTCCCAGATCTGGTGCTATAGCCAGTAGTCTGACCCTACGGGTTCCTAGATTGAGTCCTTTGAAGCAAATTATCTTACTGCAGCAGTTCCAAGGGCAAGTCTCAAGAGCACATAAATCAATCAGCATGATCCTCCCAAACATCATTAAAAGCCACACTAGCACAGTCAAACATAGTTCATCTGAACTATTTGAAATGCACATTTTCTTTTCAGATTGCAAATAAGCAGATTAATGAATCTGCACCGAAAACTGGTGAAATAATGTTCTTATTTCTTTTTCAAGAAGTGCTTAAAAACTCAGTTGTTGATAAAAATTTAGGAAGACTTCTTTCACATACTTCAATGTTATGAATAGCTTTTAAAATGACTTCAGATCAGTTTAAAATGATGATATTGTAAATCATTGAACGTCAAAGTGCTGGTGAGCCAAACGTGCATTGTTAACAAACAGATACAACTACCAGATAGTGATATATTTAACAATGTTTGTTCAGGGGTACCATAAATATTAATACAATAATAAATTAGATAGCAAAGGTTTAACAGGTCATAAAGGAATTAAAAGCTGGTCTCACAGTGAGTTATTTTAAATAAAATGGAATCAGATATATTTACCCATTTTCTCTTTCAATGAAGAAGTAAAGATTTTTAACAAACTAAGACTAATGGAGAATTAGATGGTTAATATCAGGGCAATATCATTCCAATTCAGAGCACACTTATTTGAAACGATTGATAAATAGAGAATGCCATCCTGATACCCAAGTACTTGATTAATCTTCAACATCTACTGTTATCATACCTACAGCAATCAACTCTAAAACATAAATTCAAACTTCCTCAATGACCAAAATGATCATGTGGAAAAATTTCAAGTTTTAACTGATTTTTACATGAACTTCACCTCTCTGGCCTGGGAGTTTCCTGGAGGCCAGCTTGGCTGCCATCTACCCGCAAAGCACTACCCAACTGAAAACAGACAAATTATCTCATCCACTTCACCAGGGTAAGTCCTTCCTCAGCTCTCTCCACTATCAAACTTGCAACTTGGCATCATGTACTCAGACAATTAGTCTTTTTACAGATCTCTCATATTCAGTCACGGAGGGACACATATCAATATTTACTCTCTCAGCAAGACTTTCACAACACCATCTGACCTGTTGCTCAAACTCCGTTCTCTGTCTCTCCAGGGAAGGCTCACCACATATATACGGGATATGACTTGACTTCGTCTGGTCTGATCATATCTCATTGTCTCCATACAGGCCAAACTTATTTACAACAAATGTGAGCGAGCCCAGACATGGGGAGGGATGGCAGTGCCATCTCATCATTAGTGAGTTTGAGGCAGATGCAGCAGAGCTTGCTCGTGAGAACAGGAATCACCCCATGATTACCACGGAGCTTGGCTTCCCACAACAAGCAGGAAGGACCACAGCCCTAACACCTCACTGAATCCTGTAATTTACACCAAGTGCAATGTACCCTTAATTTGTTTCAGCTCGTCTGAAACTGTTCTTTTGTCTTACATTGCCCTGGCCCCTCATCATGGTCCTAGCCCCATTAAGCCCCTTCCCATTAAGCCCCATCATGGGCATTGCGCAGCAGTGCCAGTCTAGAACTCCTCAAGGGGTGCTGCCCACTCCTGTCCCCAACCACCTGGTGAGGGGTTGAGGGGGGGGGGGGGGGGGTGGTTGCTCAATAGACTCTGGTCCCACTGGTGAAGCTAGCACACCAGGTTCCTGTTGCTAGGGATAATAAGTTCCTCATCAGTGAGGACATCCACTGGTGAGGCTGTTTAGACAAATGAGCCTGGTCAACTGCATCCAGAACTCACTAATTATATTAAAATAAGAATTTAAATATTAAAATCAGTTTGCATCCTTCCCAGATGCGAGTCTTACCATGCCAGCAATCCAGAGCCTGTAAGATCATGAAAAATAAGAAACCGGGTGCAAACCCATTTTTTTCCTGTCTCTTGTGACCTTACCGGCTTGCCATGTTGATCGACCGATATAACGAGCTGGTAAGATAGCCCCCAAAGAGCTCTTGACTAGGATTCTCCGATATTGTCGGCGGCTGATATTGTCTGGCCCTGCTGCTATAAATGGAGATTTGGCTGAGCGCCTAATTCTCCATTCCTGCTGGCTGTGGCAATAGAGCAGACATTATCACTGAATTCCAGTCCTTATCTTTCCAAGCTTAAAGCATGTTGTTGTCAACATCAGGGTTCCAAAAAAGCAACACCAGCAAATAGCAACAGAAAGGCAGATGAATAAGTTAAACAAAATGGTTCACATGTTGGTTTTGGTTATTTATAAATCCTATACCTGTTTTTGTAATATTGTAACGTTGTGTATTTCCTGCAGTGCCATCTCCAATGTTGCTGATACCTTCTCTTTAGTCGCATGGCATTGTGTACCGAATTCTGCCAAGAGTCCATGGTAACCTTGCGACACCAGATGGTTAGACTAACATTGTTACCGTAGTTTAAACCATGATAATTTCCTGCATCTCAATCCATTAATCTGCTACCAAAGTATCAATCAGTTCTATCCCTTCCTACTGGGACTATCTTAAGCATTCCAGCCTCAACCATGCTTTTTCTCCCTGCTGTATTCCCTACTTCATCATATCTTTAACGAGGATTCAATCCTTTGGTTCAGGCCCCAAATCTGTAATTTACCAAGTTTCTTTACCTGCTGTCACCTCCATCCCTGGATCTATATATCACTTACTGACACTGCTCACAAACTCATTTATAGTTCCCAGCCCTACAGGGCAGCACGTTCAGCCATTAAGAGTGAAGATTCTCCTGTTCAATGTCAATACAAACTTGATGCTTCCCAATTGAAATGTGAGCCTTTCCTTGTTCACGTTTTGTGCCAACAAGCCCATTTCCTTTGATACTCCATCCTCTCCCAAAGCTTCACCCCTTTCCCAGTCCAAAGCTCACAGCATATTTTGGCAGACCACTGAGATATAAGCACCAATTAAGGCTGCAACTTGAACAACCATGACAGGAAGTCTCTGTGTTCCAAAGACACAATACACATCAGCCAAGTCTACTCTTTCTTACAATCCAGACCACAAACCCCAACCCACTAAGCCTTTCATTTCAGCTACCAAAACATGAGAGGAAACATGCACCAAACTCAGAAACAGCACAAAAGCAACATTTTGCATGTAACACAAATTTTCTGAATCGTCCTCATGCAATAGAAGTATAAGCAGAGGATGATAAGCAAATTCAGAACCAATGTATTTTCAGTCTCTCATCAAGTTTTTGCTCCCCTCTACCCCCCTCTATGGCAAGACTCAAGTATAAGCATCTTTTTGGAATGGCTCATCCAAATGGCTATTCTTGATAGGTAAGCTCCAATGCTGGTTGGATCTAGGATGTTTCATGAATGCCACCTGCATCTAACATCCAGAGTCATGCAAAGGCAAAACACCATGGACGTTGAAAATGCAAAATAAAGACATCAAATGTCGGGAATACTCAGCTGTCTGGCACCATCTGCGGAGATAGAAGCAAAGTTAATGGGCTGGATTTAATGGAGGCAATGAGGGTCTTACCCATTGGCTGGAGAACTGTTAGGAGCACCGCCTTGCCTTGCATAGGAAAGGTTAGTCCAATGAAGTGCAATCCAGGCATTTAACTGAAGGAGCAAGGACCTCAGAGATAGATGCTCCACCTGCCAATCAAAGGCTGGCAGCTGTACAGAACAGCAGCACCACTGATGGGGGTGTGATGGCAGCTGTCAGTATGACACCATTCTGAGGCTGCATATCATCACTAGTCTGGACCACAATGGGGGAGAGTGGGTTTGCTGGGTGGAGATCTTGAGGGAAGGGAGAGATGGGGTTTGGCAGCAGACGGCTCTTTGCAGCACTTTATCCTATGCCTGATGCTGGGTCCCTCAATGCGGCATAAAATGCCCTTGAACGAGTGTTCCCATTTCTCACCAGGAATTGGCCAGCAAACATACCAGGATATACTTGTTGTGTTCACTGAATAACAATGTCCATCCCCTTCTGCTGCTGGCTTAATACTAGTGGTGGTGGGATGAGGTGGTTAAGTGGTCATTAATGTCCCACTTTAGGGCCCCAAGTGGTACTGGAACAGGTTGGCTGTCAATGGGCCTTCTTGCTATGGACGCAATTGCGATGAAAGCAGGAATGCAGCACCACCCTCTTGTCTGACAAAATGCTACACTTATGTTGTTAATACAATTTCAAAAATGATCAGACAGAGGAACTGTGCTGAATAAACATTTCACAAGTAAACAAATAATACTATTCCAATTATCCCTCTGTTCCTTCACAAGTTAATAAAAGATGATGGATATTTGACAAAAATCTCTTTTTAAGTTTGCATTCTTTTCGTGGTTTGCTGTTAATATTTTCTGTTACTTACCCTAAGCTTTTTGACGCTCGGACAAGGATCATTAGAGAAACTCTCAGTGTCTGCAATTTGAATGTCTGCTTTCTCCAGCTCACTGGTCAAATCATTCCTCACCTGCCAACACAGAAGAGAGAGAAAAGATTGATAACAATTTTACAAAGAACTGATGCATTCTTTTTATTAGATTTTCATATAGTACACACAGTTGGATTAATATTTAGTATTTTTTCCCAAGTCCAGAACCTGAAAAAGCTGAATCAGATCATCAACGATTTAAAACAACTTTCTTTTATATCTTTTCAATTATTAACGTATTTGTCATCTGAACTGCCGCATTTAGGGAGATTTTGTGATCATGGAATTATCTCTCTCAAGACCATAAAGACAGATTTGTAGAACTCTCATCTTTGCGTCAAAGGTTCCAGTTTCAAGTCCCACTTCAGAGGTTCCATACATAAATTCAGTTCCTAATGATTACCCATGATTTGTGTTGGAAAATGCATGTGCCTGGGTCAATCTTACCCATAATACTCTGCATAAAGTCAAACAACTTGTTGCTGCTGACAGGATTTGAAAGGAATGGTCTTACTATGAGGTACTGATATCTCTGAGAATTTATTGCAACAAGAGCAAATCCTAAACATTCTGAAAAATAAGAGAAAGGGAAAATAGAACTGTATTTATATCACTCTTCTCATGACTACTGGATGGCTTGTAACATTTTATGGTGAATGGAATACTGATTGAAATGCAGGAAACCTGCCAGGTAAAGCAAACCTCCACAAACAATGTGATCATTTGTATATAATGGGCAAAAGTTTAAAAAAATAGCACGTCAAGATTTGACTGAAAACTGACATGTTTCTCTCCAAAAACAAAGTTGAGCTTTTCTCACCAGATCTTGTGACGCTTTGTCAAAAAAATTGGGCGTGTTGTTTATGCCATCATTCTGATGGTGCAGGGCCCAATAGAATCTGTATGTCTGGTTCCACAGAAATCAAGGCAACACTTATAAAGGATGTGATAATCTCAAAGTTAGAGGCCTCCTCAGCCCCAGCTCCCGTGGACATTTTGACCTCAACAGACAAAAGGAATACCCCCAACCTTTGAATGCAGAGGGACAAACTCCTTCTCACCACTCAGTATTTGCGGGGGGGGGCACCATTCAATGATCGGCCACCCTCCCCCTCATAGTTTCCATGCCCAGCTCCAATTTACAGTCTCCAACTCCCCCACCGCAATGCAGGTACAAACCTTTCAACTATCTGGACCCACCCCATACATACATGGGCAACACATCCTCACATTGGGGATACCCAGAATGCCCACACCAAGCAGTGCCAAATTGGCACTGCACAGTGTGCCATCAGCTGAGGGCCACACTCACATCTGCACCCATGGCATGGTCATCACGATTCGTTTTAATTTTTGAAAACCAGTAGTGATTCCCACTAGCGTGACATCATGCTGATAAGGGGGAGCATTTACTGGGGCCAGAAGCTATGGCATTAAACTATGTAATAATATTTTAATTCATTCAGATTCAAAGGGTGTGAACCTGATTATGTTGTCACCAATGACAGGAGGATGGGAGGGAAGTGGGAAGAGTACCAAGATCTTGGCACTGCAAATCCTGGTATGGCCCTCTTGCCAGATTTATTGTCTGTAATGCAATTAGCTCCCATTGTGAACAGACCTGCAGAATCACACCCAATATATTTTTTCATAACATTAATTCAGAGACAAATATTAGCTAGGACACTAGGAATAACTCCATTCTTCTTCAAAGTCAAGGCTGACACTCCAGTGCAGTACTGAGTGCATCAGGAAAGCTTATAGGCCTACCCTACTCAGGTGATTTCTACTGCCTGGTGAAGAGATTTCCACAATGGTAGCCTTGCTACTCAGTTTATTTTTTCAATCCTAAAGTTTAAAAAAGGTGCAGAGAAGGTCTCTATTGTGGGGTTCCCTCTCTTTCACATTTTTTAAAAGGCTAACTTCTGTTCCTTCTAAACTGGAAGGCCTCCTATGAACTTGCCAGTTTCAACAGTCTGCCCACCATACGCTAACTGTATGACAACACCCCCCCTCTCCCACCCTGGCTCCCCACAATTTAACCATTAATTGATCAATCAAGGAAAATCAGCTAAGTGATTGTTTCCTGCACAGTACAGGCTTCTGACTCCTCGCTGCTGTTGAGGTCCTCAAGCCCATGATGAAAATCCAGGATGGCAATCAGATCTAACAAAGGCTACAAAGTTAATCAGGCTCTTAGTAGAAAACTATTTTTCTATTTAGGCAAGCTTTGGTCAGACTTAGAAATTTAGCATGCTGAAGTGAGATTAAGACTTTGTTTTTGCTATTTTTGCTTATTCTTTTACTTACATTTTTCAATTGTTGCACCTCGGTTTCAACTGAAACATTGAACAGAACAATACTCATTTCACTGTGGGAGTCAATAATATAGTTGTACTCAAGAGAACACAGTAAGAAGTCTCTCAACATCAGGTTAAAGTCCAACAGGTTTATTTAGTAGCTTTTTGGAGCTCTGTCCTTCGCTAGTGGTATTTGCTACCAAATAAACCTGATGGATTTTAACCTGGTGTTGAGACTTTGTACTGTGTTTACCCCAGTCTAACATGGGCATCTCCACCTCAAGAGAACACATATTGTAAGGCATTAAACTAGCCAATAGTGTGTGGTAAATATTGGATACTTTTTAGAAGATTAACTCACTAGAGCTCAGCATTAAATTCTCCGATAATCTTTACCACTATCTTTCATACATTTCTGAAAATTAAGGTGCATACTACCCTTTTGGAAATGAAGTCCAGGATCAATAATTTCAAATAATTATACACATATAAATGCATATTGAGTGAATACAATGGAGTATGCCTTATAAATTGAATAAATCACACTGTGCTAGAAATTCCTACTGTAGGATAATTTACCCAATTTATTATGTAGAGTAAATGCCATGGCATACAATGAATATTATTTAAAAAGTCACACCTCACAGAGGCAACATCAAGATCATAGGATATTTCTTTCATAACTGATGTGCCACTGGCTGCAGAGGTGAAAGTTCAACTAAGCAGTTACTTAATAAAGGGTTAACATACATAAAGTTAATGATTACATGTTGATACACAAACTAAACTTAATCATAAATATTCAAAGGCAATTTAGATGACTTTATAGAAGTAAAGACTGATATTAGAGTGTGTTCTCATAAGATTGGTAACTTGTATGCAATGACATCAGAAATGCGATAGCATTAGCGTGCATTCATAATTGCCTGACCCAGCAGTTACTAACTTTATCTGTATCCATATAGTTGATTTGTAACTTGTTTTAGCAATATAGAATTTTAATGTTGGGTGAATTGGCCATGGTAAATTCCCTCTTTATATCAGGGGGACTAGCTAGAGTAAATGCATAGGGTTATGGAGATAGGGCCTGGAAGGAATTGTGGTTAGTGCAGTCTTGATGGGCCAAATGGTGGCCTCCTGCACTGTAAGGTTCCATTCTATGTCTTTCATTCAGCTTTGATTTAGTTTTTGCATGGCTGTGTTTGAAGTTGTGTGACACATAGTTTATATATTTTGAAGATGTTATTCAATAAATCAAGTTAAAATTTTGATTCCACATCAATGTTATCAAGTGATGTGACAAAGCCAAAATTTGAACTTGCAATTGATTGTCACCCAGATTACTCAATAGAATTGGAGTTTCTTTGAAAATTAAGGAAATGCAGGGTTGTTTTTGAGAGAAAAGTTTAGTCTTTATTCTCCAACTTTGCCTTATCTAAAAAGGAGGGCCTCTCTTATGTGTTTACGACTGACAAACATAAATCTTTGAGTCATCATTTCCAGGAGCAAAAAGAACACAGTTGATAATCAGCAAAAATAAAGTAGGAATCACAAAATTTTAAAATCACAAAAATAATAGTATCTGTATCAAAACGTTTTAACTATGGCTTTGTAGAGTGCAACATGAAGGGTCCGATTTTACCAAAAATTCATGCCTAAAATCATGGTAAATTCGGTTGTTGGGCCTTTAACACAATCTGCACCCGAATCCGAGCAGATTGCGGCTTTACCAACACCCGATTTGGGCACGAATGCATTTAAATCGATTTAATGAACTACGCACTCAACTCTCCTACCAAATCCCACTCTACCTTCTTCTAGTCAGTTCCAGATCTGCGCTGTAAGCGACCTGCAAAATAAAAATCCGAAGCCAATTTTTATTTTGCAGGCAAACCTCTGAGGTGGCTTCAGAGCCTGCGACGGCTTACTGACCTAGATTATCCTCTGGGGGAGGAGGCAGGTCAGACCATCCTCTGGGGCGGAGGAGGAGGCAGGTCAAATGTATCTTGGGGGTGGGGAGGGGCGGTGGTGATGTAGCGGGGGTGCCGAGAGGGCTAATCATTATCTGGTGGTGCGGGAGAGGCCCGATTGTTCACCAATAGGGGAGGAGTGGATAAATTTCTGGTGGGCGGGGCAGGGGAGTCCACTGCCACTTTGCAGGCGATCGGTGGGGAGGGAGTGGACGCAGGGCCATCCGCTGCCACTCTGTGGGTGACGCCTCCTCCTCTGTATCAGAGGGCCGCTCTCTCCACTTTTATTTTCTTTTCTGACTCGGGCATGCTACTTCTGATCTTTTTTTAACTGCGCATGCACAATTCAGAGCTCCAATCATTCCAACAGGGCTAATCCCCGCCCACAGCACGAATCAGATTGGAGCTGGCAAAAAGCATATGGGCGCACTGCAAAGAGGATTCCGGACTTGGATGTGTATTATACCCAAAAGACTCCAAGAGGTAAAATAGGACCCGAAGTTTCTTTGTTTATCACTCCAACATGGAAACATATTCTTGAAGCTGAAGAAATGCAGCAACACTTTATTTCTTCTGACAGAAATTTGGTACCCCAGATCAAAGCAGTTCTTTCACCTGAGCCATGTAAGTCTATTGCTCATCCATTTTTACATGCATAAAATGTAAACCAGTCTTCTGGCATTTAGTGTGCATTGATTTTTTTTGAGTACAGCTTACAAATCAAAAACTTCAAGGGCTACAAATCAGATAGCTCTGTATATTGTGCATGGTGGGTCATGATTCTCAACTCATCTGTGCTTAGCAGAATGATTGTGACACTGGCTGGTACACTTGCTTCTGACTGTTAGCTCTACACACATCAAAAGGCCCCAACAGCATTGTTTGCAGACCACATTATGCAATCAGCTTGCTCTTCTTAACAGCAACTTTATCTTAGAGGGAAACTACTCAAAACTATTAATGCAGTACAAATTCTTGCAGGCAGTAGATTTAAGAGTGACAGATGAGATATTGTAGCAATTAAAGGTGGAGGTGGGAAGGAAGAAAGACATCATAATCCTGTGGGAGCCTGGAGAACCTCGAGGACAATCCTCCGAAGGCAATGGAAGCAGATGGCCAGGATGTTTGACTCCATGATCCTGGACCCAAGGACCCAATGCCACAGGATGTCTTATAACCTCACATCAGTGGATAATGTTGAGTAAATACATCTTCGCATAACATCTCCTATCACATAAAGCCAACTGCTCAGGGTCCGCAATGACCTTCATCACTCACAAACCAGTGCTCCCTGATGCTTAGAACTCATACCTAACAGTCAGATACACAACATCACTCTCCACATCTACCAATGTTTCCAGCCTCAAACTCACCATTCACTGCATACACATATCTCCAGTTCATCAACATGGTCCCATACCAGCATCATCGTACCATGTTTTGCCTACTATCATTATGTAGCTGTACAACCTTTTTGGAAGAGCAAATAAAAAATAATAAAAACTATCCTAATCTCCATAATTCACGGATCTTCTATCCTTTTTTGGACTGCATGATGGCACAGTGGTTTGCACTGCTACCTCACAGCACCAGGGACCTGGGTTCAATTCAAGCCTTGGGTCACTGTCTGTGTGGAATTTGTATATTCTCCCCTGTATAGAATGGATGTGGAGAGAACGTTTCCACTAGTAGGAAAAACTAGAACCAGAGAGCACAACCTGAGGCTAAAGAGGTGATTCTTTAAAACGGAGATGAGGAGGAATTTATTCAGCCAGAGAGTGGTGAGTCTGTGGAATTCTTTGCTGCAGAAGGCTGTGAAGGCCAGGTCATTGAGTGTCTTTAAAATAGAGATAAGTAATTTCTTGATTAATAAGGAGATCAGGGGTTATGAGGAAAAGGCAGGAGAATGGGGATGAGAAAAATATCAGCCATGATTGAATAGTGGAGCACACTCAATGGGCCGAGTGGTTTAATTCTGGTCCTATATCATATGATTTTATGGTGTCTGAGTGAATTTCCTCCGGGTGCTCCAGTTTCCTCCCACAGTCTAAAGATGTGTGGGTTAACTGGCCATGCTAAATTGACCTAAGTGTCAGGGGGATTAGCAGGGTAAATATGTGGGCTTACGGGAATTGGGCCTGGATGGGATTGTGGTCGGTGCAGACTCAAAAGGCCAAATCCTTTTGCACTATAGGATTCTATGATTCTCTATGTAATGATGTACATCACTCACAGGAAATCAGCCAGGTTCTTCAAGGGATGTCAACTCTGAAAAAAGTACACCTAAGCATCTGACATATTTTTGTAACTTAACTCCCTTGGTTCTCCACAAAGCTATTAATCTTGAATTGCTTATCCAGATGACCAAGTCCAATCTTTTTGTTATTTTAAAGTTTAATTCAAAACTCTCTGAAGTCTATGATCCAAATATTCAATAATTTTTAACAGACTCCGGTTTACTAGCCAGCCAAATTGATAGCTTGGGTGAAAAGATTGCAAACATGTCACAGGATGTTGTAGGTGGATATTCACAGACCTACAGCAGAATCACAGTCACATAGTCCAATTTGCCTATGTTTTACTGAAATTCTACACTGTCCTTGTCACAGTTTACAATATTTCCAAGTTTCATATCATCCACAAACTTGATGTCCCATGAACACCAAGATCTAGATCATTAATATATATCAGGAAAACCAAGAATCCCAATGCCAAGAACTCCACTACAATTTTTTTGCAGCCCAAAAAATATCCAGTGATCATTATCTGATTCCCATTATTCAGCCAATTTTGTATCCAGGTTGCTACTGTCCCTTGAGCTATAACTTCTTATAAGTCTGTTGTGTGGCATTGTATAAAATGCCTTTTGAAAGTCCATGTAGACCACATCAACAACATTATCCTCATCAATCCTTTCTGTTAATTCCTCAAAAACTTCAGCATGTTAGTTAAATATCGTTTGCCTTCAGAAGTCCATGCTGGCTCTTTCTAATCAACCCACATTTTTCAAATGACTACTAATTCTATCCTGAATAATTGTTTCTAAAAGCTTTCCCACCACTGAAGTTAAACTGAGTGGCCTATAATTGATGGACTTAATCTTGCAAACTTCTTTGAATAAGAGCGTAATATATAAAGTCTTCAGTTGTCTGGCACGACCTCCCTCCCCCTCCCCCCCGGCATCCCCGCGTCTAGAGAAGGCTGGAAGATTATGGACAGTGTCTCTACAATTTCTATTCTCACTTCCTTCACTATCCTAAGGCACATCTCAACCAGTCCAGGTATCCTGTCAACTTTAAGAATTAACAGTTTATTCAACACTTCTTCCTTATCAATTTTGAACCCTTCCAATGACAAAGTTTCTTTCTCTATCACCATGGGCTTGGTACCAATTGCCTCAAAGGTAAAGGCAAATGCAAAGTATTCACACAATATCTTAACCATGCTTCCAGCCTCCATGTGCAACTTCTTTTTTAGGTCCGGAGTCAGCCCTATTCTTTTTACCACCACTTTACTATTTACGTATATTTATCTATAGAAGATTTTGAGATTCCCTTTTATGTTGGCGGTCAGTCTTTTCTCATAATCCCTCTTTGATTTTCTAGTGTGCTTTTTCATCTCCTCTCTGAGCTTTCTGTATTCCTCTTACCTTCCAAAAGCACACATTTTCTTCCTTATCTTTTTCATCCAGGAAGCTCTAGATTTATTTACATTACTTTTCCTTTATAAGGAAATATACTGTGACAGTGACCAGCCCATATCTGTTTTGAAGGTAGGCCATTGTTCAGCTACAGTTTTTCCCAGCAACATTTTATTCCAGTCTAGCCACCAGGCTCCTTTCTTGCCCAGATGAAATCAGCTCTCCTCCAGTTAATTATTTTTATTCTGGATTATCTATTTCCTATTCTACCATCATCCTAAACTTCACAATACAATGATCATTGTCTCCTTAATGTTCCATCATTGATTTGACCCACACTGCCGTAGAAAACCTTTCAGAAAAATCTAGGAACTTTTGCCCTCTCTGCTCTTTACATTATCAATGTCCCAGTATACATTAATTAAAGTCATTGCCATGCAGATTTGTTCTTCCACATTCTTCTCACTACTTGTCTGCCTATAGATTACACCAAGCAAACTAATTCACCCTTTTTATTCCTTAGCTTTAGCCAAACTAATTCTGTCCTCAAAACCTCTGGGACATCTTCTTTCTCCAGTATTTCAATGCTCTTCCCAACCTTTACCACCACCTCTCCTCTTTTCCCTTGTTTCCTATCTTTTCTGGACATGTTTTACCAGGAATATTTGACACACAGGTTTTTTCTTGATTGAATCAGGTTTTTGTTATGGTAGAGTACCAGATTAGAAACCCCAAGATATATAGTGAAGCCAGACTAAACCCCAACGATTTTCTATTTTGATATTAAAGTGAGGATAAAATGTTTCACTCAAAGTGTGATTATACTGACATGCTATGGAGTTTTTAATCAAAATAAACCTTATTTAATAACAGTTTAATTATATCAAATGAATTAGGTTAATTGTTAATGATTGAACAATACCTAAACATAACAAGATACAATTCTTAACTGCTATCCTATCACTATCAGTTCCAATCAAGCAATATTTCTTTTATAGACGTAAGCCCCTCTTTAAAATTAGTTAGCAAAACACAGGCATACTAGCTTTTTCTTAGGTTACCAGTCTTGGAGCTTTTAGAAAGCCTCTGGGAGGGTGGGGGGAAGCGGGGAGAGAGAGAGAGAGACTTCTTTCTCCTAGCAGACCCAGGCAACAACTACACTTCACTTTAAAATGAAAATGAAACCGATCTTTCTTGCAAGTTTAGCTCCTCTCATTAACTCTGTTCCTATTAATAAACCTAATTGAAACTCACATGGCGCTGCATACCGAGGGCAGAATTTGTCCAAAAAATTTGTGGGAAAATTAGAGTGATTCATATTGTTTTCTGCAATAGGAGTTCTGACTATAATCACCCACACTCTCTGCACTGCAAGGGCCACCAGCATGAATATCATTAGGGGGGCTGAAACTAGTAGGCCTCTGTGCATGTGCAGTAGCCCTGAACTGTCAGTCTCCCATGACCAGTTTGATTGCTGGCCTGCCTGGGACCCCCACAGTGCTGCCATCACAATCACCCCCCAACCCACGGCCCAATCATGGTCACCCTTACCATACCCAAGGCAGCCTCAACTCCACATCCCAGACCATCCTGATATCCAGCTGCCCTACCCTGTGGTACCAATTCCCCCACATTCTCCTGCAGAGTAGACACTCCTACAGGCTGACCCTCCTGCCAGAGCCCACTCTGATTGCTGACCTCACTCCTGCCCCCATCAATTCCTGTGCGGATCCATGTCTCTGTCCCCATATGCCCCTATGTCTGAGGGGCAGTGCCAAGATATTCCCTGGGCAAATGCACTTTGACCCCTGGGCATAGGCATTTTGCCCCTTGGGCAATGCCAGGGAGCACAGTCGGCAGTACCAGGATGCCCATGCCCAGAGGGCACCACTCCACACTGCCCAACCTGTGGGGGTTCCGATTTCTCCCTCTACATTCCAGGCCTGCTAATAGCATTTAAATAATATCTAGAGTATCATTTAAATGTTAGCCCTGCCTCCCCAACAAATACCAGCGTGAAGCAAACCTGGCATTGGGAGACATTAAGGGGGCGCAAACCTTATGCATTTTGTGTTGCTGCCCCACATGTTGCTCCCAGCTCATTGGCTTTAAAAAATCAGCGCAACGGTTTGGGAGAGTGCTCCCCCCCCCCTTAAATTTAAATTTAAGTCACTGTATTAATTATGCCAGCAGAGTACTTTTCAATATTAATAAGATCCCCAACTGTTCTTTCCTGGAGCCTTGTTGATGATCTGACTAGTATTTGTAAAATTCTAAAAGATGGCAATGGAGTTGGACTACTTGATCCCAGAATTTTAACCCTTATATTCCGCCCCCCACCCCCTACCACCACCATATTCCTTCAACCTGTGCCTGTTCATCGAGGACGTTAAAATTGAGGGTTATAATTCTCAAAGCCATAACATCCTACAGTTGTCCTAAACTACATATTATCTAGTTGCCCTCCTCTGAACTTCCATGTCCACCACTATGGAAGGGAATGAAAAATGAAGATTTCCAGATGTGGCCTTTCCATGGCCTCTGTAAGAAAAAGATAGCGAATTATGCCATCAACTTCAGCAAGGTCATATCTTCTATGGTATGTTTTGGATGAGGCATATAATTAGCGACTGATCCATTATTGTCTGTCTTATTGTCCCACTTGTACCCCTGCTACTGACACCAAACTTAAGATTTTAGTGCAGCGTTACTTGATTAATATTTATGTGCACTGGCATGCATCAGCCTCCCGGACCGCCTAGATCCACTGCAGTTCCCTTACCGCTAAAACAGGTCCAGAGCCATCTCCTGGCCCTGCACTCAACTCCAGAACACCTAGATAATAAGGACGCTCATGTCAGATTCCTATTTATTGACTACAGCTCAGCCTTCAATACCATTATTCCTACAAACCCATCTCCAAACTCCGTGGCTGAGCCTCGGCTCCTCCCTCTGCGACTGGATCCTGAACGTCCTAACTCACAAACCACAATCAGTAAAGGATAGGCAAAAACACCTCATCCACAATCATCCTCAACACCATTCCCCACATGTATTCTCAGCCCTCCATTATACTCCTTACATACCTGTAACTCTATGGCCAAATTCCCCTCCAACTTGATTTTCAAGTTTGCTGGTGACACCAACATGGTGGGTCAAATCTCAAGCAATGATGAGACAGAGTACAGGAATGAGATAGAAAATCTGATGAACAGGTGCAACATCAATAATCTCTCAATGTTAACAAAACAAAGAAGATTGTCATCGACTCTACAAAGCATATGGAGAACATGCCCCTGTCTACATCAACGACAACAAGTAAAAATGGTCAAAAGCTTCAAATTTTTAGGTGTCCAGATCACCAACACCTATCTTGGTCCCTCTATGCTGACACTATAGTTAAGAAAGTCCACCAACATCTTTACTTTCTCAGAAGGCTATGGGAATTTGGCATGTCAGCTACAGTTCTCACCAAATTTTATAGATGCACCATAGAAAGCAGTCTTTCTGGTTGTATCCAAACTTGGTATGGCTCCTGCTCTGCCCAAGGTGGCAAGAAACTACGAAAAGTTATGAATTTAGCCCAATTCATCACACAAACCAACCTCCCATCCATTGACTCTGTCGACACTTCCCACTGCCTCAACAAAGCCAACATAATTAAGGACCCCACGCATTCTTTCTTCCATCTTCTTCCTTTGGGAAAAAGAGACAAATATCTGAGATTTTGTACCAACTGACTTGAGAACAGCTTCTTCCCTGCTGCCATCAAACATTTCAATAGACCTTGCATGAAGGCAATAAACCATAACTATGATTAACATTACATTCTACACTGTCTTCTTTCCTTCTCTATAAATGGAATGTTTTGTCTGCATAGTGTGCAAGAAACAATATTCTTCACTTATACATGTGACAATAATAAATCAACTCAAAAAATCAAAAATGTTATTTGCTTCCAGCCTTGACGCATTTGTGATGTATTGAATGTACCCATCATGCAATGCCAAGTACATCTCAATACATTTGTCAGATTAAGGTACTGCCAGATACATTCTCCAATTGCACCTGGATCTCCCTGCAATTTTCATTGTATTCAAGGTCTCACATTGTGCAAATATTCAATCCATCTACAAACATATAGATTGCACTTTTCACACTTTCATCCACTTGAACCACTTTCTGATATTAGTACTAAAAATTTGTATTTTACTACTTTGAACATATGTTGTGCTGATAGGTAAGTGGAAAATTGCAAATACACACATATTAGCAATGCAAAGCCACCACAAAATTGCAGATACAATTAAGCTGAAAGTATAAGCAATCAACAGCACTATAGAGAACCAGCTGTGCACTCTCTCCAAAGCTAAGAACAATTTCTAGATAGACTGTCCCACTACCCCCAGGTGAAGGCAACATAATTATTTTAGATGGTGAATGTTAAATTCATAGCATATCTAAAATTTCTGTAAAAGAACTATGATGAAGATTTTATTATTTGAAGTTTCTATCAAAAGCCTTTCAAGTATCAAATATTGAAAATGTGATAAACACAATGGAGATAGGACACTGCAACATATTAATAAAGCAACAGTAAGAAGAAAGTTTTGTGTAGAAATGAAAACTAAACAAGTACTTAAACAAGGTTAGACAATTTAGCTCTCAATCATTCAGACTCTCTAACCTACTCTTTCCTAACACACAAGAGATAGGAGCAGGCGTAGTAGACCTTATGACCTGTCAGGCCTGCTCTGCCAATCAATATGATATCCTTATCTAATACCTTTGCAAATCCAGGTATACGGCACCTACCATTTCTCCTTTATCTACACTACCCGGTACATCCTGAAAATGCTAAGAAATTTGTCAAATGTAATTTCCCTTTCATTAAACCATTTTGACATTGAGTGTACTATGATTTTCTAAATGCATTGTTAAGATTTACATAAGAATACATTCTAGCACTTCCTGATTACCAATGTCAAGTTAACTACCCTATAGTAGTAGTTCCCTCTCTTGCCCTCCTTTCTTCAATGGTAGTATTAGATCTGCTAACTTTCAATCTAGTTCCACAATCTAGGGAATTTTGGAAAATTGTAGCTAGTCTATTCAGTATTCTTTTATAGCTTTGGGATGTTGATTATTAAGTTTTTGGGATTTGTTGTATTTTATTCCCTCAGGTTTTTCCAGTACTTTATCTCAGCTGATATTAATAACTTTAATTTCCTCACTTTTCCTAGTTTTCACTGGAGTTCAGGCAAATGAGGGAGAATTTCAGAGGCTCATAAAATTCTAACAGGACTAAACAGGGTAGATGCAGGGAGAATATCACCAATGGTGGGGAAGTCCAGAACCAAGCATCACAGCCTGAGGATTCAGAGTCGACCATTTAGAACGCAGGTGAGGACTGGTGAGCCTGTGGAATTCATTGACGCCAAAACCAGATGTGTCTTAAATGTTGCTAATGTGCCTGCTTTCAACACATCTTCTGGCAGTACGCTCCAGGCATCCACCATTCTCTACTTGAAAAACATCCCCTGCACATTTTCCTTAAACTTTCCTCCTCTCACCTTAAACCTATGCCTGCTTGTAATTGATACTTGAAAAAAGAATCTAATATTCACCCTGTCTATGGCTCTCATAATTTTGTAGACCTCTATCAAGTCTCCCCTCAGTCTCTATCTTTCCATTGAAAACAATCATAGTTTATTCAATCTCTTCTCATAACTAACACTTTCAAGACCAGGCAACATCCTGATGAACCTTCTTTGCACTCTCTCCAAAGCTTTTACGTCCTTCTGATAATGCCACAACCAGAAATACATGCAAGACTCCAAATGTAACCTAACCAAGATTTTATATAGCTGCAATATAATTTCCCAACTCCTGTACTCAATGGCCAGCTGATGAATGCAGGCATGCCAAACGCCTTCTTAATCACCTTGGCACCTAGACAGGTCATCTTAAGAGAAAATGTTGGGCGAGGTTGGCTTGTAATCTCTGGGGTCCAGAAAAGTAAGAACTGACTTGATTCAAACATATAGATCTGTGGGGTCATGATGTGATCAATGAGGAAAGAATATTTCCTCCTTTGAGAGAATTTAGGATCAGTATCACTTTTTAAAAATGAGGAATTGCCCATTTAAGATTGAGATAAGGAGTTTTTTTTTTATCACTTTTAGGGAACTGTGAACCTACACACCCAAATTCCTCTGGATGTTACTGTTCCTAAGGGTTCTGCCATTCAAAGTATAGTTCATACCTAAATATGATCCTCCAAAATTATCACTCACATTTGTCCAGTTTAAATTCCATCTGCCATTTCTGTGCCCAACTCTTCAATCTATATCTATCCTGATGTATCCTCTGACAATCCCTGGCACTACCAGCAACTCCACTAATCTTCGTGTTATCCACAAACTTACTAATCAGACCACCCACATTTCCCTCCAGGTAATTTATACATACAACAAACAACAGAGATCCCAGCACTAATCCCCACAGAACACCATTAACTACAGATCTCCATTCTGAAAAACACCCTTCCACTACTACTCCTTATCTTATATAATCAAGCCAGATTCTGTATTCATCCAGCCATTCCACCTCAAGTCCCATATGATTTCATTCCTCTTACCAGTCCACCGTGTAGGACATCCTCAGCCCTTCCTTCATCAATTTGCCTTGTCATTGTGCTCTTAGATGAACTGATTCATGGCCCATATTTGTAAATAATGCTAGAGGCTAGGCTGTTGGTAAATATTAGTTCTCAACATTATACTAACTATGTAAAGTGTAAGTCTTAGCACAATACTTCATGTAGAACTGTCTTGCAGCATACTCCGTTATCATGTGATCTTACATCACCAATGACATAGACTATATATTTACATTTTTAACATTAATCTTTTGTATTACAAGAGCCGAATGGAAATTAAGATTCATTAAAAGTAATGCTGCCAAAACTTAAACAGAAAGAGGTTTGCTTTTCCTTTCAAAAGTGCTGCAAGAAAACAAAAATAGATTTTTGCTGTAAATTCTCCTATATGTTCCTCAAAAAGGCTGTACTTAATAGTTACGAATGATTCTCTGAGCTTTTAAATTTGAACTAGTCCAATCTGCCAATCTACTAATGGACCATAACTGTTATTTTGGTCTTTATAGTTTCTCAACTCCACATTGACACTTGCCTTTTGATTTCTAAAATAGTAACATTATTTTTAAATTGAAATTATCTTACAGAGTTATGATATGCCACAAGCACCAAATTCCAAATGTCAATCGTCTCCAAGGGAAGCACTCAGAGAATCACCTCTTCCAGAACATTAAATAAATTTCATGTTGATGCACACTCTGAGTTAAGAGCCAGTGTTTTATTTATACTGCAAACGTTTCAGTAGCTACTTTCTAGAATACAGTAGACAAATGAATTAGATACTGGTTTGAGAGATGCAGCTATTGGGTGCAGCACAATATATATGTAATTCACTTTGCTTTGGTCTCTAATTGATAGGAAAAAGAATTGCATTTACGTAATGCCTTATCACATCGCTTGGAAATATCTCAAGCTGATTTATATATTTTTAAAGCAAAATATCTGTTGTTAGTAAACATATGCAGCAAATATTTTGGACAAAACTTGGTGTTGGCATTTAAAGTCATGTCCATGAGATGAACAACTGGTGAGAACTCCGTTTCACCTTTTTTTTGGGAAGATCTATCATATTAAATGCCAATCAGGCAGTTTACCTGGGCAACAGCAGGCCTTTCCCAGGACCCAGGGCAGAAGTCTCATCTGCCAATAGCTGCTGGCTAATCATAGACCAGCAACTGTGTATTTCTTGTCAAGAACCTCAGGGAGGCAGTAAATGCTGCCAGGGCTGCAACCACCCAAAGACCCGGCTCTCCCAAGAGACCAAGGCCACACGTGAGTGATGATGGGAGGGATATTGAAAGGTGGCCAGGGAGTGGCTCTCAGCAGTTCTGCCCTTACCAATTGTGGATCTCCTCAATCAGATATTGAATGCCTTTGATTGAACAACCCTTTCTATTAGAATGTGTAAGATTTTCTTTTTAGGTTTCCACTTAATCAATTCCCACCAATCAGTGAGGATTTCAGTGAAGGTGGGATGAGGCCCTTAACTGGACATCCGTCGTCCATTTAAGGGCTTCAAGAGACAGCAAGGCAGGAAGGTCCTCCATGGAACAGAGGTGGAAAAGAAATAGATTCCTCCCTGCCCAATTAAACGTGTCAGATTCTCCACAGGAGAGGACATTAAATTTCAGCCTGTGAGAGGATTGGTTTCTACAAATAACGAAGTGAATTGTCAAGTAATTTGTCAGAAAGAAATGTTGGGCAGCAATTGCTCTTTGTTTGAATAGTGCCATTGGAACTTGAATATCCATTTAAAGAGGCAGCTAGGGAAAAGAAAGAACTTGTCTTTAATATTATACTTTGTCATTTTTACCTGACATTCCAAAATATTTCAAACTATTGATTTACTTTCAAAGTGGAATCACATTTCTTCTGCAAGGAAACATAGCATACAGATTGTGCACAATAAACTCTTATGAAAAGCAAATTATTTTGGTGGCATTAGCTAAGCAGGAATGCTGGACAAGACAACAGCAGAGTTCTATGTTCTTCTTTAAATGGCATCAAGGAACATATGTTAACCTGAGCAGACAATAAGATTTTGCTTTTAATTTTCCAAAGAATAGCCCCTCTGACAGGACAGTGCTCCCTCAGTTGACAGTGTAGTGTCAGCCTAGATTACAAATGGGGTTTAAACTTGATCCCTTCCAAGTTGGATGAACATATGCTATTGACTGAGCTAAACTAATGAATACAAAATCTTAATTAAGTAGGCATGCCTTTCACCTTTCTTAGCTTTCCTCAATTAGTAGCACAGATCTGGCTGATTTACATCAACATGGAGCATTTCACATTATCACCATCCAATTGTCTGACTATTCCTGTGCAGTGTATATTTTTATCATCAGTAAAGAACCAATAGCATATTTGGTCCCCAATTTTCAATACATGTGAAACAGGACATGCAATAACAAAGCAACAGCATCTGACTGCCTCAGTTGATGTGACTGATTTTATCCACTAAAAGAGGATGGTGATTGTCTGGGCCGTTAGCTGCTTGTCAAGAATCCTGATGGCCTCTTGGGTCAAATCAGGATTCTCACCAGGAGTCCAACTTGTTGCAAGTTTGCTGGTCTGCTGCTCCTGGTTATATCAGCTCCTCCCCCAGAGCAGGTGAGAATTGATCACAACTGCTTTTAATACATTTAAATGTAATAACTTGATTGAGATTGGATGCTTTGGCTTCTCAGTATGCTCCAAGCAACCCACACAACTGCGCCCCCCCGCCACCTCCCACGCACACTCATACACCTCTTCCATCAGCAGAAAGTCCAGTGGACACCACTCTCTCTCCAGGTCCTGACAAGCAGGAACCAGACACTGGACTCTTTTATTGGGAGGGGGGGAGGGGGGGAGGGGGGGAGGGGGGGAGGGGGGAGGGGGGGAGGGGGGGGGGGGGGAGGGGGGGGGGGGGGGGGGGGGGGAGGGGGGGGGGAGGGGGAGGGGAGGGGGAGAGGGAGGGGGGGGAGGGGAGGGAGGAGAGGGGGAGGGAGGGGGAGGGGGGAGGGGAGGAGGGAGGGGGAGGGGAGAGAGGGGAGGGGGGAGGGGAGGGGAGGGGAGGGAGGGGGAGGGGGAGGGGGAGGGAGAGAGGGAGGGGGGAGGGGGAGGAGGGGAGAGAGGGAGGGGGGGGAGGAGGGGGAGGGGGAGGGGGAGGGAGGGGGGAGGGAGGGGGGAGGGGGGGAGGGGGGAGGGGGGGGGGAGGGGGAGGAGGGGGGGGGGGAGGGGAGGGGGGGGAGGGAGGGAGGGGGGGGGAGGGAGGGAGGGGTACGGGGGGGGAGGGAGGGGGGGGAGGGAGGGGGGGTACGGGGGGGGGAGGGATGGAAGGGGGGGATGGGGAAGGGGGGGATGGGAGGAGGGGGGGATGGGAGGAGGGGGGGATGGGAGGAGGGGGAAGGGGGGAAGGGGGAAGGGGGGAAGGGGGGAAGGGGGAAGGGGGGGGGGGGATGGGAAGGGGGAGGGGGATGGGAGGGGGGGAGGGGGAGAGGGGGGGAGGGAGGGGAGGAGGGGGGAGGAGAGGGGAGGGGAGGGGAGGGAGGGGGAGGGGGAGGGGAGGGAGGGAATGGGGGTGGGGGGGAGGGAGGGAGGAGTGGGGGGGGGGGGGAATGGGGTGGGGGGAGGAATGGGGTGGGGGGGAGGATGGGGTGGGGGGGAGGGATGGGGTGGGGGGGGGGAGGGGGTGGGGGGGAGGGAGGGATGGGGGGGGGGAGAGGGAGGGATGGGGTGGGGGGAGAGAGAGGGGAGGGAGGGGGAGGAGGGGGGAGGGAGGGGGGGGGGTAGAGGGAGGGGGGGAGGGGAGGAGGGGAGGGAGGGTGAGAGAGGGGGGAGAGGAGGAGGGAGGGGAGAGGGAGGAGGGGAGGGAGGGAGGGAGGGAGGGAGGGGAGAGAGAGGAGGGAGGGGAGGGGGGAGAGAGAGGGAGGGAGGGGGGAGAGGGAGAGAGAGAGAGGGACGTGGGAGGAGGAGGGGAGGAGGGGGGGAGAGGGAGAGGGGGGGGAGAGAGGAGAGGGAGGGGGGAGAGAGAGGGAGGGGAGGGGGGGGGGGGAGAGGAGGGAGGGGGGAGGCGGGAGGGAGGGGGAGGCGGGAGGGGGATGGGAGGGGGAGGCGGGATGGGAGGGGGGGAGGCGGGATGGGAGGGAAGAGGGGGGGAGGGGAGGGATGGAAGGGGGGGGAGGGGAGGGATGGAAGGGGGGGGAGGGGAGGGATGGAAGGGATGGGAGGAGGGGGGATGGGAGGGGGGGAGAGAGAGAGGGGAGGGGGGAGAGCGCGGGAGGGAGGGGAGGGGGGAGAGGGAGGGGGGAGAGCGCGGGAGGGGAGGGGGGAGAGCGCGGGGGGGGGGGGGAGAGAGCGCACGGGAGGGGAGGGGGGAGAGCGCGGGAGGGGGGAGAGCGCGGGAGGGGAGGGGGAGAGCGCGGTAGGGGAGGGAGGGGGGGAGAGAGGGGAGGGAGAGGGAGGGAGGGGAGAGGGGGGGAGAGGAGGGGGGGAGGGAGGGGGGGAGGGAGAGGGATGGGGGAGAGAGAGGGAGGGGGGGGGGGAGAGAGGGAGGAGAGAGAGAGAGGGAGGGGAGAGAGAGGGAGGGGAGTGGGGAGGAGAGAGAGGGAGGGGAGTGGGGAGGGAGAGGGGGGGAGTGAGGGAGGGGAGTGGGGAGAGAGGGAGGGGAGGGAGGGGATGGGGAAGAGAGAGGGAGGGGAGGGGGAAGAGAGAGGGAGAGGGGGGGGAGAGAGAGAGGGAGGGGAGGGGGAAGAGAGAGGGAGGGGAGGGGAAAGAGAGAGGGAGGGGAGGGGAAAGAGAGAGGGAGGGGAGGGGAGAAAGAGAGAGGGAGGGGAGGGGGAGAGAGAGGGAGGGGAGGGGGGGGAGAGGGAGGGAGAAGGAGGGGAGGGGGAGGGGGAAGGAGGGGAGGGGGAGGGGGAAGGAGGGGGAGGGGGAAGGAGGGGAGGGGAGGGGAGGGGGAGGAGGGGGAAGGAGGGGAGGGGAGGGGGAAGGAGGGGCGGGGAGGGGGAAGGAGGGGCGGGGGGGGGGAAGGAGGGGCGGGGAGGGGGAAGGGGGGGGGGCGGGGGAAGGGGGCGGGGGAAGGAGGGGCGGGGGAAGGAGGAAGGAGGGGGAAGGGGGAAGGAGGGGGGAGGGGGGGAGGGGGAAAGGGGGAAGGAGGGGGAAGGGGGAAGGGGGAAAGGGGGAAGAGGGGGAAGGGGGAAGGGGGAAGGAGGGGGGGGGGAAGGGGGGGGGAAGGAGGGGGAGGGGGAGGGAGGAGGGAGGGGGAGGGGGGGGAGGGGGGAGGGGAGGGGGGAGGGGGAGGGGGAGGGAGGGGGAGGGGGAGGGAGGGAGGGAGGGGGAGGGGGGGAGGGAGGGGGAAGGAGGGGGGGGGGAAGGAGGGGGGGGGGAAGGGGGAGGAGGGGGGAGGGGGGGGGGGAGGGTGAGGGGGATAGGGGGGGTGAGATGGGGGGATGGGTGGGGGGGGGGGGGGGGGGAGGGTGGGGGGGGATGGGAGTGGTGAGGGGGGATGGGAGGGGTGAGGGGGGGATGGGAGGGGTGAGGGGGGATGGAGGGGTGAGGGGGGGTGGGGGGGTGAGGGGGGGTGGAGGGGGTGGGGGGAAGGGGGGCATATGAGGAGCTAAGTACTTATTACTGAACATTCTCTGCGAAGTTTTTGAAATGGTCTGGTCAATTTAAAATTCATATTCACTGAATACCTGGAATCCTTCAGAATCACAGCAGCACTCCATGCAACAGTAAGGATTGCTCTTCGTTGATTTCTGAAGTCCTGTGTGTTACCATCCCTCTTTGAAGTATTTTGATAGGAGATGTTAGTTTTACTAGTCAGATCCCCTTGCCTTCTCTCATAAGTCTCAGATGCTCTGGAAACTCTTTCAAGCATTCTGATCACAAGATCTTTGAAATTCATTGGGAGGAATCCCCCTTTCTAACTTGAAGGGGCTCCAGCTGCTCTGCAAGCACTTAAAACTGCTTTGGTTGACAGCTCCAGAGCAGATCAAAGATGGGATTAGTGAGGTTTGTATACATAAGGAACTGATGGTCCATTAGCTGCTAAAAGCTTTTCTGACTGACAGCTCCAGGACAGATCAAACAGTTAACTGTTGATTAAATCAGTTTATGCTCATTAGACCTAAAGTGCTTCCTCTTTGAGTTGCTTACTTTCTAACTGCAGTTATTTTAAACCAGCTTTCTCTTTGATCTGAAGTGCCTACTCATGTCAGCAGCTGTTGGAACTAGCTGCATTTTTTTTTAAAAAAAACAGGCTTCCTCTTTGATCTGAACACCTTGCTAGAAAGACCAATTGCACAATTTAACTTATTTTTACATAGTAGGTCTTCTTCAATCTCTTATGCCAAGAACAACATGACTGGTTGCTTTCACCCATAGAAGAAGCTGGCACAACTCAGAGTTTATTCTTTAAGAGGTCCTCAATGAGTATCCCCTAGTAGCCACCATTATTTCTCTGGAAAGACATCATGATCATGCCAGGTCAGGTATAAATGGCTGGATAGTAGCTCGGCTTAACCCCCTGCCAATCGTGTCACTGCCAAGAGGGGGCCTGAAGTGGATGAGGTCTTTTCTGTTCTATATTGAAGTCTCTCTTGTGCAGGTGGTGAGATCTCTGCCTGGTAGGGACTGCATGTGAAACCATTGACTGGGTGGGGGAAGAGAGAGGGAGGGCATCAGGCTGCCCTCATGTCCGTGTCATGTGGGGGAGAGTGTAATTTGAATATCTAGTGATGATGGGAAGGTTGCCACACATGGTGAAGGAGGTGCTTTCCTTTTCTGTGGGAGGTGGGGGTGTCATTATGGGATGAGTGAGGGAATGGGTGAGGGGATGGGAAAGGGTGAAGACAGGGAGGAGGTGTGAGTGATGGTGGCATTGTATTCTGAGAAGCCAGGCTTTCCAGTGTGTTTCAGGACGGGGATTTTTTGCAACCAAAATGTGGTTAGCGCTGCCAGCACCAATGAAACTATTCCATTCTTTCCACTGGCAGAAGCACATAGATTTTTTTGGGGAGAATCGCAGCTGAGGTTACATACTAAGGCAGAAGTACTAGATGTGTATTAACCTATAATTCTCATCTGGTGTTACGAACTGTGAAGCTATTCTATACATTCATTTAGATGAAAAGTAAAATAATTATTTAGCATTGTTTGGTTCAGTTTCAGTAAAAAAATAATGAAACCCATACCTTGATATAACATTTGGGTTACTAAGTTGCCAATGTCAGGCCCTCCCCCCTTGATTCAGGACAAAGGGACAAAAATCCCACCCCCCAAACAGGTCCCAATCTATCAGGAGCTGGTAGCTCTTCATTGCAGACAGAGCCACTGGGGAGCAGAAGCAGCTAACCATGCACTCACCAGAGATCCAGCAAGGGACCCCAGGTCAAAGGTGAATGATGGGCGGCAGGATGGTGCCACAAATCAAGTATGTGCCACTGTGCAAAACAATTGCCCTAATATTTTCATACTTCTTGTTAGCTTTTCATTGAAGCTATAATAAAGATATTTTTCTCCACAACAGATATCATGCTTTGATATCAATATGTTACCAATACCTTCCCATATAAACTATATGTAAACAAAATGAAGGACTTTGAAGGCTTTGCTGGGAACAACCTATTAGGAGCAGTATCCTGGGCCAGAAAAGACCAGTATGATATATTTTATACTTATTTTTTATGTTTCTTTGTGGAGCAAAAGAAGCAGGGCAGCCTCTTTATGCCTCCCTGGGAAGCCTTGAGTCTTCCATTCATCTGGTAACCACTTCCCCTATTTGTAATAGGACCTCCCACTAATTGCCACCCACTGCCCCCGCCCCAACCTTGCCAATGGTGTCCTGCCACTTATTTAGGTTCCTGCCTGCTAGCCAGACTACCAATATGCTTCACTACCAGGTTGGGGGCTACACAAAGTTATTTAAATGGAGCCATGCCTATAAGACCAGGAGGGCCACAATTTTGCAGTCTGCCTCTGCAGTACATATCTCAAAGCTCTACACTAATGTAGTGGAACAAGAGATTTCCAGAGTCAACTCACTTGTACAGTGTTAAAGATGTACTAGGCGCTAGAGGTACATTAAAAAAAATGAATACAGGTCAACAACAGCTGCTAAATGAAATTCATGGAGAAGTTAGCCAAAATAACTTCTGACAAAAGAAGATTGAGAAAGTCTGCAAATTTCTCAAACAAAATTAGGTAAGGCTACTTGTCTGTCTACTTCTAGCTTAATGGTGCTTGAAGATAGCTTGTTTCTTATGAATTCTTACTGACAATAACAACAACTTGCATTTATACTGCACCATTAATGTAAAACATCCTAGCAGTGTCTTCAAACAAAACTTGACACCAAGCTATATTAGGAGATATTAAGACTGATGACAAAAAGTTTGATGAAAGAGTTAGATTTTAGTTTTCTTCCTTCAAGCAAACTAAATAGAAAACTATTCCCATAAAAATGACCAAGGGCCAAATTTAAACTGCAACAGCCAAAAATGACAGTGCCAGAAGTATAAAAACCACAAAAAAACACCACAAATACAAACTCAAGTAAAACAAATCCCAACAATGCTTTTTTCCTGCAGATGCCAAATATTTAAAGGGGTTAGCACAGAGGCCAACTATGTCTTCTGTGGATGCAATGTACTGCTGACCAATTGCTGTGTCCTCCATGCAGGATTGCAGCCGAAGAATGACTCTCGCATTTCCTCCATGTGCCAGAGGACTTTATATTGGTGTCATCTAGAAGTAACATGCAAATAAATGACTGAAGTGATGCCAGGATTCTTAATTTGTATCAAACAGAACCTTTGTCCATATTTGCTCATCAGACTTCAAAGATCAGGCATGACATTGCAAGATAGGCCCCGTAAAGGCAATGCTTAAAGGACCAGACACTCAAAGTGCAAGTATTCCAATTTTACAAGTTCCTGAAAGTGTTCTGGGGTGTTTCTGGTAGTGCTGTTGTGAGTTCCTGGATTTGCCAGAGTGTGATGCTTCATTTCCACCAGGTTGGCAGAAGAGCAGGTGACATCTACACAAAGATTACAAGAGTTATGGACACAGCAGCAATAGTGCTTCTGGGTCTGCAACAGGAGGGGGAGATGGAGCAGAGACAGTAGAGAGCACAGTCCTCTGCCATGTTAGAACTGGAGTCCTCTGTACCCTTAAAGTAACAGGAATCTATCTGCCAGGCTTGGCAAAACAGCCAGCATCTTGATTTGCATGCCCATCAGCACTTTTCTGCATATTGCTCCTTTGAGATTTTCTTAAGAGTCTTCTATTGTGAAATTTCAACTGCAATCTTGGCCTCTGGAAAGCTGGTACACAAAACATTGTTTTCCCCAGCCTGGAGTAGCCCACCAATACCCAATTACTCACTATTTGTTGATTCTAATTCCATACTAACTTCTAAGGCACGTGCAGTGCCAATGTCTGAAAGTCTTGGTTGTGTATGTCAAATCAAACAATGAGACCACTTCATCAGTGCTGTGCTATTATTCTCTTTCCTCCTCTTGGATTCCTGTGCCTGGATAGAGAACTGTTCTTGATTATTTGAAAGTAGAACTCAAAAGGGAAAGGGAAGATGTAAGGGAAGTGGACTAGAGTAAGAATCAGTAATCCATCATCTAATGATAAGTACGTTGTTTGTTTTGCCAGATCCCAGGAAAAGGATGTGCTGGGAGCTGGGAAGGGACATAAGACAAGAACAAAAGTGATCCTTCAATGCTTTCAACAGTTCTACATGACATGGGCTCCTTCCCATTTGGCACCATGAGATGCAGAACCATCTCCTTCATGGGGATCAGGAGATGCAATGTCCTTGTCTTTGACCTATCTTGGTTCCTTTCCATTTTGTGATACTTTGTCGTACAAGAGAGGGCATAATGTCTGTGGTCACACTGTTGTTGGGTGATGTGTCTGCCATAGCTGAATAGCTGAATGTACATGGAGGCAGTGAGAGATGAATGTGAGGCTGGCAGCATCAGTAGGAATGTGAGGGTGAGTTGAACTCTCTAGATGTTAGGTATGAGTATTGAGTGCCAGTGAATGCTACTGGGTGAGTGACAGGGCTGTAGTGCATTGACCAGTGTGACGGATGGGTGTTGTGAAGATGCAGGCACCGATGCTGATCATCCTTGTGAGGTTATTAGAATCTTTGTGGCACTGCCTCCAGGACATTGCGTCTGTGAAATGGGAATTGACTTTCCTGGCCCATGTTCGTACTCTCTCTTCTGAGGGTAGTCCTTGCAGCCTTGCTCATTCCCAACGTATGCATGGTGTCTCTTCTTAGATCAGCCTCTATCACTAATACCACCCACCATTGCATCAGTTAATCTGGAACATTCTCTCTTTCCATTTTGGCATAATTTAAATTGCACCCAACTTTTTAGTTAGCTTCCCTTTGAGAAGGGCAAGCTGGCTTCATCACATAGTCTCCAAACAATCCTTCAGAGCTTTCTGCTCAATGCAAAGACTGAGGACAGACTGTATAGAAGACAGAGGCATGGGACATGCCCAGCGAGATGTACAATCACTGAGGTGTGGTGGGTATATTAAATCTGTGTTTCCCACCTCTATCTGAACATGGAAACATAAAAACATAGAAGACAGGAGCAGGAAGAGGCCATTCAGCCCTTTGAAGCTGCTCTGCCATTCATTATGATCATGACTGATCATCCAACTCAGTAACCTTCCCCTCATATCTTTGACCTTTGGCCTCAACTACTTTCTGTGGTAGTGAATTCTACAGGCTGACCATTCTTTGCGAGGAATAATTTCTCCTCATCTTTGTCCTAAATGGTGTATCCTGTATCCTCAAATTGTATACCCCTGGTTCTGGACACCCCCATCATCAGAAACATCCTTCCTCCCTCTGCCACCTTCTTTCCATGATTGCAGTACACATGGGCAGGTAGAGAATGACAAACGTCATGCCCAAAAAATGAGGCCATTCAATTTCTAGCTGAAGTTTCATTTTAAATGTTGAATCTTATTAATCAACAACTAGTAACTTGAAAGAGAAACAGGGTTAATGTTGAATATGCATGACTTTTCTTCATGGACTCGAAACATTAACTCTGTCTCTCCAAAGATGCTGCCAGACCTGCTGAACTTTTCCAGCATTTTCTGCTTTGATTTCAGATTTCCAACAACCACAGCATTTTGCTTTTATTATAGTAACTTGAGAGACCTATTTTATGTGGGCATGATAAATATCTGTTGCGACATATTTTGAATCACAAGAAATTGCCCATATTTTCAAGACCATCCATTTAATAACATAATTTTAAAAGGAAACTCTGACCTGCTTTCAGCACAAAGTTGTTGAGAAATACATTATGAGCAGGGGTCTGACACACATGATCGTTGCCTCACTTCTGACCTCCCCCTCTTCCCCACCTGCCCAAGCTTACTGCTGGCAGGAACTATTAGAAAATCTTTGCATTGGTGTGCAGTGTGTGTGTTAAAAACTGGATGTTTCTGTAATGCTATTGTCAAGCTCAAATGTGGAACCTCCTTCTCTGCAGAAGCATTGATATCCTGCAGGTTTTTTATACTGCAGTGAAATAGGTCTTTGTGCAATCAGGGCTTTCATTTTATAATGTACTTGAAATGTGTGACATTTATGGAAGAACACTAAGCTGTAGGTTACACCAACATCCTGAGCAGACTTGATTGTTTGAGAAAAACCTAGCTTTATAAAAAATCTTCTTCGAAACAGCAGGCTGAATTTCATTCAGTGTACAAATGTACATCGCAGCAGGAATGCATTTCCTGCAAGACAAATCCAGGAATCTATTATATTGCTCCAAATTATAGAGTGTAGCATTCCAACTTTAAACTGAATTTCTTTCCATCCTACAAGTTCTATTGTGCTTCTTTTCTGTTTGCCTTTCATTAGTTTATATGTTAGGAAGCTAACGATGGAGCAAAAGAAAGGAATGAATCAGTGAGTCACAGGATAACAATCTTAGAACTCCATATAGAAGAGGCTATAGAGTTGGGCACTTCATATCATTATTCGGACAAATTATTTGAAACACAAACAATCGTCAATCTTTTTTAAACATTCCAGAGTTATGTCAAAGGTTAAATAATAAGAGTTTTAAATGCCTAATAGTTCAAAAGTTTCCTTTTTAAATTACTTGTGTTGGTTCTAATGAGATTCACATTTCCCAGTGAATTTGTGCATTTTGTACGCACATTCACACCTACTTATCGTAATTCCAAAGAACACATAACTTCTCCAAAAAGTGTTCCAGGCCTATCTCTAAAGAAATATCTCATGTCTCCCAAAGAATATCCAAATAAATTCAGAAAGTTCAGACCTGTTCCTACCTAGTCTAATCTTTGCATGGTCTTTCCCAAACCAAAATCTAATGAATGAAGACAGCTGCTAAATTTTATGGCCATCTGCTCCAAGAAGCATATATAGAATCAGAGAATCCCTGCATGCAGAAGGATGCCATTCAGCCCACTGACGTGCACTGACTCTGTCACAGCATCTTACCCAGGCCCTATCTCTGTAATGCCACAAATTTAGTCCACATTTTTATCCCATTAACCGCCCCATACCCCAACTTACATATCTTGGGACACTAAGAGACAATTTAGCATCTACCTAACCTGCACATCTTTGGAGTGTGGGAGAAAATCTGGGAGAAAACCAGAGCACCTGGAGAAACCCATGCAGACACAGAGAGAACAAGTAAACTCCACATAGACAGTCACTTGAGGCCCAAATTGAACCCAGGTCTCTGACACTATGAGGCATTAGTGCTAACCACTGTACTACAATGCTAATATTCACATGGGTGAATCCAGAAACAGGCCTCGTCCCTCCCCCATTAAGATGATCAGCGTGATATTCAGAGTAAGAGGGGGAAGTGATCGTGAGACTTCCACATCTGGCCATTATCCATTTTCACAATAATGGAGGGATTCTGCGTTTTTGCAAAAACGCACGCCTTAGATGTTGAGTTACCTTTGCCATTTCTTCTAACATCAATAATAGTACCATCAAGAGGTTCCCCCATGAGAATACATCTCTTCTTGGTGATTCTGAAAGGCAATGGTAAGTCAGACTGAGCATTATATGTCCCAAGCTTGCCTTGATAAATATTATGGTTTGTAACTCTCATACATTCAGGTTTAGAATGATATTTACACATCTTAACATGTCAAATCCACAATACTTATACTGGATTTTATTCTTATCAGACTGAGTTATGAATAAGTTGTGAATGACATGTTGCTGTTCTATTCAGAGACATCACTGCCAATGTCTGTGAATATCATCATCGTCATCAACTTCAATCCCTTCAAATCTTTAATGTGTCACTGGGAGCATCAACCCCATTAATCAATTGGCAGGATAAAGGTGTATAAAGCAAGTGCTAAATGTCTGGTTTATTTGAGTATGGCCAAGTAGCTGTAGCATGAAACGTTGGTGCAATTTTACTGAATGACAGGTTTCCCAAGTGCCCAATATATCTATATGCTCCATTGCACAATGTCAATACCTATATGAATCAGAAAGAATTCCATTCAAAATGATCAACTGATTTGCAAACTTCAGAATAATTATCTAAGTCAATGCTTGTATCCCAACTGGCACTCTCAATGCCTTCATTTTAAAACTATGGTACTATGAGTATTTGAATTGCAAAATTAATTCAGTGGCTCATGGATAACCAAGGTTATTATTTGAAACTGGTGTTCATGTCATCTCTTACGGTATTCCAGGACATCAGGTAAACTTTAAAGATGTTGAAAATGTATTGCAGGTGCCTGATTAAATCTTCGAGAATTCTCAACATGGTTGGGTAAGGTTTCAGGAACTATGCTGATATGCTGCCACCATGCAACTTTACTCCACCAAGGAGCATAATCAGGGATACTTTGGAAAAGGGATGACTCCTAGGTTCTGCATGGCTAGATTGTATAACAATTCTACTGATGCTGATATGACAACAATTCTTGAGGATCTCATCTATTAATCCAAGGATATTTCCTTTGCCTTTCACAATCAGAAAAGCAACCAGACTTTCAATAGCCAAACTTGTCATGTTGCTTCTATGGTGCTTTTTCATGGCATTGATACATGTGGTCGTAAGCCTAATGCTGTGTTCGTCTATGGGTTAGCTCATTGGCAAAAATACACGAAGTGCTGGCTGCTGTGTCTACATTAAACAGACACTTGAAATTAGGGTAGGGGCTTCACCTCCCAGTACCTGAGTTCTGAAGTGCACAAGGCACAGGTTTAGGAATTTCCATAACTGGGTAAGTAGCCTGATCCTGAGTAATTCCAAATGACTATGTAAATCTTGAATGGGAATTGGCAGAAGGATGCTGAGAATCATTTCAGTCATGCTTCTGACTCACAATTGTCTCACCCTCACTTAGAATTGGTAAGAGGACATAGCTAATGCCTCTGCTTCCAGCCAATCTTCAATATAATGATAGGAAAAGATAGCCCATTTCACCCTATAAACTTAAGACTTCACAATTAAAGGTAGTTTTACTATCCACAGGTTAACTTGTTTACCAACATTATGGGTCTAATCACAAAGATTCTGGTGTAGGCACGTGCTCCGCATGCACTGTACTCTGTAGCAGTAACATGAAACTACACCATTCACAATTTCATGCCATCTTAAAGCATTACTCAGTTAATGAAACATTTTTTCCCTGAACTCCTACAGTATTGGAGGGAAATGAAGAAGCAGAGCTGTCTTCTTTATGCTTGGACAACATTTTGTAACTTTTAAAAGGTGAATTCAGTGAGCTGCATTTCAAAACAGTTCCTAGGGCGAAATTCCTTGGGGATTCTGATCTCTGATTATAGCTCTAGTTTTTGTGGTTGTTACCCTAATGGAAAAAAAATGACTACCAAATGCAGCAAAACCATGCATATTCAGTTTCACAAGATCTCTGCCATTCCTGGGAATTTTCTGGCTGGCACAAACGAAAGGCCAAGGCTGCTGCTCATCTATTGGAGTGGCTGAAATAATTAATATTCCGATTAGTGGGCTGTTGAAAGCAAATAAGATTAATTTTCAATAAAAAGTTTGCCTTTAATGAATGAAAGGCCAAAAGTTTGCTGTTCACACTTCATTTAGTTGAACAGTAAAATTGATTAATTTGAATGTCTGCCTTGGGGAAGGGACTGCTTTGACCTTGAGTGTCAAGTGCTGCTTGTAATAATATAACGGTTGCTGGAGCTTCCGATTCTCCAATGCCCAACTGCCTGGCAATATCCATGTTTTAGTAGTTGGATGACCTCTGTGGAGTTGAAGTTCCCAAACTATTCACATCAAAGGTGAAATTAACAAAGTCTTAAGAGGACTCAAACAGGATTAAATTGACTAAGACCTGAAACTATGAGGAAAGTGTGTGCCACTAGCCTACAGCTGTTCAGAGTTATAGGTAGCACATTATTTCCATTGTTCCGAGGTTGCATTTTCCGTAAAATTTGTATAATGTCATGTAATATATAAAGTGGTAGCAGACCCATTCACTAATGACCAGTTACATACTCCGTATTGGAAAAAGAGGAGTCAGAATTTAAACACTGGAAAAGCTGGGCATCCTAAGACTTGTATAATTCGCACAGCAAGCTGCGTCTGTTGTTCTTGTCCTTGAGCTGGATAAGTCAGTCTGAATTTGTGAAGACTATAAGCTTAAAATCAATAGGATTTTTAAGCTGGACAGATTGAAGACTTGCACACCAAGTTAACTGGGAGCCAAACATTTTGAAAGTTGGACATGAGCCATCTCCAACTTGAACTGGGTGAGCTTTCCTAAATGTATGTAACAATTAATACGCACAAAGGCCTAAACAATTACACTTGCCTGCCCCTTGGGGTCTTGTCCACATGCATCAGTTTTCAACAGGTCATGATGAACAATTCCTTGATAAGTATGTCCCTGTCAGGCAAGGAGGAAATGGTCGAGTAAGAGAACTTTGGTGTACGAAAAAAGTTGATTTGCTGATTAAAAGGAAAAAGGAGGCTTATGTCAGGATGAGGCTTGAAGGCTCGGTTAGTGCAATGGATAGCTATAGATTAGCCAGGAGGGAGCTAAAGAGTGAGTTGAGGAGAGCTAAGAGGGGACACGAGAAGACTTTGGCTGACAGGATTAAGGAGAATCCTAAAGCTTTCTTTAGATATGTTAAGAATAGAAGATTGGTTAGGACAAGATTAGGGCCAGTCATAGACAGCAGTGGGAAGTTGTGCGTGGAGCCTGAAGAGATTGGAGAGGTACTGAATAAATATTTCTCTTCGGTATTCACGCAGGGTGATGTAAATATAGTTATGGAGAACACTGAGGTACAGGGTAGCAAACTGGAAAGTATCGAAGTAGATAGGGAGGATGTGCTAGATATTCTCGAGGGTTTGAAGTTGGATAAGTCCCCTGGGCCGGACGGGATTTACCCTAGGATTCTCTGGGAGGCAAGAGAGGAGATTGCAGAGCCTCTGGCTCTGATCTTCAGGTCGTCGTTGGTTACGGGTGTGGTTCCGGAGGACTGGAGGATAGCGAATGTGGTCCCATTGTTCAAGAAGGGGAAGAGAGACCTTCCAGGGAATTATAGGCCAGTGAGTCTTACTTCTGTTGTGGGCAAAGTATTGGAGAGAATTATTAGGGATAGGATTTATAGTTATTTAGAGAGAAATGAATTGATTGGGGATAGTCAGCATGGTTTTGTGAAGGGTAGGTCGTGCCTTACTAACCTCATTGAGTTTTTTGAAAAAGTGACCAAAGAGGTGGATGGGGGTAAGGCGGTTGATGTGGTATATATGGACTTTAGTAAGGCGTTTGATAAGGTGGCCCATGGAAGACTTCTGCAGAAAATGCAGATGTATGGGATAGAGGGTGATTTAGCTAATTGGGTTAGGAATTGGCTAGCAGATAGAAGACAGAGGGTGGTGGTTGATGGGAGATATTCATCGTGGAGTTCGGTGACAAGTGGTGTACCTCAGGGGTCTGTTTTGGGGCCCCTGCTGTTTGTAATTTTTATAAATGATCTGGTTGAGGGTATTGAAGGATGGATTAGTAAATTTGCAGATGACACTAAAGTCGGTGGAGTGGTAGATAGTGAAGAGGGGTGTTATAGTTTGCAGAGGGACTTGGACAAGTTGCAGAGCTGGGCCGAGAGGTGGCAAATGGAGTTTAATGTGGAAAAGTGTGAGGTAATGCACTATGGCAGAAATAATAAATGTGTAGAGTATAGGGCTAATGGTAGGATTCTTAGTAGTCTTGATGAACAGAGGGATCTTGGTGTGTATGTGCATAGATCCCTGAAAGTAGGCAGTCAAGTCGAGAAGGTTGTTAAGAAGGCATATGGAGTCTTAGCTTTTATTGGTAGGGGGATTGAATTTCGGAGCCGCAACGTCATGTTGCAACTGTACAAAACTCTAGTGCGGCCGCACTTGGAGTATTGTGTGCAGTTCTGGTCCCCACATTATAAGAAAGATGTGGAGGCATTGGAGAGGGTACAGAGGAGGTTTACCAGGATGTTGCCTGGTATGGAGGGCAGGTCCTATGAAGAGAGGCTGAGGGATTTGAGGTTGTTTTCGTTAGAAAGGAGGCGGCTAAGAGGGGACCTAATTGAAACATATAAGATGATTAGAGGTTTAGATAGGGTGGACAGTGATAGCCTTTTTCCTAGGATGGAAAAAGCTAGCACGAGGGGACACAGCTTTAAATTAAGGGGTGATAGTTATAGGACGGATATCAGAGGTAGGTTCTTTACCCAAAGGGTGGTTCGGGAGTGGAATGCCCTGCCTGCAGCAGTTGTAGATGCGCCAAGTTTGGTGGCGTTTAAGAGGTTAGTTGATAAGTATATGGAAGAGAAGGGAAGGGTTTAGTTTGGAGGGGCATTGCTTTTTATATTGGTCGGCGCAACATCGAAGGCCGAAGGGCCTGTTCTGTGCTGTAATGTTCTATGTTCTATGTTCTATTCCAAGGATTACCTCAGATAGTGGTATACTTGAACAATGTCTTAGAACTGAGAAACACGAATACCTAACAAACCTGGAAGGGGGAACAGGTAAAATGTGTCTTACAAGCAAGTGCTGTGCTATTTGGGCTATCAGGTGGATGGCAAGGGCTTTCATCTGGTGGAAGACAAGGAGAGGACCATTAAAGAGCTCCATGAAATTGAAAGCCTTTCTGCGATTAATGAATTACTTGAGAAAGTTAGAAATTGAGAATCATGCCAATAGAATCAAAGGCTCTCTTCCCCCTCTCTAACATCCATGGAAGCAGTCTGGTAGGTCCTGGATGTGAGTGCACTTAGACTTTGCTGGGCGTTTTTTGAGCTCTGTGTTCCTTGACATGCATTCCAAACGGTTGGAGATATATCATAGGAACTTAGCACTTCCAGTGCTATCATTGAGAAATGACAATGTTTCTGCACATACGGAATACTGAAGTCCTGGTTCCTGACACTGAGATCCAGACCTTCAAGCCTTTCAATTGAATCAAATACATTAGGACATCACCCTATCACCTGTCCTCAAGTAGGTTGGCTGAATGAATGGTGCAGAATTTTAAGCTAGGCATGAAGAAGCAACCTGGCATTATTTTTATTCAACTTCAGGACCACTCCTTATACCGACAGGAATTGCTCCAGCAGAATTATTAATGGGTTGGAGGTCTTCGACTAAGAAGGCAGCATGGTAGCACAGTGGTTAGCACTGCTGCTTCACAGCTCCAGGGAACTGGGTTCGATTCCCAGTTCGAGTCACTGTCTGTGTGGAGTTTGTATGTTCTCCCCGTGTCTGCATTAGTTTCCTCCAGGGCCCCAGTTTCCTCCCACAATCCAAAGATGTGCAGGTTAGGTTGATTGGCCATGCTAAAATTGCTGCTTAGTGTACTGAGGTGCTTAAATTAGAGGGATTAGTGGGTAAAATAAGTAAGGCTATGGGGTTAGGGTCCAGGTGGGATTGTGGTTAGTGCAGACTTGATGGGCCAAAGAGCCTCTTTCTGCACTATAGGGTTCTATGGTTCTATGATTATGTTTTCAAATCTGGCAGGTTGGATAGATACCCAACAAAAAACCCTGAAGAAGAAGAAGAACCATGGTTTTGTAAGAATAGGCAGCATATTCAAAACTGATGACACAATCATGTGAGGAACTGCAGGGATGGTCTGTTGGTTTGGTCCCTTGGATTATGACAAAGAAAACATGGCCTATGTCTTATAAGGTCCAAAGATTGTGCAAGAAACACCTGGACCATCTCAGAAAAAGGGAGCCTGTGCCAATAGAGGCTTCATAACTAACCATTGGTATGACCACTGTCAGTGTTGAGTCTTGAATGGAAGTCAGCAGCACACCAGCCCATCTAGATGATGAGGAAATGGACTCTGAAATGGAAGTGGAAGCGATCAATGCCCCTATTGAAGTGAAAGGTGGCTTTATGACACTCCGTTCAGAAGTCAAGGTGTCTAATTCACCACATCCTGAGATCCAGTCCTGCCTCCAAGCAGAAACCCCCATGGCAGGAGTACGGGAGAAGAAACAGACTTGAGGAGTGAGGGACGTTGTAATGGCCCTCGGGGATCATCTCACTGAATATGAGCTGCCTTATTAATGAGTGGAAGCTTGCAAGCTTGCCCAGTAAGCAAGGAGCAGTTTTTTTTTAAACTCAACGGGGTCCACTCAGGTCAGCAGTTGATAGACTCAGACTCAGGACTGATCTACAAGACACAGGCATTGAAAGGCATTCAGGTACCACTATAAATAAAAAGGTGATTGGGGATGGAAGACTGGTCTTGGTAAGATTATTACATTCATGCTTTCCCTTCCCTCCAGCGGCCATCTGCTTTTACCCTTTCATGTAATATCCTCCTACCCACCCCAGTACTCGTCTTGCCTCCCCACCCCTCACCGCCTCTTTCCCACTTCCACTCGTGGCCATTCCAGACCTCCCTGGTACTCAGCTTACATTACTCAGCATTCAACACCTCTCTCTTGCTGCATGCTGATCTGATCCCAATCACTGAATCTCTTGTTGGGGCCTCTCTACTGCCTTCAAATTTCACCCCCCTTCTTAGTGAGAATGAGTGGTTTAGGAGGAAAGGCCCGAAGGAGGGACAACAGCCCCAACAAAAGATGCAGTGATCAGTGGGAGATCAGAAAGCAACAAGAACCAGCAATCAAATGATGGGAGGGGGAGGTGAGCATCAGGGTAGATGGGAAGGGCCATAACAGGCAGTAGGAAGGAGGTGTTCAGCCTTGTTGAGAGCAGGAGTAACTGTCAGTGGCAAGTAGGAGGGAGGCAGCCATTATTGTGGAGCAGATGAGAGACAGTGATAGTCACCCTGAACCTGTTGGGAGCCAGTGAGGGCAACCATGTTAGCTGTGGTGTTGCATTCTGGATGAAGAAGGGAATTTTTTAAAAAAATTTCTTCTGTGAGGAGAGGGCAAAGGTATGACAGTTTTACTGCTAACAGGTCTGTGACTATGGAACTGTTATAATATGACTTATTTAAACATTCAAGTAATATCTTTGCTCTTTTTTCATTTAATTCTGCAATTCCTGTCTGAGTTTGACTTAACTAATTCCCTGATGAACAATGCAATATTCGAATTGTACAGACTTGAAAGAGTTAATAATTACACGAGTTTAAAGATCCCATATCCTGCAAGCTGCTAGGCTCAGTCACACATTAAGGCAGACCCAGGTAAGCATCAAGTAACATTAAACTACAACAAGACCGCCACTGAATTATGCACAGCTGCAGTTCTACCTAGAGATAATAGGACAAGGCAGTTGATGAACTACTGGTTAGAGAAAAAACTTCATAACTGTGAAAAAGAATCATGTGCTTAGCAATATTACGATTATAGAAGTGCACACGCTGTAATTGCACAACTATATCCTTATGTCATACATGATGTAAACCCATATGAGTGGGTAGAGAGATAAATTCTCTACACATGTACATCTTAGTTTGAGATATGCTATTTTTTGATAGCCGGATCATAAGTCTAAATTTCTGTTTAATTCCTGGATCAAGGTTCTCCCTGTTGAACCATTGTTGGATCTCCGGTGGCAACTTATACTACAGTTCATAATAAAGTCTTTTCTAAAATTCCAAGTATCTTTGTCTTGTTTTTTTGAGAGTGAGAGAGTAAAGTATACTATAGCCAATTAGCTGTAGTCTTCTCCCCAACAGTATCACATGGGAACTGACTATAAATCCCTGTGTGGTACGATGGATCCCATCAAAGAGTGGTGGACAAAGGAGGTAGAGAGTGGATTTCGAGTTCTAAGCTCATTGCGATGTTCACAGATAAATTTCAAAGATATAAGGAATCATTATTTTCATCAAAAAGGGCAAGGGAATTTGTGAATCTCATAGCACTTTGAAACCACTTGCACGATATAATACTCCAGACGACCAGACAGGTAAATCTAAACTGTGCCATGTAATGCTATTGAATCATTCATGATCCATAGATACTCATGAAGAGATCAGACGGAAGGTACAGAGTTGCCCAAGGTCCATGGAGCCCAAGGTCATGAGCAGCAGTAGTGATAACATTCCTCTACTGGATAAAGACAGTAATCAAAGATGCAGCCAGGGTTTGTAACTTCTCATTTATTTCCATTGTGAATGGTTTGTGAAATTTCAAATCAAAACTAAATAATTTCAAATTATCTTCTCTCTGGCAAGATTAGAAGTCTACTTGCAACAAAGACCTAAGTGCAACAATTGATGAGGGAAAGAGTGCAAAGTCCAAGAAATGCAATTGGAGGCTATGAACTGCAAACAGAGAGAAATTGTGGAACTGTTATTTTAATGCTAGACTTCTTTCTTTGACTAATGCAACTCTGCCTAATCGGAAACAATTGTTGGAGTGAATTGGCTTTATACAATGTCCTCTCCCCCCAACACTGAAATGCAAATCACACAAAATTATTTTTTTATCATGTTGCTAGAAGAGGTGAGAAAATGTTTTGAGATGATTGCACCCACAGCACCAGCCTAGCAGAGTCAGTAAAGATAAAGTTGCCATGGTCTCAGATGACTTAGGATAGTGGTGATTTAACCTGAGGATCACCAAATCTCACATAAGGGACATTGTTGAGAAGGAAGGGAGTTCTTGAATAACCTCAGCCAGTACAGGAATGGAAGCTATGATGTTGGCATTATTCTGCATTACAAATTAGCTTTCCAGCCAACTGAGCTAACGGAAGACAGTAACCTACCCATATGGAGCACAAAAAAGACAGCAATCAGTTGTACATTGGAATTGATTGCAAGATAATGATTGCTAGAATTAATTTTCTAAATAATTCATAATCAATATTGGTTTCAGCAAGAAGTGGCAGATCATTAAGACAGTAGGCATAATATTAAACTTGCCTCCATCACTAATGATTTGTCAACGATTGAGACTGAACTGTTAAATAACCTCATGTAGAGTCTGTATTATCTTCCAATTTTACATGTCGAATACTGAGTATTTCCCTGACTTTACTTACAGGAAAAACTGCAAGCTAATATTGAGATGCCCTAGGAATGTGGAATATGGCACACAGCCAAAGGACAATTCAGTATTCGTCAAGACTTTGGCTGTTGATATCTCTAAGTCCAATGAACTGGCAGGTTGTTTTATTGCAGTCAACATAGAGAATTCAATTCCTTGCAGCAGGAGGTTGCCTTGGAGACTTTTTGTCACCTGTTTTAGAAGTCTCTGACTGATTTCAAACTTAAATATTTTCTTTTACTTTACAGCATGCTTCATCTACCACCTCCAGACCCAGGGGAGGTGGTTTTCAAGAAAGAGTTTGAAAAAATGAATAATATCCGAGAAGATTCAGGACTTCTCTCAAAAGTTAAATAAACAGGTGGCTGTTTTAGAACAGTTACCTTTCAACCACCAAAGTTGTGTCACCAATTTTTGCATTGTACAGAAAGTAGATGAGAAGAGTATGGTTTGTAACAATTCTTTGTAAATGATCAATCTTCCTGGAAATAAGGAATTGCTCCACTTGGTAGATACCTTAGAAAACATTACTTCCCAGAAGTTGCAAAATATTTTTGGATAACAGTCTGAAAATGATAAAATGATGCTCATTATAATCAAGTTATTGCATATAAAAAACAGATTTTTCTAGTCAAATAATTAATCTATTTCACAAATCGTTTTTGTTTTCACAAATCTTGGTTTTGATTTGAACACGCTAATATTTGACAGGTGAGTTTTGATGTTAGTTGACTCACTATTGGAGAAGTACTTAAGACAGATCTTAGCACAAATCCAATATACACTTTCACCAAAAGTAAATAACATAGGAACATGAAAATAGGAATGGACTATTCAGTCCCTTGAGCCTGTTCCACTGTAAAGATACCCCTGCACCGTTTATGAAAATAAATTAATTTACACCTTTTCAAATTTGTCCAAGAAATATGCTGCTGATTGTATAAACTAAAATAAAGAATAAAGAAAGCACAGTAATTGAGTGCAGAGGGCAATGTTGGGGATGGGTGCATTGGTATATTAAATATACACAGTGTCAGTATCTATTGTGGAACAGATATTCCTAAATGCCTCTGCAGATAAGGCTATGGAATGTCAGTCCAGCTCTCGTATTAACTGAACTTGACTAACATCTCTATGCGTATCTTATTTGCTTAATTTAAACACAATAGTCATTTTACAAGCCTTTCCTTTCAGTGTGATATTATGATATTACATTTCTGGATAAGCCCAGGGATAAGTTTGGGAGAAAGTAAGGTACCATTTGGGACAAGTCAGGTGCCCTTTCGGATTGTTAAAAATGGACACAAACATGCATAAAAAATGTACAAACTCATTGGAATTGTCAAGAAATCTGTCAATAGCAATTTAAATGCCCCACCGTAGTCTCTGTAGGGAGACGTGCTGTGGTGGAGTCATATAATCCTGGCCAGATAAAGAGAAATGGCTTTTTCCATATTTAGAATTTATACCAAAGCAATCACAAGAACTCACTCCATGAAAAGTCAGGACTTTATTGCCTTTTACTGTCTATTAAATATGGTCAAGCAGAATGAGCAGTCCTGATGTGAAAATTGGGATACCTTATGGGGCCTCATTTGTATTGCATTCATGTGAAAATTCTTAGATACTTAGTGTGGCAACATTTCAGGCCAGCTAAGAGGTTATCCTTGAAACTACTGTACAATAATTTAACTAAAATATGGTGAAATTCATTCTCACTTGATTCCCCCATTTAACATGCACAATATCTTCTGGTGAAACCAATATTGTCAACTGAAAGATTCATTTGATATATCTCTAAGAAATTATTGCTAATTAGTTATTAGCAATCATGGCAAGCATTTTCTTTTACAAAAAACAAATGTATTGAGAGATGTTGTAATTGTGATTATGAAATAAGACAAATAAAATGAAAGACCTTTTGCAACTCTATCGTATAGCTGTCAATTTTTTCCTTATGTTGTTCACACACATTATAGTTAGGCATTCTGTCATATTTTCTGCTGTTTCTATGATGTTATACACCTATAGTATACAGTTTAAGTGCTCCTTGGCAAGTGGGCTAGAATACACAACCATAAAAATTCTAAAGTGAGATAATTACTAAGAAACCCATCTTTATATATATTGCAGCAGAAAATTTTCAGTTTGTTCTGATATTGTAATTAAGTTTTTGAAAACACTAAAGCCTGAATTTTTGTAAAGTCAGAGTCTCTAACTTAGATAAACCGGCACTGGAGTCCCATTCCAGAAGTCATGTCTCCAAATCCCGCATCCACCATTTGGAACAAATTGTAGTTTGCACATCTGTGGCATATGGATGGAAAGACTCAGTTTTCATAATTGGGGTGTTTAAAAAGATATAGACTTTACAACTTTCAGGAGAAATTCCAAAAATGCTAGAGTTTTTGAAAAAGCTGGAACATCCTTTGGAGAGGTAAGGTACCTTCCTGGATAAGTCCAGGGATAAGTTTGGGAGAGAATAGAGTCCCTTTGATAAATTGTTCCAGAGAGGCTGTGCTGTCACTGGGCTAGGAATCCAATGTCAAAGCTCTGAGGACCTGGGTTCATATCCCACTGAAACAGCTGGAATTGGAAGCTAATCTCAGTAATGTTGATCATGAAATCATTGTCGATTGTAAAAAAAAAACCCTCATCTGGTAATTCATGAGGGAAATCTGCTGTCCTTACTTTGTCTGGCCTACATGTGACTCCAGACTCCCAGCGATGTGATTGTCCCTAAAATGGGTAATTAGTAAAGGGTGATAGACATTGGCCTTGCCAATGATACCTGCATCCCATCAAAGTAATAAAAACAGCCTCAATCCCTCATTGTCTAGATTGTTCCTCATTACCAACCTGATAACCCTCACTGACAGGACTTTCACATACATCTCAGATAGATTCCTAAGCACTTCATGTACACATCACAATTTATATTGTACTCAGTTGGGCATAGTAAGATCCCACAAACAACAATGAAATAGCTAGACTATTTTCGTTGCATGATAGTGGGAAGGTTTCCTGTTTTTCTGTAAGTATTACCACAAAGTCTTTCCTAGCCGCCCATGAAAGTAGACCAAGCCATTTTTTAATGTCTTACCTGAAAGTCTATGGCAATGTAGCACCCCCCTCTGCACTAGGGGTGTCTGCGCGGATCATTAGCGCCCTGCCTCCCTCTCCCTCCACTCCTGCTCCAACGTAACCAGAATGTAGAATTTTAAGTCTCCTCATTTGAACATTCAGTAGTACAATTGGAGATGTCACTGTGATCAGTTTGAGTTGTGTTTGAGCTGTGTAACATGTGGACTTTCCATGTAGCCAGAGGCAGCTTGATGAATGCAGAAGTGTGGAAGCGATGCTTCCTATGGCCACACTCTCTCTGGAATGTTGTGTCACTTTGTATCTTGACCCTTTAAATGAGATTGGACTGAATACAGTTCATAAAACCCAGTGACAGCACTGGTCCAGGCTGTATCCCCGCAGGTATGACACTAACTGGCCTGGAGTGCTGGCATGTTCACCCTTTCGAGGACTTGTTTGGAGCAGCCCTGAGCTACAGAACAGCACAAATCCGCACAGACTGAGGCTCCAAGATTGATTGCTGGTCCCAGCTGAGCTTCGCAGCTTTGGGTTGAGTTAATTGTCCTCAGTGTCCTTACTCTGAAGTGTGGGGCAGAAACCTTCACTTTGTAAAGGTATGTGGCTCCTCAGACCCTCCAGCCCAGCAGGAACAGCCTGTACTGCATTGAGAGATTGGGATGTACTTCTGAGGCTGTATGAGGCTCTGGTCAGACCCCATTTGGAGTATTGTGAGCAGTTTTGGGCCTTATATCTAAGGAAGGATGTGCTGGCCTTGGAAAGAGTCCAGAGGAGGTTGACAAGAATGATCCCTGGATTGAAGAGCTTATTGTATGAGGAACAGCTGAGGACTCTTGGTCTGTACTCATTGGAGTTTAGAAGGATGAGGGGGGGATCTTATTGAAACTTACAGGATACTGCAAGGCCTGAATAGGGTGGACAAGGGGAAGGATATTTCCACCAGTGTGAAAAACTAAAACCAGAGGGCACAACCTCAGGCTAAAGGGATGATCCTTTAAAACAGAGATGAGGATGAATTTTTTCAGCAGAGAGTGGTGAATCTGTGGAACTCTTTGTCGCAGAAAGCTGTAGAGGTCAGGTCATTGAGTGTCTTTAAGACAGAGATAGATTCTTGATTAATAAAGATCTGTTCTAGGACCATTGCTGTTTGTTATTTTCATAAATGACCTGGATGAGGAAGTGGAAGGATGGGTTAGTAAGTTCGCCAACGATACAAAGGTTGGTGGTGTTGTGGATAGTCTAAAGGGATGTCAGAAGTTGCAGCAAGACATAGATAGGATGCAAGAATGGGCAGAGAAGTGGCAGATGGACTTCAATGCAGATAAATGTGTAGTGGTCCATTTTGGCAGGACCAATGGGACGAAGGAGTACAATATCAAGCGTAGAAGTCTTAGCAGTGTTGAAGAGCAGAAGGATCTTGGGGTCCAGGTCCATCGGACTCTTAAATTGGCCTCGCAGGTGGAGGATATAATCAAGAAGGCGTATGGTATACTCACCTTCATTAATTGAGAGATTGAGTTTAGGAGTCAGGAGGTAATACTGCAACTTTATAAGATCCTTGTCAGATCCCACTTGGAGTACTGTGTGCAGTTCAGGTCGCCTCACTACAGGAAGGATGTGGAAGCTATTGAGAGGGTGCAGAGGAGATTTACAAGGATGTTGCCTGGATTGGGAGGCATGCCTTATGAAAATAGGTTGAGGGAGCTAGGTCTCTACTCCCTGGAGAGACGAAGGTTGAGAAGTGACCTGATAGAGGTTTATAAAATGTTGAAAGGAAAAGATAGGGTGGATTCTCGGAGGCTTTTTCCCAGAGCTGAAATGGTCACTATGAGAGGACACAGGCGTAAGGTGCAGGGCAGCAAGTACAGAGGAGATGTTAGGGGAAAGTTTTTCACTCAGAGGGTGGTGAGTGAATGGAATCGGCTGCCATCGGTGGTGGTAGAGGTGAACTCGCTGGGGTCTTTTAAAAGAGTTCTGGATGAGTACATGAGATTAAATGGGATTGGGAGTTACAGATAGTTCTGTGGCCTAGTAGGTATGGGTATGATCGGTGCAACTTGTGGGCCAAAGGGCCTGTTTGTGCTGTAGGGTTCTATGCTCTATGTTCTAGAATAAGGTACCATTTCAAATTGTTAAAAATGGACACAAATGTGCATAAAAAATGTACAAACTCATTGGAATTGTCAAGAGAACTGTCAAGCTAGAAAGGGAAATGTCAAGCTGTCAAGCTATTTAAGTATTCTGGATTAAAATATTTTAAAATGCTGCAGTTTCAAAAAAATGTACCTGCTGTTTCACTTTGTCTGTTGACATAACCATGAGGATTATCATTTTTGGATTTGGGCTGAATGATGATCACGTAACCTATCATTATCATACTAGGGTGCCTATCAGTTTATAGCATGAGTGACAGCTCTACTCAGTTATAAAGTTTCTCATATCAGACTATGAATACAAATTCTCATCTTATCAGAAATTATGTATATGAATAAAATGTTTGTTTTATTATTTAAAAAATGCAAGTATAGTGAATGGATTTTTATGATTGAATGTGTATTTTGTTCATAAAAATAAAGCCTGCAATAGACACTTCAGAAATTTATTTCATTTCATCTCAGTATGAGCCCTGTAGTCTTCCCACTATGGACACTGTGAATTGATATGAAGAATCATAGAATCCCTACATTGAAGAAGGAGGCCATTTTTTTCCATCGAGCCTGCATCAACAACAATCCCACACAGACCCTATCCCCATAGCCATACATATTTACCATAACTTTCCATATGGTTTCCAAAACTAAAATAATTAAAAACAATAATGAGCAACCTACAGCAAATATATTTTTCTATTTCTGTTGTTAATCTGACATCCTCAGCTTGTACAAAGCCGGGTGAATATTGATCAACGTATCGCTACAGGTAGAGACTCTATCACTTTATAAACCTTCCAGCAAAAAGGAAGAAATAAATATACTCAAGCTTCAACACTGGCTACTTGAAAACTATTTAAATTGTGCAATTCAAGGATAATGAATTCCATTTAAAGTAATTTATTATTGAACTATACAGTAGAGATCTTGACAGAGTAAAATTGCCCTGGAAGAATACAAGCAATAGGTGTCAATATTTCATACCGATACTCCTTTGTTGTCTGTGATTACAGCTTTTAGAATTTTCTCTATGTGCTAGAGTTATTATCAGGATATGTTGAAGGGCAGGCAATTTACATGTACCTAATTAGTGGTGGAAGTTGAAAGCATTATTGTAAACTATTGACAAAAATAATGGCCCAAATCTTCTGAGGAGTGGCAATCACTGTCTAATTACAACTCCATTCCTACTTTTCTGCACCATGGAGCTCCGCATTTCTGGTCAAGACTCCTGACCCGAGTTTCCCAGAAATGTGCAGCATACCTGAAATGAATCATTAGAGAAAGATAAACCATGCACCGTTTTTATGGCACTTGAGCTTGTATTCTGGTAAGTAAAAGAGTTTAAATGTCCCAAAGCTCCTTTAAACAGCCATGGAGAGGTGGTAAAGGGATTGCGCTGATGAGGAAGAGGGATAAGGCAGACAGGGGTAGGGTAGCAGTTGTGCAGGATGAGGAGGTCAGGTCAGGATGGGTAGTAGGGATTTGGGGTTGTCAGGTGGTAAGGTCAGATCAGTTTGGATTGGGGGGCGATGGGGTTGGGCGGTTGCAGAGATCGGGGTTTGTGTGTGTGTGTGTGTGCGTGCGTGCGGGGGGGGTGGTGGCAGGTGGGTGCTGGGTGCAGTCAAGTCAGGATGACAGAGAGTTGAAGGCTGAGGAGACAGTCAGGGAATAGATGTAACCGTTAGCCAGAAATTAGGCTAATTTTTTTCTGTCTAATATTTCTTGGATAATTATTCAGGAATGTAATTTGAAACCAGCTAAATTCTCTAACATTAACTCAGAGTTGGAGATATTTTTGGCAAGTCCTGGTGAGCACAAAGATTACACATTAGGGGTTGAAATTGTATTAGAAGGATTTGGTAACAATAGGCTTGCCATGGGATTACGTACAGTATCCAGATAGTACATCCACAGTATCCACATAATGTTGTAACAAGGCACATGACCTAGAGCCAACATTGCTCCAGAGATGGGTAGAAACATACAAGGGCCCAGCATAGGGTTCTTTCCATGCAGTTACCCTCTACTGTAAAAATGTACATAGTTCAAAATGTTAATAAGGACATATCTGTAAATTCAACAAAACTACTTTATGGTGTGCATGCAGTTCACATCATGGGTAGCAAGAACCAAACAGCAGACAAATTTTCCAGGCAACTCCCACGGAGTTATTGCATAGGACTTCTGAAGGGTGCTGAGGTGCATATTGGAAATATATCTGATCCCTGAATTTCAGGAGACCAGAAAATTTGGACCAATATTTGTAATGACAACAAAACTGCGCTATATACTGTTGTTTTTGTGAGGCTGAATTCCAACACTACTTTTTCATAGGATATGCTTAAAGGTGAAACATATTCTGTTGGACTATCCAACACTTGGTAAAGTTTTAAAGACAGGTCTCTTTACCATTACTAGTATTTCATTAAAGTAAAAGGAAGAAAGGAGGCTTTTAAGAATGGAGGCAGGGTGCAAAGCAGAGGTTTCTAGGGTGGAGCTGCAGAGTGTAAGTTGAATTAACAGTGAGGTTAATGACAATAGTGCAATAGATGTTGTGGTTAGGGGTTTTTTAGAAAGATTTTATGAAATATGGCAATAGACTTACTGTAAATTAGAAACACATGGGCAGGATTATCCCTGAGACCTTCAGAACTCTGCCATCTCAGTCAAATAGTGGTTGAAAATCGACATTGTATGGGCAGTGATTAGGCTGTTATTTTCTCCCAACTGGCTGATTATCATTGAGCCACAGCTGACAGTAAAGCAATCAGAAATGTAGTCATCGTGGAATAGAAGGTGATCTTGAAGGCAAAGAGGTAAAACGGTTCCCAGTTTCAAACACATAGATAACTTTGCACCTTCCTGGGGTTGGACAAGTTTTCACATAAGTGGGTGGCACGGTAGCACAGTGGTTAGCACCACTGCCTCCCAGCTCGATAGAGCTCGGTTCAATGCCTGGCTTAGGTCACTGTCTGTGTGGAGTTTGTATGTCCTCCCCATGACTGCCTGGATTTCCTCTGGGTGCTCCAGTTTCCTCCCACAGATGTGCGTCTTGGGTGCATTAGCCATGCTAAAATGCCCCTTAGTGTCCCGGAATGCGTAAATTAGAGGGATTAGCAGAGTAAACATATGGAGTTATGGGGATAGGGCCTAGTGGATTGTTATTGGTGCAGACCCAATGGGCTGAATGGCCTCCTTCTGCATTGTAGGGTGTCTATGATTTCTTAGTGGTAGTTAGACTTAAAACGAATGGACCTGGTAGCCTGACAACAACGAAAATTTTTGCTCTCAAAATGATTTCCTTTAAACACATTTATTTGACCCCCACCCCACCCCATATTCTCACTTCTGCTTCCTTGATATGATTTTAAAACAAGTAACATTACTCAGAAAATCTAATTTGGCTGTTGAAACCTCTAATTATTATTTTTTATATATTACATGTTTTTTGAATTATGGAACAGTACAAACTTGTGTATCTAATTCTAAAAGAGTCAATGCAAAGAGACACATAAAACAGATAACGCTGTGAAAGGCTACTGCAACCTGGACTGAAAAGCTTGAAATGATGATGTAAGCAATTAATTTTCTGCTGCATATTATTGTTACAATTATATTTGGTTGTGCTTTGAAGATATTCATAAAATATAATGGCATTAAGTCAGATTGGCCAGTGTTAAGTTTGCTGGCCTGATCTTTGTTGGAACATGGACAAGGAAGGGAGTGAAAATATAGTAAGGAAAATCAGGTCAATTTATCTGTGTAACAAATACTTTACAGAAAATCAGTATAAAATATTTTGTGCGCTGCATTCCAATAGGTGAGACATAGGCAATTAAATGACTCAAAATATATAATTCATAAGGGGTCAGGAAGCATTCCAATGCTACCAGTACCTATCATTATCAAGACTCTGTCAGAATTTCATTAAGAAAATCTTGAAATTTTTTCTGATTTCAATGGGATTATCATTGTGATCAGTGAAGCAAGAAGTCTTGAACCAGTGTGTGAAGGTGCAACTGTGGTGCTTATCACTCATGTGAACTGCTTGAGGGTCTTCTAGCAGTGAAAAAGGGCATTTTGAAACGATTTGTAAGGATGTTGTCTACGAAGGGTGGCATCGCTTTTGACCACTCATTGCGCAGGGAGAAACCAATCTCTGAGCCCCACAGATTTTGAACACATTTTAGGAGGGTATAAGAAAGTGCTTTGCTCCTTGCTGTACAGGTGGACATTGGCCAACAAGTCAGAAGTGACATCCTTTCTCCGGATGTCTGATTAGCGTACCGGGTATGAACAGGAACTAGGGTATAATTGTGCATCGTTGATGGAATGTGTAAACATTTAGTCTCTTGTTTTATTTAAAGCAAAGAGCTGAAGAGAAGTTCCACATGTCTATGTTTGAATTGGAGAGAGGAGGCTGGGGTGGGAGAGACCAGTAATTTCTCTCTGGGGTTAAATTAAAGATGATGTGGAGATGCTGGTGTTGGACTGAGAAAGCATAGTAAGCAGTCTCACAACACCCGGTTAAAGTTCAACAGGTTTATTTGGCAGCAAGAGGTTATGCCTCTTTAACCTGTGCTTGGCCCTCTCTACACTCACATTGTCTATACCTTTAAGACCTGATTACCTGTAAAGACTCACATTCCAACCATTATCTTGTAAATTGTGTTTGTGAACACAAGTCATCAGATGAAAGAGACTGAGGCTTTGAAAACCAGTGCTGCCAAATAAACCTGTTGGATTTTAATCTGGTGTTATGCAACTCCTTACTTAAATTAAAGAGCCTGGGGAGAAAGGGCAAGGCTGGAGACTGTGTGGAAGATTTAGCTTTGTGGAAATCATCCTGACATTTGGATGTATAAACCATTGATCTCATGGTTTAAAATAAGACAACAAGTTGAATGAAAGCACTTTTCCTATAGTTCAAAAGGTAAAACATAAAGTTGGTTGAGTGTTTCTATGAAGTAGTTATAAAATGACAACACAATTGAATTGAAAGAAATCAATTTGTAGTTTTTGATTTTCATCGACAGGTTCTGCATGACGTTATTCACCCGTTCATCAGCTATTACTATACTATTGATATATATCCTTGTAATTTCGTAACATAGTTCCAAATAATTAGTTCAAGAATATTATAGTCCTACACTTTTGCCACTGTCATTATTTATTCCATTCAGGTCTGAATCCTCATAACAGTTCAAGTGTTACAGTTTATGAAAAATCATCCTGTTTACGCTTTGATGGGAAAAGTTGGGGACTCCCTCTAGGACTATTTCCCTTTTCAAATTGGCTGCAAACCTCAACCTCCCCTAGGTCACCACCATCTAATGCTCCTTCCCAACTCGACTTCTCCATCAAGCCCTCCATTCTCCTCATCCTCAGGCCTCCCCTTTCATCCCTATTGTGAGATCCCACATCCATCTGGTCCAATGGGCTCCAGCACAAAAGAAGATATGAATAATATTCCAGAAGTTCAAGGAAACAAAAGTTTTAATGAGGAGCTAAAGGAGATTAGTATTAGTAGAGAAATGAAAGCTTTAAAGTCGGATAAATGTCTAGGACTTGATAATCTTAATCCCAGAGTAGATTCATAGAGGTTTACAGCATGGAAACAGGGCCTTTGGCCCAACTTGTCCATGTCATCCAGTTTTTACCCTTAAGCTATTCCCAATTGCTCGTGTTTGGCTCATATCTCTCTATAGCTATCTTATCAACGTAAGGAGTGTCACAGTGGTGCTGTGGTTAGCCTGGGTTCGAATTCCGGCTTTGTCATTGTCTGTGTGGAGTTTGCACAAGCTCCCTGTGTCTGTGTGGGTTTCCTCCGGGTACTCCGGTTTCCTCCCACAGTCCAAAGATGTGTGGACCAGGTTGATTGGCCATTCTAAATTGCCACTTAATGTCCTGAGATGCATAGGTTAGAGAGATTAGTGGATAAAAATGTAGGGATATGGGGATAGGGCCAAGGTGGGATTGTGATTGGTATAAACTTGATGGGCTGAATGGCCTCTTTCTATGCTGTAGGATTCTATGAACTGTCTAAATGCTTTTTAAAAGACAAAATTGCACCCGCCTCTACTACTATCTCAGGTAGCTTGTTGTAGACACTCACCACCCTCTGTGTTAAAAATCAATTGCCTCTCTGGAGTCTTTTGTGTCTTTCACCTTAAATCTATGTCCTGTAATTTTAGACTCCCCTATTTTAGGGAAAGATATTGATACCTACCTTATCTATGCCCCTTATTATTTTATAGATCTCTAAAGGATGCCCCTCCCCCCAATTCACTTATGCTCCAGGGAAAAAGGCCTCAATCTCTGCTTAGAACTCAAATCATTAAGTCCCGGTAGCGTCCTAGTAAATCTTTTCTGCATTCTTTAATAATATCCTTTCCATGATAGAGTGACCAGAACTGTACACAATATTCAAGTGTGGCCTTACCAACGTCTTGTACAACTTCAACAAGACATCCCACCTTGTGATTCAATATTCTGACAAATGAAATCAAACATGCCGAATGCCTTCTTCACCATCCTGTCCACCTGTGACTCCATCATCAAGGAGTCACCTGTACCCTAGATCTCTTTGTTCTATAACTCTCTCTAACACCCTTCCATTAACTGAATAAGTCCTGCCCTGGTTCGATCAACCAAAATGCATCACTTTGCATTTATCTAAATTAAACTCCATCTACCATTGCAATGCTTACTTTCAGCAGCTGATGAACGAGGATACAAAGTCATGCTAAGTTTCCACATCTCTCAATTACATCCATTCAGATAATAAACGTTTTTTGCGATTGAAGTGGATAACCTCACATTGATCCATGTTATACTGCATCTGCCATACATATGCCTACTCACTCAGCTTGTCTAAAACATACTGAAGCATCTCTGCAACCTTCTCACAGCTCACCCACCCACCCAACTTTATATCATCTGTAAACATGGAGATAGTATATTTAATTCCCTCATCCAAATCATTAATACATAATGTAAACAGATGGGGTCCGGAGCATAGATCCCTGCAGTACCTCACTGGTCACTACCTGCCATTTGAGAAAAGACTTGTTTATTCTAACTCTTTGCTTACTGTCTGCTAATCAGCTTTCTATCCATCTTAAGACTATCGCAATCCCACCTGTTTTAACTTTACATAGTAATCTGAAATGTGAGACCTTTTTGAAAACCTGCCAAAAGTCTCAATAAATCACATCCACTGGTTCAATTCTACTAGTTACATCCTAAAAGTATTCCAGTTAAGCATTATTTCTCTTTTGTAAATCAATGCTGACTTTGTCTGATTTCTAAATGCTTTCTAAATGCTGTGCTATTAAATCCTTGACATTGGATTTCAACAACTGGTCCTATTTGATAAAGGTTCCATTGGAATCTGGGGTAACCTTCCTCACTGTACAGTATGCCACCAATCTTGGTGTCATCTGCAAACTTATTTAAGGAAGTGGCACTGGAATACTAGATCCATTGGTGGTCATTTTCCAAAATTCTTTGGACTCTGGAATGGTTCCTCCAAATTGAAAGGTAGCTAATGTAAGCCCGCTATGCAAAAAGAGAGGTAGGGAGAAAACAGGAAAATATAGACCAATGAGCATAAAGTTGCTATTAGGAAAGTTGTTGATGTCCATTATCAAGGATTTGATAGCACAACATTTAGAAAGTAGTGCTATAATCAGACAAAGTCAGCATTGATTTACAAAAGAGAAATAATGCTTAACTGGAATACTTTTGGGATGTAACTAGTAGAATTGAACCAGTGGATGTGATTTATTAAGACTTTTGGCAGGTTTTCAAAAAGGTCTCACATTTCAGATTACTATGTAAAATTAAAACAGGTGGGATTGCGGTAGAGTCTTAAGATGGATAGAAAGCTGATTAGCAGACAGGAAGCAAAGAGTTGGAATAAATGAGTCTTTTTTGAAATGGCAGGTAGTGACTAGTGAGGTACAGGACCCCAACTATTTACATTATGTATTAATGATTTGGATGAGGGAATTCAATATACTATCTCCATGTTTACAGTTCATATAAAGTTGGGTGAGTGGGTGAGCTGTGAGAAGGTTGCAGAGATGCTTCAGTATGATTTAGACAGGCTAAGTGAGTGGGCATATGTATGGCAGATGTAGAATAACATGGATCAATGTGAGGTTATCCACTTCAAGCGCAAAAAAAGTTTATTATCTGAATGCATGTAATTGAGAGATGTGGAAACTTAGCATGACCTTATATCCTTGTGCATCAGCTGCTGAAAGTAAGCATGCAATAAGGAAGGCAAATGATATGTTGGATGTCATAGCAAAAGAATTTGAATATAAGAATAGGGACATCTTATTATAATTGTATAGGGCTTTGGTGAGGCCACATCACATGGTGTGCAGTTTTGGTGTCCTTATCTGAGGAAGGATATTCTTGCTACAGAGGGAATGCAGCAAAGGTTTACCAGGCTGATTCCTGGGATGGCAGGACTTTCAGTCGAGGAGAGACTAAATTGGTTAGGATTATATTAATTGGAGATTAGGAGAGTGAGAGAGGATCTTACAGAAACTTATAAAATTCTAACAGGGATAGACAGAGTAGATTCAGAAAGAATGTTCTCAATGGTGAGGGAGTCCAAAAAGAGGGGTCATAGTTTGAGGAGGAGGGTGTAAACCTTTCAGGACTCTGGTGAGGAGAAATTTCTTCACTCAGAGAGCAGTGAATATGTGGAATTTTGCCACAGGAAGTAGTTGAAGCCAAAGCATATCATTTCAAGAAGGAACTAGATATAGCTCTAGGGGTTAAAGGGATCAAGGGCTATGGGGAAAGGTGGGATCAGATTTTGAATTTGATTGATCAGCTCCAATTATAATGAGTGGTGGAGCAGGCTCGTAAGATCGAATTGCCTACTTCTACTTCTATTTTCTATGCCCGTTCCTATGTTCTGAAATCTTAAATTGAGTCTCAAAACATGAAAAAAATGAATAGAACAGACAAACGATTTTCTTATCAGAATTAGAGATTTTTTATTATGTGCTTTTTCCTGTAATGATGATTTAGGAAACTGGTCTATGTGAATATAGCTCTCATGTATTCTAATCACAGCTCTTGTTATTAGATCATTTGTCTTTACAAAAAGTTAAGGCTGTGTAGCAAGGGCAATACTGATTATATATTAGTTTATATATGTAAACATACAGAGTAAATGTTATTAAAGGACAACTTCTGATAAGCTCCAGATATACATTAGAAATGACAAAAGAGGAATCAGAGATTCTATTTAAGTTGATCAAATATGCAATCTGAATCCAAACATATAATCCCAAACACCTACTCAGATTGAGCGTATGAAGATAAATTCTCACTGAAGTCAAGATTGGATGATAGTTTCCTTTCCTGAATTAGATTGGATGACAGGGGCAGAAAAGAGAGTGATTTTCATTCAGGAGCGGGGTGGGACAGGGTGGCTGACGACATGGGATCTTGTGCTCTTCAGCTCATTACATACGCCTGCACAAGGAGCTCGGTGAATCTTACAGTGAAGACAAGCAGGGAGTTATCTAATTCACCTTTATCTTCATCGAAGTTTCAGCTGCATATTTAAAGTGCGCCTAGACAAATATTCACTCACTGCAAGCCAGGAGCTTCAGATTGTGATTGCCATAAAAATTCCAAGAGCAGAGAATGTTTCGCCCCACCACTCAACGAAGCCTCCCTGCAGATTCTTTCCAGGCTGTCCAGGAGAAGTGAAAGGTCCTGTTTCTGAGGGATGGCAGCTGGAGACCCTTCTGTCTGACCACTGTGACCTGGACATAATTACAGCAGAGAAAACGGCCATGGGGCCACACGAGAACTGTCAAGTAATTAAAGAAAAAGGATGAAAAATCTGGGTAAGTGGCACCATTTATTTATTGCAAAGAGAGAGTCATAAGGACTGTAAGTTGTCCAAGTGTGCAAATGCAGTGATATCAGACAGGAGTTTGGGTAGCAGCACTCACACCAGATGGGACATGTGCACTGAGTGTGTGGCAATCACTTAATGCGGTCAACCTTCTATCAGTTACAGATCAGCCTGCTTGTTAATAACTTACAGGTGAGGGCTCAGGAGATAGCATAGACATGCAAATATCTCAACTAATTATGCACCAACTGGGATGACTCTCAATCCTACTGTCAGCAAGACAAGAACACACACAAGAGGGAGAAGGCCAAGACTGGTGACATTCTGAATGTGCAATCCTAACAATCTTTGAGGCGAAGATTGCAGGAAGATCTGGGGAGGAGTCGGACTGTGCCAGAACTGAAGATGCAAAGAACTCTCCCAGCAAGCCAACGAGAATGCCTCCAGTCTGCAGCTGTCAGATGCACTGACAGAGTGAAATCTACTTCAGACAAGGAAGCTTACTCAGGTATTGACTAAATAGAACATAGAACACTACAGCATAAACAGGCCCTTCGGCCCACAAGTTGCGCCGATCACATCGATACCTACCAAGCCACTGACCTGTCTATAACCCCCAATCCCATTGGATCCCATATACTCATCCAGAAGTCTTTTAAAAGACCCCAGCAAGTTCGCCTCTACCACCATCGACGGCAGCCGATTCCATTCACTCACCGCTCTCTGAGTGAAAAACTCACCCCAAACATCTCTTCTGTACTTGCTTCCCTGCACCTTAAATCTGTGTTTTCTCGTAGCGACCATTTCAGCCCGGGGAAATAGCCTCTGAGAATCCACCCTATCTATTCCTCTCAACATTTTATAAACCTCTATCAGGTCGCCTCTCAACCTTTGTCTCTCCAGGGAGAAGAGTCCCAGCTTCCTCAACCTATCTTCTTAAGGCATGCCTCCCAATCCAGGCAACATCCTTGTAAATCTCCTCTGCACCCTTTCAATAGCTTGCACATCCTTCCTATAGTGAGGCGACCAGAACAGCACACAGTACTCCAAGCGGGGTCTGACAAGGGTCTTATAAAGTTGCAGCATTACCTCCCAACTCCTAAACTCAATCCCTCGATTAATGAAGGCCAGTACACCATAAGCCTTCTTGACCCCTCTTCTTCTTCTTCCACCAAGGAAAGGAGCAGGCAAAGAAGTGAGACCAGCCACAGTTCCAGCTCCAACCCTTGCCTCAGAATCCTCAGAGAATGGAATGCCTTTATCACAGCACTCACCTGAAACTTCCACCAACCCAGAGACATTCACATTCAGTGGGTGCCAGACGAAACTCTGAGTCACAATCTGGTGAACACATCAATGGCACTGCTCCACAGCTGACTGAAGAGATGGCAGCCGAAGTCTCTGATGCTGAGGGAACTGCAGGAACCATGCCTTTGCTCAGTCCCATGGAAATAATAAGTCTCTAGACTTGGGCACAAGAGATATATTGAAGATGGAGAAATAGGTGGAGGAACATCAGGCAGAGATGCCTAAGGCCACGCGCAGACTGAACTGAAAGCTAGAGGAGTTCATCCATGTTCTGTTTGTTACCATGGCTCTGGCATGCAAGCGTCTGGTTGCCTCCATGGAAAGGGACATCCAGATCCAGTAGCATGCACAGTCGCTGCTGGATAAGTGCTCGGACCCGTACTCTGTTGCCCTAGCCAAGGGTGCAATGCAGCAGGTGCTGGGTAAGAGGGAGATGGGCCACCTTGACTTTTTTCTAAATGCCCCATCTCCTAAAGGAGTCAGGATAGTGCCACTGCAGACCAACAGAGAGAGGAGCACTTGCAAGATATCCTGGGGCCTTCATCCCAGGACATGTCAAGGGTATCCTTTTCATGTTGTTGCTAAGTACTACAATTTTTTGGGGGCATTTAAAGGCATGAAAGTTGCTCTCCCATCAGTATTGATAACATCAATCTATACAGCCAGTTCTGTGACATTGTGCTTACTGAAGATTTCAATATGAGGATGCTTATTGATCATTATTTGAGAGTGTGCAGTCTAGGGATACAACATGCAATCCCTGACTTGCAGTTCACCATGTTCTGAGATTGATGTTTGTGCAGACTGTGTGGCGAAGTCATTGCATTTCCTGTTGCCGATGCCCTGATGTGAGATGTGGGTGAATGCAAAGAATCCTCTAAGGGCTATGTGAGTGGCAAAGAACACTGTAGAAAAGGTTAAAAGAACGAAATTCTCCACTGTGGTCAGAAAAGTAGAAAACAAGAAATGTGCCTAAATGGTAGAAGAATAGTGGGCTATGCTCACCTAATCATTCTTCTGCCTTTCTTCAATTGTTATATTGAGCTCACAAACCAGTGAAGTGGCAACTAAAAAGACAAAGAGAAAGTTGGCCCTTACTACAAGAGGGATTGAATGCAGAATTAAAGAATTTGTGAAGTTGACTGCAGCCTTTGTGAGACTTCTTGGAGAATGTTTGACCTGCTCATCTTCTTATAAATGGAAGGAGCAGACCCCACATAAATGGTTTGCAGCCAAAATGCAACTCATTAAAATGCCAGATGTTAATCCATGAGGTGAGATGGACAAGCTTGTGTGGAGCATTTGAGTCTGTCCATGTGAAGCACCAAGAGCTCTTACAGTGCTTTGCAGGGTCCTTGATGGAAAGATGTTCAACCTGACTGGGGTGTTCAGAGTGATGGTTCACAGTCTCATAATAATGCTAAGGGTAGCTAAGATTAAAATTTGTCAGATCCTTGGCAACTGGAGAGTCTGGGGCAGTTGGTTCTCAACATCCATAATGCAGTTGAGACACTATCATTTGGTAGATACCAAAGTTATTTGGTTATTTTTCAGAATTGAAAAAGATGTTAAGCAGTTTACTGTAGTGGAGTGGAAATCGGGAACCGGCTGTTACAAGAACTCTCCTAATCAAACTGCATGGAAGAGCAATTGCGAGGGGACAATTTGATCCACTCATGCTGCTCTTCCCTGTGCACCCATATTATTGGTACTGCCTGAAAGAAGTCTCTGCAATGTGTCTTCCCATTGGGAGCAGGTATGAGGGTGAAACAAGTCTGTCTCTTCCCAGATTTCATGTTAGTTTCAACGCACCAAGCTATGGACTTAGTGAGGGCATGGGAAGAATCTCATTTCTACTTACAGATGCCTGAGGTCATAAGGAATGGAGTGCTGTGCAGATTGTGATGTGCACATTTGGTGCAAAGGGTCAGTAGAACATACTGTTTCAACACAGTTTGACATGCAGAAGCTCACAATACAGCAGAACAGATGTTAAATAATGAAATTTAATTCAGTTATCATAAATCAAGGAAAAACGTATAAAGTATTACAAAAAATGGGCCACAGCCTCCCTGCCATCCAGCATAGGAGAGAAACCAATTAGTAAATCATAACTATCTGCAGCTCACTCTGCCTCAAATCTGTTAGCTTTTAGATAGTCACAGGTCTGTGTGCTGCTTTGTACCATTGCAAGAGTCTCTGCATGTTCATACGTGACATCCTGGTCCTCATCATCATAATCCCCTTCCCTTACTCTTCATTACAGGAATCATCTCAATCCTCCATGTCTTACATAGCCTTTGTCTTTGTCTTCTGTACCCTGCACAACTTCAATTTACAATGATTTAAACTCTCTGGACAAACTAGAACAACTGAGACAAACGTAACCATATGTATTTTGAGTTGTATTATATATCAGAATTTGAACAATTGTTGGTATTAATTGATCACTAATACACAACATACACATCATGATCATTAAACAGTTATTGCTGACCAAGCTGCAAGTGTTATGATCTTCTATAGAGCTCAAAGTCATGGACGACTTACGTAAGGGACCTAAAAACCCTAAAGAAGTATCAAAATGCTGCCTCTGCTAGATCTTATAAATCCGTTGGCAAAATAGGCACACCACTGTTAGTGTTCTTGTTCACACCAACATTACCAGCATCAAAGTATCTTACCAGCATCTTTGGGTGATGTCTGATGTGAGCTTCTGGAAACAATTGTGTTATTTGAAGCTTTGACACAGCAAGTGAGCCCCAAGAGGGCAGCGGAAACACTTCAAGGATACCCTCAAAGCCTCTCTGGAAAAACTGCAAATTCCTATTGACACCTGGGAATCCCTGACCCAAGAAAATGTGAAATGGAGGAAATGCTTCCAGAAAGGATCTGAATATCTCGAGTTGACTGTTAACTGTGTAAATGGACTCCTCTCCTCAAATACTGAGAATTAATATTTAGTGTGAAAACAAGTCATCCTCAACTTCGAGGGACTGCCTAAGAAGTAATATTTGTCATTGTGTAACATGCAAAATATAATGATATATATCTATAATGAGAACTATATCTAGTGTCCTTAAACCATTCATTTAGAAATCTGAAAAAAACATGTTCTTTTATGGTTTGTTATAGGTGTTCATTTTTATCCCCATGAAAGTCTGCAAAGAGTGGTTGAAGGTGTGATTGTTACTTTAAAATAGAAGGTTTTGTGATACAATGAGTAGCATCCTCGGCTCTAGCCAAAAATTCCGAGTTTGAGTCTACTGGATTTGATGACCAAAGAAGATGTGTTCGCAATGTGGGTTAACAGGTTGAGTGTCAATCTGCAAATACTTCCAAACATGTCAATAGTTGATGGTGAGAGTGGAAGGTCAGCCACGCTTGATGGGGGAGTGGCGCCCTCAAACAATAAGTCCCTGGTGAGACTAATGACCTGTTCCAAGAATTGTTAGCCAAGGAAAGTCCATTTTATTCCACCACCAAGAGTAGGATTACACTAAAATAATTGCCATGTATCAGTTGCAATTTCTAATACTTAAACATGATAATATAGATATAGTAAAGCAAACATAGAATTATTCAATAACCATTTAATTATTTTGACTTCAATTTTCAAAACCAAAAAGCAGCATGGCCTTCTTAATAATGATTAGAAAAATAGAGCAATAAAATGATATATGTATTAGCAAATGATTATCTCCCATTCAATTTAGAATTGTATAATAATAAACACATTGATTAATTTGTGCTTTCAGGTTTGGCTCATTTGAAACAAAGTGTTGCATCCATTGGGTTTTGTAGTTGGTTAGAATAGATTGGTATTGCTCTCTAGCCCTGTTTTGTGATGTTGCTGTGCAAACTGCTACAGGGCTAATGCAGGCTTTTAGCAAAGGATATTATTATTCTTATTGACTAGAATACAGCACGCTGGCAAATGATGACATCTTTATCTTTTGATGAGGTCTGGTTGATCTTGTAGTGAATTAATGTTATCCACACAAGGTTGTTTTGAATGAAATTATTGTTTACACTTAGATATACAAAAAATGAGGGGAGAAATTGCCTCAGGTCATTTTCAGTATGTTATCCATGCACCATTCAGGTGCTGCATGGCATTCTGTCAGGATAAAGGTGTAAGTAGCTGCCTCCTGTGTTCAGCCGGCTGATGTATTGCCAGGATCCCAATTTAGTCAATGTCCAGACAGCACCTTTGTTTTTTTACTCAGTTAAAATAAAAGTGAAAACAAAGATGAAGATACAAATGGATTTGAGGTTGTATTATTTCATGTGTAATTTGGTTTAGAACGGCCTTGTGTGAATAAATTACTTCATTCTAAAATCACTGAGATCTCATCAAAAGAGTCAAATATTATCACTTTGCTAGCATGTCAAAATCTTGACAGCTCAATGACAATAATAAATGAGGGTAGCCAGTGGCTAAGAAGCTCAACTTCTACAAAACATGATGGGAAATGTAGTCAACTTTACACAACACAAGGTCTGTGAAGCAGCTTGTTTTTGCCACCAAGTGTAATAAACTGCACTTAAGGAAGACTAGCAGATGTGTGCTGTTTTTGCAAACTAGCATTGAGGAAAATGGGTAGCACATGTTCCATGTATGGACCAAAAGAACTTTCTTGACGCTGGAAAAAACGGGATAAAAAGAGAGAAATTAACAGCCTCAGCTGCGAGACCTGCAAGATCAATCATCACGTAAGATCACCCTGAGTTCAGAACTCAGATGAAGAGAAATACTCATTTGAAGGAAGCCTGATCACCTGACCTTGCAACAAATGGGTCAGGTGATCAGCCCTGCAATTCATTACAATTAACAAATAATCAGTACTCTAACAAGAGGAGTGAAGAGCAGCTCAGCATTCATCAAGTCCTTTAAATATTAATAAAGAACAAGTTCTACAAAATATTAGTGTTTCTTTGTTTGCCTCATCAGTCGATATCCTAGTTTGAGTGTCTTTAAATTTCTTTAAAATTTGTTCCGCTGTAATGTGTCTGAAAGTACTCTGGGATATTTCTGTTTGTGTTTTGGTGAGTTCCTTATTTGTCAGAGAGTCATTGCATTGATCCCTACAGAGGGATCCGCAGTACAGCAACCGAAGAGGAATGAATCCAATTGGACTCCTCCGGAAGGCCGCTGCCCCCGACTGGACATGTATGCCCAAGCCATCAGGAGGTGCGTGAACACCAGATTTATCAACCGCACTTACAAGACAGTCCCGAACATCACCCAAGTACAAAGCAAGGCCATCCATGCTCTCAAGACCAACCGCAACATTGTCATCAAACCAGCAGACAAAGGAGGCGCCACCGTCATACTGAACAGAACGGACTACTGTGAAGAAGTGTACCGACAACTAAACAATGAGAAACACTACAGACAGTTACCAGCGGATCCGACCAAAGAACACACTCGTCAACTCAACACTCTGATCGAAACCCTTGATCCGGACCTTCAGAACACCCTCCGGGCTCTCATTCCACGTACTCCCCGCATTGGAGATCTCGACTGCCTCCCAAAGATACACAAGGCAAACATACCCGGCCGTCCCATCGTATCTGGCAATGGGACCCTGTGTGAGAACCTCTCCGGCTATATCGAGGGCATCCTGAAACCCATCGTACAAAGAACCCCCAGCTTTTGTCTTGACACTACGGACTTCCTGCAGAAACTCAGCACACACGGAGCAGTAGAAACAGGGACACTCCTTGTCACAATGGATGTCTCGGCGCTCTACACCAACATCCCCCACGACGATGGTATTGCTGCAACTGCCTCAGTACTCAATGCCAACAACTTCCAGTTTCCGGATGCAATTTTACAACTCATCCGCTTCATCTTGGACCACAATGTCTTCACCTTCAACAATCAGCTTTTCATCCAGACACACGGAACAGCCATGGGGATCAAATTCGCACCTCAGTATGCCAACATCTTCATGCACAGGTTCAAACCAGACTTCTTCACCACACAAGATCTCCAACCAAGGTTATATACTAGATACATTGATGACATCTTTTTCCTTTGGACTCATGGTGAACAATCATTCAAACAACTGTATGATGATATCAACAAGTTCCATCCCACCATCAGACTCACCATGGACTATTCTCCAGAATCAGTTGCATTCTTGGACACACGCATCCTCCATCAAGGACGGTCACCTCAGCACCTCACTGTACCGCAAACCGACAGACAACCTCACAATGCTCCACTTCTCCAGCTTCCACCTAGACACGTTAAAGAAGCCATTCCCTATGGACAAGCCCTCCGTATACACAGAATTTGCTCAGATGAGGAGGATCGTGACAGACACCTCCAGACACTGAAGGATGGACTCGTGAGAACAGGATATGGCGCTCGACTCATCGATCGACAGTTCCAACGTGCCACAACGATAAACCGCACTGATCTCCTCAGAAGACGAACATGGGACACGGTGGACAGAGTACCCTTTGTTGTCAGTACTTCCCCGGAGCGGAGAAGCTACGACATCTTCTCCGGAGTCTTCAACATATCATTGATGACGATGAACATCTCGCTAGGGCCATCCCCAACCCCCCCACTTCTTGCTTTCAGACAACCGCACAACCTCAAACAGATCATTGTTCGCAGCAAACTATCCAACCTTAAGGAGAACAGTGACCACAATACCACACAACCCTGCCACAGCAACCTCTGCAAGACATGCCAGATCATAGACATGGACGACATCATCAAACGTGAGGATACCATTCACCAGGTGCACAGTACATACTCTTGCAACTCGGCCAACGTTGTCTACCTAACACGTTGCAAGAAAGGATGTCCCGAAGCATGGTATATTGGGGAGACCATGCAAACACTACGACAGCGGATGAATGAGCATCGCTCAACAATCACCAGGCAAAACAGTTCCCTTCCTGTGGGCGAACACTTCAGCAGTCATGGCATTCGGCCTCCGACCTGCAGGTAAATGTTCTTCAAGGGGGCTTTCGTGATACACGACAGCGCAGAGTCGCTGAGCAGAGACTGATAGCCAAGCTACGCACACATGAGGACGGTCTTAACAGGGATCTTGGCTTCATGACACACTATCTGTAACCCCCGTAACTTGCCTGGGTTAGCAAAAAACCTCACTTACTGTGCTGTCTGGAGAAAATACACAACTCTCTAAAAATGCTCAGGATCCCCTTCACACACATTGTTAGCCACTTTAACACTTGAATAGCAGGTTGGATGTAAGGATTCGCATTCTAATCAGCAATCTCTGACTGTCTGTGCTGATGTGTGCTATTGCAGACCAGAACACTGCACTTGCATGATGAAGACACGGGAGTGTTGAAAGCTCGCTTTTTTACTATCAAATAAATCGGTTGGATTAATAATTGGTGTTGCTAAATTCTTACTGAGTTCTTACCACTCCAATCCAACGCCGGCATCTTTACATCATCCCTACAGGGATGGCAGAGGACTAGAAGGCCTGTGCTTACAAAGGCTTTAAAAAAGTAGAGAAGAAGCACAGGTTGTGTGTCTGTGTCATGACAGGGAGATGAAGCAGAGTCCTCAGAGAGGATAAGCTCAGCACAATGCCTTCTGCCAAGTTGAAGCTGGTCCATGCTTCTTGCCAGTGACATGAGTCTGTCAGGCAGACTAGCCAATGCACCCAGTATCTCAGAGTACATGCCCACTCACTGGGTCTTTGGAATACTGCCCGGTTAACATCGTCATCTGAATTCTCTGATGCAGAATTCATTTATAATATTCTGGCAAATTAACCAATGTTCATTCATAGCTTGGCTACAGGTCACTCATACCTAGATGGCTCACCACATTTTGATCTTAACTTTATAGAAGCTCCCATGATATATGCAGTGTAAAGATTTGAACTGATGGCTGCAAGTTTCAGATCAAATAACAGGGCCATCCTTGCTGTGCTGTTGTTTTCCTTTATCGGCTTAGTACTCCTGTGGTTAGTCAGGTGACAGTTTTTAGGTATTTTTTAGTTCAAAGATATCCAGGTTAGATTGATTGGCCATGCTCAATTGCCCCTTAGTCTGAAAGACATTAGCAGGGAAAATGTTTGGGGTAATGGGACCTGGATGGACTGTTGTCAGTGCAGATTTGATGGGCCAAATGGCCTCTTTCTGCCCTATAAGGATTCTATGATTCTATTTGAGAGCATCAAAACAGGATGGTGGGGCAAAGAAAATCAGGTAAGCGGAAAAGCAGCACATCCATGGTTGTATCATCTTTAGTTCCCTGGCGATGCCACGTCTCAGGACGAGTATGAGGAGGAGGTTGGGAAGAGGCATAAAGCTGGCACATACAGTAATCACAGACAGCCTTTGCTGTACCAGATGCCATGAACTTGATTGCCTCTGACTCTTCTTCCAAGAGGCTCATAGAATGGATTAATGGGTCCCAGCCCCTGCCCTACCCTCCTCCTCAGTCTTCCATTCTCTCTCATTAACATTATGGCTAAACTCTCCTGCAAGAGCAAGACAGCTGATTGCCAGTGATTTTTCCTGCACTGTTACCATGTCCATAGTGTCAGATTCCAAGCATTCATCTCCTGGATGATAAGCTTCCATTCTCTCTTCAGGTTGTGCTACACCATTTTCTCACCTAGGATAATATTGCTCCTTTCTGGAGTCCACTTCAGTGACCTTGGTCTCCAGTGTAGCACCACTTGAAAGAGGGCTGCTTTCCCTTTCTGACTGAGATATCTTTCTAATCTTGAAAACTGAATGTCTGTCAGGCAGACTTTTAGCGGTGCAACCTCTCTTTAAAAGGCATAGAGATTTTAAGAGGAATTGATTGCCTGGATTATGTAATTTGAAATCAACGCTGTCGGAGCTATGGAACACCACAGGCAGCATGAAGAGCAAAGGAAGACCATTGAAGGTATTTGGTAATGCATAAGTTATGCAAGAGAAATCAGTAAAATGAAAATTACATCCATTCCATCTTGTTTTGCATAGCCAAAAGCAGATCATGTTTCAAGACCCTCTCCCAAAATTCAGCTTAAATCAATTTCTAGATTATGTTTAATATTGAAGTGAGTTAAGCTGCCGACTTAATGAAGTGCGTACTAAATAGTCCTTCCTAATTTTCCCTCCCTTGTCTCTGTCAAGTCCAAAGGCTTGCCATCTTCCTCATTGAAAAGGATGGGACTGGCCATGCTACTACTAAACACCTGTCCCTAGTGAAAGAATTTATGCAGAGAAACACCTTTGACCACAAGTCCATCAGCAGTGGTCTGCACAGAATGTTTTAAAAGCCCTCTGAGAAAGGGAGATGATGACTCCCTGAGCAGAATGCCTTATCACCAGAACTTTCAAACAAGCATCAAGCCCTAGCCTGACTGATGGTGAGAAGGACCTTCCCCGTCAGATCTTTCCTACATGTCTGGAGTCTCACCTCATCCGCATATTGCTTTCAAGGTGACTGTGGTGGGGAAGAGACTTTTATCTACCTCCTTGTGGAATGTGTCTTTGCAAAGAAAATCTGAAGAGAGGTAATGTGATTTTTATCAAGATTCATGCTGAGCACTTCCATAGCACAGGACTCTGCTCTATGGGTTGTTTCCAGAGATATACTCCAAGGCAAACATCAAATGTTGCTGGAGGATCAAAATTCAGTGAAAGGCATTCTTTGGTCTGCCTGAAATTTGTTGGTCTTCCATCTCAAAGAGTTGTACCTGACCAAGTGTTGCAAACCGGCTCAGGATTACATTGAGGGATGCATTAAAGGTGGGGCTAGCTGCCATAAAGGCACAATGGAGGAAGGCTGCTGCCTTTCAGCCACAATGAACTAAGGAGAGCAGAACTCCCTTGGGTTGAATGATTTACTGAATGCATATAGTGACTATTACATATGTATCACTGTTGTATTGCAGCAACTTGGAGTGTGACTTGTTCTATGCAGACAACTTTTAAATATCTTTGCATCATTTGTATGGACCATTTTGAATGCCTTCAATGTTTCTTTAACTATATTGAAGTCCCTCAGAGTGTAATGTGATGCATATGAAGAACCTGAATATTACTGCACTTTGTGTAATGTACATGTTGGAATGTTTGTAATATTCTTCAGATATTTATGAATAAAATATATATTTACATAAAGAAGCTTGCCATCTGACTGAGATTCAGCAGATTCCTGGCTTCCAGTATCCTAGGACATTTCTGTCTCTTTCTGCTGAGGATCCAACAGTGTGATACTCTCAACTGATTGTGGCTCCAAATCTGAATCACATCAAGGTGCATGTCTCTGCACTGGTGGAGAGTGCAGATGAGCACATTTGGGGCTATGTGAATTCCTCTTCTGTTCTGATTTGGGTTGGAGACAAGGACCTGGCAGATGGACTCCCCCAGCTGCTTCTCAAATGTGCTTGTGAAAAAGAGTTCATTAATACATGGGAGTGGCCTGAGAAATAGGAGACATGATTCACAGCATTGTTGTCTGATAAAAACACAGAGGAGAGAAGGACACTGGGATAGACAGGCAGTGGCAACTACAGCTGGAGTACAGGATAGGGCAGAGCTGATTGTCAGGTGATTGAGAATAGCACAAGAGTGCAGTGAGAAATCTGAGGATAAAAGAGCGAGAAAAAGTAATAGCAACAGCAGAGCCTGAAGGATAAAAGAGTGAGGGCAGAGTGCTTGCTTGGAATTTGGAGCTCCTGGGGTGACATCAGGATTCAAAAATGACCTTGGTCAAGTGGAAGTAGCTAATTGGGTGAGCGCGATCAGGTAATTTGTAAGGTCTTGATATTGTGGTTTATATCAGTAGAAGTTATATTTTCTACTAACAAGCTCTAGGGAAAAAGGGCCTTAGAATAATTATTATTATTGGATTTTAGCATCTTCCAAAAGGGTTAATTTAAAGGGGCAAGTAATGGCAGGAGTGCTGAAAGACATTGTGTTCTCCCCTTGCCCTATGCGGGAAGTCAGGAATATTCTCGTGCCCAGGGCCAGCAAGTGTGGAGGAAGTGTATCAAGCTGCAGCTCCTGAAAGGCTATGTTTTGGAGCTGGAAAGGTGAGAGAGTTGGGAAGGAACACTATGGAGCATCCACGAGGTGGTGCACATATAGACAGGTGGTCACACCATAGGCTAAGATTCTACAGGCAGGAAGGGAATGGATCACTAGGAAAAGCAAGAGGACTATGCAGGTAGGAATCACCAGTGGCCATCTCCTTGAAAAAGAGATACGGGGACTGTTGCAGAGTACTAGCTGCCACACTCTGATACCTTTGGGTGTGCGGGGGAAGAGTTTAGCATGGTTGGTGCAGGAGAAAGCAAAATTCACTATATCAGAGTTGGCTCTGCTGCACAGCGGAGGAATAAAAAGTGTAAGAATGCAATAGATATAGGAGATACATTTGTAAGGGAAAAAATAGGCATTTCTGTGGCCACAAATGGGACTTTAGGATGGGGTATTGTCTGTCTCATGCTAGGATCAAGAATGTCTTAGGGTAGCTACAGGAGATTCTGGAAGATGAGCAGCTAGTGATTGTTGGTACAAACAACATAAGTAAAAAAATGATGAACTCCTAAAAGCAAAATATAGGGAGCAGGAAATATTTAAAAAGTAAGCCCTCAGAAGATAGTGATCTCAAGATTACTACCAGTGCTATATGTGCTACATGGCTGAAGAGATAGTGCGAGGGGGAAGTTATCCACTTTCACAGCAAAAGCAGAAAGGCAGATTATTATCTGAATGACTATGTATTGAGAGAGGAAAATGTGCAATGAGACTGAAGTAAGCATACAGGTGAAGCAGGCGGTAAAGAAGACAAAATGATATGTTGCCCTTCATAGCAAGTGGATTTGAATATAGGAGCAGGGATGGCTTGCTGCAATTACATAGAACATTGGTGAGACCACACCTGAAATGTTCTGTGCAGTTTTGGTCTCCATATCTAAGGATGTTCTTGCTTTGGAGGGAGTGCAACAAATGTTGATCAGACTGATTACTGGGATAGGGGGGCTGACATATGAGGAGAGATTGAATCAGTTAGGGTTATATTCGCTGGTGTTCAGAAGAATGGGATAATCTGCATATAGACTGGGCAAATTAAATTAGTCACAATACCATAGAAGAGGAATTCTTGGAGTATGTTCAAGAGTGCGTACATTGAGGAACCAACTAGAGAACATGTCATCCTAGACTGAGAATGATGTAATGAGAAAGGAATAATTGGCAATCTAGTTATGCGACACCCCTTGGGAATGAGTAACCACAATATAATAGAATTCTTCATAAAGATGAATAGTGACATAATTGATTCTGAATCTAAATAAAGGAACCTACAACAGTATGAGGCATGAGTTTGCTATGATGGATTGGGGAATGTCACTTAAAGGGATGATAGTGAATAGGCATTGACAAATATTTCAAACGTGTGTGGGTGTATTGCAACAATTATTCATTCTTGTCTGGCACAAAACTAAAATCGGAAAAATGGCCAAACTAAGTCTTACAAGGGAAATTAGAAATAATATTATATCTTAGGAAGAGGCATACAAATTGGCCAGAAAAAAAGAGCAGACTTGAGGATGGGAGCAGTGTAGAATTAAACAAAGCAGTGCAGAATTAAACAAAGCAGTGCAAAGAATCGGTTAAACTAGGTAAGATAGGGTATAAATGTGAGCTTGTGGCAACATAAAAATTGACTGTAAAAGCTTCTATACAAATTTGAAGAGGAGAACATTAGTGAAGACAAATTACAGTGAGAAACAGGGGAATTCATAATGGGAAACAAGGAAATGGGTGACAAACTAAATACATACTTTGGTTCTACCTTTACAGAGCAGGACATAAATAATGTTCCAGGAATATTGGGGAATAAAGGTTTAGAAGAGGGAGAAACTAAAGGAAATCATTATTAATAGAGAAATTGTGTTGGGGAAACTGATGGATTTCATAGTGAGAGAATTTGAATACAGGAACAGGAATGTCTTTCTGCAATTATACAGTGCCTTAATGAGACCACATCTGAATATTGTGTGCAGTTTTAATCTCCTTATCTGAGGAAGAGTGTTCTTGTTATAGAGGGAGTGCAGCAAAGGTTTATCAGAGTAATTCCTGGGATGGCGAAACTGACATATGAGGAGAGATTGCGTCGACTAAGATTGTGTTTGCTGGAGTTCAGAAGAATCTTATAGAAATCTATAAAATTCTAACAGGACTGGACAAGATAGACGGAGGAACGATGTTCCCGATGACCATGGAGTTCAGAACTAGGTGACAGTGTCTAAGAATACATGGTAAACAATTTAGGACTAAATTGAGAAGAAGTTGCTTTACCCAGGAAGTGGTGAGAAAGTGGAATTCTCTAAATAAAAAGCAGCTGAGGTCAAAATGTTGCATCTTTTCGAGAAGTAATTAAATATTGCTCTTAGGGTGGAAGAGATTAAAGGATATGGGAGAAAAGAGGAACAGTCATTGAGTTGGATGTTCAAACATAATCATAATGAATGGTGGAGTATCTCAAAGGGCTGAATAGCTTCCTTTTGCTCCTATTTTCTGTGTTTCTATGTCTTTGTTGCTATGCTGAATCCTCACATGCTTTATTATCACCAAGCTCATCATCAGCACAGGAATGGTCATCATCCTTCCCAGTTAGCTAAATGGCTTTCCTAAAGTCCATGAGGACTTTCACTTATGGCATCTCTCCACTCATCTGGGATCTCTTCCTCTTGTTGTGAGGCAACTTCTCCGACATGAAAACACACAGAGAGTGTGTAAGCAGAGTACATGCCAGGGCAGATGGTAAAGTGCCTGGCATATGGATGGTGGGAACAGCAAGGCCTTGAGGACATGACCACAGACAAGATGAAGACGTGTGTGGGAGAGTGAGCGGTGGTGTCCCTTGAATTGGCAGTGAGTGAAGTCCTGGTGGATATGTGATGGGTTTCTGAGTGTGAGAGTTGAGAGTAATATTTCTCATCAGTATTTACTGTTGATAAAAGCATGGATATTGGGGAACTTCGGGATATAAATACCGATGTTACAGAGGTGGTGCTGGAAGTCTTAAAGCACATTAAGGTAGATAAATCCCAGGACATTGTGGGAGACTAGGGAGGAAATTATGGGTCCCATAGCAGAGATATTTAAATCATCGATAGTCACAGTGAGGTGCTTGAAGATTAGAGGGTGGCAAATGTGCCTTTGTTTAAAAAGGACTGTTTAAATAAGGATTCACGCTTCCAATACCTGCAGACATGGCCACTGAGGACATACCTAGAGATTAGTGTGGTAGCACCTGATTGGACTCTTATTCATCAGGGTGATCAAATTCTGATTGATTGACTGGGAATGACCAAAAAGGGGTGTGAAACCAAACGGGGTATAAAGAATGCTGCACAACCAGGAATAGCTCTCTCTCTCTGACCCCACAAACGAGCTACAACAATAGTAAACATTGCCAGCAAGAGGAGAGCCATCACACCCGAGAAGCAAGGAGGAAAGACCAGAGCCAGAATGCCAGACCAGACCAAAGGATCAAACTACGCAGACGACTACACAGACCAGCGCACAGATTAAGGCCAATATCTGCTTGGGTACTTGCCAGTCACACGAAGTTAAGTCAAAGTGTTGTATTGGACTTGAATTCTAGTATTTTCTGTAAGATATTGTTGGTCGGGTGGGTGATTATTGGTCGTGTGGGTTTAAATAAACATTTGTTGTACTAACAAGATATCTACTTGTAGTTATTTGTTCACCATATAAGGGTTAAAATAGACTGTGCAGCAGGCAACAGAAATCTATAAAAAATGAGGGGCACAGATCAGCTAGAAAGTCAATATCTTTTTCCAAAGGTATGGGAGTCTAAAACTAGAGGGTATAATTTTAAGGTGAGGGGGAGAGATATAAAAGTGCCCAGAGGGGCAATTTTTTCACACAGAGGATGACAAGCCTCTGGAACAAGCTGCCAGAGGTAGTAGCAGAGATGGGTACAATTTTGTCTTTTAAACAGCATTTAGATAGCTACATGGGTAAGATTAGTATAGAGGGATATGGGCCAAATGTGGGTAATTGAAACTAGCTTAAAGGATTTTAAAAAAAAAGGTGGCAAATAAAAGTTGGGCAGAAGGACGTGTTTCCATGCTGCAGACCTATATGACTCTATGGTGAGAAATGTGACTTACCCTGGAAGAACAGAAGAGATCATTCATTCTCTTCCGGCACTGGATAGCTATCCTCTCCCACAGGGCATTGGCACTGTCACCCCTTCCATGCTGGGTTAGTAATACTGCTGGCAGATTTTCATCAATAGTGCAGGTGGATGATTTCATGATCGGCATCCATAGAATCGAGCAGTCTTCAGGGAAAAACTTGGGGGTAGATTTCTTGGCAACCTTCACTTCCTGGTGACTTACAAATTGTAGATGCTGTGTGCTGGATTGGCTTTTATATGTGATGCCGCAAAGAAGAAGTACTGAGATAATCGCATGGCAGGCAGTGAGGGGCCACCCCACTAGCGATAGAGTGTGGAACTTGTCCTTGAAAATGTTTGGCACTAAATGCCGCACTTGTATGACATAAAAAGCCATCATTGCAGTCGGCAGGCTCACCATCATTTTCCCGCTCAATGTCAGCCTTTGCCGATACAGGAGAAATTCCTGGTCTATGTAAACTTGAGGTCACCCGAAGTTCTGCTGCCTGTGCCGTAACCAATCTCATTTCACTCATTTTCTCTGTGCTTGCTGACTCACAGTTAAGCAATGCCAAGATTTTTAAATTTAAATCTTTTCAAATCTCTCTATGATTCTGCCTCTCCATTTGTCTTTTACTTCTTCACCGCATGAAACCTTTTAGTTTTAATGATTTCATAATTGGTGGGTGTGTCTTCAGTTAACAAGTCTCAACCCTATGGAATTTCCTCTCTAAATCTGTTTCTTCTTCCTCCTTTAAGATGTTCCTGAAAACGCACTTCTTTGACCATTTGCCTAAATATCACCCTCTGTGAATATTAAGTATTATTTTAAAGTGTTTTTGTAAAGAACCTGGAAACGTTCCACTGAATTAAAGGTGGTACATAATTATAGCTAGTTGTCTTTGCTGCTTAGACCTACGCGCCCCAGGTATGAGTCAGTCTTCCTGCAGCATCACCTTTCAACAAGAGAAATGCAATTTTACTCCTACACATAATGGCCAGCCAATTTAAATGACGAAGGCTTCAGTTAGAGGTGATTTAGAGGATCTGACAGCAGTTTGCTCGCCTACCACTCCTCATCCACCAGATAGTGAAGCTACTACCTCAATAGAAGCAGCCATTCTGCACTGGGGACATTGGAGCCAGAGGTCAATCCTCTGGGGGGGGGGGGGTCACTGCTAGTAAAGAAACCATAACCTGTGCATCAAATGCTGACACCAAAAAGGATCCCATCCACTTAGAGGAGCCTGCCTGCTTATCTAAAAAAATTAACTATTTTCACCCCATTCCATTTTGAACGGCTCTCACCATCTCCTCCTACTCTCTTGTTGGAACTACAGAGTCACTGCCCTGTGATGAGACCAGTAATATTGGCAGCCTGCCAGCTTAATTGCACAATGAGCTCACAATTGACCAATTAAGAGATTGTCTAATTAATCACTACTTCCAAGTCTTGTTCCTGGCAATTGCAGGCTCGAACAACCAGTTGAATTCAACTTCAGGATCCTGAAGCCCTGAAGAAAATCTTGATCCACAACAGTTATGCTTCCAAATCTTCTCAATTCATTCTAAGACTTGCCTTCTGAAGCTTCAGTATACCAGCATAACCTGCCATCTCATTTACTGAAGTTGTACTCTATTCCAAGTGAAAGCAATTTGAAATGAAACAGGAATTTGGGGTAGAATTTAATACTTCTGGCATTGGACCCTTCCATCAGCTTAAGAGCCTGCAGAAATCCTGCTGTGTTTATCCCCCCTACACCCTATCCCCCCTTGTGGAATCGGAGGCTGGTAGCTCTACAGTATAGCAGCACCACCAGTAGTAGTGGTCACATCTGGTAATGTAGAAGATCCAGGCTGCAGGGGTGACACTGGAGTCTGGAGTGAAAGTAGGTGAGGCAACCTCACTAGGGCCAATCATGGAGGCCCAGTAGAGGGAGTGGGGGAAGGAAGGTTAGTTTTAAAGACAGATGGGGTCTTCAGCCAAGACCAATCCATTCTGTCAGCAGGTCCCTCACTGGGTTTACCTGGTAGGTTGCCCAATGGCATGACCTTACCCACTATTCAGCGTATGCAGTGCAATGGTGGGATGAGGCCCTTAATTGACTTTTAACTGCTGACATAAGGAGGTTAATTTCTTTCCGGGTAGCAAAGCCACCTAGAACCCTTAGTGTCCCAAATTTAAGTTGGGGAAGGTGTGGTTGGTGAGATGGGGAATAGTTGGGAATGTGCCAGGATGTCACCCCATACCTTCCTGTCTGATTATCCAGGCTCTCATTCTCCCAGCCAACCTCAGGAAGAGCGTGAAATTCTCCCCTTAGGGGACAGCATTGTTAAATGAATAAAGCTGAATTTTGCTATTGGAAAGATCTTAGCACATTATTATGATTGCTGGCGATAGTCTCTGCTGCCTTTTTAAATTTGTTGAGTAAATATTTCCAGTACTTACAAATAACATTTTAAAATGTGAAATATTGAAAATAAATGATAACTGATGTTAATTGCAAGGACGTACGTAATTAACAGGTTTCACTCCAGTTATCTGATGAGGCTAAGCTCCCAGATTCTCATCAATTAGATGCTCCTGAAATCCCAGGATTCACAATGGAAAAACTGGATTTTGTCATTGTTGAACTGGCAGGTTTATACCTAATAGGATTTAGGGAATTTGGGTATCATATATCAGGGAGAATTGCAGATTGATGGATAGAAAACAAGAATTTTCGCTATGGCAATTTGTAACTGGCGCAATACCAGTGGGCACTGGTAATATCCAATGGACTAGTAATCCATAAAAATCCTTATTGCGCCCAAGGAGGACGAGTCTGTGCTGACTCTCCAAAAGAGCATTTCACCCAGGCAGGGTGAAGCTGGTCCAGTTCTACAAAAATTGCTGGGGGGTTAGGGGATGCTTATTCCTGCAATGGAATTGGCCAGATTGGAAATGCAGGCTGTGGGTACCTTTATCCTACAGAGAAAATTAGAGACACTGGGAATTCCTGGAATTGATTCTTACCCGCTATTTTTAAAATGCTCCAGAGTCTTTCCAACTCCAGAAATCCAGCTTAAGATATCTAAATTTGCTAGCAGTGCAAAGATAGGTGGGAAAATATGCTGTGAGGAGGGGACAAAGTGATTGGAAAAGTATAAAGACTGGTTAAGTGATTGAACAAGAAGGTGGCAGATGGAGTATTATATGAGGTTGTGTGAAATCATTTATTTTGATGGAAAAGTGGAAAGCAGTTTTTTCTTAAAACTGGGAGACTTGTTAATGCTGATATTCAAAAGGATGTGAGGTATAAATGATTCACAGAAACTTAACGTGTAGGTAAAGAAAAAAATTAGGAAAGCAAATGGTATGTTTGCCTTTGTTTCAATAGATTTGGAAAGAAGGTTTTGCTACAATTATATAGGCCTTTGCTGCGACCATACCTGAAGAACTGTATCAAGTTTTTGCCACTTACCAAAAGAAAGGGGCACCTGCATTTTCTTAGTGGGTGCAACAAAGGTCCATTGGATTGATTTCATAATTGTCATAGAAGAATTTGGGCGGAATTTTCCTATCCCGCCCACCGCCAGAATTGTAGTGGTTGGGGATAGATCATGCAAATATCCATTGACCTCTGGTGGGAATTTATGACCTTGGGATAAGTGTGACTGGAAAATCCAATTCTTCGAGTTGAATGACCCTGTATTCTCTGGAGCTTAGAAGAACGAGAGGTAATCTTATTCAAACAAATAAGGCAATGACAAAGGCTTGACATGTAGATGTTGAAAGAGTTTCTTTCCCCCTGGTTGGAGAATCTAGAATCCAATTCTGATAAAAGTCATTCACCTGGAATATTAACTCTGTTTCTTTTTCCACAGACGCTACCTGACCTTCGGAGTATTCCCAGTATATTTCATTTTCATTTATTGGAGGCTTGGACCAAGGAGTCACAGTCTCATGATAATGGGTCGACCAAATGGGATTGCAATGAGGAAAAATCTGACCACTGCTTTTTGGTGAAGTTCTGTTTGATATAAAGGCATGAACTCAATGACAAGCAGTCTAAAATGGTGGGAGGCATGTGTAGGTCATTTGCTGCTTGAAGCCCAGTGCCATCATATTGGTTAGGATAGTTTAGTAGACATCCAATGGCATTAGGCCCATTCTATGTGCAATCTCTTCCATAGGGCCCTTTGCTAACTGGACTGTAAATGACTATCTCATGTACCATGCTTGCTGTGCTCAAGTACTTCTTATACTCAGTAGCAAACTAATGGTAGCAATATATAGGTCAGCTGAAAGTTTTTTATGTGCCTTCCTGTGGAATACGGGATCAATATTTGAATTGCAAGCTTCTTCTTGGCTATCATTTGGCCAATTTTCTCCTCCCCTCCCTCAACTCAACTGATCTTGCTGCCCACCCCTGCACACGGCACCTTGGGTCCATGATGGCACCCAAGTTTATCAGTACAATCCTAATGATACAGACAGGCTAATTTGCTGTCTCACTTGGTACAGGCAATGCATCATCCTGGAATTGTGCCACAATATAGGCTCAATTTAATTTGTAGGCCAGTAAGCCTTACACTGTAAAAGAGATCTCAGCTACCTTTGAATTCCCCCTAGTCCTCTGAATTACAGATCTTTCCATTTTGTTCCTGGTAGCTAGCTTATACACCTCGAAACTAAATTTTACCTCCCTGTGCTGCAGCTTCAAGATCAAAGGGCAGCATGCTTTCTATTCAATAGAATCAGACTAGGAACCTCACTGGAATTTGTGAGCTTGGTGTAATAAATTATACAAGAATCTGCTGTCAAAGCACGGCAGTGAGAAATAATGTACAGCTACAGTTCTTTCCATGTAACATTAATTTACCCTCACCTTGTTGAAGCATTAACGTGCTGAAAGCTAAAACTATATCAGAAAGCTTTTTCTCCTGCCCTTTCATTGCCCCCCCACCCCCTGATCACAAATTGAGACGCAGACCCATACTGTAATGTCAAATGGGAACTGTTGTCACGTTGTAATTTAGAATAGTGAATTCAGGAACCAAAGCTACAATATAAACTACCTGCTTGATGAATACTCATCTAATTCATTTAATTGAAACACAAGTTGTGATGCAGAGTGTGGACTTTTACTTCTGGCTTTGCCATCTTCAAACTGTTAACATTGCAATACTTCTTTCCTACTAATAAGATATGCAACACATAATAGAAAAAAGAGAACACAAATCAGATATGATCCCCTTACTTTAGACCATTGATGTAGTCTAAATGGCAATTGGTCGCAATTCTGGATCTTGATAGCAAATATGCCAACCTATAACCTAGGCAAAGCAACAATTTGGAAAAAGTCTGAGTGTTCTAGTTAGGATGATGGCTTTTAAGATATCCAAATGTAAATTTTGTCAAACACGTAAGCAAGAAAGCAAATTATAGGTACAACAGGACTTAATTTACATTAATCTAAATGGCAGGTGCACCCAATATTCAATATCTTGTATGATGACATAGAAATTATGTATAGAACAGCTGTACAAACACAGAGGTTAGCATTGTTGTCTCTCAGTGTCATGGATCTGTGTTCGATTTTGGCTTTGGGTGACTGCCTTTGTGGAGTCTGTGCATATTCTCCCCATGTCTGCATGGGTTTCCTCTGGCTGTTTTGGTTTCCTTCCATAGTCAGGTGGAAACTGGTTAGATGGAATGGCCATACTAAATTATCCTCAATGTATCTAAACAGGTGCTGGAGAGAGATGAATAGGGGATTTTCACAGTAACTTCATTGCAGTGTTAATGTACGCACACTGGTGACACCGATGAATAAACTTGAAAAAACTTTAATGATTTTAACCTAAACTACCCAGCAAGAAGCTGACAGGATTGACGAACTGTTCATTTCACATCCTGTCCCAAATTATCTTACATTTATGTTGGGAGGATATAAAATGGGAAGCAATCTAATCTTCTCAGTTTCCTACAGAGTAGGTCAGATTAAAATTATCCCCAACCTTGCAGGGCCCTTTCATATATCAACAGCAGAGGCTGAGGTATTCTGTGTGAGTAACAGAATACTTAATCCTTAATCCCAAAAGTCTGTCCACCATCTACAAGGTAAAAGACAGTGTGATGGAGAACTCCCCAATTAGATGAGTGAAGTCCAACAACTTTCAAGAATATCAACATAATCCAAGAAAAAACAAGTTGCTCGATCAGAACCCCATCTACTGCCTTAAAATTCATTCATTGCACCCAGACACACAGTGCCAGTATGTCTGCCATCTACAAAGTATACTGCAGAAACTTGCCAAGTCTCCTTCCCCAGGATGTCCTAAGCTTGTAACCTCTATCACCAAGAGATGCGAGGATCAGGTACATGGGAACACAATTGCATATTTCCCTCCCAGTTACATACCATTCTTTCAAAGAAATATGTTGCCATTCTTTCATCACTGCTAGGGTAAAATCCTGGAATGCGTTACATAATGGCACTGAGTATCCCTACAACAGATGGACTGCTGTTGTTGAAGCATCTTATCATCATTTTATCAAAGCAAAGTTTGCAGGGCAATAAATCATGGCCTTGTCAATGATGTCCATATGAATTAATAAAAAAAGACACACAAATCTACTATATCTTTAAGTAAAGACTTCCTCGGATTAGAAATTGCCTGATCCCAAACAGATGCTGAGCGCAGTGTGAGATCAGAAAAAACACACTTCTGTAATTTCAGTATGATTTACACTGATTTTCATACAAACTTTCACCTCTTTTAGATGACAGCACAAGGAACCATCTAAAAAGACCAACTGGAAGACAGGCATAGAGTACAGAGTGCACAAAGGTTGGACAAGAGTAATATTTACTTAATTTCCTGGACTTCACTCATCCATTCCGCAACACGTGGAGCAGAAAATTACCATTGACTGTCTGAGAGAGATTAAGCATGACTTAGTAGGCAGATGCAATGTTAACAGATTAGAAAATAATCAGAATTATTCATAAGAGAATTGGAGCACTTTCAAGCAGTGAGCACACACTAATAATAAGAGAAACAAATATTCCTTTTCCCATTTCAATGGCTTTGAATGAAAAAGTAAGCCCACACAAATAAACTTTAGCAGAGCACTTTTACATATCAGTGTTACTTAAGACAACTATTCTGACTATGGGATACCTAAATATGAGAGCTTGAATGCTCAGTGCCTAATGCAGCATTTTATAGGACCACAAGAAACAAAAACAGTTCGGTTTATTGAGCCTGCTCAACCAATCAGTAAAATGATAGCTGATCTGATTGTGGCCTCGACTCTTCTGTCTGTCCCCCATAACCTTTAATTTCTTTGTTGATTGAAAAACTCAGTCTTCATTGCTTGCTATGGAAGAGAATTCGGAAGGCGAATGACCCTCTGGGAAGAAATCCCTCCTCACTTTCATCTCAAATGGGAGACTCCTTACTTTTAAACAGTGACCCCCAGTTCTAGATCTCCAATCTGTATTGGTCTAACCTGCTCGATCTTTTCTCATAAGGCAACTCCTTCAACCCAGGAATCAGCCTAGAGAACACTGTCTGAATTGCCTGCACTGCAAATATATCCCTTCTTCAATAAGGAAACAAAAACTTTACACAGGACTCTAGATGTAGTATCACCATTGTCCTGTACAGCTCTAGCAAGGCTGCCCTACCTTTATACTCCATCTTCCTTGCTATAAAAGCTAACATTTTATTTGTCTCCCTAGTTATTTGCTGTACGTGCATGCTAACTTTTTGAAATTGGTGTACAAAGACACCAAGATTCTGCTATACTGCAACATTCTGCAATTCATTTAATTAATATTCTGTTTTTCTATTCTTCCTGATAAAGTGGACAACCTCACATTTTGCCACATTATAATCCATCTACCAAATTTTTGTCCATTCATTTAACCTGTCTACATCTTTTTGCAGATCTTTTGTATCTTCCTCACAACTTATTTTCCTCCTTTATTTGCATCATTAACTGATTTACCTACATTGCAATCCATCTCTACTTACAAGTGATTAATATAGATCATAAATATTTGACATCATAGCACTAATCCTTGAGACGCTCTATTCATTACAGTTTGCTAGCCTGAAAGTCCAATTATCCTGACTCTCTTTTCCTGTTAGCTAGCCAATCCTTTAACCACGTAATATATCACCCCCAATGCATGTGCTTGGATCTTGTGCAATAAACTTTCATGCAGAATCTTTTGGAAATCCAATATACTGCATCTATTAGTTCCACTTTATCTACTCTGCCTGCTTCATCCTCAAAGAGCTCTAATAAGAAAAAAAACATTTTTGACTGCCTGATTGTATTATGATTTGTAAAGGTTTGAGACATGCTTCAACAGATTTTTCACTGAGTATACAAGCTAGTTTCAAAGAAACACTTCTATACTGTGATCTATTACTGGCCACCAGACTGCATCATACGATTATTATTTTATTTTAACAACACCAGATATCTTTCAAGGGCAAGCTGTAAAACATGTTGATGTGTTACTTTTGGGATAACTGCTTGAGTTTTGCAGGCAATACAGGTATCGACAGATAATACAAGTTCATTGTGTACTCTGTACTACTGGATTTATTATTCCTCTATTTCACAATGCTTCTCAGCTTTTAGATACTGGCTTACTTTCTACAGTATGTTATCAGTCACTGATTCTATCTTCAACTTTTTTCATTTCACAGTCATGTGCAAAGTAATTGTGATCATGTAGTTTTCAATGCCGTGTGTTGCTTCACTATTGTTAATTCTGTCTGCATTAGTGGTGTGGGTAATCATGCCAGCTAATCAGTTATGTTAACCTGTGAGATTTCAACCTCAAAGTTATATTCTTGAAGACAGTCTGATCAACTACCGACATAATGAGGTTGATATCCAGATGCTGACATAGCTAACAATGTAGTCTGTTGTTGATCAGTGCAGAAACTGAGTTTTCTACTGTAGAGATGCATGAGTAAATGTTTACAAGCATAGTTGCAGGCTAATGCTTTCCAGTCCCTGGTAGAATATTTCTGTTTGTGACAATGGATGTGATACATAGGCGATAGGTGGTTTAGTGCAGCTCTCACAGGAACCAATCACATTTCCTGATGCATCTGTTGTGACATATGTTCTTGCACGTAGGATGAAAAGTGCAAGTACTAGTGGAGATGCTATCTTTGTTTTTAACATGTTAAATGCAGTTTGCTGTATGCTTGTTCATTCCCATTGTGCATCTTTGTACAGTAGAGGCTCCATGATCTCTGCATCCACAGAAACAAAGTTGATGACATTGTGGAACAATGTCAATTCTTTCATGTTAGATGATATTTAAAAGCATATGAGTGGCTTTGATGTTATTTGTATAGGCTTTATTCCAGATGCTATCACTTTGTATCCTAGAATGTGTAGGTAGTGGCCCTGACAAACATAACATCTGTCATTGTTGAGAGATTTGTGAGATTCTACCTAAAAACTCATTTGTCTGCCTGTGTACAATTCGTTGGAAGTATTGCTTTCCTAAGCCGTAGCCTTACATAGAAACAGAAAATAGGAGCAGGTATAGGTCATTCAGCCCTTCAAGCTGCTCTGCCAATCATTATGATAGTGACTAATCATTCAAATCAATAGCCTGATCCTGTCTTTTTCTCATATCCTTTGATCACTTTGACCCCAAGAGCTATATTTAACTCCTACTTGAAAACAAACAATGTTTTTGTCTCAATGGCTTTCTGTGGTAGGGAATGCCACAAGCTTATCATTCTCTAGAGGAAGAAATTTCTCCTTATATCAATCTGAAATGTTTTACCCTGTATCCTTAGAATGTGATCCCCCGTACTGAACTCCCCACTGTGGGAAACATCTTTACTGTATTTATCCTGTCTGGTAAGTAGTCTCACAACACCAGGTTAAAATCTAACAGGTTTATTTGGTAGCACAATCTTTCAGAGCACTGCCTCTTCATTAGGTGAGGCACTTAGCTGATGAAAGGGCAGCACTCCAAAAGCTTGTGCTACCAAAAAAACTTAAAGGACTTTTACCTGGTGTTCTAAGACTATTTACTGTACCTACCTCAGTCCAACACCGGTATCTCAACATTATGATTACCCTATCTAGTTAGAATTTTATAGGTTTCTGTGCAATTCCCCCCTCATTGTTCTAAAACTCCAGCAAATAAAATCATAACCAACTCAATATCTTCTCATATGTCAGTCATCCTGCCATCCAAGGAATCAGTCTTTGCTCTACTCCCTCCATAGTTTTTTTCTCTTCACATGCATAATACTAAGAGTGGCAAGGGAGGAAATTGCTGGTGCCTTGAGAGAAATCTTTATATTCTCATTGACTACAGAGGAGGCCCTAGAAGATTGGAAAATAACCAATGTTGTTCCTTTGTTTAAGAAGGGTATCAAGGATAATCCAGGAAATTACAGGCTGGTGAACCTTACGTCAGTAATAGGGAAATTATTGGGGAGGATTCTTATAAACAGAATTAATTCCCACTTGGAAATAAGTGGATGTATTAATGAGAGGCGACATGGTTTTGTGATGGGAGGTCGTATCTCCCACCTTAATAGGGTTTTGCGAGGAAGTGACGAAGATGATCGATGAGGGTAGGGCAGTGAATGTTGCCTACTTCATAAGGCCTTTGACAAGATCCCCCATGCAGACTGGTGCAGAAAGTGAAGTTGCATAGGATCAGAGATGAGCTGGCAAGATGGATACAGAACTGGCTCAGTCATAGAAGACAAAAGATAGCAGTGAAAGGGTGTGTTTCTGAATAGAGGTCTGTGACAAGTGGTATCCCTCAGGGATCAGTGCTGGGGCGTCTGCTATTTGTAATATATATATATATAAATGATTTGGAGAAAAACGTAACTGGATTAATTAGTAAGTTTACGGGTGATACAAAGGTTGGTGGATTTACAGATAGCGATGAGAACAATCAGAGGATACAGCAGGTCACAGATCAGTTGGAGATTTGGGTGGAGAAGTGGCAGATAGAGTTTAATCTGGACAAATGTGAGGTAATGCATTTTAGAAGGTCTAATAGGAAATAGGAAATATACAGTAAATGACAGAACCCTTAATAATATTGATCGGCAAAGGGACACAGGTACACAGGTCACTGAAAGTGGCAATGCCGGTGGAGAAGATAGTCAAGAAGGCATACAGCATGCTTGCCTTCACTGGCCTGGGTATTGAATTTAAAAATCGGCAAGTCATGTTGCAGCTTTATAGACCCTTAGTTAGGCTGCGCTTGGAATATAATGTTCAATTCTGATCTCCACACTACCAGAAAGATATGGAGGTTTTGGTGAGGTAACAGAAAAGATTTACCAGGATGTTGCCTGGTATGGAGGGCATCAGCTATGAGAAGAGGTTGGAGAAACTTGATTTGTCCTGACTGGAATGACGGAAATTGAGGGATGACCTAACAGAAATCTACAAAATTATGAGAGGCATGGATAGAGTGGATGGTCAGAAGCTTCTTCCCAGGGCCGAAGAGTCAATTACTAGGAGGCACAGGTTTAAAGTGTGAGGGGCAAGGTTTACAGGAGATCTACAAGGCAATTTTTTTACACAGAGGATGATGGGTGCCTGGAACCTGTTACTGGGGAGATAGTGGAAGCAGATATGATAGTGACTTTTAAGGGGCATCTTGACAAATGCATGAATAGGATAGGAATAGAGTGATATGGTCTCTGGAAGGACAGGGAATTTTAATTAAGTCAGACAGCATGGTTGGTGTAGACATGGAGGGCCGAAGGGCCTGTCCTGTGCTATAATTTTCTTTGTTCTTTGTTATACCTATAGAAGCTTTTACAGTCAGTTTTTATGTTCCTTGCAAACTTAGTCTTGTATTTTTTTCTCCTTTTTTTGTACTTAATCCCTTTGTCCTCCTTTTGTTGAATTCTAAACTGCTCCTAATCCTCTGGTCTGCTGTTTTTTTCTGGCCAATTTGGATGCTTCTTCTTTAGATCTAATACTATCTGTACTTTCCCTTGTAAGCCATGGTTTGGCCACATTTCCCATTTAATTTTTGTGCCTGACAGAAACGAACAATTGTTGCAATTCACCCATACGCTTCGTGAATATTTGTAATTGCATATCCATCATCATCCCTTTCAGTCATAGCCAACCCGCTCCTCATAACAACGAGGTTTTCTCTCTTTATATTCAGGACCCTAATCTCAGAATCAACCATGTCACTCTTCATTTTGATGAAGAATTCTATTATATTGTAGTTGCTCATCCCCAAGGGGCCTTGCACAACTAAATTGCCAATTAGTCCTTTCTCTTCACACATTACCCAGTTTAAGACCTGTTCTGTGGTTGGTTCTTCAATATCTTAGTCCAGCAAACCACCCCTATACACTCCAGGAATTCCTCTGCAATAGTATTGATACTAATTTGATTTACCCAGTCTACATACAACTTAAAATCATCCATAATTACAGATGTTCCTTTATCATGTGCATGTCTAATTTCCTGATTAATGTCATTTCCAACATTACAACTACAGTTTGGGTCTACAAATAATTCCCATTAATATTTTTGCCCTTAGTGTTCCTGAGCTCAATTCATACAGGTTCCACATTGTCAGAGCTAACATTTTCGTTACTATTGCATTAATTTCCTCTTTAACAAACGGTGCAATCCTACTACATTTTCCTTTTTATCTATTCTTCCTACATAACAAATACTCCTAGATATTCAGTTCCCATCTCTCTGTAATCCCAACTTTATCATATCCATTTACATCTATTTACATGATTAATTCATCCATTTTATTCTGAATGCTGTGCGCACTAAGGCACAAAGCCTGAAGACTTGTTATTTTAATTTTCCTTGCCCCATTACCATTAATTTTCACTATGGCTCTATTTGATTCTGGCCGTTGTTTTCCCAGCCTATCACTTTCCTTATTCCAGGTTCTCTATTTTGTTCTTGTCTATGTTTCTCCTTCCTCTGACTCCTAGAACAGATTCACATCCCCCTACCATTTTAGTTTAAACCTCTAATAAATACTTCACCTAGGACAGCAGTCCTGGTCCTGCCTAGTGTAATGGTCCCACCTCCATAGAACTACTCTCAACACCCCAGAAATCTGAAACCCTCGCCCTTGCACCTTCTTTTCAGCTGCATCTTCATCTGATATATCCAACTGTTTCTGTTCTGACTAACATATACACTGGTAGCAATCCTGAGATCACTACCTTTAAGATCCTACTTTTCAAATTATTTCCTAACTTTCTATATTCTGTTTTTAGGACCTTGTCTTTATTTTAACCTATGTCATTTGTATCAATGTATACCATAGTCACTGGCTGTTCACCAGAGTGTACTCTAGCCATTCTGAGACATCCTTAACCCTATCACCAGGGAAGCAACATACAATCCTGGAATCTCATTTATGGCCACTGAAATGCCTATCTATTCTCCGTACTATTGAATTTGCACACTTTTTACTTTTCCTCTGTGCAACAGAGCCAACTGTGTTGCTACTCTTCCCTGAGAGGTCATTTCTTTCAACAGTACCAAAGCTGTATATCTGTTTTGCAGAAGAGCCATAGCAGATTCCTGTGCAGCCTGTTTAGTCCTGTTGCTCTACATGATTGTCAGCTATTCTCTTCATGCCTGTAGAATCTTAACCTTTGGCATTACTATCTCTCTATACACAATATTCCACAATGATACTCCACAATATTCCCAGCAACCATCTCAGGTCTGAAATCTGGGCTTTCAGGAACAGCCACTGAGGACACTTTCTGCACATTTTCTGGCCCTGGGTGCTGGAAATATTTCCCACTTCCCACGTAGGACAGGAGGAGCTCTCCTGCCATGACTTACCCCATTAAGTTAAACCTTTTGGAAGATGCTTAAAATCAAATAATATCAATTATTCAAGGACACTTCTTCCTTGGACCTCATTTCTACAAAATCTAAAGCACAAAAAAACTTACAAATTATAAGCCATAAAAGAAGCAAATACTTATCAACCAATATTTATCCAATCAGCTGCTTCCACTTTCCCCTCATCAGTTTTGAATCCTAACATTACCTCAGGAGTTCCAAACTCCAAACAATGATTCTCTCTCCTTCTCATACTTCTATTCATCAGGTTCTGCTCTCAGTCTCATTGTTTTATTTTCCTGACTTTACTCTTCATCTTGCGCTCTTTTATCTCCCAAGCTCTCTTATCAGTCTCACTCTTTCTTGTGCTTTTCATTCCTTCTGGCTCCACATTCTGCTCTCATTCTTTCTCACTTTTTTATCTTCCCAGCTCATTCTCATGCTTTATAGTCCCTATGCAAACATTGCGCCAACTCATGTCAACCCTTTGTTTCCATTTACATCCTTACAGGCAGTGTGATGGCACAATGGTTAGTGCTACTGCCTCATGCTGCTCAGGATCCAAGTTCAATTCCAGCTTGGGTGATTGTCTAGAGTTTGCACATTCTCCTTGTGTCTATGTGGGTTATCTCCAGGTGCTCGGGTTTCCTCCCATGATCCAAGCATGTGCCAGTTAGGTGGATTGGCCATGAAAAGATGTAGATATGTCGAATAGTGGGTATTATTGGGGTAAGTGGTGGGTTATTTTATTTATTATACATTGACACTGCAATTAAGTTACTGTGAAAACCCTCTAATCCCAACACTCCGACACCTATTCAGGTACACTGAGTGAGAATTTAGCATAGCCAATGCACCTAATCAGCACGTCTTTTGGACTGTCAGAGGAAACCCACAAGGACACAGGGAGAATGTGCAGACTCCACAAGATAATGATCCAAGCTGGGAATTGAACCTAGATGCCTGGCATTGTAAGACATTAATGCTAACTATTGTGCAACTGTGCTGCCCCTATGGGGATTACAGGGATAGGGTCTGGATAGATGCTCTTTCTCAGAGTTGGTATACGCTCATTGGGCTAAATGAGCTCATGCTTTACTCTGCATTCTGCATGCTATGATTCTCGCATTCTTTTACCCTCCTGGCTCCAGTCTCAGTCTCGCTTTTTCTTGTGCTTTTTTATTCTCTAGATCTGCACTCATCTCTCGAACCTTTTTATGTTCTTTTATCTTCCTGGCTCTGCACTAAGTTCTTGCTCTTTTTGAGCACCTTTATCCACCCAGCTTCAATTGTGTTTATCCCCTCTATCCCGTGGCACAGCTGGCTGAAAATAAGGCAACTGCTGTTCCTGCTGCTGATAGTGTTGCCAATGCTGCTTCTCTTGCTTCTTATCAAATGTCCAACGTGGAACTGCATAAGCTGTTGCAATGCTCTGAGAAAGCTGACAGCAATGAAGTGCAGGTCAAAGGCCAACAAGTTCCAGATAATGGAACTGACCCCCAAAGTCTTGGAAATCATCCACAAAACTTTTAAAGCACACTCTCAGAACAAGTCTGCTGAATAAAAGCCTTTCACAGAGGCAAAGAAGCAGCAGAGAGGTCTCAGCACCTAAAGGCTTTCCAGCCTGTCAACTGCTTAGCCCTATCAATCCCCACTGTCCTCTCAGCTTTTTCAGCAGCCTGGGAAACCCACAAAGGGGCAGTTAAAGCCAAGCTTAAATATGCAGTCAACTGCCTTTTAACATATGCTAATCGCAGATCTGTCTGTCCCATGGAGGTCTCTCACCTGCTAACAAATGTGCACACTGGTGGGTTCCTGCCAGCTTCAATCTGCTGCTTTTTGCTTCTGTAACCTCTCATGCACACAGACACCCACTACCCTGTCAGGTCAAAATTCAGCCCCCTGTGTGAGTCCAGGGAGAGAATTAGATGAATTGATGATATGCTGATGAAATCAATTTTTAACAAAGTTTTACGTAGTTTCATAGGGATAAGTGCGATCAATATTATTAAAACAAAACCTTAGAACTGCTTTCTGGTAAAGACTCACACTGAGATAATAATCTGAATTTCCACTGTTAGATGTCAATCACCCTGCTGTGCATTTCAAGTATTTTCTTCAGAAGGAGGAGGTGCCTACTGTGTCCAGAATACCTGCAGCCACAGCTTTAGCTGCCAGGGATGGAACACATAGACTTATTCAGGCATGAGCCTGCTGATTTGAGGCAGTGCAACCATCTGGCTGACCAATTCTGAATCCCTTAAAACAAGAGGCTGGAATAATTGTTTAGGATAGTAGCAAATATTTAATAATGGTTAAAGGACTGTCATCAAATGTGTTAAGTCATTTAAAATAAGCAGTCAATCCGATTCTGACAGCAACTACTACTATCCTCTAACTGATCTGAATGATTGGTAACCTCAAATCTCAATGAGAGGAAGCTAATTTATCTTATGAAATACTGACAGGTTGACACATGGGTTGCAATGCTGACTGTCAGCTTAAAACGTTGATAGTTGGCCTTTATAGGTAGATTCACTGCATCTTCCTTCTTTTCTTGAGTAGAATGGACTGATATTATCTAACTCAATTACAGAACTGTCTGATTCTTTCAGGCATTTTGATTTATCACACTTCCTTTAAAGCATATGTGTAACTTGCCGAACACTTCACCTGAAAACAACTATAGATACCATGCCAAAAAACACTGCAAATATATTGAAGTGTGTGTATATGTGTATGTGTGTGTGTGTGTGTACGCGCATTTGCGGGGTTAATTAGAAAGGTTACGAGATACTGGTTGCCTGTGAAACCTGAGAGATGAAAGGTTAAAGGCAAAAGATTTTTGCATTTTTAATGGGATGCTACAGTGTGTTCAAAAGGAAGTTCAGAGTAACAAGGAACAGGTGCATTTTATAGGGGTTCCATGAGAAAAGAGGGAAAGATATATTAAAATTTATAAGACATGTTTGTCTCTTCACTGGACATAGGCGAGGTCCCAGAGGATTGGAGGACAGCAAATGTGCTCCCGTTATTTAAGAAGGGTAGCAAGGATAACCCGGGTAATTATAGGCCGGTGAGCTTGACATCCGTAGTAAGGAAATTGTAGGAGAAGATTCCTAAAGATAGGATATACACACATTTAGAACTGAATAATCTCATTAGTGATAGACAGCATGGTTTTGTATGAGTGAAGTCATTCCTCACAAATTTGGTTGAATATTTTGAGAAGGTGACAAAAACGATTGACGAGGGAAGGGCTGTGGATATAGTCTATATGGATTTTAGTAAAGCGTTTGACAAGATCCCTCATGGCAGGCTGATACAAAGGGTTAAATCTCAAGGGATAAAGGTGAGCTAGCTAGATGGGTGGAGAACGGGTTTGGCCACAGAAGACAGAAGGTAGAAGTGGAGACATCTTTTTCCGGTTGAGGTCTGTGACTAGGGGTGATCCGCAGATCTCTGTTGTTTGTGATATATATATATATATATATATATAATAAAGGATTTGGAAAAAGATGTCGCTAGTGTAATCAGTAAGTTTGCAGGCAACACAAAGATTGTTGGCGTTGCGGATAGTGATGAACATTGTCAGAAAATACAGCAGGATATAGATAGGCTGGAAAATTGGGCAGAGAAATGGCAGATGGAATTTAATCCAGATAAATGCAAAGTGATGCATTTCAGTAGATCTAATGTAGGAGGGAGCTATACAATAAATAGCAGAACCATCAGCAGTATAGACACACAGAGGCATCTGGGTGTGCAAGTCTATAGATCCTTAAAGGTGGCAACACAGGTGAAGAAGGTATATGGCATGCTTGCCTTTATTGGATAGGACATAGAGTATAAAAGTTGGCAAAAGAACATAAGAAGTAGAGCAGGAGTAGGCCATCTAGCTCCTTGAGCCTGCCCTACCATTCAATAAGAACATGGCTGATCTGAAAGTGGTTCAGTTCCACTTACCCACCTGCTCCCTTATTGAAACCTTAATTCCCTTATTGATCAGAAATCTATCTATCTGTGACTTAAACACATTCAACAAGGTAGCCTGCACTGCTTCAATGGGCAGAGAATTCCAGAGATTCACCACCCTACAATGGCATACAATGTTGCAATTATATAGAATATATGTATGTTGCAGTTATATAGAATATTGGTTAGACCACATCTGGAATACTGCGACCAGTTCTTGTTGCCACACCACTAGAAGGATGTAGAGCCTTTGGAGAGAGTGCAGAAAAGGTTTACCAGGATGTTGTCTGGTATGGACGGTCTTAGCTATGAGGAGAGATTGGGTAAACTAGGATTGTTCTCCCTGGAAAGACAGAGGATGAGGGGGTGACCTAATAGAGGTGTATAAACTTATGAAGAGCACAGATAGGGTGAACAGTGGGAAGCTTTTTCCCAGATCAGAGGTGACGAACACAAAGAGTCACAAGTTCAAGGTGAGGGGGACAAGGTTCAACATGGATTCAGGGGAACGTATTTTACACAGAGGGCAGTGAAGGCCTGGAATGCACTGCCAAACAAGGTGGTTGAGATGGACACACTAGGATCATTTAAGATTTACCTGGGTAGTCACATGAGCAGACTGGGAATAGAGGAATGCAAACGAATGGCCTAGTTGGGCATATGAGCGGTGCAGGTTGGAGGGCCGAAGGACCTGTTCCAATTCTGTATTGTTCTTTGTTCTTTGACCCAGCAATAGAGGCAAAATAGAAAACTTCTATTTTCATTTGAGGTGTTTAAGGACAATGGGATCTGAGCTGAAAGTAGGAAAATATATTTAAGGAAAGGGATACTTAATTGAATGGAGTTCAGGAAATCCCTGACAACCAATTCCTTTGTGGGGAATGCTGAGAAGATGTAAACATTTTGAATTGGAGGCAGATACTGAGTGTTAAACCAGAAGAGTTTTTGTCGAAGAAGAATTTTTTCCTAAACCTCCAAATTCCACATCAGAATAGAAGTATATAAAGAGTCATGAAGTGTTCCCTGATTAGAGTGACAATAATTCCCTGACTTAATAATATCAATATTAAAATATTTCGTACAATGAACAATTAAATATTAACTTCTATTCTATGGTGAAATCTCTATTTGCATAATGGCAAGCCAAAATATATTTTCTAGCATCTATGTAATCAATGGTCCCATGGATTTCAGTACAATGACATTTACATTGTTGAATACAATTTAATGATTCACTTTATCATTGAAATGCCAATATTAATTTAAATTCATGGGTATATCTAAATTTGCCCTTTAGTTATTGACTTTTCCAAATTCATTTCTAACATCCTTCTGGTTTGCATACAATTCCCTTTGTCATGACCCATTTTTTCCTTATGTTCCCATTCTTTATTCTGTGTAATTGGAGAGATACTCCCCTCAGTACATTGATTGCTTATGGACATCTGGATTTAGCTTCATTTTGTAGTTACCTTTTCTGCAATTAAAATCATTAGCCCCAACCTAATATTCTAAGTGTGCTGAGGTATTGATTCAGGCACACTTCCACTCATGTTTTTCCAAGAATCACTTCAGCATTAATGCTTGCAAATTCAAACTTCAGTTTATCCTTGGTGGATGGTATCCTGTTTTTGTCCATTGTGTCTTATATTGTATTTGGTGAAAGATATTATTCTAATGGTAATGATTCCAATTTTGTTTCAGTGCTTTCATGTTAAGGTGTTTTGAAAGGGCTAGTAATCATGTAAGTTTAAAAATTACAAATGTTGCAAGCTGAACCTCAATCACATAAGGAAAGCTACGCGCAAATGACAGGTTTTGATTAAGGTAAGCTGAGATAAGGGTCAAGGACTATCTAATCGAATGATGTACAGCTGCAGTTCATATCTGTCTGTTAGAAAAAGGAACAATGGAAAGGGAGGTTGAAATATCATTTCTTGACAATATAACATGCACAAGTTTTAATTGGACATTATAACCTTATGCATGCATGAAGTAACCTTAACTATGATTGGATAGAAGTGACTCATACATCCAATGGGACATGCTACTTACTAGTAATTGAAACTGCTAAATGTTTCACTCTGAATAATCTGAATGGCTTCATTCAGGGTCTTATTGTTTAATAAATCATCTTGAAGCCACTCCTCTATTTGGTTTGGCTACTTAAGCGGAATAATGGTTTTTAAACACAAGAAAATATAATAATAATAAGATTTGTTTATAAACTTGAGTCTGATTATCATGTTGGCAATTGTAAAAAGTTCTATCAATATCATTGTCTTCCATGGCCTTTATTTCTGAAGGAGAGCTAATATATATTTGTTGGAGCATGTCCTTTTGAACGTACAGGGTGTTCTTATAAGCCTTTTCTCCTGTGTATTTGTTTTACTGGTGTCTGTTGAAGGTTCTGATCTTGTCCGGTCTTTGGCAGGTTTTTCAGTCTGCAAAAAGGTGATCTGTAAGCAAGACCTGTTTGACTAGAGCTCCTGTTTTCAAGTTATTACTGTCCTGCTGTTACTGTCATTGTTAAATTCTATTATTTATTTTATATAAAGAAGTTCCAACTACCTCATTTATGGTCTCAAGTCACCACATCTTTTTGGTGATGAGGAGAAAATGGCAAGAGGAGAAAACAAATTTTGTTGATGTCCAGCATGATACAAGCTTGCATTTAGTAAATAATTAGTTTTCATTGTGGGTTTATTTGATGGAATTTCAAGTTAGCAACACAATGAATATGATCAGGGTGGTGGCGAGTTTAATAAGATATGGAAGGACCGGGCTGAATAGGTGGGTAGGTTGCAGCATTTATTTTTAGAAATAGAATTGAAGATGAGGCAAAACAGCACTCAATTCTTTTTTCTGTGTTAAGGGAAAGACTTAAAAATTGATGAGGAATCTGGCCATGCCAGAAAAGCAAGGGAAGATTTCATTTGTGGATTTAGTTGCTCTGGTCCTGAATCACCAAAACACAAAGCTCTTGGTATTTGTTCAAAGGTTCAAATTTCATAGCCATTTTTGAAAAGCAGGTCTATTGGTAGCTAACTTAGTGCAGACTTACACCAGCATTCATAACACTCTGATTTCAGAACAGTTTTAGATGATATGCTGTGAGATGGGCAGTCAGTAGGATTAATGAGAATAGCATTCAGTGTTGGTTGTGAGGAAAACTGATTTTTAAGAAGGTTCTAGAAATTTCACAGGGCATGGAAATGACTGCCAGTAATGCAACAAATATTCAAAAGGTTAATCTTGGTGCCAGGATGGGGACATTGCACCAAAGGAAGAAAGAGGTTGCAAATAAAAAGGTGTTTTAGATGTGGTGGGCCACACTCTGCACATCATTAAAAAATTATGGATGCTGTTTGTCACTGATGCAACAAAAAAGGACATTTATCAAACAAATACAGGCGTGCACAGAGCAAAACAAAGGCTGAGCAAGAAAATTTAAATTCAAAATATACCTCAAATTAGCACATTTCATCTAGACGGCTCAGAGCAGAGGACCAAGTATCTGTCATGTTTAATGTAAATGAAGCACAGGCAGAACCTACTTTTACTATAGCGGTGGTCGATGATAAGCATATCAAGGTGGATGTTGACACAAAGATATCCTTTTTCTTAACAGCCAGTCACATCAACAACTCTTGCTAGAGGAAGACTCGAGTCAACATGTATAAAGGGTTGTTCAAGCACAATTGTTTGGTTTTTAGCACATCTTTCAGTCTGACGATCTTTCAAAGGACAAAGACCGTCTATTGCAAGACATTTCTCAGTTTGCAGTCTACTTGGATTATACCTTAATTACAGGGAAGGCTGAGGAGGTGCACCTCAGCAATCTGGAACAAGTTTTAAAAAGGTTTTCAGAGGAGCTGTGTCTGAAAAGCAATAATATTCAAAATATTTATTACTGGGCTTGAGTATTATTGGCAAGCTTGGAGCTCATTCCCCATTTCAAGCTTTTCATAAAAAAGTCGAACTAAGAAGTGGAACTTCTACTTGACTCTTTGCAGTATATGAAATGATTGTGCTCACAAGGGAACACTTTGAGATGTGACCCAGAGGTCATGGAGATGATAAAGGAATAGTGACATAAAAGTCAAGTGGCATGTTACTTATTTAGGAGCTTGAAGGTGATAGTGTACCTATGCTCTTTGCAATTCTTGACTTTCTTAATGGTAAAGGTCAGGGATCTGAGAGATGTAGTTGAGGTGAGCTTAGTGAGTTACTGCAATGAATCTTGTAGCTAGTACATGCTGCAGCTAGACTGTCCCAGATACTATGTTCAGTGGCAGAAACATTAATCAAGTTTTTATTGACAGCATTGAGTTTACAAAGTGTTGCTAAAGCTGCTACTGATGCATGTACAGTGGAGGAACAGGTCAGCATGCTAAGCATCTTAAAGAAATTTACTGAGCCACATACAAAGACCCAACAAAATTAACCCTAGCTAGTAAATGGAAATCGAGAAAGCGCAGCAAATCGCCAAGGCCAAAGGGATTCCATTTCAAAACAAGTCTGTGAGAACATTGCAGATGCTGTTACTATAATCTTCCAAAGTTCTCTCAATTTAGGAGCGTTACCTAAGATTGGAAAATTGTACATTTCGCTAACTATTTAAGAAAGGTGAAATAGGGAAATCAGAGAATGATAGACCAGTCAACCTAATATCTATTGCCAGGAAATTGCTAGTCTCTAGTTATGTGTAAAGTGTCTGAGAAGTTTCAACTTGATCAGAGAGCGCTAGTGTGAATTTGTAAAGGACAGATTATGCCTGATAAACTTGCATTTTTTGAAGGGGTGATGAAAGTAGAGGTCAGGGGAATGTCTGTGGATATTATTTAAATAAACTTCCAGAAGGCATGTAACAAAATCCATCTGAGATGATTGTAAAAATTGAAACTCGTGGGATTGAAGGCAAATAATTTTCTGAGTTAAGAAATTGGATGAGCGAAATGAAACATAGAGTAGGGTTAAAGTGTATCTACGCTAATTGGCAAAATGAGAGTGGAGGGGTTTTTGCAAACCAGAGTTGGGAATCGTGCAAAACAATCTTCGAATGTTAATGCCCCATTGGATTGGAGGCAAGTTTAGTGCCTAATTAGTGGCATCAAATGCTATGAGGAAGCAGGAGATACCTATTGGTGCAAGAGCATGAAATGCTCAACAGCAATGAAAGACAACAGCAATGACAGAGCTTGCCAATGCTTATACAAGATAGGAGACAGGAATTTAGAGTTGCCAGCAACAGCCTCAGCAGCCAAAGAATTGAGGCCAAATGCCCAGCCAAACTGTCCTACACCAAATCTCACAGCAAAACCCCTAGTAACAAAATACTTTCATTTGAAAAGTAAAACTAACACTGCACAGTAACATACACCAAACAGTTCTGATTTGATGATTTCTGATTTGAAAATTGCTTCTTGCCTCCTCCAACACATTGGTCTGTTAACAAACTCCTCAAAGACCTTAATATGATGTTAATTGTAGACTAGCGTTTCCTGTTCCCACATTCTCATTTTCAAAAATTGCATTGTGTTTCCAAGGAATCATAAAAAAATGATCGAGGCAGAGTAGGCTTGAGGGGCTGAATGGCCTATTTCTGTATCAATATCATATCTTCCAAAGTCAAGATCCAATGATGCCCTCCGGAAATCCAGTTTTCAATTTTCAAAGGGGTGATTTGATTGACATTTTCACAGTATTAAGGGGAACGGTAAAGGTAGATTGGGAGACATTTCCTACTGGTGCGAAGTCTATGGCTAAGGGGATTAGTCAGAATATTACAACCAGATCTATTAGGTAAATTTTCTTTTTTCCAAGTTTGCCATCACATGCCTGGGTGACCTTGTAAATGGTGAAGAGGCTTTCAAGGGGCAAGAGTGAGTAGCTTGCCACAGGATACTCATTCTCTGTCAAATTTCTGTAGTCACAATGTTGATGTAGTTGGTAGAGTTTATTTTCTAGTCAATCAAGACATTTCCAAGATGTTGATGGTTGGATCTCTACAATTGTGCTGTCTTTGATGTCAGGACACAGTGGTTGGCTTTTTCTTATTGGAAACTTGTAAGATACTGTGCTGTACCCTCTGAGATTCAAGTTCAAATCAAGCCAATACAACATGATAAAAATCCTTTTGTCTCTGATGATCATGACATCCTTTTCTTAAGCAATCTCAATCGAGTTTCGTCTGGATAAAGGTGCACACAACAAATTCAAACTCCATTGAAATTGACCCTGTGATGGCCCATGTGCCAAGTAGAGATTAAGTTCACATACAGCTGACGCTGAGTTAAAGTGCATTTATGGGGCAAAATTGACAAATCATTATTCAGCACCTAACTAAGATGATGACCTGTGAGATAGTAAAGCTAATACTGAGTGACAAAACAGCAAACTATCCATTGTCCACTACTAACATCTCTTAAAATGCTATGACAAATGCTAATGACATTAATTCCACAGAAATATTTAAATTTAAATTCTTTCACTTTCTCCTAAAAGCAAGTTGATTTTTTATTCTATGGCACTGCTCAGGGTAAATTAGCTAATACATTGTTCAAGTAGAGGTGCTTTGTGCAATGTAAGTTACAATGTGTTGTTATATGTAGAGGCTGTGTCATTGTACGACAAAAAGGGCCAGGATTCTCAGGCCGATGGGTGTCTCATCCATTAGTCAAAGAGTTGGCGGGAACACCTGACAGTTCCATTTATAAGTCTGATTATACCAAGTGCCCTCCAGGCAATTAACTGGTCACTTTTGGACCATTCCCACGACTGACGACCCAGGTGGCAGAAATCCTGCCCACTGAGAGTTGCCAGCAAATCAGAAACCAGCATTTTCCCATGTTGCCAGTGCCAGTAGAAGCAGTAGCAGTTTGTGGTAATGCACTCATTAGAGGTCCAAGATCACTGTGGTACCTCAGACCAACAATGAGAGATAGCAAGTTGGGATTGAGGGGTGGGATTTGATGTAATCCTATTAGAATTTTATAAGTTTCTATGAGATCCCCTCTTCTAAATTCCAATGAATATGATCCTAACCAACTTAGCCTCTCCTCATATGACAGACCTGCCATTCCAGGAATCAGCCTGGTAAACCTTTGTTGCACTGCCTCTACAGCAAGGCTATTCTTCCTCAGTTAAGGACACCAAAACTGCACAAAATATTCCAGGTGTGGCCTCACCAATGTCCTATACAATTGCAGCAAAACATTTTACAAGGATGTTGCCTGGATTGGGAGGCATGCCTTATGAAGTCAGGTTGAGGGAGCTGGGACTGTTCTCCCTGGAGAGACGAAGGTTGAGAGGCGACCTGATAGAGGTTTACAAGATGTTGAGAGGATTAGATAGGGTGGACTCTCAGAGACTATTTGCCAGGGCTGAAATGGTCGTGACGAGAGGGCACAGATTTAAGGTGCAGGGAAGCAAGTACAGAGGGGATGCTAGGGGAAAGTTTTTCACCTAAAGGGTGGTGAGTGAATGGAATCAGCTGCTGTCGGTGGTGATCGAGGCGAACTCGCTGGGGTCTTTTAAAAGACTTCTGGATGAGTATATGGAATCCAATGGGATTGGGGGTTATAGATAGGTCTATGGCTGGGTAGGTTTTGATGTGTTCGGCACAACTTGTGGGCCGAAGGGCCTGTTTGTGCTGCAGTGTTCTATGTTCTATCTCTATTCCTATACTCAAACCTTTCGCTACAAAAACCAACGTAGTATTTGTTTTCTTCACTGTCAGCTATACCGACAAGCTTACTTTCAGCGACAAGAACACCAAGGTCTCATTGGGTATCCAGTTCTCTAAATTTACATCTACTTAAGCAATAATCTGTCTTCCTATTATTGCTACCAAAGCGGATAAACTCACATTTATGAATATTATACTGCATGTGCCCACACATTCAGCTTATTCAAATCATGCTGGAACATTTCTGCATCCTCCTGACACTCTCTCTCCCGGAATAATACAGATTGTGAAGTGCATGTCAATTTTCATTGGAGATCTGAAGTAATTGTTTTTTTGAGGTTTTTTCCTCTTTTTGAATTGTTTTTTTTTATCTGTAACGATATGCAATCTCTGGACAATGATATCCTTATACACTGCCAGATAAAGGAGCAGTGCTCTGAAAGCTAGTGGCTTGTGCTTCCAAGTAAACCTGTTGGACTTTAACTTGGTGTTATGAAACATCTTACCGTGTTTACCCCAGTCCAACACTGGTAGCTCCACATCATGCCCTTTCTAATACACTGGTAAATTACAAAGAACAAAACAGCACGGGAAACAGGCCATTCAGCCCAACGAGCCCGCACCGCCACCTCGATGTTCCCACTTTTACCCATGATCCCTGTCTATGTTTATAGATCTATGCATTAGAACCAAAACTGAGACAATTTAGGGAGAATTTGTTCTGCCAATCAGCCTAAGATCACATCTTTGGGATGTGGGAGGAACCCGGAGTATCTGGAGAAAACCCACGCAAGCACGGGGAGAATGCACAAACTCCCACAGACACAGGGCCAAATTCATATATCTGCACAGCACAGCAATAGTCACTGAGCTGATGTGTTGCCCATCAAATGGTCCAGGTCAAGCGTACACTAACGACGTGAAGCACTAGGATACCCTCGAAAAATCCAAGAGCAGCCTCTCACGACCCATCGCATGTGTGTGCCCCCTTGTTAGACAAGGCGGATTGAAGTACCTGTAGGATAAAATAAATACATCAATATCATCGACAATTTACACACTTCCCAGGGAACTCCCAAGGCTCATGATACCTATTTTAAATCAGTTTTCTATATCCCTCCATTCCCATTCTGTTCATATGCCCATCTAAGTATCTCTTAAAAAAACTCCAGAGAGCCTGCCTCCACCACTTCACTTGGCAGCGTGTTCCATACCCCCACCACCCTCTGTGTGAAAAAACTCCCTCTAGCATCCAAATTATACCGTGCCCCCCCTCACCCTAAGTCCATGCCCCCTCATGCTATTTGATTCCATCCTAGGAAAAAGCTTAACCCTGTTTACTTATCTATACCCCTCATAATCTTGTACACCTCTATTAGATTTCCTCTAAGTCTACGTCTTTCTAAGGAAAAAAGCGCCAATTTGCCTAACCTCTCCTCGTAACTCAGGCCTTCCATACCAGGCAGCATCCTTGTAAACCTCCTCTACACTCTCTACAGAGTCTCCACGTCCTTCTGGTAGTAAGGAGACCAGAACTGGATGCGGTATTCCAAATGAGGTCTAACCAGCGTTTTATACAACTGCAACATTAAAGGCCAGCTCTTGTACTCTATACCTCTTCCTATAAAGGCTAGCATACCATATGCTTTCTTCACAACATTCTCCACCTGCTCTGCCACCTTCAGAGACTTGTGTACCTGTACCCCCAGGTCCCTCTGCGTTTCTATATTCTTAATAGGTCTACCCTTTATCATACATCTCCCCCCTACATTCTTTCTCCCAAAATGCATAACCTCACGTTCATCAGGATTGAATTCCATCTGCCATCTATCTGCCCAAGCTACCAGCCTATGTCCTGCTGTATCACCTGACAATGCTCCTCACTATCCGCAAGTCCAGCCATCTTTGTATCATCTGCAAACTTGCTGATCACTCCATTTACTCCCTCTTCCAAGTCATTTATATATATTATAAATAGAAGAGGTCCCAGTACTGAGCCCTGCAGCACCCCACTAGTTACCCAACTCCAGCTAGAAAAAAACCCTTCCACTATTACTCTCTGTCTCCTATAACCAAGCCAGTTACTTATCCATCTAGCTACCTGTCCTTGTATCCCATTAGCCTTGACCTTTTCAACTAACCTCCCATGAGGGACTTCGTCAAACGCCTTACTGAAATCCATATAGACGACATCAATGGCTCGCCCTTCGTCCACCGTTTTCGTCACCTCCTCAAAAAATTCTACCAGATTCGTAAGGCACGACCTCCCTTTAACAAAGCCATGCTGCGCATCCCTAATCAGATCGCAACGCTTTAAGTGCCCATGCATCCTATCTCTAAGAATCCCCTCCAACAGCTTCCCTACCACTGACGTCAAACTCACTGGCCTATAATTTCCAGGGTTATCCCTACTACCCCTTTTAAACAATGGTACAACATTAGCTATTCTCCAGTCCTCTGGGACCTCACCTGTGTCCAAAGAAGAGACAAAGATTTGCGTCAGAGGCCCAGCAATTTCACCTCGCGTCTCCCTAAGCAGCCTGGGATAAATGCCATCAGGCACCGGAGATTTATCAGTTTTAATGCTACCTAGAAGCTCTAACACTTCCTCCCTCAGTATGGATATTTCCCTCAACTGGTCTACAGCTCCCTCAGAGACAGGAGCTGTCAACAAGCCCCTCTCCTTTGTGAATACTGACGCAAAGTATTCATTCAGGATCTCTCCCATTCCCTCAGGCTCTAAGCACAGTTCCCTTCCTCTGTCCCGAAGAGCTCCGATTTTTCCTCTAACCACCCTCTTATTCCTAACATAGGAGTAAAAAGCCTTTGGATTTGATTTCAGGAGGACTCAGGAGTTTCCACCTGTCCCATGATCAGGGCCAGCATACCATCCAATCCTTAAAGTTTATTTATTGGTCACAAGAATGGCTTACATTAACTCTGCAATGAAGTGACTGTGAAAATCCCCTAGTTGCCACACTCTAGTGCCTGTTGAGGTAATTGAACCTGACCAGCATGTCTTTCAGAATGAGGAGGAAACTGAACCTCCCAGCCATTGCGTATTTCCAATTGCAGTTTATTTGCTATACTTGAATCTGCAGCTGGATGTAAAAAAATTCCTTACACATGTTAATGTGCTCCAACTCAGGCTTGTATTCAATTTTGAAATGGAGCACTTTAATGAGCTCTCTTTACTCAATATACTCATTGAGAAAACCACTACATTGGCCATGTGCCCCAATGACTGGCAGATTGTATCAAACAGCATGGCATTTCAGCTATTCATAATAGAGAAAGTACCAATCATACTCAATCAGCCCATGCTTATAAAGCTCAGATCACAATGTCCAACATTAGCTGTAATTGGGCAGCATTTGCTAAAAAATCCTGAGTGTGCTAACAATTATGCTAACAACTAAGTTAACGCCATCTGTTGGGCTTGCAACATGGGTCATTTATACTTGCTAGAAACTGCATACATTCACACATTGGGATCTGTCCTCTGATGGGAAGAGGGATATGTCCAAGCATTGAACCATTTTTTAATTAAGTAAAAAGCTGGGAGAAAATAGTTTCTTTGGTGCATTCACCATGCAATGTCTCAACCAAGCAGTGTCATCTTGCCAAACAGTATCCTTTTGCAGAACATGTAGTAAAATTGATACTCCTTTCTAAATTTGGCATTCTAACATCTGTCCTGATGAATGCAAAATGAAAAGCTTCATCAGTATGTCTTTTTTTCAGCTAAATTTGTGAATTATTTCAACCTTATTGAATCTTTGTTTTTATTATGCTTTTGTACTAAATTAGCAGGAAGAATCTAAAGAGACTGGCGCAGGGCAAATGTAGTAGGTTGGCATAATCCAAGGCTATGTGTTTTATGTTACAGCCCATTAGCTTAGGCATTAAAAATAAATGGAGCTTGATACAAAGAAAAATTAAAATGACTTCTGAGTCATAGCTCAAAATGATGTAAACCCTTTAATCCTTTGAATATTTAAATTCATCTCTAGTGGTAACTGCAGTGAATGGAACTTTAGATCACATGCATATATATTGGGCTGCAAATCCAATGTTGCCTGTTTTGTACTACTACTGAACTGAATTTCTACCCCAAAGGTTTTCTCTGTTACTAAGATTTCCATCCAATACTTTACAACAAAATGCTTTGACTGCTGAAGTATAATCTTCATGTCTGTCCATTACAATTACAAGGAGAGATTGAGCAGTGATTGAACAACATGCAGCTGTCCAAGCTTTCAGTTTTTCTTTATTTTGTACAATTTGAGATGTGATGCAAAACATGCCAGAACTGTCCTTGAGAAATACCTTTCTTTGTAAGCGGAAATTGTACAGATACAAGGAGGATAACCTGTAACCTTTACTGGGCCTTGGTAAATGCCTTCTTTCTGCTATTGTGCGTCAAAACCAAGTGGCTGAGAGATTATCAGAGCAATAAGATGAATTGTTCTTGAAAGAATTCTTCAAAATAAACAGTCTTTCAATCAAATTTCTTTAATATAATTTCTCACAGATAGTTTTGGAAGTGACATGTGCTTTTAAGTGTTTCATGCTCAGTGCAGATGGTTTTTCATGGAAAAGAGGAAAAAAGTAACCAAAAAAGAATCACACCAATACCCTGATAGCAAAATATTCACATTCCTAATTCCAGATGGCAGTGCTAGGATACTGCCTGATCATGCCCTTCTGCCAAATCCAGGACCTATACTTAGCTGTGCACTCCTGGGAGGTTCCTTTTGTTTGGTTGCCTTGGTTTAGCTGTTGTAATCCTCACCAATATGGCGTTTCTAGGTGGGAATCTAATTACGTTACTGGCAGGGAAAATCTGAAAAACAAGATCACACTAGGAAGATTCTAATTTTCAGGCTCTTACAGGACATTGCACCCACATTGCTGTTTGTGCCCATGGCAAATCCAGGTGCAAAATTTGAGCCAATAACTTTTTCTTTTATTTCCTGTCTGTTTATTTGAACTTTCTTACTGGTTCAGTATAGACTGCCTGTGTCTGATTAGTTAATTGTGACTGTTTCCATGACAAAATCATTCATTCCCACATGGATATTATGCATTTTGTTTTGTAGTAGGAATATTATTTGTCTCTTTAGCATTTACCTTGCTCTGTAACTCTTACATAAGCACAACAGTCACTCGGGTGTGTTTAAAATCTAATTTTCTTCATCCCAGTAGTGGATTCATCGATGTCAGATGAAAACTAATGATATCAAATCATTAACAATACAAAAATGTAATTTTCCAATAAAGCAATAGCAAAATATGATACATCAGTGGGTCCCTTGTGAATGGCTCATTGTGAATCAAGAATGGCTATTTTCTAATCGAGTCTATGTCATGTGATTCTCAGTAAGTGAATCCTGCTACTGAATAATTGAAATTCCATCAATATTTATTTGATAATATGCGATTTGTGGCTCTACTTTCAGATTAACTTTGGATTGTCTCTCATTCTCTGAAAATCAGAAATGAATATATGTGAATAAATTAATGAAATAAATATGCAAGCTTCATTAATTAAATGTGACTTTATCAAAAAAACAGGTGAAATGAATTAATTAAATAATGGTACAAAACTCATCAATTACTGCATTAACTAAATGGTTGGACTTTGAAATTAAAAGATGTTGCAGAGAATAGGGTAATGCTAATTATGAGAAAGGGAAATAGAGCAGAAAGGCAGCCTGGCAATAAATTCAGATCTGGAGACCTGAACTACATAAAGCAGGACAAAAACACTCACAAAAAAAGGTCTTATATAAAAGGAAACTAAGCAAATTGAATGAAGTAAGAACATGATGTGCATGACTTTCAAGTATACAGAACCACATCAAATAAATTAATTAAGTTGGCAATGGCAGAGAGAAATGAACTAAATAATAGAGAAGAAATTTAACAAAATTAACCTAAAAAAGTGAATTGCAATTGGCCAGAAATTAATTAATGAACAATTTGTGTTTCACTTGACAAAATTAATTTAATAAAGAGACAATTTCAATTAATAAATTTAATTGAGTAACATTACAGGCAACATTAGCTATGTAAACAAGTAAACTTTGTAATGTATTGAAAATTGCATTGTGTGTTTTATCCACATATGTCTACCACATTCATAGTCTAGCATTGGAAGTCCAGAGGAGAATAAAGGAATCCAAGTTTTAACTGCCTGCACAGTTCTAACTCTGAATGCTTTTTACTGAATCTTACCATTTCTTTCCAAGAACTTGGCAATGAAAAGAGTGAAAACATGAAACATTGCTTTCAGAATGCAACTTTTGAAAGGTATTTGTCTAATCTCTGTAGACAGTATTGTAATTTGAAGATTTAAAGGACACACTGAGGTTGTCATTGAATGTTAGAGATACAGAGGCATTCCAACTTGTGAACAGCAAAAAGAAAATCTGCACAGCACATACATACAAAGTGATCTTGCTCAAATAACCATCCAAGCAAAATAAAACCTCAGATTATTACAGGAAAGATATTCATGGGAAGAAGTATGACCCATGCCTTGCCTGTGCACTATCATGGCATTGCTGATCGAGATGGTATTATCTGTGCTTAATCTATCATGTTTCAATGTGCAATCAGAGCCATCACCTCTATTCCCATATTGGCAAAACCTGCTGCAGTGTTTCAAACGTGTGATAGCAGGTTTTGTAATCACAGATAACAAAACGGAGGTGAAGAGTTGGGAGATAGTTTTGAGACAAACGTTTAATGAAAATGACTGACTCAGCAAAAAAATATATGAACAACATTTTCACGCCCAAGAAAAATACAGTATATAAAGCAATTGTCTTCGAACGTACTAAATAAAAAGCAAAAAGAAATAACTGACCACCACGAGGTCCACACAACCAGCAACCAGATGTGACTTTAACGATGCTGAACATGTCAAATGGAAAATCAAAATACAAATAATCCCCGGTTGTCTCTCTTGTCAACTATAATGAAAAACACTCAAGAAAAATAAAGGATGTGCTCTTACCAGCCATTCATGCCACAATCCTGCTGCAGCGAACTCGGAAAATTTGGTGCCCAGACACATCTCTGTTCACTGTAGCTGGATGGGAAAATCCTGCTGGTGTGAATAGCCATAACATTCTGGCCAGAAAGTTGTCAAACAGCTGGAATTAGCATTGTTTTCACAGTCTAGAGCTACTGACTTGAGACTGTCAATAGTAATTATCACATTCCAAGTTCAAATCCTATGAACACTGCTCACCGGTCATTGATAAAACACCGAGAATCTCACAAATGGAATTGCAACGTGTTAAAGGGTGTTTCCACAATAAGTGTTTACTCACACTGGACAGAATGGAAATCAGGTTTAAAACTTGTGGAAAGCGCAACCACTTTTTGCTTGTGTTTGTTGCTCAAGAGCAAAATCAAATACAAAGGCTAATACCACTAGATGGGTGCCACATCCATATACTAGAACAAAAGGGTGAGAGAATATAATCAGTGTACAAGCAAGTACTACTGAATATACTTCCATGCTCTCTTCAGCACACAATAACCAGTTGTGTGAGACAGTGACTATTGGCCGCTCAGATGTAGGGCTCTCCCAGACACAGGAACACATGCATATGTGACAGCAGCAAAATGGCCGACAAACTCCAGTAATGGTCCAAACCAGAAAATAAGAGTGGCAAAGTTATGACCAAAAACACTGACAGTTCTTACAGTTTTTGAAATACCAGATACATTTGAAGATACCAGAATGAATTGTGTATTTTATGGAATATCTGGAGAATGTGACATGCTTTTCCATTTCCACACAGCAACTGATTAGCATGTAATTGCAGTAACATTTGCAGTTCCTATATAAACTTTTCTATTGTACTTTTCTATTGTAAACTGACTGCTTCACTGAAAAACTGAAAGGGGCTACATGCAAGCTGCATCCAGACCCTATTGTGCCCCTAGTTGCACATTAATAGTGACAAATACTATTTCATATCAGGGTAGACAGCGAATGTACTTCAGAACTACCTGATATTGACATTACTGAGGAAATTGGGGATGAGCTGACAAGGCATCCAGAAACACAAGAGTGAAAACCAGATTTAAATCTGCGTTGATATGCAAGCCAAGTCATACGATAAGAAAAACAATGACAACAACAATTTATAAAATTAAAGTGAAAGTGAATGGGGTTAAACACTTGGATAAATTTGACTTCAGTGCAGTCTATCATCGAATTGAGCTGGCAAAAGAAGAAGGGCCAGATGGCAGAGTTTCCTTTTCCACCACCCAAATAGTTGGTGGAAAGGAATACCTCTTGCCTGCCTACACCAAAGAGCACTAAATGGCTGGAAGCAGTACTTTTACTCCTAACTTGATGGTATCCCATTTCAGAGAGCTGCCAGCAGCTCCCGTTCCACCAGTGCCAGAATTGGCATTGAGATTGCAAGTAGTCCTTGGCGCCTCAATCCCAAGCATCCAGCATCAAGTGAGTTTTGAGATTCTCAAGGCAGGGAAGAGAGATGAAGCATGGGCAGTGCTGAGGGCAGTTTGGGAATTAATGGAGAAGCCACAAGTGGAAGAAGTATCTGTTTTGGGTTGGTGGTACCAGATGTTAAAAGGAGACCATTGATAGATATACTCTCTTCTTCCCACTGAAGGCCTGAGAGGAATCACTTTTTAGGTCTTCCTCTGTATCTGCATGTCTATTTCCAGCCTAAAAATGGAATGTAAAATTCTGCCCAAGATATATACTATCATTCTCCACTAATAACAAACATTTTCAATACAAGTGTCTCAACTTTAGAGTCAACTTGGTAGCTGAGATATTTCAGCACATTAATACAGTCTGCAATTTAAGGGCACAAAGGCACACTGAACGCCAGTGAAGACTTTCTCAACTATGATCACACACTGAAGATGAACTTCAGATATGCCCACATGTATGTCTACTACATTATAGAAAATGCAATCTCACCTTGAACAAAGTCAATTGCTTGTTCAATGAAAGCAAAATAAAATTCTTTGGTTATGTGTTCTTAGAAGCTAGAAACAGGAGTAGGCCATTTGGCTCTTTGAGCCTGCTTCACCATTCATTTTAATTATGGCTGATCATCAAATGCAATATCCTGATTCCCCCTTAACCTCCATAATCCTTGATCCTTTAGCCCGAAGAGCTATATCTAATTTCTTCTTGAAATGAGATGATGTTTTAGCCACAAATACTTTATGTGGTAGTGAATTCCAAACATTTCACCACAGTTTCTCACCTCAGTTTTGAAAGATTTGCCCCTTATTCTCAAACTATGACCCCTAGGGGTGGCACAGTGGCGAGCACTGCTGCCTCACAATGCCAGAGACCGGGTTCGATTCCTGGCTTGAGTCACTGACTTCAGAGTCTACATGTTCTTTCCACGTGTATGTGTGTTTTTCCTCCAGGTGCTCCAGTTTATTCTCACAAGTCCAAAAGACATGCTGGTTAGGTGCATTACTTGCTCATACATACTTGGTGATATATGAGGACACCAAGATCTCACTGCATATCCACCTCTCTTTTCGCTTTGGTAGCAATAATAGGAAGACAGATTATAGTTTTCTCAAAGGTGGGGGGGGGGTCTAAAAGTAGAGGGCATTGGTCTAGGGTGAAAGGGGAATGATACAAAAGAGGAGCATTTTTTTCACACAGAGAGTGGTAAGTGTTTGGAACAAGCTGCCAGAGGTAGTAGTAGAGGTGGGTGACTGTTTGGAACAAGCTGCCAGAGGTAGTAGTAGAGGTGGGTATAATTTTGTCTTTCAAAAAAAGTATTTAGACAGTGCATGGGTAAGATGGGTATAGAGAGATACAGGCCAAATGCAGGCAATTGGGACTAGCTTATAGAAAATAGAACATTACAGCGCAGAACAGGCCCTTCGGCCCTCGATGTTGTGCCGACCAATTAGGAAAAAGCAGTGACCCTCTAACCTAAACCATTCCCTTTTCATCCATAAACTTATCTACTAATCTCTTAAACACCACCAAACTTGGCACATCTACAACTGACACAGGCAAGGCATTCCATACCCTTACCACCCTCTGGGTAAAGAACCTACCTCTGACATCTGTCCTAAAACCACCATCCCTTAATTTAAAGCTATGTCCCCTCGTGCTAGCTTTCTCCATCCTAGGAAAAAGGCTATCACTGTCCACCCTATCTAAACCTCTAATCATCTTATATGTTTCAATAAGGTCTCCTCTTAGCTGCCTTCTTTCTAACGAAAACAACCTCAAATCTCTCAGCCTCTCTTCATAAGACCTGCCTTCCATACCAGGCAACATCCTGGTAAACCTCCTCTGTACCCTCTCCAATGCCTAGGGGTTAAAAAAGGTGGCATAGAGAAATTGGGCTGAAGAGCCTATTTCCATGCTGTAAACCTCTATAACTCTGACTCTCAATTTACACCCATTCAAGTAATAATTTGTCTTCCTATTATTGCTCCCAAAGTGGATAACCTCATATTTATCCACATTATACTGCATTGGTCATGCATATGCCCACACACTCAGTCTGTCCAAATCATGCTGAAGCATCTCTGCATTCTCCTCACAGCTCATCCTCCCACCTTTGTATCATCTGCAAATTTGGAGATGATACATTCAGTTCCCTTTTTCAAATCATTAATATATAATGCGAACAGTTGAGGTCCAAGCACAGATCCCTGCAGAACCCCATTCGTCACTTACTTCCAATCAGAAAAAGGTCCATTTATGCCAACACTTTGCTTCCTGTCTGCTAACCAGCTTTCTTGCAATCCCATGTGCTTTAACTTTACATTGTGGTCTGTTATGAGACACCTTGTTGAAAGTCTTTTGAAAGTCTAAATAAACCAAATTCACAGGATTGCCTCGATCAACTTTACTTGTTACATTCTCAAAGAATTCCAACCAGATTTGTTAAATATGATTTTTCTTTTGTAAATCCAAGATGATTTTGTCTCATTATACTGCTGCCTTCCAAATGCTGAGTTATGAAAACCTTGATAATGGACTTTAGCAACTTCCCCAGTATTGACATTAAGCTCACAGGTCTATGGCGCCTGCATTCTCTCTTCCTCCCTTTTTGAATAGCAGGCTTATATTAGCTACCCTTCAATTTGTAGGAACAAATCCAGATTACAAAGAATTTTGGAAAATAACTACCAATGGATCGATTAATTCTTGGGCCACATCTTTAAGTACTCTGGGATGAAGATTATCAGGACCTGGAGATTTATCCATCTTCAATTCCAATTTTCCCAAAATTATTTCTCCACTAATGTGGATTCCCTTCAGCTTTTCAATAAACTTGTTTCTCTAGCACTTCTGGTACACTAGTCAGGTCTTCCTTTATAAAGACTGAAGCAAAATATGAATTTAATTCTATAACCATTTCTTTATTGCCCATTATGAATTATCCCATTTCTGACTGTAAAGGACCTACACTGATTTTTGTTAATCTTTTTTCTCTTTACATGGCAATAGGAAATTATATAGTCAGTTTTTATGTCCCCCATTAGCTTATTTTCATAGTCTATTTTTCATGTCTTAATCAATCCCTTGGTCCTCTTTTGCTGAATTTTAAACTGCTCCCAATCCTCAGGTCTATTGTTTTTTCCTTGCCAAACTATATGCTTCTTCTTCGAATCTGATACTATATCTAATTTCCTTTGTATGTCATGGCTTAGCCAGAATTCTCTTACCACTCTTGCACCAAACGGGAATAAACAGTGAAAGAGTATTGCCTGATACAGAGAAAGTTGAAGAGTATTGCAAATGCTGTGGATACTACAAATGTTCAGGAAGTCTGGAATCTGATAGACCGTAATTCCTGATTTTATTACTTTATTTGCCTCCTCCTCAACTAGTGGAAAGCTTCCAACTAAACTCATCTATGCCATCTCATGGGCACACATCCTCCTGAGTTACTCCACAGAGCTAATGAGCAACACATTTACAAACTCATTCAACAACAGAAGGGTTGAATGAGAATAAAAGTTTATGTCACCTTAGTCCCAGGTGACCAAGGACACTGACAAGTGGTGATTTAACCCGAACATCACCATCCCTTAAGTTAAGGGCAAGTTGAGAAGGGAAGCCTTTATGAATAATCTCAGACAGTGAGGAATTGAACCAATGCTGTTGGCACTGATAATCAACTGACCAGCCAACTGAACTAAACAGAATGAGAGTGAATGCAGAATGAAACAAGAAATTTAGAACTAGACCACTAAAGCCAGAAGGCAAAGTGCTTGTAAAATGTGATGCACATGTTGGGAAGCACTCCTATGACATACAGCCATTTGTTGTGACCAACACAGAAGGTTAAATGAATACTGCTACGCATGGTTCACAAAAAAAAAATGTCATTCTTCATAGCCCAGAAAACACCCATTCGCAAGCATTGAATTTGATTCTGAAATCAACATCTCAAATAAAGAGTTAAATGAGATTACCAGATTGATTCTGAGGATGAATGGGTTGTTGAGTGAGGAGAGATTAAACAATTTGAGCTTATAGTTGCTAGAGTTTAGAAGGATGAAAGGGGATCTGATTTGAAGTATATAAAATTTTAAAAGGGCTTAATAGAGTAAATGTAGGCTAAATGTTTCCTCTTATGGGGCAATCTTGAACAAGAAGTGGTAGACATAACACTGAGATGAGATCTACTTTTCACAAAGGCTGGTGAATTTGTGGAACTCACTACCCCACAGCAAGGTGGAGTCCAAATCATCGAATGGTTTAAAGAAGGGAATAGACATATTTCCAAAACAAGACATAAGGGGATATGAGGAACAGATGGGGAGATGGATTTGAAACCAGAGTGACATCAGCCATGATCTTATTGAATGTGAAGCAAGTTCAAAGGGCTGAATTTGCCCACTTCTGCTCCTAATTCCCATGTTCTTATGTTCCTATGATGACAGCTAATGTCAGATGATATTCTATTCATTAGCGAATATATCCACCATACTTAAGCACTTATGCTACAGATTTTACTGTTTGCAATTGGTGAACAAATCTTTTATTGTATATGACTGAAAAGATTGTTAAATTAATACAAAAATGAGAATATGTAATATTGTTACTGGTGAATTTGTATGTTGTTATATTTAAGTTCACACATTTAGGAACAAACCATTACAACAAGCCATGTTTGTAGTGTGTTGAAAACTGCATTGTTCACTTCTCCACTTAAAGCTACCTTATTGATATTCCAGCAGAGTGAATCTGGAAGGAAAGTAAGGGAATCTATGTTCTAATGTTCTGATCCTAAGTATTTCTTACTGACTCTTATTGCTTTAACTCAAGAACTTCAAGGCTTCAAAAACTCAAAGTGAAAATGTGCATTCATATCTTGCATGTCATGTTCTCAGGGTGTTTCAAAATACTTTCCCACCAATGGAGCAATTTTGACATGTTCACTGTTGGAATTTAGTAAACATGGCAGCCAATTCGTAGATAGAAAGGTCTTACAACTGGCAAAAGAAAAACAAGAAGAAAGTCTGATTTGATGTTGTTGCTTGAGGGATAAATATTGACCAGGAAGTCAGTGGGAAGTGGCTGCTAAGCAGCCAAAACTAGATTGGTTGCCCTGGAGGACCTGGTGAGCAATGCACAGGACAAGACAAGTGCTTCAGAAGGCAAAGGATGAGAATTGCAGTACAGGGGGAAGAGGCTGGAGAACTCAGCAAAATTAGTTAGTCTGTACAACAGGTAGTTGAGCTTCTGCCAGTTTTCCACCATCTCCGAAATTGCCTGGTGTTGTGGTCATGTCAGTACATACGCTTAAAATTCTTCTGTACATTATCTGCCAATTTAATTACCATTAACAGATTGTGCACTTGGTATCTATGTAGCAACTCAAATATGTTCTTATGGTATCTCTCTCTATGGTAACAATAAACATAGCAATACTATATGCAAACCCACTTAGTTCTGTTCACCAAACATTGCTTTAGAATCAGTATGACTCTTCAATCCATTGTTAATTTTGCAACTTTTACAGCTGGACACAGTCAACTAAATGTGATGGCAATTTGCAAAAGTAGGAAGCTCAAATAAATAGTCTTACAATCACTGGATTTTGATAATATAAATAGTTGTCAGAATATTCAAATGAAACTATTTATGTAATGTCAACAACAAGTCTAAATCTCGACCTGGATGATTCCTCTGCATGAACTGCAATGAAGCCTTTGAAGATAAGTCCTGGAGAATTTCAGTTGATGGTTAGAAATGAAGTGCTTTTCAAGCTGTGGACATTAGCTTGTATTAATTCAATCACTTCTTATTTTGTAGATGCTGGAAAATAATAACTCAGGTTTATGCTATGGGTATGTTCTACCAAGTGTACAGTTAAGATGTTTGAAACTACATTCACACAGTAATTACATTTCTGCTCAAGTTCCCCTCATTCTGTGTACTCTTGCAAACATAATTCATAATTTTGATTCGAGTTCATACGGTTCAATAGTAGACACACGCAATTATTGCTTTCACACACAATCGTTTTGCACAGGCAATGACATGCTAAGGATTTACTCGAATAAAATTCAGCTAATTTCAACAGGAACAAATTATGGATTTTATTGGATCCTATTGCCATTAAGCTGATGTAATCAAATGACAAATTTCCTATGGTTAGCCCTGTATGTGTCTTTTTGATTTTTCTGTGGTGATCCTATCTTGTATTATTGAGGAGAAATTGAATGGGAATAACTTGCTATATGTTTGGAGTAGAGCTTAGCTGTACCACAGCTAAATATAAAAGTTTGAGTAAAATGATTTGAGCAGCCTAAGCTTCACAAATTCAAGTGCAGTTTTATTAAGCAATTAAAGCGAGATACCAGTAAGTACTGATTAAACACCTTTACAAGTGGATGAAACAAATCAATTGCTTAAACTCAATCAACCAGCACAATGTCAGGGTTTTTACAATTGACCACCGTGCTCTTGGTTTGGGAAAGAAGAAATTTCTTATTATTCTTTCATGTGTAGATTGTATGATTTCCTCAGGGGTTAGATTGTCTGCTGCCGCTAACATTGAAGTGTTACATACGAATATCACCACTCACTGAAATGTGCGCTTTTGAGGGAATCAACACCTGTGAAATACATTGTTGTGCTATAAACCAATTGTTCATTGTCAATTAGTTGCATTCTATCAGTATCATGAATATCTTTGGCCAGAGTTTCATGCTCCCTCACGAGCAGATTCTGAGGCAGTGAAGGGGGATGAGGATGGGGGTGCGAAGAGGAGGTGATTTTGGAGGAAACAGCATGGAATTGCACTGAGGGTTCCCACCCATTTTAACCTGGTCACAATTTTATGTTGGGGCGGGCCAGAGTCTTGGAGCGAGGTCCATTCTTTCCCCACTTATGGGCTTGAGGCGGCCACTTAATGGCATTTTCCCACCAAACCTCAATGTTTAGGCTGGTAGGCAGTTGGCTCAGAAAGGAAACATTTAAATTCACACAAATTGACTTTGCTGATCTCAGCTGGGAAGGCCGGTATGTCTTCAACAGCAATCATCTTCTAACTGGGGTGCTGTATCTCCTTAAGGCCCAACGATTTCCAGACATCCCTTGCCACCCCCCTCCTGCCCTGCCATATCCCCCAAGACCTGACTGCAACTCTAGGAGTCCCCTAGCCTCCCCACCCTGAGATCCCTGCCACTTTCCAGTCCTCTGGTACCTCACTGCAGTGCCTCTTCTGGTCAGTCTGATTGGTTGGCAGCTCTCTAAGGCAAGACATCCTCCTGAGGGAGGGGCACAAATGCCACATAACAACTTGTTGGAGTACAATATGGTATCAGGGCTATTAGAGTTGGTGGTGATATGTTCCCCAAGTTCTCAACATCCTGAATATTCAAACCTTTGTGTACGCGTTTCCCTGGTACAACAAGATGAGAGACTTCAATAGGAAAAAATAAAGGAAAATCACAAGATAATGAAATCACCAATCTTTATATTACATATCATAGGTTCTCTTTGGAACAAAAGAATTTCCACTGGCAACAGTGAAATATAAAATTATACTATCACATGGTTGAATAGATAAACATTCGCACTATTGACACTGATCATGAATTGTTCAAGGTCACTGTATATTTACCTTAAGTAAAGAAAACGTACCTCAGAGAATCGTTGCACATCCTGGGTCAAAGTTCCTACCCTACGCCAATGAAAATGTTTCAGGAACTTGACAACTGCAGGGTTGACTGCATTATCTGACGGGACTGTCCGGAAGAAGTTGGGATATTTCTTCTTGTCAGCCAGGACTGGTGTAGTTGCAGCAAAGGAAAGCTGTAAGAAACATTAAGATATTGTCAGTAATTCAATGAGAGCTATCTTTGCTTTGAATAGAACTTTCTGCTGGAAATATTAGATCCAGTTTCATCAACAACATCATAATATCTACATGTAGCACTGAGTTCCAAAAGGAATTATTTCAATTCAGTGCAAACTTTGAATGATTAGAATGCCTTTTGCTTTACAAAACCAATCTCATAAAGTGTCTGTTTTTAAAATTAACGGAGCAGTATAACTTTGATCTTCAGGAAAACTCATGACACATAGTCCTTAGTTTTATTTCTTTGATGAGAAAGATAACTTTCCATTTGAATCAACAAGATGGCAGGGATTACCAAGCCTCCTCACTACAATAAGGCAACAAATCTGCACCCCATTCCAACAGTCTGGCGTTTCAATATACTGAATCATCAGACTGTACAATTGTGCTTGTAATTGCCTTCTTCTTTTCCTGTCAGTTTTCACCTCTTTGGATCACAATAGGCTGGGTTTTCCACAGATAATCTCATAAACTCCCACCAAAAGATCAACAGAATCCTTTGGAGGGACAGCATAAAAAATTGTTTCCACCATTGATCCAGGATTTCTGTCAAAGTTATAGTGCCAGAACAGATCTTAGAGCCATACAGGTTTGTAGTATGGAAACAGGCCCTTGGCTCAACTTGTCCAGGCCGCCCCATTTTTACCAATAAGCTGGTCTTAATTGCCTGCATTTGGCCCATATCCTCTGTACCCCTCTTACCCAGGTAACTGTCTAAATGCTTTTTAAAGTCAAAATTGTACCTTACGCCTCTGGTGGTTCATTCTCGACCTCTGGGTGAAAAAAAAAATCACCCCTCAGGACCCTTTTATATTTCTCCCCTTTCACCTTAAATCAATGCCTCTACTTTTAGATTTCTTTATCTTGGGAAAAGATGTTGACTAGCTACCTTTTCTATGCCCCTCATTATTTTACAGACGTCTATAAAATCACCCCTAAGCCTCCTGTACAGCAGGGGAAAACAGTCCTAGTCTATACTGGATGAAATCTCATTATCTCGCCACGTGGTCATTCTCTACATCTCAGCTTGGACAGTTAGTATTTTTGGGACAAAAAAAGAGCAAAAAGATACGAACAAGAGTAGGCCATTTGGCCCCTCAAGCCTGCTCCACCATTCAATAGGCTGATACATTATTACTTCCACTTCCTGCCCTTTCCTCATTACCCTTGATTCCCTTACTGATCAAAAATCTATCTATACCGGCCTTAAATATGCAAATAGACTCTGCCCTATATCTCTCCGCTACGATGAATTCCAACAACTCAGAACCCTCGGAGAAGAAATTCCTCCTCATCTCACTCTTGAATTGACACTCCTTTATTCTGAGATTATGCTCTCTGGTCCTAGGCTCTCCCAAAAGGGAAACATCTTCTCAGAATCTACCTTACCAAGCCATTTGAGAGTTTTATACGTTTAAATGAGATCATCTCTCATTCTTCTAAATTACAATGAGTAGAATCTCAACATGCTTAAACTTTCCTTATAATTCCTTCAAACCAGAAATCATCCAAGTGAACCTTCTCTGAACTGCCTCCAGGAAAATAATATCTTTCCTTAAACAAGGGGACCAAAACTGCTCACCATACTCCAAATGTGCAGCAAGACTTCCCTACTCTTATACTCCAATCCTTTGAAATAAAGACCAACATTCCATTAGCCTTCCTGATTACCTGCTGTAGTAAGTAGTTTCACAACACCAGTTTAAAGTCCACCAGGTTTATTTGATAGCATGAGCTTTCAGAACATTGCCCCTTCATCAGGTGAGTGAAGAATTTAGTTCACAAACAGGGCATATATAGATAGAGACTCAATTACAAGATAATGGTTGGAATGTGAATCTTTACAAGTAACCAAGTCTTAAAGACAATATAAGAGGAGAGAGGGTTAAGCATAGGTTAAAGAGATATGTATTGTCTCCAGCCAGGATAGTTAGTGAAATTTTGCAAGCCCAGGCAAATCATGGGGTTACAGATAATGTGACATGAACCCAAGATCCCAATTGAGGATGTCCTCATGTGTGCGAAAATTAGCTATCAGTTTCTGCTCAGCGACTCTACGTTGTTGTGTGTCATGAAGGCCGCCTTGGAGAATGCTCACCCGAACATCAGAGGCCGAATACCTGTGACTACTGAAGTGCTCCCCAACTGGAAGGGAACATTTCTGCCAGTGATTGTCAAGTGGTGTCCATTTATTTGTTGTTGTAGCATCTGCATGGTATACCCTTCTCTATTCATATCATCAAGAAAAGACTTGATTACCTGAAGACATGAAAAGACTTTGGCGGATAGGATAAAGGAGAACCCTGAAGCTTTTTATAGATAAGTTAAGAATAAAAGATTGGTTACGTCAAGATTAGGTCCAGTCAAAGACAGTATTGGGAAGTTGTGCATGGAGCCTGTAGAGATTGGTGAGGCACTGAATGAATATTTTGCGTCAGTCTTCACACGGGAAAATGTCAACGGAGTTGGAGAGAATACTGGGATACAGGGTTGTAGACCAGACAGGATAGAGGTACATTAGGAGGAGGTGTTAGCTATTCTTGAGAGTATGAAAATAGATAAATCCCCTGGGCCGGATGGGATTTATCCCAGGTTACTCTGGGAGGCTAGAGAGCAGATTGCAGAGCCTTTGGCTTTGATCTTCATGTTGTCGTTGGCTACAGGTGTAGTGCCGGAAGATTGTAGAATGGCAAATGTTGTCCCCTTGTTTAAGAAGGGGAGCAGAGACCATCCTGCAAGTTATAGACCAGTGAGCCTTACATCTGTAGTGGGGAAAGTTTTGGAAAGAATTATAAGGGATAGGATTTATAGTCATTTAGAAAGAAATGAATTGATTAGGAATAGTCAGCATGGATTTGTGAAGGGAAGGTTGTGCCTCACAAACCTTATTGAGTTTTTTGAAAAGGTGACCAAAGAGGTGGGTAAGGGTAAGGCAGTTGATGTGGTGTATTGGATTTTAGCAAGGCGTTTGATAAGGTTCCCCATGGAAGACTATTGCAGAAAATGCAGGTGCATGGGATTGAAGGAGATTTAGCAATTTGGATTAGGAATTGGCTAGCTGATAGAGGACAGAGGGTGGTGGTTGATGGGATATATTCAATCTGGAGTTTAGTTACTAGTGGTGTACCTCAGGGATCTGTTTTGGGGCCACTGTTGTTTGTTGTTTTTGTAAATGACCTGGATGACGGTGTAGAGGGATGGGTTAGTAAATTTGCTGACGACACCAAAGTCGGAGGAGTTGTAGACAGTGAGGATGCACGTTACAGTTTGCAGAGGCACATAGATAAGTTGCAGAGCTGGGCCGAGAAGTGGCAAATGGAGTTTAATGTGGAAAAGCGTGAGGTGATTCACTTTGGTAAGAGTAATATGTGTGCAGAATATAGGGCTAATGGTAGGACTCTTAGTAGTGTAGATGACCAGAGAGATCTCGGTGTACAGGCGCATAGATCTCTGAAAGTTGATACTCAAGTTGATAGGGTTGTTAAGAAGGCGTATAGAATGTTAGCATTTATTGGTAGAGGAATTGAATTTTGGAGCCAAGATGTCATGTTGCAACTGTACAAAACTCTGGTGCGGCCGCACTTGGAGTATTGTGTACAGTTTTGGTCGCCACATTATAAGAAAGAACCTGAATACGCACTCTAATGTGTTCTGCAATGCACCCTGATGGCATTGGAAGGCTTCCTTCAGCAAACTGATGATCTTCCTAATAATGTTCCCAGTGACTCCACATCTCTCATTTTAAGACAAATAAAAACATGGTCAGGTGTTGTTGGGGCTAGGGCAGCAGGTGATAATTATTCATGTGCATGATAGACTGTGCCCTTGAGTTGCTCTTGAAAACAGAAAAATGGCCAAAATAGCAGAATACCTGAGAATGAAGGAGGCTGCCAGGATAGCCAGCATTCATGAACATGATGAATGAAACACGCACGATTGCATATTGATCAAATGAGAACCCTTGTGGTTTCTATACCTCTCCATGTTAACATGAGGGCTCACAACACCTTGTTGCTGAGGGAGAAAATAATGTATTCTCCTTTCCTGATAAATATCAGCTCTGTCACCTCTCTAAATGCAAATTTGTTCAGGAATATGTTACATACATCAATCCTTTCCCATCTGGAAGGACTTGGATGCATAAAAGTTCAATTTCATGTCACCTTTACTAATACCAGCAGTGCTGTCTTTGGTATGGTGTGCTGTCCAGGTCATATTGAAAGACATTCAGTCACATTTCTTTCTGAAACATGCTTGAAATTTGCTGGAAGAGCAGACTGAGGCATGATAGTACCTTTCCTGACGTTTCTAGTGCACAAAAAAAGTGACCAAAGAGGTGGATGTGGTATATATGGACTTTAGTAAGGCGTTCGATAAGGTGGCACATGGAAGGCTTCTGCAGAAAATGCAGATGTATGGGATTGAGGGTGATTTAGTTAATTGGATTAGGAATTGGATAGCAGATAGAAGACAGAGGGTAGTGGTTGATGGAAGATATTCATCGTGGAGTTCGGTTACTAGTGGTGTACCTCAGGGATCTGTTTTGGGGCCCCTGCTGTTTGTAATTTTTATAAATATCTGGATGAGGGTATTGAAGGATGGATTAGTAAATTTGTGGATGACACCAAAGTCGGAGGAGTGGTAGATAGTGAAGAGGGGTGTTCGAGTTTGCAGAGAGACTTGGACAAGTTGCAGAGCTGGGCCGAGAGGTGGCAAATGGAGTTTAATGTGGAAAAGTGTGAGGTAATTCACTTTGGCAGGAATAACAAATGTGTAGAGTATAGGGCTTATGGTAGGACTCTTAATAGTGTTGAAGAACAGAGGGATCTTGGTGTATATGTGCATAGATCCCTGAAAGTTGGCAATCAAGTTGATAAGGTTGTTAAGAAGGCATACGGAGTCTTAGCTTTTATTGGTAGGGGGATTGAATTTCGGAGCCGCAACGTCATGTTTCAACTGTACAAAACTCTAGTGCGGCCGCACTTGGAGTATTGTGTGCAGTTCTGGTCCCCGCATTATAAGAAAGATGTGGAGGCATTGGAGAGGGTACAGGGGAGGTTTACCAGGACGTTGCCTGGTATGGAAGGCAGGTCTTATGAAGAGAGGCTGAGAAATTTGAGGTTGTTTTCGTTAGGAAGAAGGCAGCTAAGAGGAGACGTTATTGAAACATATAAGATGATTAGAGGTTTAGATAGGGTGGACAGTGATAGCCTTTTTCCTAGGATGGAGAAAGCTAGCACGAGGGGACATAGCTTTAAATTAAGGGCTGGTGGTTTTAGGACAGATGTCAGAGGTAGGTTCTTTACCCAGAGGGTGGTAAGGGTATGGAATGCCTTGCCTGCGTCAGTTGTAAATGCGCCAAGTTTGGTGGAGTTTAAGAGGTTAGTAGATAAGTTTATGGATGAAAAGGGAATGGTTTAGGTTAGAGGGTCACTGCTTGTTCCTAATTGGTCGGCGCAACATCGAAGGCCGAAGGGCCTGCTCTGTGCTGTAATGTTCTATGTTCATATGGCATTACTGCCTGAATGCCCTTCCCAGCATGGGGCATCATGGGGGCTTCTCATGGCCAGGTATTTGGCACCCACTATTTTAGTCCATGTGACAAGCAACAGAGACATTATGAAGCCAATTCGAAGCCAAAGATAAGTGACAAAATACATCAAAAATAGGAAATCTGCCATCTTTACCAGGTCTGGCAATATATGTGGTTGCAGACCCAGAGCAATGTGGTTGCTTCGTAAATATCTTCCAAAAAGGGTAGCTGGGGATGGACAATAATCATGGCTTAGGCCTGCAAAGCTGATATCCCCTGAATGAATTGTTTGAAATGTGCAAACATGGGAGTATGCCATTTCTCTACTCCTTGGCTGAAATATTTGTCTGGCATAGAACCAAGCAGCTCATTTTGCAGCATCTATTAGGCAAAATGAAATGAAGAGATGGTGGAGCAAAACAAAACTAACGAAAAAGCAAACATTGGCTTATGGAAGTCATTGTTTTACTTTGCATTTCTAGTGGGGAGCTTTGCTCTTCAATCACATATGCAGGGATAGCTTTTGCAGTTCCAATCACCATGGGAATCATCTTGAATAGAATGGAAAATGTAGCGGACCATTTACATGTTTGTTGACCTCAGGAGGGCATTTCTAGTCCTGGGCAAGCACGATGGAAGGTCCTGCCCATAAATTTGGATGGATGGAACAAATTATTCTTTAACCATTATAAATTAAATATCTGTCCATCATGAGCAACTCATGCCTGCATTTCTGATATCTGGTCTCAGTTGGGAAGAACAGCTGCCTGCTGACAGCATGAAGTTGGAAAATTACCCTTAATATGAATTCAATGAGCCATTGGGTTATCACCCATTTTAGGTCAAATAGGTTCAATTTGAAATGTGCCATTCAAATATATGAACACAAGAGACATTATGCAAATATGCATTTCCAGTAGTGAGCCTTTCTACTCAGGCTGTACATTTCACGAAATTATGAAAATAATCCTGTTTTATTGTGTTTGCAATATGCAAGAATCATGAATTCCCTATATGGTCCCGTAGTTCCAAATCCCACTGCCAAGAGTATAGTCTGCTACTTTTGTTTAAAAATTTGGTGGGGGAGAGGGGTGTGAAATTGGAAAGCCCTGAAAACAGGCCCAAGGATCATGATGCATGATTACCCTATGCTCATTGAATGTAATGTAGGCAGCATGCCATCCTCATGCTGCCTGTTTATTACTATGATTTCTGCATGCAGTCCATGCTGTTCATTAGCAATATACATCAGCAGGGGACCCACTATTAATTCTTGTGAGCCAAAATGCACTGCTTAGAGCCAGCTTGTCTCTCTTAAAGGGAAAATGAAATGAGTTGCTGATATCATCAGAAATAGAATGTTGTGCCACAAGAGGTAATAGCTGATCATGAGCAAGGATTTAGCAGTGGAGACAGCAAGTTGTGTAGCTCAATATCAGGTATTTAGCCTTAAAAACTTGAATCCAGTGCCACAGGAAGTATTATGATCTCACAGAAGAAATTGTCAGTGAATTTACCAATTGTACAATCCATGTCACTAATCACCAAATCTCTAAAGCTCACCTATCAATGCTCACTAGCAATCAGGATTCATTACTAATCTTCAAATGCTTTATTCCACCCTCACTCTCTTAGAAATATTGCAAGCCTTATAACCATGTTTCACAGATTGCATACGTTGCCAGCTATTCAACCATGATGACCAAATCACCCAAACAGATTGCACCATACTCCTTGACACAATTCCCTCTTTCCTGCAGAAGATGATGCAAAATGGTCAGCAAGGTAGAGAGAAGTGTGCCTGAATGTTCTCATTCTAATAAAGGAATAAATGCTATTGTCAAAAGGACATTGCTGAGGACCAGGCCATCAGTGGGTTTCATGTGATGAGGCACTGGAAAAAATGGCTGAAGCCAAGGCAGGTGATAAAAATGATACAAGTGCAAATTCAAGAGAAAATGAATCGAGGTATCATAATCATATATAGTCAAGATGAATGAGCCAATGCTACCAAGAGTAAGGAGTTGTTAAAATTCTTCAGCTTCCATTCAGCTAACCAATCACTAGCTATCAAAGGAATAAGTTCAATATTGTATTTAGCTATCAGTTTACTAGAAAGTATATTCCTATGCAGTAAGTATAATCGAAAGCACGTTCCCTCACTCTGAGCGCAAGTCAATAAGTTGTTATCTTCAGATTTGTTGAAGAGTTCTTGGGCATTTTGAAATAGTCTGAGAAATTACAACTCCCTCCAATTCTACTTCAATCCTTTACCAGTGTACTACAATAGAAACTGTAGTCCATCTCCACCAAAAAAACATTTAGTCTGTCCTGTTATGGCCTGTAATAATGGCAATACAGGTAATGGAAGTCTGACCTCTAGGGAGTAGTTTGTATATAGAAGAATCAAAGCACCAAAATATATAGACACAGAGGGACTGCTCTGTATTGTTACTGGTTACAGTTAATACCAATGGGAAGAATTTTTAACAGGCTGATAAGTATCGTTTTCAAAAAAAGGTAACAGAACTGTGGAAGACCTCTACTTATTGCAAAATATCAAATTGACCATCAAATGTGAACCCTATCAATTGTTTCTGCTCTTAAAAAAAATCATGAACATGACAGCACAGAGTTAAAGTGATTTACAAAAGAAGCAAATGTGATGTCAGAAAAATCTTTTTCAAGCAACATATGGTTTCTGGAATGCATTGCCTGGAAGTGAGGTGGATCCAGGTTTAGTTCAAGCACTGGAGAGGGCATGAGATGATTATTTGAATAGAAACAATGCACAGGGGAAAGACAGGGGCAGTAAGTCATGATGCTCATCTGGAGAGCCATTGCAGGCATGATGGGCCAACTGCACCCAAACAATTCAGTGATAGTCTACAAAATGGATATTATGGCCCCGATTTTACCAAATGTTTGTGCCTGTTTTCGGGCATGAAATCGTGGTAAATTTGGGCGTCAGGCCTGTAACGCGATCTGCACCCGAAACTGAGTAGATCGCGTTATCAGAATGATAGGGTGTGGGATAGCTTTATCTTGGGTTCGGACATAGCTTGGCACAACATCGAGGGCCGAAGGGCCTGTACTGTGCTGTATTATTTTATGTTTTATCGATCCTTTACTGACACCTGATTTGAGCGCAGATCCAGACAATGCCCCAATCAGCGGCCCGATGATTTAAATGCTTCAGTATGCAATTAAATCGACTTAATGAACTGCATGCCCAACTCTAGCGCCAAATCCCACTTTACTGTCTTTGGATCCGTTTCAGATCCGCACTGTTACCAACTGCAGAATAAAATTCCGAAGCGGATTCCTATTTTGTAGGGAAACCTCTGAAGCGGATTCCTATTTTGTAGGGGAACCTCTGAAGTCCATCCTCCTTGAAGGCCCTTCGCAGATCGCCCCCTGCCTCCCTCCTCCCCCACCACTAACCACCCTGGCAGACCTGCCCTCCCAAGATCCAAACCTCCTGGGAGGCAGAGCAGCCTCCCCGGCAAATCATCCCTCGTGCGATCAAACCTCCCTGGGAGACAGGCCCCTCTCGGCAGAACACACCCTCCACTGCCATCCACCCCCAAGGTCAGAACTCCCAAACCCCCTCCCCAGGAGGCAGGCCCCTCCAGCAGAGGACACCAACCTATCTGGATTGCTGCTCTCCCTCCACCATCCTTCTGACCTGCACTTGTTGATGTGGAGATGCCAGCGTTGGACTGGGGTGAACACAGTAAGAAGTCTCACAACACCAGGTTAAAGTCCTGTTGGAGTTTAATCTGGCGTTGAGAGTCTTATTACTGCACTTGTTCAACAGCCTGCAGCACCTTCCTGGTCTTCCGCTGGCGTGTGCCGGGGGTGGAGGTGGGGCCTGCCTCCGGGGGTGGGTGGTGGATGTGGGGAGGGGTGTTCGCTGCCTCCTAGGGGAGTCTGATCATGGCTCATTTCCCCCCCCCCCCCCCCCCCCCCCCCCCCCCGCACCACCACCACACCACCACCACCCACCCCTCTCTCTGCATCCTCTCCTTCCTTGGCTATGTATGGTATACTTTGTATAGTGCGTGAGAAACAATACTTTTCACTGTATGATAATCCATAGAAACATAGAAACTAGAAGCAGTTTTTAGTTTTTTTTCGAACTGTGCATGCACAGTTCAGACCCCCAATTGTTCCAGCAGCACTGAGCCCCGCCCATAACATGGACCGGACCGGAGCCAGCAAAAAAACATATGGACACACTGGAACGAGGATTCCGGGCTCAGATCCGTTTTACGTCCGGATCTGGCACTTAGCCTCAGTTGTAAAATCTGGCCCTATGTCTTTGACTGGAACACAGGAACAGAAATAGGCTATTCAGTTTCATCATTCATATGGATCATGATTAATATGCTTATTAACTCTATCTACCCATCTTAGTTCCCTAATCCTCTATCCCTGCCGAAGCTATAATTAAGAAAGCCCACCAATGCCTCCACTTTCCCAGGAGACTAAGGAAATTTGGCATGTCCACTACAACTCTCACCAATTTCTACAGACGTGCCATAGAAAGCATTCTTTGTGGTTGTATCACATCTTGATATCCTGCTCTGTCCAAGACCACATGAAACTAAATGGGTGATGAACAAAAATCAGTCCATCACACAAATTAGCCTCCAAACCATTGACTCTGACTACACAGCCACCATAATCAAGGACTCCATGCACCCTGGGCATACTTTCTTCCACCTTTTTCCGTCATGAAAAAGACAAAGTTTAAGGTCACGTACTAACCAACTCAAGAATAGCTTCTTCCTCACTGCCATCAGACTTCTGATTGGATGTACCTCATATTAAGTTGATCTTTCTGTACATCCTAGCTACATTGTATTCTGCACCCTCTCCTTCTTTGGCTATGTATGGTATACTTTGCCTGTATAGTGCGTGAGAAACAATACTTTTCACTGTATACTAATACATAGAAACATAGAAACTAGACGCAGGAATAGGCCATTCATCTCTTTGAGCCTACTTCACCATTGATTATGGCTGATCAACATCAACATCCTGAACCTCCCATCTGATAATTAATCAAATCAATAAAACAAAAATTGATCTATCTTAGTTTTGAACTTTTCATCTGACCTGACTATAATGTTTTGAAGAAGAAAATGTCATACTTCCATTCCTATTATGTGAAGAAGTGTTTCCTCATGGAACCCATGAATGTCCTAGCTTTAACTTGATAGTTATGCCCAGTGGTTGTGGACTCCATCATCTGTGGGAACAGTTCCTCTCTTCTAAATCAATTCCTTTAAACATCTTAAACACTTTGATTAGATTGCCCTTTAATTTTTTACACTCAAGGCAATACAATGCTACTCTATGCAACTTGTCCTCATCGTTTGACACTTTTAACTCAGCATCATTGTCCACTCTCTCCGAGGCCAATTATCCTCCTAGGATGCAGTATTCAGAACAGAATGAGTATAGTGAATGGGATTTAGCCACAGCATTGTACAGCTGTAAAATAACTTGCACCTTTTTAAATTCCAACCTTTTTGAAATAAAGGTCAACACTCCATTCACTTATTAAATTATTTTTGCACCTGTCTTTTAGCTGCTTTTGATTTGTATACTTTGGCCCTTAAAACTCTGTTACTAACTTTTCTCATCATGTTCTATTCTATTTTTCTGAGGTTCAAATTGGATGTCGTCTCACGTCTCCATATTGCATTCCACGTGCAACAAGATTTGTTCAATTTATTAATGCATGTTGATGTTGTGTCAATTGAAAATTTCAATACATTAATGTCTTTTAACATTTGGCTTCTCTCTAAACTATTTGCTGTGCTATGTATCTTGGCCAAAACAGCACCTTGGATGTATAGCTCATCTAACTCATTTATAGTGAAAAATTGAGGCCCCAGTACAGATCCCTGAGCACCAGTCACATCCTGCCAGTTTGAGTAATATATACATATCTCTGTCTGCCATCTGCCTACAATTCCCTCCCTCTGTCAATAGTTTGTTTCCAATTTCATGGAATCTTATTTTAACAATCTCCTATATGGAACCATATTGAATGCCTTCTGATAATTCAATGAAGATCCAGATGCATAGACACTCCTTTATCTACCACTTCGTATACATTACTAATCAAGGTTTGGTTCTTCCTGATCATATTAGATTATATACAGCAGAGGAACAGGCCACTTTGCCCAAACAGTCCACACTGGTGTTTATACTTCACTCAAGTCAGTTCCCATTCTTTCTCATCTAAATCTATCATTGTAACCATTCCCTTTGCCCTCATATGCTTGTCCATTTTCCCCTTAAATGCATTTATACTATGCACTTTAACCACTCCTTGTGGTAGCGAGTTCTATATAACTTTTTGGGCAAAACAGTTTCTTCTGAATTCCAATTGGAATTCTTGGTGACTATCAAATATTGATGGCCTCCAGTTACACTCTTCTACATAAAAGAATCTCCTCAAGGAAGGAGAGATCCAGCCTAGCAAATTTTTCCTGATACCACTATTTCTGGTAATGATCATGCAAGTCTTCTCTGCCCCTTCTCTAGTTTCCAAATGCCTCAGGTTTTCCCAAATGCTGTCACTGGGCGATATCCTCCAGTCCTGACAGCAGTGGGAAGTGTCGCAAGAGGCCAAAATCAACTTCCTGATTGGAATGAACTGTTGGAATTATGTTTTCGGGATATTAAAGACAGGTCAAATTGTCTGATGAACAATATCAGGAAGCCCATGTGCAAGCATTGACATTTCACGCATATTCATTAAAAGGCCACCTTGCCAGAATTAATTTTCATTGCCAAATTCCTTTCTCTGCCAGGGGGAAATTAATTTCCTGATTTTTACAACCATACATAAATGTCATGCAGTTGACAAGCTGCATTTTTTCCATGACTTTGAGCTCAGTAAATATTGTTTTTGCCTTCCTGGGGACCTCATGCTACTTCACTCATATCGGATGGAGGAGAGGAGCGGAGGCAGAAGTTTTAGCCATGAATTTCCAAATTAGTTTTTTCTGAGGAATTTTCTCCTCTGATTGGAAGATTGCCAAAGTAACTCTGTTGCTTGGAGGGTAGGAGAGATGAACCAGAAATTGTAGACTCACTAGCCTTAGCATTATTGAGAGAAAATTATTCAAATCTGTTATTAGGCGAGGTAATCTTCTGCTCTGAAGTCTCAAGTTTGGTGGCAGCATGGAAGTATGAGTAATTCCTTCAGGGGGGCAGCTTGGCTGAACATCTGTAACCTTGCATGCTGCTGGGGGGTGGGGGGGACATCTGTTCAGGTGCCCTTTAAATATGGTGCTTGGATCTTTGAACCCATGATGTGATGGCAGAGAGGATGCCCACATTGCTATGAGGTTCACTGTGCTGCATGTGCATGTATAAATAATGAGCTGAACATGTGGTTGCACATGTTCAGCTATCCTGCCGTCCTGTGGGAATTACTCACTCTTCCACACTGCCACCAAACTTGAGACTTCAGAGCAGAAGGTTCCCCCATCATGTCTAATAACAGATTTGAATAATTTCCTCTCAATATGCTCAGGCTAGTGAGTCTACAATTTCTGGTTCATCTCTCCTATCCTCCAAACAACAGAGTTACTTTGGCGACTTTCCAATCAGAGGAGAAGGTTCCTCAAAAAAAAAACTAATTTGGAAATTCATGGCTAAAACTTTTGTAATTTTGTCACCCTCTAACTTTAACATTTTGGGATGGAAATTATCAAATCCTGGAAATCTGACTCTTTTAATCCTCAGCAACATCACCATTACCATTTTTGTTTACTTATATTAAATCGAGAGCTATTCACTTAATTAGCATCTATCAATTCACCCAGCTCTGACCTTACCCCCAAAATATGCAGAGTGTGCTGCTACTGACTTCATTTCCAGGATGGGGGAGGAGTAGAGGGGGGCAAGCTGCCTCCCACCTGCAATAACATGCTGCTACAGCTTCTGTTACGAGAGTTAATAGGGTTTTGTGTTGAATTTGTCAGGGAATAAACATCGAACTAGCAGCCATTAAGATTCTGCTCTTGTGCAGGCTATTTTTCCAGCACAAAGTGTGCTTTTCTGCATCAAGATAGTGAAAGCCAATCAATGCAGCTTCTGGAGTCAGTTTTCAATATTCCTGTCAGAGATGAATTTCAATGGAATATTCCACGTGGAGCTGCTCCTGAAATCATAGGCCATTTCTTTCTTATGTTTGCTCAGCCTATCAGCAGCTGCTATGGAAGAGAAATCATTTCTGACTGGAGGAGCAGCAAACATTGGCACTGGAGAGTGTGCTAAGGGCTGCCACGGCAAGGGGAGCAAATGCATGGCTGGGCTAGTGAATACAGAGCCAGGTATATCAGGCATGGAGTGCACAGAGTTTTGGCAGGCCAAGAGAGGAAATGTCGCGATTGGCCCTAGAGGTGTAATTTTGGTGGAGATGGTGCCATGGTTAATATGAAAGTAAAAGAAGTGTGTGTGTGTGTGTGTGTGTGTGCGCGCGCGCACGCACATGTGCGTGCATGTCAGAGTGAGTGAATGTCTATGAGAGTGAGAGTAAGTGACTGAGTATGTGCAGGAGTGAGTGAGGGAATGTGTGGGAGTCAGTGAGAATGAACGTGTATATTGAGGGCATTGCAAGAGACTGAATGAATGTGCGAGAATTTCGATGCCAAAATTTTCTGGTCTCATGTAACTGCCCAACCAAATCTCCATTCACAGCAGCAGGACCGGATAATCTCAGCCATGGGCTAGGTCAGAGAATTTCAGCCTGAATGTGCGAGGATGTATTTAGAGACTGAGTATATTTCTAGGGGTGAAGGCGAGTCTGCCTTATGGCCAGTCCCAGGTTTCTCAGGCAATTTCACCATCACAAATCAATACATAAACACACCCCTACATACACTGGCCCTCTCACACACTGGTCATTTTTATTTACATTTTTTTTAAACTTAATTTATTGCTGTGATATTACTGTACTTTTTGCTGAGCAATTGCTGTTTTCATTCAAACCTCAACTTTTTTAAACATACAATCTATTACAAACCTCACAAACCTTACTGAGTTTTTTGAAAAGGTGACCAAAGAGGTGGATAAGGGTAAGGCAGTTGATGTGGTGTATATAGATTTTAGCAAAGCGTTTGATAAGGTTGCCCATAAAAGACTACTGCAGAAAATGCAGGTGCATGGGATTGAGGAAGATTTAGCAATTTGGAACAGGAATTGGCTAGCTGATAGAAGACAGAGGGTGGTGGTTGATGGGATATATTCAATCTGGAGTTTAGTTACTAGTGGTGTACCTCAGGGATCTGTTTTGGGGCCACTGTTGTTTGTTGTTTTTATAAATGACCTGGATGAGGGTGTAGAGGGATGGGTTAGTAAATTTGCTGATGACACCAAAGTCAGAGGAGTTGTAGACAGTGAGGATGGATGTTACAGTTTGCAGAGGGACATAGATAAGTTGCAGAGCTGGGCTGAGAAGTGGCAAATGGAGATTAATGTGGAAAAGTATGAGGTGATTCACTTTGGTAAGAGTAATATGTGTGCAGAATATAGGGTTAATGGTAGGAATCTTAGTACTGTAGATGAGCAGAGAGATCTCGGTGTACAGGTGCATAGATCTCTAAAAGTTGGTATTCAAGTTGATAAGGTTGTTAAGAAGGTGTATAGTGTGTTAGCATTTATTGGTAGAGGGATTGAATTTCGGAGCCAAGATGTCACGTTGCAACTGTACAAAACTCTGATACTGCCGCACTTGGAGTATTGTGTACAGTTTTGGTCACCACATTATAAGAAAGATGTGGAGGCATTGGGGAGGGTGCAGAGGAGGTTTACCAGGATGTTGCCTGGTATGATGGGTAGGTCTTATGAGGAAAGGCTAAGGGACTTGAAGTTATTTTCATTAGAGAGAAGAAGGATAAGAGATGATTTAATTGAGACATGTAAGATAATCAGAGAGTTAGATAGGCTGGATAGTAAGAGCTTTTTTCCTCGGATGGAGATGGATAACACAAGGGGACATAGCTTTAAATTAAGGGGTGGTAGTTATAGGACAGATGTTAGAAGTGGGTTCTTTACTCAGAGGGTAGTAAGTGCGTGGAATGCCCAGCCTGCAGCAGTTGTGAACTCATCAAGTTTAAGAGCATTCAAACAGTCAATGGATAGGCATATGGATAGCATTGGAATAGTTTAGGATAGAGGGTCATAAAACTGGTCGGCACAACATCGAGGGCCGAAGGGCCTGTACTGCGCTGTAATGTTCTATGTTCAATTATTGTGCCAAGCCTTGGAGGCGAGGGATTCTCTGCATACCCCTGCAATGTGCTTTGCAGCAGCAAGAGGCCATTGGCCAGTGATAGGATCTTCTGGTCCCAACCCATTAATGGGATTTCCCACTGAATCCACCCACTGCCGGCAGGAAACTAGTGGCTGGGTCCATCATTGGAAGGACTGCAAGATCTCATCAGAAGAACGGCCAGAAAATTCCAGCCATTATTTTTCTGTAATTTGTTCATCAGCCACTTCAGTGAGAAAAATATGCAAACGTGGCCCTGAGCAAAATGATTGGACAAGTCTGCTTTAAGGCATCAGTAGGTGATCCACTCACTACAGGACTCTCAGTCTCTGAACTTCTGCTGTAGTTATAGCATTTGTATATCTGGTCTGGTTCAATTTCTAATTGGTTATCCCCAGGTTGTTTATAGTAGGAAATTCAGTGATACTGATATTGAATGACAAGGGGACTTGGTTTGATTCTCCTCTTTTTGAAGATGATCATTGCCTGGCACTTGTGCGGCACAAATGTAATAACCTATTAGTCCATTCCACTGATTGGATATAGACACAGGCTTTTTCAATATTGAATAATACTGAACATTGTGCAGTCATCTGTGAACATCCCTATTTCTGAATTGATAATGGAGGAAAGTCATTGATGAAGCAGCTGAAGATAGTTCAGCATATGACACCACCCTCAGAATTTCTCAACGTAATAGCCTGTAGCTGAAATTATTGGTTTCCAACCATCACAACCACTGTCTTTTATACTAGTTATGACTCCAATCAGTGGGGAGTTCCCTGTCTCTCACTCTCTGCTTCCCTTGACTTCATTTTCTCTAGGAACCCTTGAATCAACAGATACTGGACTTCATGCTACTAGATATTAATTGACTGGGTGTTCTGGATTGCTTGGCACTAATGAGTCGAAAAGGAAACTTTAAAATGTGCACATTAATCCAGCAGTTTTGAAGCCAGGGCTTCCAATTAACTTTTTTTTCTTTCTCCTAGCACTCAGATTCTCATAAGTATGTGTGCCAATCTCTTTTCTTTTTGTTTTTATCCAAAACACATCAAAGGTATCAAATTCCCAGTAGGAATGCTGCAAACTATGATGCCAAATAAAAGGCAAAGGACTGCTGGGTTGATCCATATGAGAAGTACTCTGTGCTTCGTTGCCAGTTCCAACACATCAGTATCCATGGTCAGAGGTGAGCATATCAGCATTGGCAGATAATTAGTGCATGCTGAGGTTCCAGCTTTGAAGATAGATTGTGACAGCAGGTTCAATGGCACAGATAAATAGGATGGCCTGACTAACTGTTCTGCTGGATAATTCTTCAGGAGCTTTCCAATCGCAGATGTCACTCTCTACATGGCACAGCCCGTCGGAATGTGTGCCAGAGTAATCATTACCAAGGAAACCTGAGTGGCAGCATTTCCCAAGATGTCACCAACCACATTTAAAGATATTGATGCACTTACTTCAATGTGGGTTAAGTGTCTTCATATGATCTCTGCTAGCAGAGCTGTACCATTTTCTGTAAAATACCAGATACTAACATGGATGGTATAGTTCGCAAAGGTGATGGTACCAATGTAGCCACAACTGTAAGACTGCACAGGGGCTTTCTTTGGTTTCATTTTGGTGTTGCTTCTGAATCCCTAAAAGTTCTGATATAGTAAAGGCTGAGAATTGTTTTGACGCCTTTTCAATCTTTCAAAGGGCTTTTTGTTCTCACAATCGGAAATGTCCTTTACCTGTTCCCATTGCTGCATTTCATGGACATGTTATTTTATGTTCTGCTTTCCTCAACTCTGTACTTGCATCTTTTCAATAAGTCTGCAAGTTAGTTGACCGAAGAAAATTGAATTCTAAATTCGATTTCACATAACTATTTGGATAAGATTGGCAAAATTCTGAACCTTTAAGCCAAGATTTAAATGCTGCTTATCATCAAATGTGTCATATTGTTTATGGATGTGGATGGGCTGATTTTGCAACCTGTCTGTAAATGTAAGCAGTGTTACGGGTCTGAACAAATGTTTTTTCCAAGATATGGCCAGATTGGTAAAATTGAATTTAAATATACACAGCTACACAGTACCTTTAAAGTCACATCTGCCAATTCAAAGCAGCTGTGCTTTCATATATATGTGGGTCTGCAGTTTTCCCTCGATTGCACTGGGAATTTTTTTCAGGGCAGTTCAGCTAAGATTGGCACAATTTGTATTCACCTCAACTTGAAGTTTCCGAGATTTAAAAGGATAGTTTGAAAAAATATTGTTCATAAAATTGGCCATATCCTCATGTTGAACGACCATCATCGGGAGTTTCCACTAATTGCACTGTACAGGAAGACATTAAGAATTAAACTTTGTTTCTGGGGGCAACAACACCTGAAGGTACATTTAAAAGTCTGTTAAATGTGATTTTTATTGTAATTTATGCAAAAATTAATGTACCCCAATATAACTAGAAAATAGCTTTGTGTATTTTTCAAAAGTGAACTTCAATAATTTAAAATCAAGTTACTCCGAGCAGGTGGATAGACGGTGATTTTATGCTTTAATCAAATTTTACCAAGTTACCATTTTTAAATACATGAAGGAAAATTTTGTTAAGTAAAAGGTGATGCAGTGGCAACATCGGTAGACTAAAAATCGAGAAGCCCTGTCCAATGCTCTGTTAACATCCCACCGCAGCAGCTGGGAAGTCAAAGTTAGTTTCAGTAATGGAGACCCTGAAGTCATCATCCATTGTTGCAAAACCACATTTGTTCACCAATGTCTTTTAGAGATGGAAATCTTCCATCCTTGACTGGTGTGATCTAAAAATGAATCCAGACCTACAATAATATGGCTGAATCTTAACTGGTTAAAAAGGACAAAAAGAGATGGGTAACAAATATGTAAGCATTTCCACTGATGCCCAACTTATGAAAGAATAAATAAAAAGCATCTTTATAAAAGCTAATGTTTCAAAGCACCATCCAAAAACATTGTACATTCTGCCTGTCCAATTGCATTGGTTCAAGCAGAATTTGTGTTGTTAAATGCAAACGAGTTTGAGTGAAAAAGAAACACTTTTCAAAGAGATGTAATTGACACTGGAATTGTTGGAAAGTCAAAAAGCAATCCATCAGAGTCAGTAAGGTTTCATGAAGGGTAAATTGTGATTGATCAATTTAGTAGAGTTCTTCAAAGATGAACAAGCACAGAGATAATGGAGTCCTGGACTTCCAGACAACATTTGATAAGGTGCTGCATGAAAGGTTAATACACAAGATAAGATCCCATGATGTTGATTATTATCTGGCACTTATGTGTCCGAATGTTATTTCCCAATTGTCAGTCGAAGCCTGGATATTGTCCAGCTCTTGCTGGATTTGAACATGGATTGTTTCAGTTTCTAAGCAGTATGAATTGTGCTGAACATTGTGCAATCATTTACAGACATCCCAACTTGTGATCTTATAATGGAAGGAAGATCATTGATGAATCAGCTGAAGATATGGAGTCTCGGACATACCTTGAGGAGCTCCTGCAATGATATCCTGGAACTGGGTGATTGTCCTCCAACAATCACGACCAAATTCTTTTGTGCTAGGTATGATAACTAGCCCCCGGTAAATACAAAAAGCCATTTGTGTTTACAGTCTTTCTTTTCATAGCATTGAATTGTGGATGTACAAACTAAACAATCGCCAATGTAAAAACCTCTTCAACGCTGTATGTTAATCATTGGATTAATGTCTGCTGGTGAACATAATAAAGGGAACTTTATGATGTGCTATATCTTACCTGGAAGGGGCAAAAGCTCCATTCCCATGTACTCTGGGTAAGTACATTCCTCTGCCTAACAAATTTAAGACATTGAAATAATATTACTATTACTGTTATCCATGTGATGGAAACTGATCCTTCCACAGCCTTCATTAAAAAATATTTTATAAAGGTTTACTAAATTTTTCAACAAAAACTTATGCAAATATTCAGCAAATTGGTGATGTGTAATCATCACCAACAACCTGTCCTGTTCCCCCCATGCTGACAATAAGTTAAGAAAGCCCACTAATGCCTCTTCTTTCTCAGAAGACTAAAGAAATTTGGCATGTCAGCTACAACTCTCACCAACTTTTCTAGATGCATTATAGAAAACATTCTTTCTGGTTCTTTGAGAGCTTGGTATGGATCCTGCTCTGCCCAAGGCTGCAAGGAACTACAAAAGGTCGTGAATGTATCTTAATCCATCATGCAAATCAGCCTCCCATCCATAACTCTGTCTACACTTCCCACTACCTTGGCAAAGCAGCCGACATAATTAAGGACTCACACACACTCCAGACATTCTCTTTTCCACCTTCTTCCTTCCGAAAAAAGATACAAAAGTCTGAAGTCACATGCAAACCAACCCAAGAACAGTTTCTCCCTGCTGTTGTCAGACTTTTGAATGGACTTACTTGCATTAAGTTGATCTTTCTTTACACGCAAGCTATGACTATAACACTACATTCTGTACTCTTCTCTATGAGCAGTATGCTTTGTCTGCATAGCTTGCAAAAACAATACTTTTCACTATATTTTAATACATGTGAGAATAATAAATCAAATCAAAATCAAATGTAAGACTGTGTGAAGCACAGGTTTCATTTTACTCATTGGATTTTTTTTTTTGCAAATCATAAATTTCTGACTGCAATGCTCCTTTAAGTGGAAGCACTGTTTTGTGAATTCTCAGATTGCAGTTTCCCTTGTGCTTTCACACCAGTCAAACAACCTTTAAGTTAGTGTCTGTATTTCTGATAACTGGCACTCAGCTGTTCCTGTGACCTTCCAGAATCAGACATCTGCTAGCAGTATTATGATTGCACCAGCAATTGTGCCCCTGTGAAAGAATGCTGTGGAATCTTTTTTCCTGCTGCCTCTGACAATTTAAATTCTCCTCATGTGCCCCGTGCTTAACATGATGCTGGCTGAGGTAAGCATCCCCTGCTGCATTGTACAGGAACTTTGAAATCAACAGAAGAACCTTTAAAAAGCCCAAGATCAAGGCTATTGTATAAATCTTTCAAAGGACAAAGAAAATAATTAATTTAAAGATTTTGCTCATAATCATTTTTATAGTCATATGAAGATATTGCGTAATTGAAAAGCTGTGTAATGCTTATCACAAAGAGCTTATTTCATCCAACTGTTTTAGTCATAATTCTAATAAGCAAGCAATCAGAGAGTGTATTTTCAATCATCCTTGTTCCCATTTTGAGGACCCAAGCCAAATTCTGATAGGACACCACTCACAAAACATTATTCAATGCATCTACCATTTCCTTACTTTCATTGATTACATGATCATTATAGCTTTCACGGGCTTGCCCTCTTTTACCTAACACAATTGTAAACATCTTTAATACTGATATTATTTGCTAGCCCCTTTAGCAGTTCTAGTTTTATCACCCTTTAGACTTTATAAAATGCCTTCTGAAAGACTATATTAATAATATTTATATCCCCCTGACTACTACTGATCACATTCCAAGTTTGCTGATGACACAAAGACTAAAGGTAAGTAGTGGGGACAGAAGAATCAATTTATGAAGATATGTTAGTAGATTAAATAAAAATATAAAACTGAGGCAAACTGATTTCAATATAAGACCAATGGTGCAAAGCTAAAAACTGCAAAGGCACAAAAAGACATTACAACCCATTTTAATAGGTAATTAAAATGTTATGACAGGGACAGAAAATAAACAAAAAGGCTGATTCAGTATTGGACTTTGTACTTGGGGACGCAGTAAATATAGAAATTAGAAGGAGGAGTAAGCTATTTGGTCCTTCGAGCTTTGGCCGCCATTCATTTTGATCAGGGCTAATCATTGAATTTAATATCTTGAATCCCCGTTCCCCCCAAATACTTTGATCCCTTTAGCCCCTAGAGATATGTATAATTTCTTCTTGAAGTCAGACAATGTTTTAGCCTGAATTACATTCTCTGGTAGTGAATTCTATGCAGTCGCCATCCTCTGAATGAAAAAATTTCTCTTCAGCGCAATTCTAAAAGGTTTACTTACCCCTTATCCTCAAACTATAACCCCTAATTCTTGATTCCCTCACCAATGGGAACATTCTTTTTAAATCCCTTCTCACACTTCTAAACTACAGTGAATAAAATCCTAACTGATCTGGTCTTTCCTCATATGATAGGTGGCTGGTGTTACACTGCTGCTATACAAACCACTGCTTAGGCCATAACTAGATTGCTGAGAGAAGTTTTGGACACCACATCTTAGAAAGAATATATTGCCTTGGAGTGAGTGCAGCATGGATTTGATGTTTGGATTTCAAGGATTATGTTACAGCGAGATTACACAAATTAGAATTGTAGTTCCTAGAATTTGGAAGGTTAGTGGGTGATTTGAATGTAATGATCACATTATTAATGAGAATAGACTGGAAGAAACTATTCCCGCTGATTGAGGAATCTAGGATTAGGGAAACTGCCTAAAAACTAGAGGCAGACCTTTTTGGAGTGAAATTAGGAAACTTTTTTTTACATGAAAGGGTGGTAGAAGTTTGGAGTTTTCTTCCACAAATGGCAATTAATACAATATTAATTGATAATTTTACACTTGAGTTTAATAGATTCTTATTAATCCAAAATTTAGGCACTTGAGGCAAAAACACAGATGTAGAATTAGATCAGAGATCTCACTGAATGGTGGAAAAAGTGTGACACACTAAATGATCCATTCTAATTCCTGTAATTGTTAGTAGTGAGCAATGAAAGGTAGATTAAATTTTGATAGTGTGGAATAGGTGGATCATCCTGCTTACTCAGATAATAGCTTCTGCCTGTAGAGACAGTATGTATATCTAAAGATACCAGCAAAATTGACTCTTTAGTTAAAATCTTTAGAGCAATAATTCTGTCAGTGAAGGTGATGCAGATTTCAGTACAAATATCATTTTCTGGCACGTGATTTCAACCTGGTGACATTCTAAGTCTGCTTCCTTATCATTGTGCCACATGCACACAGGGAAATGGTACAAGTGAAATGAGGAAGATAAATTACATCATTACATTGCAGATGGTAATGGTTTGAATATTTAGCAAAAATCTTGCAAAACTGTTCTCACCAGCAATAGTGTCTCTTAAATATTCACAAGAATTACCTGAAGTTTTATTTTAAATTTTCTCTTTTGACATCTCCACTTTGTAAAATTCAAGTAACTGGCATTCCTCAGAGTAATAATCTCCCCTGGTGGATATGTACAGTGACTTACTTCTAATTGTAAATTGTGAACATGTCCTTTTTTGAGTATTTATCTTTGTTCTTTTAGGATGTGTTTGCCAATTTTCAGGAAATACTAAACAGAATAACATTTCCTATTATTAGTGAAAGATGCAGAAAATATATCTGATTGGAATGATCAAATAGGATGGCGCCAGAACATGGTGACTTCTTGCGAGCTGTACACAGCATATCTTCTAATTCTACGTTTTACTCTCATTCTATGCTTTTAAAGCTCTTCTCTAACTCTGATAAACTGTCTAACAATGCCACTAGACTTATGTATGGACCTATTAAGCTGTTCTTTCTATACACCTTAGCTATGAGTGTAAACACTACATTCTACAGTCCTTCCCTATGAACGGTATACTTTGTATGGCATACAAGAAACAGTACTTTTCACAGTATACATGTGACAATAATAAATCAAATTTTTGAAATGCAGCATTAAACCAGCATCTGAGACTGGATGCCACTGAGGGTCACAACGGTGGATTCCAAGTAAAGTTATTATATCCAAGTGCACCAAGTTACGGTTACAAATATTGAAGAAAAGTTGGAGAATAACAGTTTATTCAAATAAAACAAATAAATAAAATAATACTGAGAACATTTTAAAAACAGAATTATGTGAAAAACTGTAACATTGCAGCTTAATTTTAAATATATGTACTCTGTATAAAATAATTTTAAGTTGAAAAAGATATGGAGGTGAGAGAAATAGGCATTGTTGCTAGTTGAAGCTTTTTAAAATTTATTTCAGTTTGACATCAAAGAAACTATCTAATGGATGTAAAAGAGGTGGGGAAGTTGCACTATTGGTTAAGGAGAACATCACAACTGTTCTGAGGGAGGACAGCTCGGAGGCAATATGGGTAGAGTTCAGGAGTAGAAATGGTGTAGTCACAATGTTGGGGGGTTTAAACATAAGAACTAGGAGCAGGAATAAACTATCTGGCCCCTCAAGCACTCTCCATCATTCAGTAGGATTATGGCTGATCTTTTCAAGAAATCAGCTCAACTTACCTGCCCACTCGCCATAACCCTTAATTCCTTTACTGTTCAAAAATTTATCTATCCTTGCCTTAAAAAACATTCAATAAGGTATTCTCAACTGCTTCACTGGACAGGGAATTCCACAGATCCACAATCCTTTGTGTGAAGAAATTTGCTCCACTTTATTTTGAGCCCTGGCCTCTAGTTCTAGTTTCTCCTGCCAGTGGAAACAACTTCCCTGCTTCTATCTTATCTATTCTCCTCATAATCTTATATGTTTCTACTAGATCTCCCCTCATTCCTCTGAATTCCAATGAGTATAGCCCCAGTCTACTCAATTTCTCCTCATAAGCCAACCCTCTCAACTCCAGAATCAACTTAGTGAATTTCCTCTGCACCCTCTCCAGTGTCAGTATATCCTTTCTCAAGTAAGGAGACTAAAACTGTACATAATATTCTACTGTATACAGTACTCCAGTTGTAGCCTTACCAACACCTTTTCTGGCTACACCATAACTTCACTGTTTTTAAACTCCATCCCTCTAGCAATGAAGGACAAAATTCTATTTGCCTTCTTAATTATCTGTTGCACCTGTAAACCAATTCTTGTGATTTCTTACTCAAGGACACCCTGCAATTTTTTTACCAGTTAAGTAATTGTCCATTTTGCTGTTATTCCTCTCACATATGGATGATCTCACATTTACCAACATTGTACTCCACCTGCCAGACCCTCGCCCATTCACTTAAACTATCTACATCCCTTGGCAGACTTTCAGCATCCTCTGCATAGTTTGCTCTGCCACTCATTTTAGTGTCATCTGCAAATTTTGGCATGTTACACTTGGTCCCCAACTCCAAATCATCTATGTAAATCGTAAACAATGGTGGTCCCAACATTGATCCCTGGAGCACACCACTAATCACCAACCAGAAAAACACTCATTTACCCCACCCTTTGCATTTTGTTAGTTAAACAATCCTCTTCCATGCTAATACATTATCCAGAACTTCGTACACCTTTATCTTATGCAGCAGTCTTTGGTGCAGGTATCTTGTCAAATGCCTTTTGGAAATCCAGATACACCACATCCACAAGTTCCCCATTGTCCACTGCACATGTAATATTATCAAAGATTCCACCAAATTAGTCAAACATGGCCTGCCCTTCATGAACCCATGCTGCCTCTTCACAATGGGACAATTTATATCCAGACGTCTTTCTTGATGTCTTTCTTCCTTGATGATAGATTCAGGCATTTTCCCTACTACAGAAATTAAGCTAACCAGCCTTAAGTTACCAACCTTTCGTCTACTTCCTTTTTTTAAACAGTGGCTGTTTTCCAATCTGCAGGAACCACCCCAGAGTCCAGCAAATTTTGGTAAATTACTCCTAGTGCATTTGCTATTTCCTAAACCATCTCTTTTAGTACCCTGGAATGCATTCCATCAGAGCCAGCTTGTCTACCTTTAGCCCATTAGCTTGCCCAACACTCTCTCTTTTGCAATAATGATAGTTTCTGGCTCTTACTTGCCATAGCCTTTTCGGCATGTTATTTGTGTCTTCCACTGTGAAGACCAACACAAAATACTTTTCAATGCCTCAGCCGTTTTCTCATTTCCCTTTATTACATCTGCCTTCTCATCCTCTAACGGACCAATGTTTACTTTAGCCACTCTTTTTAATTTTATATATTTGGAGAAACTTTTGCTATCGGTTTTTATATTCTGAGCTAGCTTACTCTCATAATCTGTCTTCCTATTCTTTATAGTTTTTTTTTCATGGCTTTCTACTAACCTTTAAATATTTCCCAATTCTTTATTTTCCCATTTTTTTTTGCTACTTTGTGTGCATTTTATTTTCAATTTGATACCCTCTGTTATTTCCACAGATATTCACAGCTGATTATCTACTTTTTCTACAGTCCTTCTGTATCACTAGTAGATACTCTTGCTGAGTAAAATAGCTTTGAAAACCCTCACTGTTCCTCAATTGTCCCACCATAAAGTTTTTGCTCCCAGTCTACCTTAGCCATTGCTTTCCTCATCCCTTTGTGCTCTCTGTTTAAGCAAAAGACTCCGGTATTTGATTTTACTTTCTCATGCATCATCTGTCTTTTAAATTCAATCATACCATGATTGCTTCCTCCGAGAAGATCCCTAAATGTGAGATCATTAATTATTCCTGTCTTATTACACAAGACCAGATCTAAGATAGCTTGCTTCCTCTTAGGTTCCAATTACATACTGTTAAAGAAAGCTATTGCACATTCATTCTGTGAACTCCTCCTCAAGGCTGCCTTGACCAACCTGGTTTGAATAATTGATATGTAGATTAAAATCTCCCATGATAATTGCTATACCATTTTTACATGCATCAGTTATTTCTTTGTTTATTTCTCACCCACCATGATTTATTATTTGGTGGCCTAAAGACTACGCCTATCAGTGACTTTTTCTCCTTACTATTTCTAATTTCCACCCAAATTGATTCAACAATTTTTTTTCTATAGAACCTATATCATTTCTCACTAGTACCCTGGTGTCATCCTTAAATATCAGAGCTACACCACCTCCCTTACCTTCCTGTCGGTCCCTTCGAACAGTCTGATACCCCTGGATATTTAATTCCTGCAACCATGTCTCCGTGATGGCAACCAAATCATACTCATTTGCAATGATTTGTTGTGCTTTTGTTGAAAAAGGACTGCAGGGGAAAGCCTAGGAACTACAGGCCAATGAGCCTCATATCTGTGGTAGGTATTTTGAGAGACAGGGTTCTTCAGGCATTTGGAGACACAAGGACTGATTAGGGACAGTCAGCATGGAAAATCATGCCTCACAAATTTGATTGAGTTTTATGAAGGTGTAATGAAGAAGATAGATGAGGGCTGTGCAGTTGATGTTGTCTACACAGACTTTAGCAAGGCCTTCGACAAGTTACTACATGGGAGGTTGTTGTGTAAGATTAAATCTCATGGAATCCTGGGTGAGATAGCTAAATGGATACAAAATTGACTTCATGACAGAAGCCAAAGGGTGCTTTTTCAACTGGAGGCCTGTGACCAGTGGTGTGCCTCAGGGGGTCAATGCTTGGTCCACTGTTATTTGTCATTTACATTAATGATTTGGAAAAGCATATTGGAGGCATAGTTAGTAAGTCTGCAGATTATACCAAGCTTGGTAACATAGTGGACAGTGAAGAAAGTTATCTTAGATTACTAAGATAATCTTGATCAATCTTGATCAATTGGGTCAGTGTGCTGATGAATGGCAGATGGAGTTTAATTTAGATAAATGTGAGATGATGCATTTTGGTAGATTGAACCAGGGCAGGATTTACTCATGTTACTCAGTTAATGATAGGGTGTTGGGAAGAGTTACACAACAAGAATCTGCAGGTACATGTTCATTGCTTCTTGAAGGTGGAGTCACAGACAGACAGAATGGCAAAATGAAGAAAGCATTCAACATGCTTGGTTTCATTGGTCAGAACATTGAATACAGGAATTGGGACATTTTGTTGAGGTTGTACAAGACATTAGTAAGGCCACACTTGGAATACTGTGTACAGTTCTGGTTGCCCTATTATAGAAAGGATATTATTAAACTAGAAAGACTGCAGAAGAAATTTACTAGGATGCTACTGGGACTTGATGGTCTGAGTTATAAGGAGAGCCTGGATAGACTGGGACTTCTTTCTCTGGAGTGTATAAGGCTGAGAGGTAACTTTATAGAGGTTTATAAAAGAATGAGGGGCACAGATCAAATACAGATAGTCAATATCTTTTCCCAAGTTAGTGGAGTCTAAAACTCGAGATTTAAGGTGAGATTTAAGGAGAGAGATACAAAAGCGTCTACAGCAGAATTTTTTCCACATAGAGTGGTGAATATCTGGAACAAGCTGCCCGAGGTAATAGTAGAAGTGGATCCAATTTTATCTTTTAAAAAACATTTAGACAGTTACATGTATAAGATGGGTATAGAGGGATATGGGCCAAATGCATGCAATTGGGACTAAGTTTAGGATTTAAAAAAAGGGTGACATGGACAAGTTGGGCTGAAGGTCCTGTTTCCATGCTGTAACTCTCTATGACTCTAATATGTCTGGAATTTCTTGCTGCGATGTCTTCACAACTTTAAATTGTACATGAATCAAATAAAATATTTAGGTGAAAATAATATATGTAATTAAGGTAAGGCTTTCATATTTTTCATAAAATAAGGGGCAATTGTGGAACTCAATCTATACAATATCAGTAAAAGTTTAAGAAAGATGCAATGTTCCTTACTGGGTCAATTTTTACCAGCTAAAGAACCTCGTGGCCAAAGTGGAGTGTTGAGTTGTAATGATGCTTTAGCTCAGATTTAATGCGAGATGCTATCTTTGTAAGTGGGTTGAAACATACACTGGGAATAGATGTCCTGGAGATTGTCAAATATCTGACCATCACTGAAATTGTCCACTGGTGCAAATTAAAGAGATTCATGAAATTTTGGTGGCTAGTGGATGAACAAAAGTCCTCTCCTAACAGTGACAAGCTGAATTGGAATCAACAAAGTAATTGCTGTTCTATAGTTAGGTTCCATTGTACTCCAGGATCTCATCTTAGAAAATTTCACATATATGGAATTTAAAATAAATAGCAAAAAGAGGCAACAATTTTCATCATACTGGCCCCAACATTAACCACAAGTATAAGGCAGGGTTAACAAACAAAGAATTCACTGTGCCGTCTCACAGGTTTTCAGTTGGATCTGATTTCAAACCACAGTAGCATCAGCTTATTGATAACAGCAGCATTTTGGACCTGCCGTGTTTGCACACATTCTTAGCATGATGCCCCTGAGATCCCACAGTGCTGCTGAAGTCAATTAATTTTTCATACTGTCTTCAGTGCAGCTTAGGTGAGGTTCATCAATGAGTAAATGTGCTCTGGGCATTGGATATGCACTTATGTTAAGACTAGCGCTGTCATTAAGCCATTCTATGGACTGTCCTATACCTGAGGACATTGGCTTCCTTTTCATTGCACCATCCACCAGTGCACACGCAAGCTGCAACTTGTTGATTTACAGATTCCCTCAAACACAACTTAATTAGATTAGGTTAAAAAGCTCCCCAAAGTGCAAGTAAATGTGTGCTACTTTCAGCTGAAAGTCTGGACCATTAAGGGAGTGTAAAACCACAAACAGAATAATTTCAAAGGTTTTCAATTTTCTGAACTGAATTAATGCAGAATATCACAATGAAAATAATGGCTCAGATTTTGCTGGCACATGGCATTTCCGTGTGTCCTATTATTTGGATCTGCTCCTATATATTTAGGATTCTATATTTTTGTCCATAAAGCTGCTGGAAGTACGAACTAATAATGTGAGTCGCAAGAAACAGGCACATGGTGAACAATCTGACAAACAGTGTATCTATTGAACAAATGAGATTCAATAATTGAAAAACAGAGAAAAAATTGGCAAGGTTGGTGGAGTGATGAATTAGATTGGATGTGTTTAATGTCAAAACCAGGTACAGCACAAGATATGGAGAGGGGAAGATGGATTGAATTAAGACAGAGAAAAAAGAAACAAAAAGGGAAAGTAAAGAAAATGTTAATATTTAAAATGTGAAGTTTAAAAAAATTCCAGCTACAATTCACAACCCAATGCAATGAGACTCCAAACTTTTACTTATGCACTTTCTAAGGAAAAGAGAGATTGGCAGTCATTAAGAATTATCACCTTGTAAACAGGTAGTTATGCTGTTAAATACTAAATTTAATTTTCTATGACAAGTTTAGTGAAGAATTAATATTGACAATTTTATGAAAGCTATAGAGATGGTTAAGGGCAGAAATTAACAGTGGGGTACCACAAATTGGCCAGAAATTTGTGGTGTCTCATAACTTATGGGATATCATTTATTCACATAAGCCATTGGATAATTTACGCATTAATAATGATATACATCTTTCATTACTTTTCAGCAAATTATGTGCCATTGCTTTGAAATAGTTGATCTATTAAACAAATCAAATCTTGAACACTACAGTAGTTACAGGTTAATGATGTCACTTTACTTGAGAAGTACAGTGAAGTAAAGTCATTTTGCTTCGAAATTCTGTAATGTACCTTTGTGGAAGGAAGAGTTAATCCGCCAGGTCAGTGATTCCTGAAATTTGCCACATTGGATAAGATTTTAAAGATGGGGCAAATGATCAACACTTGCCATTCTCAGAATTGGCACCTAATGCACAGCCACCAACTCTCAAACTCCCATTGCCGTTTTACACTCTCTTGAGCATTGATTGGCAGAGGGTGTGATTTCTGTCTGCCCTTGAGAACTGTAGGCCAATCTGATTGGCTGACAGCTCTTCAGCCCATCTAGGCACAGTGCTGCAGTGGCCTGAAGTGGTACTATAGTGCTTTGCCTGGAACTAAGTGCTGGGACCTTTGAAAAGTAAGTCTCAGGAGGTCCAAGGGTGGGAGGACAGTGGATGCCTAGGGAGGGAGGAGAGGGGAGGGTGGGCACAATCGTGACATTAGGGGTTAGGCCAGGTTAACGACTTAAGGGCCTTAATAGGTGAATGGATATGTTTCTCTTCTGAGGCCCTGCCTGTCCAAGCATGGAATTGTATCTGTGTTTGGGCAGATGTATTCTTGGTGGGCAGGGGGTGGGGCAGAATCCTGCCTATTCAATGTACTTCCCACCCGCCCTCACTACCCCCACCCTGCTGTCCACTGCAGAATCTGCCTTATTTATCCAATTTTAATTTGAATGTTATTAAATCTGTTTCTATCTTGCAATGCATTCCAAGTCAAAACTCGCTTTATAAAATTAATGAGCAGAATTATGTTGAGGTGTCCAGGGTTCTTGTTTATCAATTGAAAAGCCAGCAAAGATCCTGGTAGTCCCCACCAAGCCATGAACCAATTAGAAAATCCTGAGATCAGCATGGTCCTTTCCCTGAATCAAGGTCCCAGAGGCAGAAGCCTACCTAACGTAAGATGCTAGCCAATCACAGGCTGGAAATATGGATGCTCAGCAGCACCATTGGAGGGTTATGGCTATTGTTGGAAGGAAAGGCGGGGGGTGGGGGGGGGGGGGAGAGTGTGGACGAACAACAGAGCGAGTGTTTGATTTTCAGCAAGTTCCCCTTCCCAATGTTGAGTCCTTCGACAGGAAGGACAAACCCACCCCACCACTCCTAGAGGTGACAACCTGCCATGCACATCATATGTTGATAGGTCTTCTGCTACCATGTTAATATCAGTAGTGCAGGATGAGGCCCTTAAGCAGTTACTCATTGGCCACTTAAGGGCCTTAGAGTACAGTGGGACAGGAAGATAGATCTTGGGCCTACATGCCCAGAACTGAATTCTGGGAGGGATAGGAAAGCAATGGGGTTCCAGTAAGCCACCATCCTGCCTCCAATCTTGTCACCAAAGAGAGCAGAAGATTCCACACAATGTGTCCTCATGTCGTTTCCTGATTCCTTTGCAAATCACAAATTTGTATTCTCAGGTTACTAACTCTTTTGCCATTTGAAATAGATTTCCTTATTGCTCTTTTAAAACCATTCATTATTCTAAAGACCTCTATCACATTTCTTCCCAACCTTCTCTGCACCAAGAACAATGTGAATTTCTCCAGTCTCTCCACTTAATGAAAGATCCTTGTTCCTGGTTCATTCTGGTAAATCTATACTGCCATATTCTCCAATGGCTTACTATTCTTCTGAAAGGTGCTGCACCCAGAATGGTACACAGTGCTCCAGTTGATACCTAACCTGTGAATTATACAGGTTCAACATAACTTTTATTCTTTATGCTACTATTAATAAATCCAAAGCATATGTTGTTTTTGAATCTTCTCCATTTGTTCTACAACGTTCAAAGATTTGTGTAAATACACCCCCAGGTCTCTCTGTTACCTTTAAAATTGTGCTACTTAATGCACAGCAGGAGTATTGCTGAAGGTCAAGCAGGTGACAAAACAGGAAGACACTGCAGCTGCCACTAGAGTCCATGGAATAAATGAAAAGTTCACTGCTGGCTATCGAGACATCACTAGGATTTTATGACTGAATGGCAAAACTGTGAAAAGGAGAAATAGTAGCCTTTTCATTTGCTACTGCTGAGTTCTTTAACAGCTTTAGGAAGCTACAAGGTTTCGCACTCCCACCACGAAGCCACTTCCATTAGCCTGCCAGTGAGTGCAGTCAGTGGGGGCTCATATGCTATTCTTAAGATCTCATTACAACGTATAAATACAAGACAAATGCCTCTTTAATTGCTCTAATTGGCTACATGCAGCTGCCAATGGCTTTGGGGCTGTGGTAAGGTGGCGGGGCAGGATTAGCCACCGCTGCTTTTCCAGGAAGCAGGAACACTTTAGGGAACTAACCCCATGTTCAGCAGTTGAAATTACCCAACCGCACCTAGCCCTCTGGCCTTCATGGATGACTTTAACAATTTTTACCTTCTGTATAGCTAATTTTCTATCTAGCTTTATATCGTCAGCAAACTTGTATCCTTTGCCCTTGGTTTTTTCATCTCAGCCATTAGGACTGATCATAAATATGGGAGGTCCAAGCACTGATCCATATGTAACCCATTAATAACAGCCACCTCGAAAATGACTTATTTGTCCCTCCTGTCTCTTTTCTGCTCTTTAATCAATTCTCAATCCATGCTAATACTTACCCTCAGCTTTACAAGTCCCTTCTTCTCTCTCCTATTACACCCTTACTCCCTTCATTATTTCTGATGTACCTTTTCTGTCTTCTATGGTGAAGACTGATAGAAAATACTTGTTTAACATCTCTGCCATTTCTTTGCTACCTATTATAATTTCCACACAGCCTCTAAGGTACTTGTGTTTACTTTCACTACATGTTTATACATTCTTGTAGGAGTTCTCACAATTGGTTTCTTGCTATTTCACTCTCATATTCTAGTTTATTCAGCTTTATCAATTTTTTGTCATACTTTATTGTTTCTAAAACTTCATCCAATCGCCAGGATTATTGTTCTTCTTGGCAACTTAATAAGCCTCTTTTATTCTGACACACTCTTTAACCATTTTACTTAATCATTTTTTTCATGTAACGTTTTACAATGCAGTGTATATTCATCGAACTCCTACAGTACAGAAGTAAGCCATTCAGCCCATCGAATCAGCAGCAACTCTTCAACAATGCATTTTACCTCAGCCCAACCCCCTAATCCACACATCTTGGGACATTAAGGGGCAATTTAGCATGGACAATATCTTCAAACTGAGAAGAAACTGGAGCACTCGGAGGATACCCACATAGACACAAAGAGAACATACAAACTTCACAAGGCCAGAATTGAACCCAGATCCCTAGCGCAATGAAGCAACAGTGTCAACCACTGTGCCACCATGCTGCCTAACATTCATTGAATGTAATGAAATATTTCTCTAAAAGTTGCCATTGTTTACCTATTGTCATACCTTTTAATCTAACTTTTCCAAGCAACCAACATTGAAAAAAAGCTGGACAGGATTTTCTGCTCCTCCCCCTACACCCACAACATGTTTTTGGGATTGTTTTTTGGCATCAAAGGTGGCTCACATTTGGCTGCTAGCAGGATGTTCCAGTCCAGCTGATATCAGTAGTGATTAGGAAGACTCACCTGTCCTGCCAGAGAACTCACCATTGCAGTCACCTTTGGTAGCACCGAAAAATTCAGGTGGCGTGCTGGCCAAAATAACCCACCCATTAAGTACCCAGTACAGTAAATCTGTGCTGTGTTTCAATGACATATGCTAACAGCAAATCACTTCCTTTGAGTGTGTATTTTTTTAATGGGAGTTTACTGCAAGTCTCAGTTGAACTTCAGTACATTCATCCACCATATTCTCTCACTCACTTACAAGTAGATTCATTCTGTGTGCCATATTTACAGAGCAGATGCTTCACAAAAATACAAGCCAGCAAGAAAATATATAGAATTAGCAGAATTCTTACTAAGCAGATGGCAGATAGCCGACTGATGTATAGAGTAACAATGAGAATAATGATGAGAGAACAGTTTGCATTGATTTGTCCCTCTAAGCGACAATTACTTTGATATTTATCTTTCAGCTTAAATGGAAGTAACATGCTGCTTTTTAATGCGAGACAACTTTATCGATTTTTTGTTTCTTCCAATATGAGTGACTTACAATGAACTCTTATTGTATTAAACTTAAGTAGAAGAGCAAATAAATTTAATCTCTAATATTGTTTAGAGATCAATCTCATCATCGAAAATTGAAACTTTGAAAAAATAATTTATTTATATTTATGTGTTTAATATATTTAAATATATTTTTTAAAGTTTAAAATAATTACTCTGTATGCAATGATTGATTCAGCTGAACGGGAAAGTTCGAAAAAGTTTAGCAGAGACAAATAAGAGACATGAAGTGTGTTATTGATTATGTTGGTGAATATTTTAACAGCAGTTTTAAAATGATTTTGATATTTACTTCAAAAATTGGAATGAAATAATATGGAATTTTTTAAGCTAATGTTTGTTTTTTTTGGCCGTAACAGACACAACTAATAAAGATGATGTCAATATTAAACTATCACACATATTTGAGAGGGAGCCATATACAATGCTCCTGCAGACTGAAGCCATGACAAAGCTAAAATATAGCTGTAGTTTGCCATTCATGAAAGCACACAACTACATCCCTGAAGGCAGGTGGGAAAAGCTGTCTACACCAGGAACACAGAAGAATACAGCAATAAATTCACCATCAAATTTACCAGAGGAGAAAGGATGATCTGATTATATTGCATAGACATTTTTCTTAAACAGGGCCACTTTGAAAGTTCATTGCATCATCAGTGCTGCTACCATGCTTGAAGCTGATCTCAATAAAAATGCTCCATGGATTTATACTTTGAATATATGCATCTATAATATTTCAAAAAGTGATTTTTACGGAGCATCTCATGAACCTTTCCCCAAATTACATGTATTAGAATGCTAGAGAACTAAAAATTAAGCTGGTTTTTGAGTGTGGGGATTCTAAAGCATGTTACCCAATTCCTGATTGAGATAATGCTAGATGCTCATCTCCCTATTTGCAGCATGTAAGTCCACATTAAAACTACTGCTGACTGGTTGTATGCTCAGGTGGGGTCCAGATGAATTTGTGGCTAACACAATTTAAAACCTTCCTGTGCCTTTTGAAGTAGAGATGTATCATAGCCAACATCAGTTATTGGATCTGTCTCAAAAAGTATTCCAGAGAAGGATAGAGAGTACCAATGGAGCAACAAGAGAATGGGCTCACAGGTTCATTAATGTAGCATTAGAGGCTTCAGTCTGGAAGGTAGAAAGAACACATGCCATGTTTCCAGGCAATCCAAGAAGCTCTCTAGGCATACGCAGTGAAGAGAATGGGAACAGATAACAATAGAGGTCAATGCAAGAAGTCTAGGCCTAAGGACCTTGTTGTAAAATGTTTGCACACAGTGAATGCATCTTCAAATGTTTCTCCTACCCACTGCACACTAATCTAACATACTGCTCAATGTTTCACACCCTCATCACTCATTCACCAGCAATCTCAGGCAACCCAATCAAGACGCATACCTAACATTCAATGCTCTACCTCAACTTTATGCTTTTACAATGAGGCAAGGCCTACATCCACATCTTCCAGCTCCATTTACTTCTAGGAAGCTCTGGCAGGCAAACAAATTTAAAAGGAAAAAAAACTTGCATTTATGTAGCACTTTTCAAAAGCCCCAGGCATCTCAAAGCACTTTCCATCTAATGATACAGGTGGACATGTAGACACTTCTGTAGCGTAAAAAATGCAGTGGACAGCAAACTCCCGCAAGCAACAATATAAAGAGCAGATTATCTGTTTTTTTCTGCGGTTGATTGAGAGGTAATTATTGGCCAACACACCAGGGAAACACTTCTGCTCTTCTTCAAAATAGAAGAATATTATGACTTTGTACACCCATCCAAGGAGACAGGTAGGGCCTTAGTTTAAGACAGCACCTTAAATGGCACAGTGCTCCCTCAGTCCTACACTAGAATGTCAGTCTAGATTTTTATGATTATGCCAGAAGAGTGTGATTTGAACGCAGAATCTTGCAGCTCAGATGTAAGGGTCCCACCAATTGAGCCACAGCTGACATTGCAACAACATCACTGACATCCTTGCCTTTGTGGCAAGACAAGATGTCACAGAACAAGGTAGAGCAGCAAATAACTGGCTGGGCTCAGGAATGGCTGCATTTTCTGGAGGAAATACTCTGAATTATTGGTTGCAGTGACTGTTGTTGTGCAATTGGTATTATCAAAATTATCCAGAATGACAGTATTTTCTTGCCTTATATAGCTTTTCAAATCCTATTTCATCCTCATCCTTCAATCCCACGTGAATAACAATCTGCAGATATTGTAATGTGCCTCTTGTCTTTCATCCAAGATCAACTTCCTTCACCCAAACCTTTCACCTTCTGTATATTTACATATCCAAACAGCCCGCCACTACAGTCTGACGATTAAGGAAAAGAACAAGAGGAGAATATAAAGAGACATCACCGCTTAATTTGACATTTGTAGCCACTCAAAAACTTTTAAAAACTTATTTTATAGCTGGCAGGTATTGCTGGATAGGCTTCCATTGCAGCATGGACAGAAGTCACCTAAAACTTGAATGCTGCAATAGAAGTTCAAATTAAGATTGGAAATTCTAATTAAGGTAATGAGATCTATGATTATTGCCAAACAAGCCCAGTTGGCTGCCATGCAGTCTTAGACTGTTACCAAAGATGAACAAATAAAATGAGACTTTGGCCATCATACGTTGAACCTGTAAGTCCACAATCAACTGCCATCATAGAGTTGGTCACCATTTCCTTATAAGAAAAGATAGCTCCCAAGTTTTGGTGAAGCTTTGTGACAAGTTGGAGCCAGATTCTTCCATGCTACTTGACTGTTCCACCAAGCTTTCTGGTGGGCCTGCCATAAAATTAAAGTTCAAGTTGTTGATAATTATGGTCATGTTGCATCCATCAGTGCATGAGGTGACATGTTTGCAGTCCTGAGATACAACTAATGTGTTCTTGCTGGAAGCCAGTTGTTCTTCCAGAGGAAACATCTCACTTCATTGGGTCTCAGGAATTGACCAGTCATACTCCTTAAAATACATCTTCAACCTCTTCACACTGATGGGAGGGAAATAAGTGCCAATCCATTTCCATACCAAACATTTCAATATGCAGGTCCAGCGGAGTCTGTGCTCGTGCAGCTGTCACACAAACTATCCTTTACTCCTTGCATGATTGAAACCCGTGAATGCCAATGATCGGAGATACTACTGTCACAGTGGTTAACATTGCTGCCTCACAGCACCAGGTTCGATTCCAAGCTTGGGTCACTGTATGGAGTCTGCACATTCTCCCCATGTCTCTGTGGATTTTTGGAAGTGCAGTTTGGCGAAATTGTTATAGAATTGTTTTTGTTGTGTCTTCTATTTCAGGATTTTAGCAGAGATATAGCAGAGGGGTCAAAAAATGGGGCAGTTTATAGCCAAGGGAACGTAGGGATGATTTCATGGGGACTGGAACCTGGTGAGCTGAGGGTTAGGCTGGACGAAATGATCCAGTTCTGTGTCTACCTTCATGGTGAATCATATTCACCTCATTCTTTGTTCCTGGCTGAAGAGAAGATAGGAAATGTGTGCTATCTGAAAATCCTGAGTTAATACGGGTTTCTGCTGAGAACCTGCCTCCTCATCCCTCTGCACACAGCTTTGCCTTCCTGTTACCTGTACTCCAGCTCCCAGTCATGTTGAACCCCATGAAGAACTACAGCCAAATAAGCAAGTGCTAGCTTTCTGTCTTCAAACTCCACTGAATTAATTGCACGGATGATAAAAATCCACATTTGTTCGAGTCTTAATGGCAACTTGGACCTCAAAGATGGAGGTTTTTTTCAAAAGTCATACTCTGTATCTGTGGTGTTAGATCCCAAAAAAACAGGTGGTGAAGGATATAACTGCAACTAATTTTTACACACATTCATAAACATTTATTTACAGAAATACATATTATAAACATGCACCACCTAATCCAAAAAATATAGCTTCCATCTGTTCCCATTTATAGGAGTAAAAGTGAATCCCCAGTTAATGTCACTGTCTGCACACAATTCAATAAAATTAACAATTACAGAATCCCTTCTCTCTCTCTACACATAGAGGTTGTACGTACAACTAAAATTGTAAAACAAATTCAGAGGCAATTGAAGTTCGTAAAGATAAAACATAGGGACATCGGGATAGAGCTGGGGAATGGGAATGACTGAAATGCTCTACAGAGCTCAGGCATAGACTCAATGGCCAAATGGCCTCCTCCTGTACCGTAGTGACTCTAATAACCTTTTCCAAAGGTCCAAATCCACTCTCTGCTAATTGGAAAAAAAAATTGCTGCAGTGCTCCAACAGTAGAGTGCATAGTACTTCCACAATTCTATAAAAGTTATTGAAAGTGCAAAGCATCTTATCAGCAAGTCCCCAACTGACGCCTTTGTATAGAGGCGGTAGGGCTCCAGCTTGCAGCTGTAAGCACATTCAGCTGAGGTTATTTGAGAAAGGGAGTTAATAGGACTTGAGGTGCAAAATAACAGGTTCTGGACCAAATAAAGTGCTGATTATCATCACAATCCATCCACCGAGCATGACCACACTATTGCCTTTCCAAGCATGGCATTCTGCACAGGCCATGATAGGAGTACATCTACTATTTTTAGCCCCTCACGGCTCCTATAACAGTGGAATCAGAGGCACCAGACATTGTGGCCATTGCACTTTCATCTGATTGATAAACATAATTCTGAATTTTGATTTTTGAGTTCAGGTCAGAATGTATTTCAGATGATTACTAAGCTATTTTTACAAATAACAACATCAAGAATAGATTGGCTGCTTATTCACCTTGTCACTGTTTATGCCATTTTGATACACACAAACGCTGCAGAGTTCGTTTATAAAATTACAGATAATACGCTTCAAAGTAATTCAATCTATGTGAGCTGTTTGCGATGTTTCTGAACGATAACACTAGGCATTGTGTAACTGTCATTCTTTCTTACAAATCATTCCTTATCCTAATCAACTATATTTCAGTTAGACAATCTTGCTTAAGGAATACAATGTGCACCGATGATAAAAGTGTCATCATCACTTTAGCACTGCTGTGAGTTAGAATTAATTACATTCCTGGCACAGGACACGAATGTAAATTTGTAAAATGATCTCTCTTCTGTTCAGTACATTTGGGTCCGGATTTCTATTTCTGAGACAGATGTCCAGGGTTGGGAAATTTCCTGGCAGTACAGCCCCAACTAGCTAGATTTTCATTCCAGGGCTAGGGCTGCATGCTGGAGTCAGGCCTGCTTTCCCTGACTCCAGCATGCAGCCACAAGGGCTGCTGATTGCTAAGCCAGACTGGTTAAAAGTGATTTGGAACTATAGGCAGAATTTTCCCATCTCGCCTACCACAGGAATCACAGAAGGTGGAATACAAATCATGCGAAACTCCATTGACTTCAGGTGGGATTTTCTGGTTTTGGGGTGTACACAAGCAAAAATTCCCACACTTTGCCTCAGTTGCAACCAGAATAGTTAGGCCCCTATGGTCCTCGCCCCTTATACTTCCTCACCCCCACCAACATTCCATGTGCCATTCATGCCAATTTATGCCTTACACACCCCCATGGCTCCTCATACCTGCCAAATCAACCTATGCCACTGTACCCACCCCTATGGCCCCTTACAGCCTGTATGTCAAGTTAGTGCCAACTTATGTCAACACATGACTCTGCACATGTCCCTTATAAGCCCCATGAGAACACAATGCCAACTCATTGCAACCAAAGCCTTTCACCCACCACCCTTTGTTCTTAAGCCCTTCATCCAACATCCACCACAGATACAGCCAGAAATCATGCTGAATTGAAATAAAATTCTAGGTATCAATTAGAGACTTCACAACATAAAAAGCCTCATTACTAAAAGCCAATTCAATATATTTAAATCCCTCCAAGTACTTCATCCATCATAAAAACAAAAATTTGCTTCATAGCTCCACATCAAAGGCAATTAATTCTTTAATTATTTCTTTGAGCTGTTAGGATTCCAGCTGATATTATTACTCGACAGTCAGGTCCCAGAATGGAACCCTGGTTCAATAGACCATAACTTTTACTTTTTAGAGACATGGATGAACAGAGAAAGTCACATGATTACCAATTAACTTTTAACAAAAGAATAAAACATTTATTAAACATGAAAATATTGATTATAATACAATACTCCTTTACCCCACCTTATCATTATATCGACATGCACCAATTTTAAAGGATAACGAGTTACAAAATATAACTTATATTATAATGTTGGGAATTGTATTTCTGATCTATCTTTAAGCTTTTTCATAACTATCCTAAATCTAATTGAATGACCATGTCCACTAAAATGCTGCAAAATTGATATTTCTTCTACCTATCCAGTTTCATTCCAGAAAATTAAATCCAAAACGATTCCTTTTCTCATTAGATTTGCTACTTATTGGCTGAAAAATTCTCCCAAATGTATAAGAATTCAGCTCCCCCTGTGACTTTCATACAAATATTATCCCAGTTAATACTAAGATTGTTGAGGTCCAGAACTATTACTGCCCACAAGTTTTTGACTTGTCAAAGATTTACCGACATAATTTGCTTTTCTGACTTTTTGTAGATTAAAAGTACAAATGCAATACTGTGATTCTCTCTTTTATTTAGATCTTCAGTTCAATCCATATAATTTCATTTGATAATCCATCAACCATATAATTTGTCATAGAATCCCTACAATACAGAAGGAGGCCATTTGGCCCAGTGAGTTTGAATCTTCATATCCTACCCAGGCCCTATTCCTGTAACCCACACATTTACCCTGCTAATCACCCCGACACTAGGATCAATTTAGTATGGTCAATCAACTTAATCTGCACATCTTTGAATTGTGGGAGGAAGCCGAGCACCTGGAGGAAATCTATGTAGACGTGGTGAGGAAGTGCAAACTTCACACAAATAACGTCCTGAGGCTGAAAATGAACCTGGTCCCTGACACTGTGAGGCAGCAATGCTAACTATTGTACCACCATGCCGTCTCCTCTATGACCCTTTTTTTCCCCAATCAATATTAAAACTCCACCTCCACATTCCTTATTATCCCCTTTTTAATTTGTCTGAAAACACTAACCAGAAACATTGAGTTTCTATTTCCTCCATTCTTTCCAGTCATGTCTTACTAATAGATATATCATATTCCCTGTGCCAATCTCTGCTGTCAACTCACCTTACTTAATCCATAGACATTTCACATGAAGTGTATAACGTACAGTATTGCCAAACTCTTTTGCCATATATTTTCTACCTTTTGTCGATTCGGTCTTTCAAACATATTTATTAATTTCAATCTTCCATTTTTTCTCACCCTCCTGAGTCTATTCTCAGATTCCCAACCCCGGCCAAGCTAATTTAAACACTTCCCAACAGCAAATGCAGAACCTCCCGTCTGCCTAATGAACAAAGAACAAAACAGCATGGGAAATAGGCCCTTCGGCCCAACGAGTCCACACCGCCACCCCGATGTTCCCACCTCTACCCGTGATCCCTGTCTATGTTTATAGATCTATGGATTAAAAACCAAATTTGAGACAATTTAGGAAGAATTTGTTTTGCCAATTAGCCTAAGAGCTAGCCTAATGGTTCTAGCTTTGCTGAGGTCCAGCTTGTACTGGTCCCATCTCTCCCAGAAACACTTTCTGTACCTCAGGATTCTAAAGCATTCCCATCTACAACATCTCTCCAGCCATGTATTGATCAACTACATTTTCCTAGTTCTGAACTGCCCAGCACAGCATGCCAGGATTAATGTGGAGATAGCTACCTTAAAAAGTTCTGTTTTTATTTTTTTTTAACTCCATTCTTGAAGTTGCAAAGCCAATGCTTAGAATGTTCTTGGCAAACTCAAATCCATCCCTTGCTTGCTCCAAAAACTAAATTCATAATTCAATTGAATTCAATTCAAAGTCCCCCACAAAGGAAACAAACAAGATGAAGCAGTGCACCTCATTTTGGGCTTTATCTGATTCTTCAATCTCTCTTTTAGCTAAGTAATCTCTGCCTTCAGGATCTCAGCCTCCCTCTGCCTACTTCATTCAGGGACCATGTCTTTTGGTTGCTCACCCGCACCCATCGTAACTAATGACAGAGAAAAATGTATGTGAATCAAAATCCAGTAACCCTCCAAAAAACAATGGCTTTAATTTTCAATGTGGTTTGATGTAACTTTCGCATTTGATTCTAATGGAGAGCTCTGACGACTAGTTTTATAGAGTTATTAAAAAATGTGAGGAAACAATGCAAGTTCAAATGCATGACATCACAATTATATATTTCGGTAGAATTGCTATAAAGTTCTAAATGGCACAAACGCTGACAACATAATTAAAAATGTGGACTTAAATGTTAGTTTTACAGAAAATGATGCTTGTGCAAATGCTTTTGAAGCATTTCAAGGAATCAGAGCAGGCCAGTGCAATTGCAATTTTCTACGGCATTTGAGTACCATATGGGTTCCTTTCATTTCCTGATTACTGAATTGCCAGCATTGTCATGTCAGTGATTTGCCATGTCACTAATTTGCCATGTGAGCTGACATTAAAGACCTTTATTATGCAATGTTAGAATTGTAAAGACTTCATAGTTTCAGGGCATTTAATTGATTCGACAGTGCAAGCGTTTGTAAACTGATGATCCTAATGGTAAATTGTTCTGAAATTACACACTACAAATGGAAATGAAATCCAAGTGTTCTTTGTCCCTTTGTTATTATCACACACAAATAGCAATCTTCATTTCTTCTAAAAGTTTAGTTTACTTATTAGTGTCACCAATAGACTTACATTAACTGTGCAATGAAGTTACTAGTCACCACACTTCAGTGCCTGTTCAGTTATACTGATGAAGAATTTAGTATGGCCAATCCACCTAACCAGTACGTCTTTCAGACTGTGGGAGGAGACAGCATCATCTGGAGGAAAGCCATGCCGACACAGGGAGAATGTGCAGATGCTGCACAGATAGTGACCCAAGCCGAGAATTTAACCCTGGCGCTGTGAGGCAGCAGTGCTAACCACTGTGCCACTCTACACCTTACTTCGAACATTTTTTTCCTGCTCCTAATTATTCAGGAACATATTAAATGCCAACTAAACTTACTTCAATCATGCTTTGTTATTGCAAGTAATTTGGGTAAAAATGTGACAGACGTGAACATTACTTTCAAATGCATTCTCCATAAGGACTGTTCCTTACCTCATTAAGATTTCTGTAATGAAACACACATGGCATTGTGGCTTTTTCAATTTAATAAATCCATTAACTGTTCTCCATTCTGATAAAAAAAACCTGTGATGGAACTTGACAAAATAGCTCAGAAACAAATTTGCTGTCAGTGAAGTCTATAAATAATTGAAGTAGATTTTTGTTATTTATTTTGAGGAGTGCACTGGTCTAGGGTGAGCTAATTGCAAAAACACACATCATTGAATTGATCGTTAGCAGGTTTCTTTAGGATATAAAATGATGCAGCCAAAGAACTATATTTTGAGTATTGCTGAAAAAGGGAAATGTTGAAGCTTTTTGATTCAGCAGTACACCACAAGAATATCAATATAAGGAAAAAGCAACATTTATCTTTTTGGAGACAGCTAGAACATGCACTTACATTTCACTATTTCAGCTAAACAAAGTAAGTGACAACCATTCACTGACTCATTCATCAGGGTAAGATCTTGAACAATCAGGTTTGAACTACATGGTTTAAATTTCAAACAATGCTCAGATGTCAGTTAGCTGGTGAATTCTCTATGGCAATACCTCTACCAATCAGATATTACTTGCCAACCAATCAGCACTTTCTTATCATCCAGTATAAATTGTTATTTCCCCTTATATCAGGACAGACTGCACTGTGTCCTGATGAGTGCAAGTCGAGAAGCTTCTCTTTTTTTTAAAACAATACTCAAGTTCAGCACTACCAATCTACTAATACAACTATATTTATTGTTATAAAAGAAAATAAATAAATCATTTGCTAATGAGCTGCAGCCAATTGAATTTTTCAAAATAACAAACTCCTCTGTCTTAAGAAGCAGTCCATCAGGATCGAAGGTAACATACATTCAAGTTTGATAGATTCTGAGGTGGTGGGTGAATTTTCATTTTTATTCATTTGTGGGACATGAGCATGGCTGGCCAGCCAGCATTTACTACCCATCTTTAGTTAGCCTTATTCAGAATCAACCACATTGCTATGCCTCTGGAGTCATGTGTAGATCAAATCTGGTAAGGGTGGCAGATTTCCTTCCCTAAAAGACATTAATGAACCAGATGAACCAACAATGGTATCACAATCATTCTTAATTCCAGATTTTTAAAATTGAATTCAAATTCCTTCAGCTGCAATGGTGGAATTTATCTCTGGGTCCCCAGGATATTAGCTAAGTTACTGGATTATTGGTCTAGTGATACTATCATTAGGCCATCACCTCCCGTGTCTAATGTGTGATCTGCAGGCTCTGTAATATGTGCTTGAAGCGTCAGGTCGATGAGTTATTTGGAGGTTTATGCTCTCTGACATTTTGATTTTGCCTCTAACTATTCCTAACTTTCAATGAGTTTGATGCCATCCCGAATATACATTTTCTCTTTTACTCTGGTCACAGAGTAAAAGACCTAGGGACCTCTTTGAAGACATCCCTAAAGATTTTCCATTGTTCTTCTAAGAATCTCCTGCCACAACAGAGATTGAAGTACAGTAATTGTTTCTGGAGTCTGGTGTCAAGCATGCAATGGCATGGTCTGCCTAGCAAAGCTGGCCTTGACTGATTAGAACAAAGAACAAAACAGCATGGGAAACAGATCTTTCAGCATAACGAGCCTGCGCCGCCACCTTGATGTTCCCACTTTTACCCGTGATCCCTGTCTATGTTTATAGATCTATGCATTAGAACCAAATTTGAGACAATTTAGGGAGAATTTGTTCTGTCAATTAGCCTAAAAGCACATCTTTGGGACGTGGGAGGAAACCAGAGCACCCAGAGAAAACCCGTGCAAGCACGGGGAGAATGCACAAACTCCCACAGACACAGGCCCAAATCCATGTATCTGCACAGCACAGCGATAGTCACTGAGCTGTCGTGTTGCCCATCAAATGGTCCAGGTCAAGCATACACTAATGATGTGAAGCACTAGGATACTCTCGAAAAATCCAAGAGCAGCCCTCTCACGACCCATCGCATGTATGCCCCTTGTTAGACAAGACAGACTGAAGTACCAGTAGGATAAAACAAATACATCAATATCATTGACAATTTACACACTTCCCAGGGAACTCCCAAGGCTCATGATGCCTATTTTAAATCAGTTTTCTATATCCCTCCATTCCCATTCTGTTCATGTGCCCATTTAAGTATCTCTTAAATAACTTCAGAGTACCTGCCTCCACCACTTTATTTGGCAGCGCGTTCCATACCCTCACCAGCCTCTGTGTGAAAAAACTCCCTCTAGCATCTAAATTATGCCTTACCCCCCCTCACCATAAGCCTGTGACTCCTCGTGCTATTTGAGTCCATCCTAGGAAAAAGCTTTACCCTGTTTACTCTATCTATACTCCACATAATCTTGTACACCTCTATCAGATCTCCTCTAAGTCTATGTCTTTCTAAGGAAAACAGCTTCAATTTGCCTAACCTCTCCTCATAACTCAGATGTTCCATACCAGGCAGCATCCTGATAAACCTCCTCTTCACTCTCTCCAGAGTCTCCATGTCCTTCCGGCAGTAAGGCAATGAGAGCTGGACGCAGTATTCCAAATGAGGTCTAACCAAAGCTTTATACAACTGCAACAATAAACACCAGCTCTTGTACTCTATATCCCTTCCTATAAAGGCTAGCATACCATATGCTTTCTTCACAACCATCTCCACCTGCTCTGCCACCTTCAGAGACTTGTGCACCTGCACCCCCAGGTCCCTCTATGTTTCTATACTCTTAATAGGTCTATCCTTCATTAGATAACCCCCCCTACATTCTTTCTCCTGAAATGCATCACCTCGCATTTATCATAGAACATAGAACATAACAGCGCAGAACAGGTCCTTCGGCCTTCGATGTTGCGCCGACCAATTAACAAAAAGCAATGACCCTCTAACCTAAACCATTCCCTTTTCATCCATAAACGTATCTACTAACCTCTTAAACGCCACCAAACTTGGTGCATCTATAACTGCAGCAGGCAGGGCATTCCATACCCTTACCACCCTCTGGGTAAAGAACCTACCGCTGACATCCGTCCTATAACTACCACCCCTTAATTTAAAGCTATGTCCCCTCATGCTAGCTTTCTCCATCCTAGGAAAAAGGCTATCACTGCCCACCCTATCTAAACCTCTAATCATCTTATGTGTTTCAATAAAGTCTCCTCTTAGCCGCCTTCTTTCTAACGAAAACAACCTCAAATCCCTCAGCCTCTCTCAGGATTGAATTCCATCTGCCATCTATCTGCCCAAGCTACCAGCCTATCTATGTCCTGCTGTATCGCCTGACAATGCTCCTCACTATCTGCAAGTCTTCAAATTTCAATGTTGTCTTGGGAGAGGCCATGAATGTTGGGTTGCCTTTCTTGCCACTGAATTTGGAGGATCTTGCGAAATTACTGCTGATGGTACTTCTCCAGTGCTATGAGGCTGTCCAAATCTGCAAAGCATATAGGAGCTTGGAATCACAACTGCCTGGTTAGCCATGTCCTTAGTCTTGGCTTGGAGATTTTGCTCCTCAAATATCTTTTCTTCAGTTGGCAAAAGGTTGAGCTGGCACATTGGAGGTGATAATGAATTCTCTCACTATGTCTGCCTTCATCAAGAGAAGACTCTCAATATGTGGTAACAGTCCATATTTAAGCTGGACTATTGCTTCTCTTCTGAAGTTAAATTTCTCTGGCAGTACACTAATCCTCTACCTTCCATCACCTCCAAGATTGAAATGTCACAGTATAGAAAGAACCAGTTGGTAACTGAAAAATCAGATTTTATGACATGCTGTTTTCTGATGGTTCAGTTGATAAATGCAATACTTAATGTGTTCTTGAACTTCTTTAGGAATGAATCTTTAGGGATTTCTTCAAAGGGGTCAAACATCCCTGTGCAACAGGAAGCCCTAAGTGTACATGATATACACAACCTCAACTGGACCAATAATAAAGTTATCTCAACCAGTCGCAATACTCCTGAATTAGGGGAGAAGAGCTATAGTTCCCACTCCTACTCATTTTCCAGTTAACCGACAGGAAAATGTGAACACATAAACCTTGGGTGAGGATAAGAACAGATTTGGTTCAGTAAAGTTGAATCACCACTTTCTTGATCAAATGAGAGAAAATTGGAGAAGAAAGATAGATTAAATGTATTCTCTCGCATCAAATCCAAAATGTTATTTCATTTTCAGAATCCTAAATTATTGGTGACGTTTGGAATGTTGCCAAAGAAAATTTCATGCATCATGGAATGAAGAGATTGAGGGCGTTGCTGTTCTTAGTATCAGTTCAATGAAGGTATGGATAATTAAAAGCTAAAGCACAGGGCTCCTATTTATTCCAAGTGGGAAGTTTCATATTTAAGCAGTAGCATTCTGTTTGTATGGAGATAGGATGACTAAAATTCTAGTGTAATCCAGAGATGTTCTTATGAATGATCCATACATTAGCAATGTAAGTTGTTTGCCTTTACGACATATTGACCAAATGGCATTAGTGGATGTTCAAAGATTATTCTATAATCCTTTTTTACCTGACCTCAACTCATCCATATAATTTGTTGAAGACTCTCCTAAGATCGCCAATCATCTGTCTACCTATTAACTGTCCAATTGCTTTCAAGCATGTATTACTACCAGAAATTCCCATTTGTAAATATTACAAATATTTTGTTATTGAATAAACCCTTAATCAACCTAAATATTTAGAAAACTATTTCTTGAGTCTGAACAATCGCTGTTGGCTGCACGTGAAGAATGATTTAAAATCTGAATAAATCATATCATCTGCATTAACCTGATTCACTATGTTATAAAGCCTCTCAAAGAACACCATTAGGAGTGAGTTCAGTGATGTATCAAATGACATTTCAATGCTGACTTGTGGAATTTTTCCCCAACAAGCTGTACCTCCAGGAAAGCAGGTATGAACAAAATTAGCTTTAAATGAGCTATTGCAATGCAGAAATTGAGCAGTGTCCTTAGCTGAATATGAGTGAGTATCACATTCTGCTAGAAAACACAAACACTAAATCTTTGCAAGTGTGTCCGATTTCATATATTCCCATAAAAAAATTCTAGAAAGATGTAAAATCCTCAGGTATATATCCAGTATTTATAATGGTTTCGTCTGTACTACTAATCTGCCTTAATTTTCTGTTATAGCTTAACATGACAAGAGTAATGTAATAATTGTCATCTAATTAAAACATTTAAATCTGTACAGTACATCAGGCTATCAGAACTGAAAAGAATATGATAACTGCACACAGCTAATCTAAAAGAAAAGTTTTGTCTGACAGCTTGAATGGTTGAAAATACAAAAGTAACTAAAAGATGAAACTTTTACTAATTGTGCTAATGGCAGAAAATTACTACTGAAAGTGATCAATTCAAACATTGGCAAATTGTGTTGAAATTGAGGCATGCATTAATAACATCAGTTCGGTTCTGGATACAAGCTGAAAAACTGCACTAACCGGAGTAAAATAAAAGTGAGTCATATATGACACTTGGGTAGTTTTTGAAAGAAACAGGAAACAGAATGATTTCCATCTAATAGCTGGAATTAAAAAAACCATGAAAGCTTACAACTCAGTTTGAAACTTCCAGGGTCACCTACCATCTCTGTGGCTGCTAAATATTCCGAAGTATCAATTGGTCAGAACCATAGTGAATAATCATTTTCTAGCTGGTCTCAATTATCTTGCTGCACGTTGTGCTAAATTTAAGCTCGAAATCCTGCATCATCCATTCTACAACTTGCACTAAAACAGAATTCAGTGACACTGTATTTAGTTCCATTGTTCCAGAACTAGACTAACCCTCCTTAGCACTTTGCAGGTCTCGAGTGCACAATATGTCACTTCAATGCAGTGATTGGACCCAGTTATTGGCAGCTAACTTGATTGTAGACAAGTTGTGACAAGACTGTTCAGGGTGACATTCTTGAACTTACTTAACATTTCCATCTCTGCCCTCCCTGCTGCCAAATTTCTTTCTGATCTTTATTTATTTAGGCTATGTCTGAGTTCTCTATTTTTTTGCACACTGGATTCTGCTTGCTTGAATCCTGGCTTAGGGATCTTTCTTTAAAATCTTTCCAATATCTGCTTATGATCTGACTCAAGCTTCTCATTATTGGTAGGAGAAATTTTCATTATTTTATCTTTTGCCCTCAATCTCAGTTGCCTTATACCATTCTATCTCCAGGCCTTACCGTGGTTATTTATAGAGTATATCTTTCACTCAAGTATTCCAGTTTCTTGTTTTTTCCGACAGCATGCATTTTCAATCTCACTTGCAAGTTTTCTGTACACTAACATTAAAAAGGTGTTTAGCTACTGACTACATAGATTCATTTTCAAGCCTTCTCTCTCTCTCATGCTTTATATATTAAGGATCTTAAAAAAAGTTAACATTTCCAAACATCGAAACTTATTCACAGGTGCCTTTATTAGTTCATGGACAGCAAGCACCTTAGCACTTTACCTAATTAGCATTATGTGCTTTATGTACAAATACATTAAAAGTCACGAGTATGTATTCAGTTTTTTTCAGCAACCTACTCCTAGTCAGGCTCGTAGCAATCTAAACACAGCAATTCACCTTGCTATAGTTTGTTTCAGTTAACAAGGAAGATAATAGGTAGAATTTTCTCTCTTTTTGACTATGAGGATATCTGCAGGAATGGCAGCACGTACTCAAAATCCAGAAAACATGATTCATGCCAGCAAGTTTCCAAGTTCCAATCTTCCCAACCTCTTACCGGCGGAGTGGAAAAAACATGCCATGGGATTGCAGAAAGTGCATTTTAATACATTAATATGTCATTAGCGAGCATTCTCTCCCTCAGTAGATATTTAGCGGGCACCAGCAGGATAGCATGCTGGTGCCATTTACGAGAGGCATCAAGCTGTTATGGGAGTCTCCATAACAGGTTGGACATAAAGTTAAGTATAGCCCCTGGGGGAGAGAAACATGGCCAGGCAGTAGTCTGGCAATGCCCGTTGACACTTCCTCTCGGCACAGGTTGGTACCATGCCCAAGCCAATTAGGCAATGCCACCCTGTGCCAACAGGCAGGCCCCAGTGGGTGCTATATGGAAGAGGAGGCCAGAATTAATTTAGATTTGCTTGTGGGCTAGAAGCAGACAGTGGACCAAGTGATGCCAGCAATGGCCATTGGGGGTGTGGGGAGGGTATGCCAGCTCCAATCGTGTGTGGGGGGGAGGGGTGGGGTGAGGCCACGATTGGGGAGAAGTGGGGGGAGAGAAGTATCAACTCTGATCAGGAGTGGGGAGTGGAGAGGAGATCCTCGAGATCTCAGTAGTAGGCTGAGCAGGAAGTTGGGGATGGTCTGGAGGAAGAGATTTATTCCTGTTATGCTCAGGGTGCCCTTGATAGAAAAGACACTGGTTTTCTCACCAGAAGCAACTCTCTGCTACTTTTTGGTAAGATTATTCTCTATGTATCAACTCAGGTGGGAAAAATGGTGTAAGCTTGCTGGCTGCACTGCACTTTTCCTATCATTTTTTAAAAAAATATATTTTTATTAAACCTTTTACAAATAATACAACACACCCTTAAAACTGGTACTGTACAGTTTGATCATTCTCAATATATGTATCTAGAAAAAGACAAGAGGAAACCAACGCAATTGGTTCAGTACATTCAGTATACCAGGTGCTTCCACATACATGAAAACAGAGAATGGACAAGTTATAGGATTGATGGCGGGGGTGGGGAAGGGGTGGTGGAAGAGGTAAAGTCATGGAACCATGACAAAGTGTGCACACCCTTGTATATAATATATTAGAGTCGGTGCTACATAGCCTACAGAAAGCCTTGTAGGAGTAAGTCAGATATTACAAAACCTTTATATTTGAGATGGAGGCTCCATACTTTCCAAATAGCATCCAATTTGGATCTGAGTATATAGATTAGGAATTCCATTGGAATAAATTACATAATTCTATGCCAATTCTGAACAGAAGCTTATTGCTAATCCGAGAGCAAAGGATATTCTTCTGTGCTGCAAATGCTAGGATATCATACAGGATATTTCTTCATTGATATCAATTTTGTTTAGGCACCCCAAAATTAAAGCTTAATGCTTTAAAGTTTATTTATTAGTTGTACAAAAGGTCAAACTTGTATGCCTTATTCAATATCTTCTCAAGCTCTTTTAGTATGTCCAACCAGTGGGAATTAATTTTGACACAGGATCAAACACATGGCTGGAATTTTCGGGCGGGATCTTCTGGTTTTGCTGACAGCACATTCTGGCTGCAGGTTTTCTGGTGGCATGTGTGACATCAGTGGGAAGATCCCATTGCTGGCGAACGGTTTGACACTTCCTATGAGAAACATGCTTCTTCAACTGAATGGTTATACTGGGGGAATTTCACAATAATTTCATTGCAGTGTTAATGTAAGCCTCACTTGTGACTAACACATAAACCTTACTTTTACTTTATACATACTGATCAGAGGACCTATTAGCAAGTTTTTAAATTCCTTATAAACTCATTCCCAAAACCACCAGACTGAAGATCTCTCAATGCAAAAACCATTCCCTGCTTTGAAATGGGGGCATTCAGGGTTGATCTTTAGTCTTCATAAATTGTTGGGCATTTAAACAAAGGAAAAGATGGTCCATACGTACTAGTGTATCTCCAGACTGATCTATTTTATATAATAAGCACTGAAATTTTTAAATGCTCATTAATGTCCTCCGTCTTAATTATCCTATTATCCTTGGAATCTAGCATAGAGAAAACAGCCCTAGAATGTACATTCTTCTTAATGAGAGCCAAATATCTATTGTTTATCATTAAGATGCGGTGTTTCCCAAAAATCCAAGTACTCCATTTCCTGACATACTGATGCTAATGTCTTTGCTTATTGAGTGTGAGAATTCCTCATAATGGGAAGTTTATCACCAAAGGATTGAGATCTCAAGTGAATTCCCTACTATGAAGTATGTGTTGATACTTATTCAGCAAAATCCATAAAGAATTCAGTAACAAAATCATAATTTGTGGAGCCACAGACATTTATTGTCAAAATGCTTTCCCATTGTTTCTCCTTAACAATCAAATACCATACCCTTTGTACAGATCCTTGGTCTAAAAGGCATTTTTTAACTAAAAGTGCTATCCAATGGCTACTGGTCGAGAATGAGGCAAAAATCACCTGCTCCACATGGTCCTGTTTCAATTTTGTGTGCTCCTTGTCATCTCGATGAGTTTCCTGCAACAAAGCCGAATCAACTCTTTCCTTTTTAAGGAAAAGGCAAAGTCCAGAACTTTATCACCTCGCCTAAAATCGACGCCATCAAGGATCCAATGGCAGAAATCTCACCTAAGCGAGGCTGTAAAATCCCACCCAAATCTTTTTTCTTTTAATAGGGTGATGTTCCCCAAACATTCTAGGAGCAAAGTTTCAAAGTAGTTACTGCCATTGCTTATTTAGCTAACGAGGATATAGGATATTGACACAAAGATAATGGCTTACCCACCAATGATTTTCTCACCCTGCTCAGGTGTGCACCAAAACATACTTTCCCCATCTTTAGCTATATCAGAAGCACCAATGACACATTATAAACTATTTTTCTAAGAATTGAGACTTGTCTGTACCCTTGCAGGAACCAATTACTGGTACTTTAATCACAGAATTATGAAATAAAATGTGAAGCTATGAACTCTCAGGGGATTTTCCTCACCTCACCAAATGTAGCGCTAATTCCTTCAAACTTTCTATAATTATACCAAGGAATCTTGCCCATCAAAAAAAGACATAAAATATTCCACAAAAAGTATGAGTATCCAACACCGTTTCTGCATTCTAACCCCTCCTATTAAGACTTAAGCGACTCACCCACTTCCTAGTGATGGCTTATGTTTATCATGAACAGAGCAAAGGAGCCATAAAATATTATAAACTTATGGATGAAAAGAAAGAAAGAGGATTTTTTTTTTTTACACAGTCCCAATGTTTTACAATCTGCACAGTGTATTCCTTAACTAGAAGATGCATGCTGAGGAATATTTTCCATGTCAATCTTAAGGATAAAAACCCACTGCAGTGCTCAATTACTTGATCATTCTTGTCAGGATTATAAATACTGACACAGAATTAGGAAGGAGTTATAATGACATGGGATAGAGTGCAGTTTTACACTGAACTGCAGTCTGCTACTCCAAATTATTGTCTTCCATGGATGTTCATAAAAGCCATGGCGTTAGCTGGATTATCAAATGTCTTTATACAGTTGTAGCAGGGTACTGAAGGGTATATTGCACTTCAACGGCTTTCAGTCATCATCTAACTTCACCAAAACCTTTGCATCTTTTTTCTACCACCACTGAGAAATCTTGAGAGAAAGAGACCTTCATTCCATCATAGAACAAGGCCCATTACGTCTAGCTGTCTCCAATGCGCTTTATCGATCCTTGAGGTTATGCAAACACATAAATATGTGTCAGTGTTGTTGATTGCATCCTGTCTCTGATGTGTCTTTTCTAATTTAATTTGCTTAGCTTTTCTTTCTTAATTAAGGAAATGTGGTCGCCAGCTCTCAATGAATTTAACTGGGAGCTTACCCTCAGATCCTTCTGCCAAACTGAAAATCCAAACAATTTCTTCCAGCCTCGGTTATTCAGATCATCAATGAATTCTAACATACCACACAGCTATTTGTAAGCAGGCCTCAATTGGGGAAGCTGTATTTTCAACAGTAACAATTCTCTCCTACACTTCATCAAGCCTTTGCCAATATTCTGCAGCCCTGTAGCACGAGCACTGATATTTTGCACTAAAAGGTCATCAATGACTTTAATAATACCAGCAGTCATCAGTTGTAATTCCTTTGAGAGTATCGGATTGAGAGCCTGTTCATTCACTAAATAGCCATATTGAAGAGTTGGCTCCACCCCAGTTATTTGTGACTGCTCTCTTTTGTTGACGATTTTCTTAATGTTTCTTGGCATTTTGTCACCAATGTTTAACCAGAAATCTTCCAGGGACATAATATGAAGTTCTCACTCCCAGATTAGGCAAATAAGGGCTTTGTAAATGTGATAAATGTAAATGTTTTGCTGAATAGTGCCAGAATTCATGGAAATACAGTTCTTCCCACACTCAAATCAAGTGAACCTCTGCCAGTCATTGACAGATAGTCAAATAAAATTCTGGAGATGGGTCCCACAATGTCACGCTGGCAGGACAGGCTCTAATTGAGTCCACCGTGCTAGCAACCTTGGCCCCTAACAAATTGGGGCATATTTTTTGAAGGGTATCCCAATCTAAAAAAATCAAATCCTCGTCTCCGCCTTACGAACATGGGATACTCCCCAATGAGAAACTCTCTCACCCCAAACCTTCCTGATGGAAGCCTGCATCCAGGAGTGCCCAAGGGCATGACCCTTTCTCAGTTCTATTTTTTATTTGCACCTCAAGAATTTTTTTATCTTACAAATTCTTGAAGTTCATCCACTTTTCCTTGGACTAGCCTAAGAGGTATGCCACATCCCTTTGAGATTTCCTTTAAATCTCTTCAGAATTCCAACTAATTTCTGAGATACCAATTAAATGGAAATTCTCCCATTAGTTTTTGGCTAAGTGATCTTCCCATTTTCTTGAAAGACTTCAGCTATGACCTCTTTAGATTCTTTTCCTGGCTAAAGACACACATGGGCTGTTTTGCCCAGTCTGTTCCAACTGCTGTATAACTCTTTCTACATTAGCTATTCAAGCTGCTTTGTGCCACAAGGCTATGTAAGTCCCACTATAGCTTTCTTCCAATAGCTGCAAGCCAGAGCAGATCTTCCAGCTGCTTTTCCTTCAGACAACCTAAACTGAACTGCTTGCAAAATTAAATTCTAACCAAAGCTGACCCTGAATCTTTGCCTCTCTATGGCAATGTGGCATACTTTTTACTGACTGAAACAAATATGCAGGTGAATTATTTTAGCTTCAACACAATTGTTTGATTCTACAATCCATACAAATAATTTATATTGCTAATGGAGTTTTGCCATTCTTTGTCCACATTCCCTGGCTTCATTCCAAGCTCAGAGATAGATCATTTACTAGTCTATTCAAATTTAAATTTATAACCAGAAACAGAAAAACATTCGACATAGCAACTTAATCTAACATAGCTGTTGGAATCAGCTTAAATGCCCATAAGTTGCTTTCAAATCATAACAACCACAGTTCACAGCTACTTGTGATTTCTTCAATAAAATTATCCTTAGCACTGGAGCCTCTACAAAGAAAGAAATGTCAGCATAAGTACCTCATATCTTTGAAATTAAAATGGGGCAATTATAATAGAGATAAAATACATTATATTATTGCTAAAATACCAAAAATGTAGACTGGATGGATCTTGAGGATCTTTATATTTATTTTCCATTATGAAAGAAATGCTCGAAGTGGTGAGTTTTCATAAATTGACATTTAAAGTAATACATTTTCTGCAGGAAAACATACCTGAAGAGAAGATGGTTTAAAGAATCAGAGCTAAAACTGTCCTGTCTCCAATTTAAGCTCTGTTTATAAACAATGCCTAGGGCATAACATAGATGAATTGTTTCATAATATTTGGTTATCTCTGATGCAGAAGTAGATATCAGGATTGCGCATTAATGATACTATAAATTAATTGTGTGACATCCTTAGATCATTTCGTTCCAGTTCTCGTTGAAAATAAAACATAGAATCAAAAATAAAAGAATATTTTATTTAGACATAGCATTATAATAGATACTTCGTAAGCATAAGACAAATCTTACAAATGATTCACAAAGATTTGAAGAAATATATATACTGGCACAGAAGTTAAGATATTTTATAAGCTAAATGGAAATATTTGTTTCATTCCATAAGAATTGCCTGTGAACCAGAATCAGCAGTGGGTTAGTGTAATATTCCCAACTACATATTGGTGGGCATGTATTCTCCATGTGAGCACAAAGATTTAATTAATTTTGTTTTAAATGATACTTGATATGTGTGTGATACAGGCAGCAATGTAAAGGACAATGTAAAATTCCAAATTTAGAGTTGTGAAAAAGATACCAGAATTTCAGCAGCATTGATTTTTCACTGCAGCCTATGTTCAAATGGGGAGATCAGAGGAGCATGAGATTTTGACTCCTGGTCTGGTTATCATGTTGAAGGGGCAGCAGAGCAGTCTACAGCAGATATATGTGCCATTGTTCAAATAAGTGACTAGTTAAGATCATAGGACTCCACAGGAGGAATAAGTCAGCTTTGACATGTAATTAGTGGGAGCTAAGAAGTCAGTAAAAAGCATTTTGGTTTCTGAAGCATTGATGTCCTGGCTTCAGAACTGATCAGAGTTGGGGTTGCTAAAAGATCAAGGTAGAAGTAGGTAGCGATTGAGGATACTTGAAGTTTGGGGCTGAAAGTGATGTTAAAGAACTCTCAGAGTGGCCATGATAAAGGGTGTAGAACAAAGAAAATTACAGCTCAGAAACAGGGCCTTCAGCTCTCCAAGCCTGCACCAATCCTACTACCCAACTGAACTAAAACACCCAACCTTCTAGGGACCATAACCCTCTATTCCCATCCTTTTCATGTATTCGTCAAGATGTCCCTTAAAAGTTACTGTCGTATCTACTTCCACTACCTATCCCAGCAACGAGGCACCCTCTACCATTATGTAAAAAATTTGCCTTGTACATCTCCTTTAAACCATGCCCCTTGCATCTTAAACCTATGCTCCCCAGTAATTGATTCTTCCACCTTGGGAAAAATATTCTGACTACTCATAATCTTGCAGATTTCATAGAACATAGAACATTACAGCACAGAACAGGCCCTTCGGCCTTCGATGTTGTGCCAACCAAAATAAAAAATTTCTATCAGTTCACCTCTCAACCTCTGTCATTCCAGTAAGAACAAACCAAGTTTCTCCAGCCTCTCTTCATAGCTAATGTCCTCCATACCAGGCAACATCCCCATAAATCTTTATCGTACCCTCTCCAAATCTCCACATCCTTCTGGTAGTGTAGTGACCAGAATTAACACTATATTCCAAGAGCACTCTAACTAAGGTTCTATAAAGCTGCAACATGATTTGCCAATTTTTAAACTCAATGTCCCAGCCGATGAAGGCAAGCATGCCATATGCCGTCTTGACTACCTTCTCCATCTGCATTGCCACTTACAATGACCTGTGTACCTATACACCCAGATGCCTTTGCCTATCAATATTCTTAAGGGTTCTGCCATTTACTGTATATTTCCTATCTATTTTAGGCCTTCCAAAATGCATTAACTCATATTTGTCTGGATTAAACTCCATCTGCCATCTTTCCACCATGTCTCTAACTGATCTATATCCTGCTGTATTCTCTGATGGTCCTCATCACTATCCTCAAACCTTTGTGTCATCCACAAACTTACTGATCAAACCAGTAACAGTCTCCCTCCAAATCATTTATATGTATTACACATAAGTCCCAGCATTAATCTCTGAGGAACATCACTTGTCACAGCCCTCCAAACAGAAATGCACCCTTTCACTGCCACCCTCTATCTTTTTTGACTGAGTCAATCTTGTATCCACCTTGCCAGCTCACTTCTGATCCCATGCAACTTCACCTTCTGCACCAATCTTGTCAAAGGCCTTACTGAAGTCCATGTAGACAACATCCACTGCCCTACCCTCATCAATCATCTTCTTCATTTCCTCCAAAAACTCGATCAAGTTCATGAGATAAAACGTCCTCTTCACAAAACCATGTTGCCTCTCTCTAATACATCCGCTTATTTCCAAGTGGGAATAAATCCTCTCTTGAAGAATCCTTTCCAATAATTTCCCTACTACTGATGTAAGGCTCACCAGCCTGTAATTACTCAGACTATTCTTGTTACCCTTCTTAAACAAAGGAACAATATTGGCTATTCTCCAATCCTCTGGGATTTCCCCTGTACAGTAAGAAGTCTCACAACACTAGGTTAAACTCCAACAGCACAAGCCATAAACTTTCAGAACACTGCTCCTTCATCTGATGAGTGGGAGTTCTGTTCACAGACAGGTCATGTAAACACACAAACTCAATTTACAAACTAATGGTTGGAACGCAAGTCTTAAAGGTACAGACAATGTGAGTGGAGAGAGCATTAAGCCCAGATTAAAGAAATGTATATCGTCTCCAGCCGGGATAGTTAGTGAGATTTTGCAAGCCTAGGCAAGTCATGGGAGCGACAAATAGTGTGACATGAACCCAAGATTCCGGTTGAGGCTGTCCTCATATGTGTGAGGATTGGCTGTCAGTTTCTGCTCAGTGATTGTGCATTGTCGTGTATCGTGCAGATCACCTTGGAGAACGCTTATCTGAAGATCAGAGGCTGAATGCCCATGACTGCTGAAGTGTTCCTCAACAGGAAGAGAACACTCCATCCTGGTGATTGTCAAATGGTGTTCATTCATCCTTTGTCTTAGCATCTGCATGGTCCCCCCAATGTACCATGCCGTGGGACACTGCAGGAAAGGATGTATCAGGTAGACAATGTTGGCCAAGTTCCAAGAGTACGTCCCACGTACCTGGTGAATAGTGTTCTCAGGTAAGATAATGGCATCCGTGTCGATGGTCCGACATGTCTTGCAGAGGTTGCTGTGGCAGTGTTGTGTGGTGTTGTGGTCACTGTCCTCCTGAACATTGGGTAGTTTGCTGTGAACAATGGTCTGTTTAAGGTTGTGCGTTTGTTTGAAGGCAAGAAGTAGAAGTATGGGGATGGCCTTGGCGAGATGTTCATCTTCATCACTGACATGTTGAAGGCTCTGGAGAAGATGAGATAGTTTCTCTGCTCTGGGTAAGTACTGGACGTCGAAGGGTACTCAGTCCGCAATGTCCCCATGTCTTCTGAGGAGGTCGATGGGGTTTTTCACTGTGGTGTGTTGGAACTGTCCATCAATGAGTCGAGTGCCATATCCTGTTCTTATAAGGGCATTTTTCAGCGTCTGAAGGTGTCTGTTGTAATCCTCCTCATCTGAGCTGACCCTGTGTATACGGAAGGCTTATCTGTAGGGGTGGCTTCTTTAATGTGTTTAGGGTGGAAACTGAAGCATCGTGAGGTTATCTGTGGGCTTGCGGTACAGTGAAGTGCTGAGGTAACTGTTCTTGACAGGTTGCATTCTTGGACACATGCATCTCTATTTTGGAGAGTAGTCCATCGTGAGTCTGATGGTGGGATGGAACTTGTTGATGTCATCATATAATTGTTTCAGTGATTGTTCACCACGAGTCTAAAGGAAGAAAATGTCATCAATGTATCTAGAGTATAGCATAGGTTGAAAGTGCGGTGAAGAAGTCCTGTTCGAGCCTGTGCATGAAGATGTTGGCATATTGAGGTGCCAATTTGGTCCCCATAGCTGTTCATCTTTAACTTAGTGCTGTCAGACTTCTTATTATGCTTACCCCAGTCCAACGCCAGCATCTCCACATCATGACCTCCCCTTGTAACCAGTGAGGATACAAAGGTTTCTCTCAAGGCCTCAGCGATTTCCTCCCTCGCTTGTCTCAGTGTTCTAGAGTATATCCTATCAGGCCCTGGGAACTTGTCTACTTTAATGTTTCTCAAGAACCTCAATACCTCCTCTTTTTGACCTCAGCTTGGCTCAAATTATCTACACATTCTTGCCCAGACTCATCATCCACCATGTCCTCCTCTTTGGTGAATACTGACACAAAGTACTCACTTAATGCCTTGCCCATTTCCTCTGGCTCCATGCATAGATTCTCTCCTTTGTTATTGGAAAACAAATTTAATGAAATTGGGCACACAATATGGAAGCAGACTAAAATCACACTCAGAGCCTCTCCACTAAAAATCACAAAGAAACAGACACAGGCTAGCAGGCAAGAGCATGCTTGGAGTGCAAATGAGGGCTAGCACACAGGGGAAGCTGGTCAGGAAGGCACTTCCAGGAACTAAATTAAAAGAACACCTCCCCACCCCACAAAATTAGCACTCCTAAACCAAACACCTAAAGATTAACATAGCTAAGGAAGCATCCTTGGCCCCTCAAACTTCCTGAGAATAATTGCATACCTATTGTTCAAGCCCCGGATTAACACACACTTGAAACAATCGTCCCAATACCTGAAAACATCGAGACAGGATGGCTAAAGTCAAATACTGTAAATAAAGCATTAGCATTTGAATTGCATACTACACCAAAGTTCAGGTATAACTGTAGCCCGTTGCAGCAGGTCTTTAGTGTGCTTTCGGGACAGTTCAATTGTATGTCCTGAACTGCACCTCCGTCGATATAAAGAAAGTAAAGCTGTACCATTGTTGAACTTGACCTGGGTTCGTAGTGGTCGTTCCGCCCAGTCGCGCTAACACCCTTGTCCTTGAGCAGACCAACCCTCTCCCTGGCTATCCTCTTGCTCTTTACACATGTGTAAAAAGCCTTGGGATTTTCCTTAATCCTGCTGGCCAATGCTTTTTCGGACCATTTTTAGTCCTTCTTACTCCTTGCTTAAGTTTCTTTTTACTTACTTTGTATTCCAACATTTTTTCATTCCATACCGCTTGGTGTTGATTTTCCCATAGGCAAACAGCACGGCTACTTGTTGGCTTAGGCAGAAGTCGCAAGAAGGAGCAGTAGTAGTTTTTAGTCCTCTTATTTGTGTATAATAATGACATGATGTACATTTCAGATGTGGTTAAACATCATCTACACGACCCTTAACAAAATGGCATCTCGCATAGCCTGGATGTGTGCAAATCTGTATACGTGGGGTACATGTATGTGTGTGTGTGTGTGTGTGTGTGTGTATATGTGTGTGTGTGTGTGTGTGTATATGTGTGTGTGTATAGTGTGTGTGTGTGTGTGTGTATATGTGTGTGTGTGTGTGTGTGTGTATATGGTGTGTGTGTGTGTGTGTGTGTTGTGTGTGTGTGTGTGTGTGTGTGTGTGTGTGTGTGTGTGTGTGTGTGTGTGTGTGTGTGTGTGTGTGTGTGTGTGTGTGTGTGTGTGTGTGTGTGTGAGAGAGAGAGAGAGAGAGAGAGAGGGCGTGTGCGTGCATGCGTGTGTGTGCGAGAGAGAGGGTGTGTGCGCGTTTGAGAGAGAGAGAGGGTGTATGTGTGGGGGAGGCATTTGTGGGGCGTGTGTATGGAGCATGTGCGCGTGTGTTGGCGGATTGTGTGTGTTGGGGGGTGATGTGTGGGGAAGAGTGTGTGTATGCAGAGTGCCGTGTGTGTGCGTGGGGCAGTGTGTGTGTGTAGGGGAAGGGTGGTAAAGAAGAGGGGGAGGGGGAACCTTCTGTAGATAATTTAAGTGATCTTCACTGAAACAAACCAAATGTACTGGAAAACTGCACTTTCCTCTTTCATAGAACGCTATGACAAATTTGTATTTTGATTTGAAAGTTTTAACTCAAAGTCTAATAATCCTGCCAAGATCATGGCTATCAAGCTTAAGATTTAAGACTGTGATATTAACCAGCAAGTAGACCTAGACTTTGCTGGAGTTTGCTATGTTGCAGAATATGACATAGATGTGTACATATTTGGGTTTTAAAAATTTCTGCCCACAAAATAAGAGGGGACTGAGTGCAGTTTAGATCAGAGTTGAGGAGGAACTTCTTCACTCAAAAGGTGGTGAGTCTCTGGAATTCTCTGCCTATTGAAGTGGTGGATGCTACCTCATTATATATATTTAAGTCATGGGTAGATAGGTTTCTGATAGATAAGGGAATTAAGGGTTATGGGGAGAACGCAGGAAATTGGAACTGATCCACTTCAGATCAGCCATGATCTTGTTGAATGGTGGGGCGGGCTCAAGGGGCTAGATGGTTACTCCTGCTCCTATTTCTTATGTTCTTAGAATTGCCAGAAATGCAGCTGGAAACAGTGCAGCAAGGACAACAAAGCATCAAGGACCTCAGTGAACAACAAGCAAATATTATACCTCCTTAACCAATAACATTTAAGGATTGAGAAATAAACAGAAGAATAACTGAGAAGGACAGTAACATAAAGAGATGAATTCAATGTCAATACCAGGTAGAGAAATTGAAATAAAGGGAGTGAAAGAAAAAAAAAGGATCAAGATATTGGTAAATAGAGGGAAAAGGAAGAGTAAGGAAAAAAATTAAACATTAAATTTGACATTTTTAACATCTCATAAACAATTCTCAACCTGACCCCAAGCTCCTAATTGTTCACTTTCTGCGCTAAACTTAAAGTTTGGTGGTGAGTTTAATAGGTTACATGTGCAATCAGAACAACTTAATGAAAATTATAAGACAGCTTGAGAGCAAAATGCGGTTTTTCTAAAGCTAACATGGAGTGGTGAAAATTGGCCAGCAACTTGTGATGATTAACAATTCACAAGGCGGCTCTTTCTTGCCACAAGTCCCTAGTCAATTTACACTTGAATAATGGGAGCAAGGTTGTACAAACACCACTACTTTTACTAAGCAACATTCGGACCATTTTGGTTGACAAATCTGCCAGTTTTTCTCCCAATCAATTAACACTTCTGTGACCCTTTGAAACATTATTCTCCCATCTACACTATTTACAGTGACACCAAACTTGGAAAAACAAGCAAACATAGAAAAATGATTATTTCTTCATTGAAATCATTTATAAATAAATAAATTAAATAGTGATGTCTTGAGCGATGTACATATTATAAAGGAGAAGGTGCTAGAAGTCTTAAAAGTGCATTATGGTTCATTCCCCAGAGCCTTATTAAGTATATTCCAGGACATTATAGGAGAAAATTGTAGGTCCCCTAGCAGAGATATTTGAATCATCAATAGTCACAAGTGAGGTGCCTGAATATTGGAAGGTGGCAAATGTTGTTCCTTTGTTTAAAAAGGCCTGTAGGGAACAGTCTGGAAACTACAGGCCAGTGAGCCTCACTTCTGTGATGGATAAGTTGTTGGAAAGTATTTTGAGAGACAGGATCTTGCTCGACATGCAAAGACCAATTAGGGACAGTCAGCATGGCTTTGTGAGTGGAAAATCATGTCTTACAAATTTGATTGAGTTTTTTGAAGGGGTAACCAAAAAGGTAGATGAGGGCATGCAGTTGATGTTGCGTATGTGGACTTTAGCAAGGCCTTTGACAAGGTATTGCATGGTAGTTGTTGTATAAGGTTAAATCTCACAGGGTCCAGGGTGAGATAACTAAATTGACTTCATGACAGAAGCCAGAGGGTGGTTGTAGAGAGCTATATTTCGAACTGGGGGCTTGTAAACAGTGATGTGCCTCAGGGATCAGTGCTCAGTCCACTGTTATTTGTCATTTGTATTAACGATTTGAATGAGAGTATAGGAGGCATGGTTAGTAAGTTTTAAATGACACCAAGATTGGTAGCATAGTGGACAGTGAAGAAAGTTATCTTGGATTGCAACAGGATCATGAAAACTTGGGCTGATGAATGGCAGATGGAGTTTAATTTAGATAAATGCAAGATGATGCATTTTGGTAGATTGAAGCGGGGCAGGATTTACTCAGTTAATGGTAGGGTGTTGGGGAAAGTTACACAACAAAGAGATCTAAGGGTACAGGTTCATAGCTCCTTGAAAATGGAGTCACAGGAGGACAAAGTGGTGAAGAAGGCATTCAGCATGCTTGGTTTCATTTGTCAGAACATTGTATACAGGAGTTGCAACATCCTGTTGAAGTTTTTTAGTAGTGAGGCCACACTTGGAATATTGTGTACAGTTCTGGTCATTCTATTATAGAAAGGATATTATTAAACTAAGTAGAATGCAGAAGAGATTTACTGGGATGCTACGCTGACTTGATGTTTTGAGTTATAAGGACAGGCTGAATAGACTGAAGGCTGAGGAGTGATTTTATACACATCTATAAAATAACAAGGGGCATAGATCAACTAGATAGTGATATCTTTTTCCAAAGGTAGGAGAGTCTAAAACTTGAGGACATGGCTTTAAGGTGAGAGGGGAGAAATACAAAAGGGTCCAGAGGGACAATTTTTTTCACACAGAGGTATAGTGACTGAAAGAAGCTGCCAGAAGTAGTAATAGAGGAGGGTAAGTTTTGTCTTTTAAAAAGCGTTTAGACAGTTACATGGGTAAGATGGATATATAGGGATATGGGCCAAATGAGGGCAATTGGGACTAGCTTAGCCATTTAAAAAAGGGCGGCATGGACAAGTTGGGCTGAAGAGGTTGTTTCCATGCTATAAACCTCTATGGCTATAAAATCTGAAACATCAGGAGATACTATTAGCCATATCCTGTCAATTTGAGTATATACATATTATCCTTACTCTATGTCACCAACTTCAAACATTTTCTCTATTCAAGCCAATAGGATGCATCCAGTTCCATGTGTTCTCATTTTTGTTATCAATCACTTAAATGGAATCTTGTTGAACACACCTTCTCAGAGTCCATATACATAACATGCATAGACATCGCTTTATCTATTACATTATTCACCTCCTCAAAAAATTCATTAAGCGTGACCATCAACTCCTAAAACCAAGCCAATTGTATTAGATTAGTTCATGCACATCATAATGTTCATTTGTTTTAAATACAATTTGATGATTCTTCCTTTGCTTTTTGTTCTAAGCAATTGGATCATATTTGCTGATTCCTAATTCTTTGCGATTTGGTCTGGGTCCATAGAAACGTAGAAAATACAAGCAGGAGTAAGCCATTTGGCCCTTCTGCTCCACCATTTGTTACGATTGTGGTTGAACATCAAACTCAATAGCCTGATCCTGCCTTATCCCATATCCTTTGACTCATTTATCTCAAGGGATATGTCTAACTCCTTGAAAACATGTTTGGCCACAAATACTTTCTGTGGCAGTGAATTCCACAGGCTTAGCACTCTCTGGGTGAAGAAATCTTTCTTCACCTCAGTCCTAAAAGGTTTACCTCACATCTTCAGACTTTGATTCCTGGTTCTGGACTTCCCACCATTGGGAACATCCTTTCTGCAACTATCCTATCTAGTCCTTTTAGAATTTGAAAGGTTTCTTTGAGATCCTTCCCCTTCCCCCTCCCCTCCAACCCCAACCTCATTTTTCCTAACTTCAGCAAATACAATCCTAATCAACTTATAAAGTAATAGACGTTTACAGCATGAAAATAGGCCCTTCAGCTCAACTTTTCCATGCCACCCTTTTTTTAAGCCCCAAACCTAATCCCAATTGCGCGCATTTGGCCCATATCGCTGTATACCTATTGTACCCATGTAACTACTGAAATTCTCTTTAAAAGACAAAATTGTACCTGCCTTCAGTACTACCTTAGGCAGCTTATTCCAGACTCTCAACACCCTCAGTGTGAAAAAATTGCCCTCTGAACATATTGCATCTTTCCCCACTCACCTTAAACCTATGTCCTCTAGTTTTAAACTCCCGTACTTTGAGAAAATATATTGACTATCTAGTTGATCTATGCCTCTCATTATTTTATAGACCTCTATAAGATCCCCTCAACCTTCTATGCTCCAGAGGAAAAAAATCCTAGTCTATGCAGCCTCTGCTTATACCTCAAACTATCAAGTCCTGATAGCACTCTAGAAAACCTTTTCTATACTTGTTCTCGTTTAATAACGTCCTTTCTATAATAGGGTGACCAGAACTGTACACCGTATTCCAAATGTGAACTTACGAATGTCTTGCACAACCTCAACAAGATGTCCCAACTCCTGTTTTCAATGTTCTGACCAATGAATCCAAGCATACTAAATGCCTTCTTCACCACTCTGTCCACCTATGACTCCACTTTCAAGGAACTATGAACCTATACCCTGAGATCTCTTTGTTCTGTAACTCTCCCCAACATCCACCATTAACTGAGTAAATCCTGCCCTGGTTCAAGTTCCTAAAATGCATCACCTTACACTTATCTAAATTAAATTCCATCTGACAAGATTCCATTGCAATCCGAGACAACTTTCTTCACTGTCCATTACATCACCAATCTTGGCGTTATCTGCAAACTTATTAACTTCCTATATTCTCATGCAAATAATTAATATAAATGACGAATAACAGTGGACCTGGCACAGATCCCTGAGGCACACTGCCGGTGACAAGCCTCCAATTTGCAAAACAATTCTCTACAATTACCCTCAGGTTTCTGTCAAGAAGCCAATTTTATATCCATTTAGTTATCTTACCATGGATCCCATGAGATTTAACCTTATGAAACAAACTACCATGTGGTACCTTGTCAATGGCTTGCTAAAGTCCAAGCAGACAACACCAACTGCACTATCACCATATACCTTCTTGATTGAGTTTTTTGAAGGGGCAATCAAATTTGTCAAACATGATTTTCCACTCACAATGTCATGCTGACTATCTCTAATCAGTCCTTGCATCTCTAAATGCCTGTAGATCTTGTCTCTCAAAATACTTCCAACAGAAGTGAGGCTCACTGGCCTGTAGTTCCCAAATATTTCCCTACAGCCCTTCTTAAACAAAGACCACCCTGCATTTGCCACCCTGCAATTTTCAGGCACCTGTGGCTATTGATGATTCAAATATCTCTGCTCAGGGATCAGCAATTTTCTCCCTAGTCTCCCACAATGTCGTGGGATATACTTCATCAGGATTTATCTACCTTGATGCATTTTAAGACTTCCAGTACCTGTAATATATACACTCCTCAACTCAATCTCTCCTCATACATAAGTTCTGCCATCGCAGGAATCAGTTTGGTGAACCTTGGCTGCACTCCATCTATAACAATTTCGTCCTTTCTCAGATAAGGAAACCAAAAGCGCACACAATATTTCAGGTGTGGCTTCACCAAGGCCCTGTATTACAGCAGCAAGATATCCTTGTTCCGGTATTGCAATCCTTGCTCCTGTCCAGCTACCTTGAATTTTAACAACCTTGTAAGTATTCCCTTGTGATTATAACTCTGCACTCACTGTTAAACCATACTCCTAGTTCTGTAATTTCTCCTCCTTTTAGGCATATTGTACTTGAACAATTTTGCCATTTTCGGGAACCACTGAAATGCTGGTGAACTAAATCCTTCTCTACAACCTTTGTTTATTTACAACTTAAATAAAAATGTATTTATTGTCTTGTTTCCAGCAGTGTTTTCTTTGTGATTTCTTTCAATCCTCTCTCAGGTAACATTTTGAAAATCATGAGCTTTGGGCAATGACACATTGTTCTCTACCAAGGCATGCAGCAAACAGAGGGGAAGGTGAAGAGGATTTTCCTTTTCCTGCATCTGGCTGTTTGATTGCCATAGAAGTTGGGATTTTATGATCTTGCTGGACGAAGTTCATAAAATCCAGCCAAGGCCAATGGAGAATTCCATTCTGCGAGCCTCACCCATCCTGGAATTGAGCCATTGTCTTCAGTGACTATCAGGCCTGTGACAGAACACATCTGATTTTCTGGCCATTTCTATATAAAGTTGGAAAATTAGGCATGGCCCCCATGGCAGCTAACTCCTCCCAATCTGCAGCACCGAATGTCATTGTGTTGTGAGGTGCAGAGGAGATTCAGATGTTGCTTGGGCTGCATCATTTCACCTATGAAGAGAATCTGGTTAGACTGGGGTTGTTATTTTTAGTCATAATGTGGAGATGCCTGCGTTGGACTGCGGTAAACACAATAAGATGTCTGACAACATCAGGTTTGAGTCCAACCGATTTATTTGATAGTAAACTCAAGTTGCACTCAAACTTGGTGTTGTCAGACTTCTTACTGTTATTTTTAGAGCAGAGAAGGCTGAGGGGGCACCTGATCAAAGTGTACAAAATTATAAGGAAGATCAGAAAGATAGATAAGAAGGTACTTTTACCCTTAGATAAGTGGTCAAATATTTAAGGGAAGCAGCAGGAGATTTAGAGAAGATTTGAGGAAAAACATTTCACCCACAGTATGGTGGAAATATGGAATTCAATGCCTGAAAGGATGATAAAGTTGTAAACCTTACAACATATAAGGAGCATATGCGTACGAGGATATAGTCCAAGCGCTGGAAAATAGGATTGAAATAGATAGGTGTTTAATGGCATGCACACACACACAATGAACTGAAGGGCCTTTTTTGTGCTATAAAACTCGATGGCACAATGAAATGAGTCCTGTATTGTTGACAGTGTTGTCTTTCAGATGAGGTATTAAAACTGGGAGATGAATGTGGGATGTCTATTTTAAAGATTTTGCCCCTTCACTTGACCTTTTCCATAGAAAAATAGAAAGTAGATGTAAGAGAAGGCTATTCAGACCTTCGAATCTGTGCTACCATTCAATATGATCATGGCAGATCATGCACTTTCAGTATCCCACTCCTGCTTCCTCTCCATACCCCTTAATCCCTTTAGCTGCAAGGGCTATGTCCAGCTCCCTCTTGAGCACATCTACCAACTGACTCAATAGCTTTCTGTGGTAGAGAATCTACAGGTTCACAACTCTGAGCAAGAGGCTCTTTATTATCTCAGTCCTAAGAACTAGAAGGAGTAAGCCATCTGGCACCTCTGCCACCTAATAAAATCAAGGCTGATCTTTTTATGGACTCAGCTCATTTACCCGCCCACTCACCATAACCCTTAATTCCTTTACTGTTCAAAAATTTGGCTTTCTTTGCCTTAAAGACATCCAACAAGGTAGCCTCAACTGCTTCATTGGACAGGGAATTCCACAGATTCACAACCCTAAGTTCGTCATCACCTCAGTCCTAAATCTGCTTCCCCTTATATTGAGGCCATGCCCCTAGTTCTAGCTTCACCCACCTGTGGAAAGAACTTCCCTGCTTCTATCTTATCTATTCCTTTCTTTATTTTATATGTTTCTATAAGATCTCCTTTCATTCTTCTGAATTCCAATGAGTACAGCTCCAGTCTACTCAGTCTCTCCTCATAGGCCAACCCCCTCAACTCTGGAATCAATCTAGTGATGCTCCTCTACTCCTTCTCCAGTGCCAGTATATCCTTTCTCAAGTAAGGAGACCAAAACCGTACACAGTACTCCAGGTGTGTCTTCACCAGCACTTAGAACATAGAACATAGAACATTACAGCACAGAACAGGCCCTTCGGCCCTCGATGTTGCGCCGACCAATTAGGAACAAGCAGTGACCCTCTAACCTAAACCATTCCCTTTTCATCCATAAACTTATCTACTAATCTCTTAAACACCACCAAACTTGGCGCATCTACAACTGACGCAGGTAGGGCATTCCATACCCTTACCACCCTCTGGGTAAAGAACCTACCTCTGACATCGGTCCTAAAACCACCACCCCTTAATTTAAAGCTATGTCCCCTCGTGCTAGCTTTCTCCATCCTAGGAAAAAGGCTATCACTGTCCACCCTATCTAAACCTCTAATCATCTTATATGTTTCGATAAGGTCTCCTCTTAGCCGCCTCCTTTCTAACGAAAACAACCTCAAATCCCTCCGCCTCTCCTCATAAGACATGCCCTCCATACCAGGCAACATCCTGGTAAACCTCCTCTGTACCCTCTCCAATGCCTCCACATCTTTCTTATAATGCGGGGACCAGAGCTGTACACAGTACTCCAAGTGCGGCCGCACTAGAGTTTTGTACAGTTGCAACATGACGTTGCGGCTCCAAAATTTAATCCCCCTACCAATAAAAGCTAAGACTACGTATGCCTTCTTAACAACCTTATCAACTTGATTGCCAATTTTCAGGGTTAAACAGCTTTATACAGCTGCAACATAACCTCACTGTTTTTAAACTCCATCCCTCTAGCAATAAAGGGCAAATTTCTGTTTGCCTTCTTAACTGTGATAATCTTTGCTTTATCGATGGAGATGGGAGAGGTTCTGGAGGATTGGAGGATTGTGGATGTGATTCGTATTTTCAAGGTAGGGTACAGGGATAGCCCAGGAAATTATCGACCGGTGAGTCTGACCTCAGTAGTTGGCAAGTTGTTGGAGAGGATACTGAGGGACAGGATTTATGAACATTTAGAGAACTTTAGTATGATCAGAAATAATCAACATGGCTTTGACAAGGGCAGGTCATGCCTTACGAGTCTAGTTCTTTGAAAATGTGACTGAATACATTGATGAAGGAAGGGTGGTGGATGTGGTTTACATGGACTTCAGCAAGGCATTTGATAAGGTTCCCCACTGAGAAGGCATGGGATCCAAGGGGCTGTTGCCTTGTGGATGCAGAACTGGCTTGTCTGTAGATTTGATGTAGAGATGCCGGCATTGGACTGGGGTAAACCCAGCAAGAAGTCTGACAACACCAGGTTTAAATCCAACCCTGTTAAGACCATCCTCAACATCACTCTGATAGCCAAGTTCCACACACGAGGACGGTCTTAACAGGGATCTTGGCTTCATGTCACACTATCTGTAACCCCCACGACTTGCCTGGGTTAGCAAAAAACCTCACTTACTGTGCTGTCTGGAGACAATACACATCTCTTTAACCTGTGCTCAGTGCTCCTTCCACTCACATTGTTAGCCACTTTAAGACTTGAATAGCAGGTTAGGTATAAAGATTCGCATTCTAATCAGTAATCTGTAAACAGTCTGAGCTGGTATGTGTGTTGTTGGAGGCCAGAACACCTCAATCACCTGATGAAGACCAGAGGCTCGAAAGCATGTGAGTTTACTATCAAATAAATCGGTTGGATTTAAACCTGGTGTTATCAAGCTTCTTGCTGTGTTTACCTGTGGTTGGGTCTTTTTCTGCATGGAGGTCGGTCACCAGTGGAGTGCCTCAAGGATCTGTTCTAGGATCCTTGCTGTTTGTCATTTTCATAAATGATCTGAATGAGGAAGTGGAGGGATGGGTTAGTAAGTTTGCTGATGACACAAAGGTTGGTGGTGTTGTGGATGTGTGGAAGGATGTCAGAAGTTGCAGCAAGACATAGATAGAATGCAAGACTGGGTAGAGAAGTGGCAGATGGACTTCAACGCGGATAAATGTGTAGTGGTCCATTTTGGCAAGTCCAATGGGATGAAGGAGTACAATATCAAGGGTAGGTCTCTTAGCAGTGTTGAGGAGCAAAAGGACCTAGGCATCTAGGTCCATAGGACTTTTAAATCGGCCTCGCAGGTGGAGGATTGGTCAAGAAGGCATATAGTGTGCTAGCCTTCATTAATCGAGGGATTGAGTTTAGGAGTCGGGAAGTAATGCTGCAATTTGTTAAGAACCTTGTCAGACCCCACTTGGAGTACTGTGCGCAGTTCTGATCACCTTATTACAAGGAGGATGTGGAAGCTATTGAGAGGGTGCAGAGGAGATTTACAAGGATGTTGCCTGGATTGGAAGGCATGCCTTATGAGGATAGGTTGAGGGAGCTGGGTCTCTTCTCCGTGGAGAGACAACTTGATAGAGGTTTATAAAACGTTGAGAGATATAGATAGGATGGATTCTCGGAGGCTATTTCCCATGGCTCAAATGGTCGCTACGAGAGATTACAAGTTTAAGGTGCTGGAAAGCAGGTACAGAAGAGATGTCAGAGGTAAGTTTTTCAGTCAGAGGGTGATGCCATTGGTGTTGGTAAAGACAAACTTGCTGGGGTCTTTTAAGAGACTTCTGGATGAGTACATGTGATTTAATGAGATTGAGAGTTATAGATAGGCCTGGTAGATATAGATATGATTGGTGCAACTTGTGGGCCAAAGGGCCTGTTTGTACTGTAGTGTTTTATGTTCTATGTTCTAATTCCCAGCTGCACCTGCAAACCAACTCCTTGAGATTCCTGCACAAGGAGACCAAGGTCCCTCTGCACAGCAGCTGCTGCCATTTTTTGCCATTTAAATAATAGTCTATTTTGCTGTTATTCTTACCAAAATGAATGATCTCACATTTACCAACATTGCACTCCATCTGTCAGACCCTTGTCCACTCACTTAGACTATCTATATCCCTTCGCAGATTTTCAGCGTTCCCTGCACACTTTGCTCTGTCACCCATCTTAGGGTCATCTGCAAATTTTGATATACTATATTTGGTCCCCAACTCCAAATCATCTATGTAAATCATAAACAATTATGGTCTCAACACTGATCCCTGAGGCACACCACTAATCACTGATAACCAACCAGAAAAACACCCATTTACCCTGACTCTTTGCTTTGTTAGTTAACCAATCCTCTATCCATGCTAATACATTATCCGTAATACCGTGCACCTTTATCTTATGTAGCTGTCTTTGGTGTGGCACCTTGTCAAATGCCTTCTGAAACTCCAGATATGCCACATCCACAGGTTCCCTATTGTCCACTACACACATGCAATGTTCTCAAAGAATTTCACCAAATTAGTCAAATGTGACTTGCCCTTCATGAACTCGTGCTGCGTTTTACCAATAGAACAATTTATATCCAGATGTCTCACTATTTCTTCCCTGATGATAGGTTCAAGCATTTTCCCTATTACAGAAGTTAAGCTAACCAGCCTGTAGTTACCCACCTTTTGTCTACCTCCTTTTTCAAACCATGGTGTCTCATTTGCTGTTTTTCAATCTACGGGAATCACCCGTGTTCACCGAATTTTGGTACATTACCACTAGCGCATTTGCTGTTCCTCTCGCCATCTCTTGCGATGCATTCGATCAGGACCAGGAGACTTGTCTACATTTAGCCCTATTAACTTAACCAACACTACCTTTTTCATGATCATGAAAGTTTCTCACCCGCTATAGCCTTCCTGTCATCAATTTTTGGCATGTTATTTGTGTCTTCCACTGTGAAGACTGACACAAAATGCCTATTCAATGCCTCAGCCATCTTCTTTCTGAATGGCTGACCCCTTATTCTCAGACTGTGACCCCTAATTCTGGACTTCCAGTCCAGTAGAAGTGTCAGCAAGATCATGTGCAATTAAATTCAAGACAATGATGTCAGTAGTTTATCTATCTCCAGCAATAGTAAAAATTTAATGAGAGCAAATTTCTAACAATAATTCCCGTAGACACTTCATTTTTAAACATTTCATGTGTTTTTGTACAAAATGCATGCTGTTTGGTATCTATTAGGCAAGTCTATTAGGATTTAGATTCTTAATTTTGTACAACACGAACTACTTAAAATTACAATGTGATTTATGCAAGGATTACATATAGGGTAAAGAACTGCTGTCAGTGATGTTATTATACAAATTCTAATGTGCTTATATCAAACTTCTCTGTCATTTTACCAGAGATATGAACCTAATTGTTTTAAATGAATTAATACTTCTATTAAATTTGCAGAGCAAGAAATTTGTTGACCAGAGTCTGGTTTGAATGACCAGAATCTTCATTGGGTCAGATACTCTGACATTGCCTATGGCTGGGATTCTCCAGTCCTGTGCTGTGAATAGAGACTTGGCTGAGCCCCAGATTTTCCATTCTCACTGGTAACAGTGGTGGGGATAAGAGGACAAAGAATTCCAGCCATAGAAAATAATCAAGGATTGTGACCAGTGGGAACACTGGTGAGACACAGCAGATGACAGAGCAGGGAGGCACTGCAGCCACCATTTGTGTCCATAGACTAAAATTCACTAGCTACATGCATCTCCAAGATTTTATTGCTCAATTATAAAATTGTGATATGGAGATACAGCAGTCTTGCCTTTTGCTGCTGATGAGTTCTTAATAGCCTGATAAGCTGCAAGGTTCCAACCTCTGGCTGTAAACCTGGAGACAATAGGGAACCTGCACTGTTCATAACATCACATTATATGGGATGAACATGAGCTAACTTGCCGTTTAATCACTCTAATTGACTAGCCGTCATTGCTATACAGGTAGCTGCTCCTTATGGCAAAAGGACATGGAAGCAAGAACACTGCAGGGAACTGACTCAACACTCAACTCTCTAAATTTCTCTGCCTACCACCCCCCACCACCACCACCACTCTGTCCCCACCCTGCCTACCTCCTCAAAGATTTCGGCAAGATTCTGCCAATACTTACCTGTCCACACAAAAACATTTGTGAAAGGCACCAGCCATTGTCAGAGGGATAATCACAGGATAATCCCTCTCTCCATTCATATTGTCTGTACCTGCAAAGACTTGATTATCTGTAAAACCTCGCATTCCAACTATTTTTCACAATCCACCTGTAATTATCTTGCATTTGTGTTTTTGCCTATACATGCCAAGTAGCGCTCCAAAAGCTCATGATTCCAAATAAACCTGTTGGACTCTAACCTGGTGTTGTAAGGCTTCTTAATGGATATTCACTGAGCTGGTGTGTCTTTATTTCTTCACGAAAAGGATGGTGAATCTTTGGAATTCTCTGCCTGATGAAGTGGTGGAGGCTTCCTCACTGAATATGTTCAAGTCAAGAGTGGATAGGTTTTTGACTGACAAGGGAATTAAGGGTTATGGGGAGAAAGCAGGAAAGTGGTACTGAACCACTACAGATCAGCCATGAGCTTATTGAAAGGAGGGCAGGCCCGAGGGGTTGGCTGGCCTACACCTGCTCCTATTTCTTATGCTCTTATGTTTATATGCTGATGAACTCCTATTACACATTACAAATCCTACCGCCTGTATTGATGACATAATGAACATTCTCAGCACCGTTGATTCATTCTCTAGCTATGAATTGAATATCAACAATTTTCCACAACCCCATTGCCAAACAAATTTCCCCAGAGGTTTTGTTGGTTTCATATATCCATTGCTAGTTTTCACTACTTAGCTGTGAACATAACACATTCCCTTGTGTCTCTTCACAAAACTGGCCACTGGAAGTAAGGTGTAGTTATGGCACTAGGATAAGCTGCCTTTCCTTAGTTGGCAAGATTCAATTTATAAAAATGAACTTTCTGCCAAGGTTCCTGTTTCTTTTTCAATATCTCCCTATCTTTCCACCAAATGTTTTTTTTGTTACAGTAAACCAGCTGGTATGAATATTTGCCTGGGCAGGCAGGACTCCTAGAGCGATACTTCAGGGAAGGAAACAGGATGATGAACTAGCAATACCTAACATACTGTAATATGATTTCACTAAACTACGATTGGGCAGCCAGTATTCAAAGGATTTTAATATGGTCTTATAATCCAAGTACAAACTGGTGTCTTATGAAAGTGCATTCCTACTGCTCATCCTCTCTTTCTCCGTTAATCTGTGCCCCACTACCCTTATGTCCTTTTAAATATACGTCAACCCCCGTTTTGATTTCTATTTTAAAAATACAGGGAGCCATTTCATCAATATTTTGTATTTGTCTCTCCTTCACCACCAGGCCCTATTTGTAATAACTCATTCTTAACTTCCCAGCTTGACTCAGCATTTGCCTTATGGAAGGAGAGGGGAACTGAACATTTTACTATTTGTTGATGGGACTTTTACCAGTTTCAGCCAAGTTCATCAATTGTGAACTTGCCCCAATCTATTCTTTACCGTTATTTTTCAAGCCTGTAGTTATTCTCTTTCATTGCTCTTCCTTTCCAAAACTACTTCTAAAGACATTATTGAAGAGGGATTTTGTCTCTGCTTCAAATTCATGGAAGTTTTATTTTGAGATTGTACGATCTCATGCTATCCTCTGGACTCTCTCTTCTCCACAAGATAACAAACGACTGGGAGGCCGAACTTGGGCTTGATCTCACAAACAATTGGTTGGAGGAAGTTCTCCTTAGGTCAACTTCATATTTTCCTGTGTTCAGTCAAGCTTAATTCAATTTAAAGTAATGCATAGCATTTGCTTCACAAGGTCAGAATTAGCAATTCTTTTTCCAATACAAACAGCAAATGTGACAGGTGTTCATTTGCCCCTGCAGACTATAACTCATATGTTCTGATTATGTTCAAAACAGGTTGTTTTTTATGTCATCCCTCTTTGACAAAGTTCTAGGCTTTAACTTGCAGCCTTGTCTTTGAAAGCTATTTTTGGAGTCCCATTCGAACCAGCCAACCTCACTAAGATTAAGGTATACGTCATTGCATTCGCTTCATTAATAGCCCGCAGGCAGATTTTATTACTTGGAGGTTCCCCAAGCCACCCACTGCTTCGTCCTTGTTAGAACAGTTAGTGCATTTTCTTTTTTTGGAGAAGATTAAATATACCATAAGAGGATCCACTGAGAAATTCTATAGTGGATGGCAGCCTTTTGTCTCTTTCTTTAAGGAGTTAATTACTGTTTGTTAGTTTAAATTGGGTTTTTTTTGGTTTTACATAGTTCTTGTTTGTTCACTTGTTTACTGTGGTGGAGGAGAGCTGTTTTATTGTATTGTATTTTGTTTATCTGCTCCTTATCTCTTTTGAAAACCAATCATTTCAGATAGCAGTTAAGGATCAACCACATTGCTTTTGGTCTGGAGTCACATATAGACTTCTTGCCTAAAGAACATTGAATTGTTGAAAGTTTTTGAATTCTGATGATCTGCAGGATGAATTTATTGCGGACCCAGAATCCAAATTAATGAACATGAAAAAGGCATTAACATTTTACTTATATTTTTGACTTCATTATTACTTCCTGCTGATTAAAAAAGATGTAATTTCTTTAACACTCCTCCTAAATTACACAACTGCTTGTTCACAGACTGAATCGTTGTGTTACTGTGGTACTTAGGTGGAACTTCAGATGTAATGATTTTTAATTTGCTTCTTCAGCAAAGGAATTGCTCGTTTATTTACTTACGGCAAGACAAATTATCCTGATTGTAATTGCCTTATTAAATAACAAGTCTTTCCATTTTATTGCCTTTGATTCCCTCCTCTTTAAATTTTATGTTTAAGTTCAATGCCTTCTTCAAAGTGATTTTTTTCGATATCCTAGTTACGTCATGATTGAAATGTGAGGAAGATGCAAGGAAACAGCTTAAAGAGTCACATTATACTGAATAGTTTATTTGCCCTAATTTAGCATAACAGTTAGATGTTGCAAGCGTTTGTTTAAACATTCACCGTACCACAGATATTCACAGAAATATACTAGCAAAAATACACTAAGGAAAGAATTCTCAAAAGACAAACCTTGCAATCACACTCTCCATGTCACATACTGGACCCAACCCCCATCCCTCTCACCAGTGGGATTAAAGTAGATCAGAAATCTGTTACAACCTGCAGCATACTCTTTAGCTCAACCACTATGTGAGCATTTCTCACCACGGGTGAAATAATCTGCCAGAGGAAGGATTTCTAATTAAGAGGACTCTGGATTGGGTCAGAATGACTGAACTAGACTAGGATTCCTGAGGTTGCAACAATCATAGCAATACAGAGTAGAACTGATAAAGTTGCCTATAGTTGTCTCAAACTTAGCTGGCGGTTTTGTTGCAGGATCTGAGAAATTAAAGTGAGATGATGGGAGAAAAATGGGAGAAAGAGGCCAGCTTTTTAAACCAAGCAGGCATGCACAGGAGAGACCAAGAAAGTGAGCAACAGAAGCTTATTCTCTTGAATCTGAAGTTAGAGTACCTAGAAAAGTGGAAGATATTTATACTTTAGGGTGAGGGAATGAAAGATGTCTTTTATTTCCTCACCCCACAGAAAAATATGCCTTTTAGCTTTGACAAAGACTCATCTGCACTTGAAATGTACAAATCTTTTTTTCTCTCCTTACAGATGCTGCCAGACTTGCTGAGATTTTCCAGCATTTTCTTTTCTGCCTGGGTCAGATCTGGTCATGTGGGACAATATCAGATTCCAAAGCTGAGGCTATCTTTTTTTTAGAAATTTAGCTCTGCACATTCAAACACCTTCCCTGCCTACTAAAATTCTGCCACATTCCTGCTGAGGTTTTATGGCTTTTCAGTCAAATTATAATGGGTTATCAGAAGTAACCTGATTAAAACATTGACCAGATTTTTGCTGATATCTCAATTCTTCCAAAAGTAGAGGTCATCCTAGAATCAAGAATTGATTCAGCTTTTCAATTCAATGTTCTTCTGGGCCAAAGCAGATTTGTCTTAAGCATAATGGAGAATTCTATTCAATAGTAGTTGATGAAAGGAAATGGAAGCATTTTGATGCCATTGACGGAATAGTGATGGCAATCCAATCTGCACTAGATGCAACATTTGTTGGATCAAAAACTAACATAGTTTTTAAATGACCACTAGCTATGTACATGCTTGAAAGCACAAGCTCTTTGACAAACTGAGGTAAAAAATATAAGCAATAAGGATGGCTGCTCACTTTCGGCTTGAAGTTGTGGTATTGTGCAGAATACCATGCAGCAAGCTGACTGGAAAATTAAACATTGGCCCAAAATAGCAATATTAGCAGCCTGTATTTGCTTCAACCGGAGTGCTACAATGAAGTACTGTTCAGTCATGTGAAAGCTTGTCGTAGTTCTGAAAATAATTGAAACTGTTGTGAGATCTGGTGGCAATCTATGTTAGAAATACAATATCAGCAAGAAAACAAAGCTATTATTTATATAATACAAAGACACAGTCCATCAATTATTTTACAATTTTTAAGACAGTTGATCATGAAAATATTTTTTAAAAACATGGTATCAATATTGTCAAAGATGAACTTAAGTTGATGGGCTGAATTATCTGGGGTGTCATGGTCCCAGACCCATTAAAAAGCTAGGGGCTGAGGTGGACCAATTGACCATTAATAGATTGGAGATGAAATTTCGACTGTTAGAGAAGGAAAACCCACTTCTGTGCTACTGATCAATCAGAGGCAGTGCTCTCCAGTATTAGCAGCACTAAATAGCATGGGAGACATGGCATGTACTGCACTCATGCAATGAGGAAGTGAGCCGCAATAAATTTGTAAGTGTTTGGGGTCAGCAAGAGTGGGTAGGCATCAAACTGTGAGATGCCATGAGTGGCAGGGAGTGGAGAAAACTGAAAGGCAGGGAAGGGGTTACACAGACTCAGGACATCAGTTAATAATGGACAACCAACACTAGCTCCTCCTTCCCACCTCCCCCAATCTCACTCCATCTGATATACCTTGTCCAATGAGCACCATCAGCCTGAGAAGAAAAGTCCACCTGGTTGGCTGGTTTGCTTGGATCTCTTTCACCACTGATTAAATGCTGCCATCAGTGGGCTGGAGCCCTTAAATGTGTATTGATGGCCCACTCACAGGTGGATGGCCTCAGGAACACACCCGCCACTGATATAATTGCAATAGGGGTTGAGGTGGAAGGGTAATGCCCACTGGATTGAATCTGGTTCCCTGCATTAAACTTGCCAGCAGAAGGAAACAATTTCCTATCATGGTTGAATGAACACAGATTAAAGATGAACATTTTTGCTGCCACAAATCTCCTGAAATTTAATGGTTTGGCTGCACGATAAAGGCTTTATGATTCCAGCTTACAGATATACAGCTAACTCCCACAGCCAGAGCTGTACCCTTTCTTAAAGCTCATGATATTGCCATATATATCTACGTACAAGTCAAATTTTTGAGATTTCTTTTAGGTAAAATGTGGGGTAGACAGTGGCCTGATAATAATACCATTGGATTAGTAATCCACAAATCCAGGCTAGTCCTCTGGAGACACAAGTTTGGATCACAGCTGATGAAATTTAAATTCAAATAATATAACTGGAATTAGAAATCTAGCCTTAGAAATAGTGATCATGAAATCATTGTCAATTTTGTAAAAACCCATCACATTCACGAATATCACTTGGGGAGGAAATGTCCTTACATGTGACTCCAGACCCACAGCATTTTTTAAAATTAATTTCATGAGTTGTGGGCGTCACTGAGTAGATCAGCATTTATTGCCCATTCCTAATTGCCTTCGAGAAGGTGACGGTTGGCTGCCATCTTGAACCACTACAGTCCCTGAGGTGTGGTACAACCATAGTGGTATGAGGGAGGGAATTCCAGAATATTCATTAAGTAACAGTGAAGGAACATTGACATGTTTCCAACTCAGGATAACGAGTGACTTGGAGAGGAACCTCCAGGTGGTAATGTTCCCAGGAGTGGTCGAGGGTTTAGAAGATGCTGCAGTGCATCTTGCAGATGGTACATACTACTGCCTCTGTTTGTCAGGGGTGGAGGGATTAAATGTTTGTGGAAAGAGTAGCAATCAAGTGGGGGCTGCTTAGTCCTGGATAATGTCAAGTTTCTTGAGAGTTGTTGGAGTTGCACTCATCTTAGCTAATGGATAGTATCCCATTACGCTCCTAACTTGTGCATTATAGATGGTGGGTAGACTATGGGGAGTCAGAAGATATGTTACACTTCACAGGATTCCTAGTTTTTGACCTGTTCTGATGGCTACCGTATTTCTATGGCTAGTAAAGTTTAGTGTCAGGTCAATAATAACCCTAGGATGTTGATAGAAGGGGTTTCAGTGATGGACATGCCATTGAATGTCAAGAGATGATGGTTAAAGATGATTGGAGATAGTCATTGTCAAACACTCGTGTGATCTGAATGTTAATTGGCACTTGTCAGCCCCAAGCTTGGATATTGTCCAGGTCTTGCTGCATCTGGACATGGGCTGTTTCAGTATCTGAAGAGTTGCGAATGGTGTTGAACATTTGCCTCTCTGACCTTATGATGGAAAGAAGGTCATTGGTGAAGTAACTAAAGTTGATTGGACTCAAGATACTACCCTAAGGAACTCATGCAGTGATGTCCTGGGGCTGAAATTACTGGCCTCCAATTGTTACAACCATTTTCTTTTGTGCTAGGTATGATTCAAACTGGTGGTGGATTGACTCTTAAATGCATTCTGAAATTATCTAACCACTCGTTTGTATCAAACTGTTACAAAGACTGCAAAGATGAAACCAGACGGATCACCCAACAATAACTTAGGTACATAAAATTAAAAGTTTTTCTGGGAGCCTTCAACATCAACTTTGGACCTCATGAAGTCTCTTGGCTCAGGTCAAACATGGCATCAGGTCAAACACCCCTGCCAATTACCACCAACCCTCAACTGATGAATCAGTACTCTTGCAAGTTGAACACATTTTGGAAGAAGAAATTTCATCACCTACTGTGGTGTGATTCAAACCTGTATCCCCAGAGTGGCTAAGACATAAAATGTACTCTGGATAGCAGACTTCAATGTCCATCATCGAAGAGTTGCTTAGTAACACACTATTGACTGAGTTGACTGAATCCTAAAGGACACAGCTGCTAGTCTGGGTCTGAGGCAGATGATGAGAGAACCAACTCGAGGGGGATATCTACTTGACTTCATCCTCACCAATCTACAAATGCATCTGTCCATGCCAATATCAGTGGAAGTGACCACTGCTCAGTCCTTGTAGAGTCAAAGTCCCATCTTTACACCAAGATCATCCATTATATCGTATGGCACTACCACCGTACTCAATGGGATAGATTTTGAACAGAACTTGCAACTTAGAACTGGGCATGCATGAGGTGTTGTGGGCCATTATCGATAGCAGAATTGTACCTAACCACAACCTGTAACCTTATATCCCAGCATATCTCCCTCCCCTACTATTACTCTTAAAACTGGGGGATCAACCCTAGTTCAATATAGAGTGAACAGAGGCATATCAGAAGCAACAACAGGCATACCTAAAAATGAGGTTTCAATCTGGTGAAGCTACAACACAGGACTACTTTCATGCCAAACAATGAAAGCAGCATTCGATATACAGAGCTAAGTGATTCCACAATCAACAAATCAGATCTAAGATCTGCAGTCCTGCCACATCCAGTCATGGATGGTAGTGGACAATTAAACAACTAACTAGAGGAGGAAGTTCCAGAAATATCGTCATCCTTAGTGATGGGCAAACCTAGTGTACCAGTGCAAAAGGCATCAAGGCTGAAGCATTTTTCCTAACTTTAACTCCTGACCCAACCATCCCCTTATTTCAGTTAGAACTGTACCAAAGAGTCAGAGGTGAACAGAAAATGATGTGCTTAAATAATGGTTCAAAACAGGGAATGGTATGAAGTTGGGAATCCTAGAGCTAAGTTCATTGTGCCACATTTCACAGGCATGACACACAAAATACTTTTCCCTGAAGTTGCAAGTTACAATGATTGACAGATTAGTCTTCTGTTCCTGTAGACTTCTGTACAATCCAGTTTCACTCCTGGACTGCTCTCCAAAGCAACATTAGCAAAAGCTTTAGAATAATCTAAAGAGAGTAAGGAGAGTGAGAACAGCTTTTTTTTAAAGTGGGGAATGACTGAAAATTAAAACACTTATAGCTGCAAGATTGCTATTTGCAAAGATTTTTTCCCAAACATTTAATAGGTTTTGGATATTAAACTTAAGCCTTCAGAAACCAACTTTTAAAAAGTAAGACTTTATTTCCCCTATAATATTTCCTTATGCAGTTGCTCATTTTAGCACCCGATATCCTACTTCACTTACCGTGACTGGACATAGTGATATGCCACTCTGATGACTGCACAGAATGAGAGTGTGACTGTTAATTGCCTCCCTATGAGTGTGCCTCATAGATTAATACAAACTGACCTCTAGTCAGAAGCCTCTCAATTCCTGACTTCACACTGACAGAATTGCTTAAATATTCTTTTAAGTTCTGAGATGAATCTGTCATTTATAAATCACTGTATCTAAAGCTAGCTTCCACACCTATTGCTCTTTTCCTCCAAAATATTGCTTTATATTATGTTGTTTTTCATCAATTCTTTTTCAAAAATTCCTATATGTTAAGCAATCAAGTTTCAGATAGAACTCACTGCTTTAACTTTCGACAATTAAATACTTCATACCAGGCTATCTATATTTTGTTAATACTGATCCTGAATATCTGTACTTTTTTATATGTCTCATACAGAACAAAGTTGGATGCCTGCATGAAGAAAATTTAATTATAGAAAGGGTTCCCAGTATTAAGCAGAGAAATAAATTACTATGAGTATTTGAGGGGAGATTGCATAAGAAATATAAAGGGCCTATGACAGCACACAAATCTTTCACTTCTAGTGGTTTGAATTTAGACCAGACTAATGGGATGAAAACCTGCAATATGTGTCAGCTCTAGGAATCTGCGGTAAAATCAATTTGGACGATCTCAGTCCAATTCCTCATCGCTGTGGGTTAAATTCTCCAAAAACAAACCAAGCGAATGATTTCAATTCTACTTGCCTGGCAGAAACTGGGTCAATGGGCAGGTAAAATAGCCTAAGAATTTATTGAGTCGAGGATGATAATATGAACATAGATAGAGGATTGACTAGCTATCAGGAAACAGAGAGTTGGGAAATGTGGGTAATTTTCAGGTTGGCAAATTATAGTTCATGCAGTGCCAACGGGCTTAACGCTGGAGCTACTACTTATTATGATATATATCTTGAATGAAAGAACTGACTGTATTTTAGCCAAATTTGCTGAGAATACAAAGATAGGTAAAAAAGCAAGTTGTGAAGAAAATACAAAGACACTACAAAGGTACGTATATAGGTCAAGTGCGTAGTTAAAAAAGTGACAGATGGACTATAATTTAAGAAGTGTGATGTTGTCCACTGTAGCAGGAAGAATAGGAAAACAATTTTTTTTATTCCTTCATAGGATATAGACATCACTGCCTCAATCAGTATTTATCTAATCCCTATTCGCTCTTGAACTGAATGGCTTGCTATGCCATTTCAAAGGGCATTTCAACTGCAGACCAAGTAAGGATACCATATTTCATTCACTGAAGCATCAGCTTTTTAAAAAAATAACAATTGTTTCATGGTGTTTAGACTTGTATGGAATTCAGATTCCACCATCTGCAGCAGTGGAATTCAAATCCAGGTCCCCAGAGCATTACCTTGAGCTTCTGAATTACTAGTCCAGTGGCAATACCAATATGCTATCACCTCCTCCTCCTCATAGCCATACTATTTGTAGCTCCATTTCTAGTCAATGGTAACTCCCAGAATATTGACAGTGTGAGATTCATTAATGATGATGCCAATGAATATCAAGGGGCAACAGTTAGGTTCTCTGTTGTTAGAGTGGTTATCACCTGGCACTTATGTGGCATGAATATTGCTTGCCATTTAGCAGCCCAAGCCTGAGTATTGTCCATGTCTTGCAACATATGGACATAGACATCTTTCGTAGCAACAGATAGCATTGTTGATAAATCTTCTATCACTTTGCTTATGATTGAGAGTAGATTGATCAGGCAAAATTCTGAACTCCCTCTTTAACAGCACTGTGGGTGTTCGTACAACTTGCGGACAGCCGCAGTTTAAGAAGACAACTCATAATCATCTTCTCAAAGGCAATGAGGGATGGACAATAAATCCTGCATGGCTAGCAATGCTCACATCCTATAAATATATGTATTTTTAAATTGGCTGTATTGAACAAGGTGTCCAAAATGTAGTTCAAGAGTTGGGACTTGAAAAAGTTTTTAAAGATCATAGTTGGACTGGTAAAGAGGATTAGGTTGGGAATCATGATGACTGAAAACATGGTAACAACTGAATTATCAGGAGCAGGTATTCACAAGAATTTGAATTGAAAGGGATAGAAAGTGTGGGAGAGGATATGGAGAAAAAAAACTGCACAGAGTGGGTTAATTTAGTCCATTAATGGATTTAAAACAAATGTGAAGATTTTAAATTTGAGCCGTTTGAAGGCAGGTGAGCCAGAACTTGGACACTGAACAATCAAGACTTCACTGGTTCACAAAACTTTTAAAGTACAGAAGGTGGCTGCTTGTCCCATCATGTTTGCATTGGCTCTCCAAATGACTAATTTACTTAGTGCTATTCTCCCACCTTCTCCCCACAACCCTGCAAATCTTTCCTTTTCAATTGTCCAATTCCTCTTTGAGTGCCTTGATTGAATCTGCCTCCACCAGTCTCAGGCACCAGATCTTAAGCTATTTTTTGTGTGAAAGTTTTATCTTATATCGCTTTTGCTTCTTTTGCAAATTTTTATCCTCTTATTTGTAATCCTTTCATGAATGGAATCAATTATTTACTCTGTCCAGAACACACATGATATTGTAAATTTCTATCAGTCCTCTTTAAACCTTAGCTAAGCATGAGAAAAAAGATCTACAGCAATATTTTGCAAGTTAGAGCTGTAGGGAGGGCCACAGAAAGCCCCAGGTGAGTGGTATTTGCTGCCTGGCAAATACATTGTTATCTCTCAGAGCAACAGTATTCTTGCACCATTGCCATCACTTTACCATTACCTTGGTTAGTACCACGTAGCCCCATCGATGGCACTGATACACGGTGACATGTTACAGTCTGTAGCTGGGGCCTTAAAGTGGCTATGGCATGCATTACCAAGTCTAAAATGTCCTCAAGACAAGATCAACAGCCTTCTACCTCTTGAGCTTTAGTCGTTTTTATAGAACAACTATGAATGGAAAACAAGGTGGTAAGATAGGAATTAAGAAACTGCCCAAGGAAGATTCTGAATGCTTTCAAGTGTACCATTATACAAAAATGAAAGAGTTGTTCTAGTGAAATTTCTTGTTCCAAATTTGGTGTTGATGTTCATACTTGTAGTGAATTAAGTGCGAGATCCAAGTGGCAAGATTGCACAAGGACAATCAGATAGTGGTTATTGGGATGACAGACAGTTGGTGCATCGAGGAGCAGAAGGGTAGTGTAGATAAAGTTATCTTACGTCAGTTGTTTTCTATGAGCTCCAGCAGCTAGTGACACAGCAAGGTGATCCTCACTTCCATTTCCTGCTACCGAGTGGTAAGGGCTGTTTGCTCCATACTATACTGCAGATCTCCAATCAAACAGTTCAGTCAGTAGAAATAGTGCTTATTGGTCTCCTCAGTAAGATTTATGGTGGTGGCATCTCTCTCATTATAGATGCAGTGTTTATCTGTAGTGTCTTTTCTAGATCCTTCAAATCTAGTGGTAAGGAAGGCAGTCCAACAACAGCAACAATTCCTATGTGTACATGCTCAACAACATTTCAAACCAGCTCTGCTGGGCAGGACAAGTCAATTGTATCCCTGATATCAGTCTCCTGAAGCAACTGCTCAACTCAGAACTTGGTCATGGCAAGAAACCCCCAAAAGGATAGTGGGAATCCTTTAAGGATGTTTCAAACCATTCATTCATGAAGCCAGCAAACAACACCGCTGACTCATGTGACTGAACAAAATGGATAAAGTTAATTTGGGAAGGCATCAAACACATTGAGAGGCTTTGTCAGGAACATGCTGAAAGTAAGTCAAGGCATTGGAAAGAGAGCACAAACCTCCCAACAACTCCTTTATCTGACTTTGCAAGCACCACCTGCTTTGCATGTGACAGAATCTACAGATCAGCCATTTCAGAACTCACTGAATTGAGAGAGAAATCATTCTCAATCACAAAGAATGGTCTGAGAAGGAGTGTAGGGGGCAAGGAAGATCATGAATGACAGTGTGTATTTGTCAGCAGGATTAACTTGTTAGTCCATGAGGTTTCTAGATAGGCGACAAGGCTATGATCCCTTTGAATGACTGCCTATCTATCACCAGATCGATCTGTTAATCCATGTGGTTTTCAACTGGGCCTTCAAAGTAGATGAGATAGCATTGCCCAATTCCCAACTTAGTCTGGTTCATGTCAACCATGCTAAATTTCAATATGTTAGCCTGCAAATGCATACACGTTAGTCTAGTCTCTGTACAAAAATAAACTATGTCTTTTTGTCTGTAAAACAGGAATGATAAATTTTAAAATGTTTGCATGTTTACATTGTTAATTGCCAGTTTTTCTTTTTCAACTTGTGATTAAATTTTTTTTGTTGTTTGAGCAGAAATGTGGTTGGAGAAAGAATCGCATTTTTAAGAAAATATATTAAATTTTTAAAATCACACAATGTAAATATCACTTCAAACATTCCTTTCCTTAACTTCTTTATTTCATTTTTCCCTTGCATATTCCCAATTGGCAAGTGGTATTGTGGCTTGTGGTCTGATTTTATGTAATTTGAGTATTTTCTAATCTGGTACTGATTTGTGTTACTAAATCACCGCAAAATGATAGGTACATTCAGGTGGGCATAGATGTCTCACAGCTGAACTGAGGACATTAATAAGAAATGGATTTTCTTACTCACACACATATAAGACACAGCTTGCAAGTAAGTGATCAGCGCGCAAAGTAATCCCAAATGTTTAGAATTGAAATGGGAAAGGGCATTCTGAAGGCACTGGGATTTCTATAACAAGCACATGTGAAATACTCAAGTTTTAAAAATAAACACAGCAACATCATTCAGTTAATAAAAAAATGCCTGAAGGATAGGCAAGATTAAGAATGAATGTTCGACGGAAATGTAAGAAGATATGGGAATATACTGCTCCCTTTGCAGAGATATGTGTGATATAGGTCAGAAAGGATCATATTCTTGCAATGTTGATATGACAGAAAAGAAACGCAAGAAATTTATTAGCTGGGACAGAGCATTCAAGGGATTGCTGCAACAAGATGCAACATATTTAGTATATAAAAGGGAAATTGTCAAATGAATTAACAGTGCATCATGCTGGAGTAATTAACTGGCTCAGAATTCTTGCTTAAGTGACATTAACAAAGACAGCTTATTGGTATAATGCCAGCATCAAAAATTCAAACAATATACATGACTGGGCAGCACTGTAGCACAGTGGAATGCATTGCTGCTTCACAGCTCCAGGGACCTGGGTTCAATTCCTGTCTTGGGTCACTTCCGTGTGGAGTTTGCACATTCTCCTCGTGTCTGCGTGGTTTCTTCCGGGTGCCCCAGATTTTTCCCTTAGTCCAAAAGTGTACAGGTTAGATTGATTGGCCATGCTAAAAAATGCCGCTTTGTGTCCTGAGATATGTGGATAAGAGGGATTTACGGGTAAATATGTAGGAATGTGTGGGTAGGCCTGGGTGGGATAGTAGTTGGTAGAGGCACAATGGGCCAGGTGGCCTCTTTCTGCACTGTAGGGTTCCTATGTTTCTATGATGACTGGGCAGATTTTCTCATGTCCTGCTTCCAAACTGTACCCAAAATACAGAAATTAACCCTTCACTTTAATATGGCTCCTGAAGACCAAAAACGAGGTAAATGTCACTTAAGGGAAAGCAACTCAAACTTGATAAAGTTGTCAAGCACATTTTTTTCCCTATAATGGGGCAAGAGCACCCCCCTTCCTTCTTCCCATCTTTCTATGCCATCTCAAAATAAAAAAAAAAGCTTTAAATTAGCAACTTAATTCTGTAGATACCTTCATTTTTCATAATACACCATTTCCCTTGTTCTTCCATCAATTGCTTGGCAAATGGACACCATTGTTTTACCAATTCTGGAAGGGTACTAGAGGATTTTATTTGTAGAACTGCTGCCATTCCAGCTATGACACAGCATTGCAAAACCATTCACAGGATTCATCCAATTTTACTAAAGGAGAAGATTGCAGCAACGATAAATATTGATAGTTGAAGGCAACTCATGCACTCATTTACCATTGGCACTTTTAAATTTGATGTTTGCACCACCAGGAAGTTTCTACAAATTTGTATTTTAAAGAGACTAATACAATGTCCCTTCTTTAAGGCCGAGATTGCCTCCTGCCTTCACATTTGTAGCCCATACTGTGTTGTACTGTGATTCTGGTTAGCAGTTTTCTGTTAGCTAATCCAATGTAAATGAAGCCATAACATTGAAGTTTTCAACACAAAAACAAAGTACTAGTTGGTTGCAGCAGTCAAATTCAAGTCTTGTGTATTTATTTTGGATGAAAGAACCAAAAAACCTGGAGTTGCCTGACTTATCTGTATGCGCCTTGTTGATCTTGTGGATTATCAGCTGCACAATGACATATCCTAACTCTATCAGCAACTACTTAACCCTTTTCCTGTGCAACTTGCCCCAGTTTCATTCATAATCATGTTGAAATAAATGTGGGGCAATTGTTAATTGAAATTTGTGCATGGCCTTCATTCACAATTACGAGCATATTAAGCAGTTTAGAATTTTCTCCTGGGGCTTACACCTCCAATACTCCCTCTTCTACATTCAATCTTCATCCACCACTTCATATAGGAGAGGAACAAAATTCAGATCTACAAAGTAGGGATGTATAAGTCACTTCTCAAAGACAATTTAGGATAACAATCATGACAACCAAATGATTAATGCAAGATTTATAACCCAACTGATACCCAAATTCTCAATCAAGTATTGATCTGAACTCAGTCATTAATTTACAACGTACTTTTCTTAAAGTGTTGCACAAATTATACTTTTACCTCCAAGTGATTGGCTGGTCTCTAAGTTCTGAAATATGTACATTATTTTAACTTGTACTGTTAAGTAATAAACAGAATCATTCTGACTATGAAATTGATGAAAAATGCATAAATCATAGAGCCAAGAATCTAGTGCCAATGTTACAAAGCCAAAATTTGTCATTTGAATCAATATCTGGCAAGGTATGTGGTTAATTATATTTAAATCTACTTAAATCCACGTAAATCAAATTCATGCCCGTTATGGGCACAAACATAATGATATCACTGGTGAAGGGCAGGGAATGTCTGAAATTGTGATCTCACCTGTGAGATCTGTGACTTGTGAATCTTGAGCACCTGCTGCCCATTCACATGGATGTTGATGTGGGTACAAGCAAATGAGTGCACAAACATGCTCTGGCTTCTCATGTTATTTATAAAAGTCTGAACTCTGCACACTTGGTGAATTTTAGGTAACTTGGTCACTCTTGGACTACTACAACCACCAGCACTATCTGTGCTATGCGTGGGACGGAGTCATAATCTGCTCCTTCAGATACCACAAATATAATTTTATATTCATTGCTCAGTTCTAACCTAAAATGAAAATCAGTGATTTATGAGCCTTTTTTGCACAAATATGGTTTGAAGGCCTGAAAGAGGTTGATGTTTTGGGCATGCAATTTCAGCCTCTTTAGAAATAGCTTCAGCTCCATTATTCAGATAAAGGCGCAATAATTTTTTTTGACTCTTTGTAAGGCTATTACTATTTTATTGACAACATATGTAACAAAGTAAAATCCCCCCCATACTTTTTAAACTGCTCCTCCAAATACATCTCCATTAGTTTGCTCAGAAGTATGTTCCACTATTATTAATGAAGTAGCTGAAGACATTTAGACCTATAGAACATAGACATGATGAACTCTTGGAATGACATCCTGAAGTTTAGTTGATCGGCCATCAACCATCATCTGTCATCATACCAGGTGTTACCCCAACCATTGACGTGTTTTCCACCTATACTCCATTGACTTCAGTTGTTTTAGGGCTGTTTGGTGCACCAAGTTGAATGTCACCTTGAAATGAAAGATCATTCTCATCTCTGAAATTCAGGTCTTAAGTCCAGATCTGGATCAAGGCTATAATGAAGACTGGAATGGAATGGTCCTGGCAGAACCCAAATTGATTGCTGAGCATGTTACTAGTGAGTAAGTGTCACTTGAAGACACTTGATGAATCCTTCCATCAATTAACAGTGACTCAATGTTAGGACTCTCACCTCTGAGTCAGAAGATGAGAGTTCAAATCTCACATCGGACACTAGAGTACATAATTTAGACTGACAGCTCAGTGCAGCACTGAGGTAGCTGTGTAATGTTGGAAGTGTCATGTATTGAATGAGATGTTCAACTGAAGTCCCATCTGCCCTGTCAGGTAGTTGCAAAAGATCATATGACATTATTCAAAGAAAACCAAGAGAGTTATTTCCAGGATACTAATCAGTATGTATTCCTTAACCAAAATTATTTTAAAAAGATTGCTTTTTTGCCTCATTGCTGTTTTGGAGAGATCTCTGTGTCTAAATTGCCTCCACACTTTCATATATTACCTAACGTACTGCAAAGCTCTTCGGAAATTTCTGTTGTCATGAAAGATGCTATATAAAAATAAATTATCTTTATGATTGCAAATATTGGCTGCAAATTGGCCAATTTTGTTGCTTCTGTACAAAACATGCAAATATGTGATAACATTCAGTAGGATAAGACCAACTGGCCCATCTAGCTTGCTTCACACAGTTGTGCTGACTCACAATACAGGCTGTTTACCCACCTGGAACCACGTAATCCCCGGGAAGTGAATAAAAAGAGGTGATGAGGAAACAAAGTCTGCAAAATTATTCTCCAATCCCATGAGGTGATCAAAACCAAGTGACCACATGGATTAATATTACAAGGTACCTACATCTTGCATGATATGATCTCTTCCCAGCCAGAAACAGGTCCAGTTCCTTCTAGAAGGTAAAAAGGGAATCAATGTTCACTCACATAGAACATAGAACATAGAACAATACAGCACAGAACAGGCCCTTCGGCCTTCGATGTTGTGCCGACCAAAATAAAAAGCAATGCCCCTCCAAACTAAACCATTCCCTTCTCTTCCATATACTTATCAACTAACCTCTTAAACGCCACCAAACTTGGCGCATCTACAACAGCTGCAGGCAGGGCATTCCACTCCCTAATCACTCTTTGAGTAAAGAACCTACCTCTGATATCCGTCCTATAACTCATACCCCTTAATTTAAAGCTGTGTCCCCTCGTGCTAGCTTTCTCCATCCTAGGAAAAAGGCTATCACTGTCCACCCTATCTAAACCTCTAATCATCTTATATGCTTCAATAAGATCCCCCTTAGCCGCCTCCTTTCTAACGAAAACAACCTCAAATCCTTCAACCTCTCTTCATAGGACCTGCCCTCCATACCAGGCAACATCCTGGTAAACCTCCTCTGTACCCTCTCCAATGCCTCCACATCTTTCTTATAATGTGGCGACCAGAACTGCACACAATACTCCAAGTGCGGCCGCACTAGAGTTTTGTACAGCTGCAACATGATGCTGCGGCTCCTAAATTCAATCCCCCTACCAATAAAAGCTAAGACTCCATATGCCTTCTTAACAACTTTATCCACTTGACTGCCTACTTTCAGGGATCTATTGACACATACACCAAGATCCTTCTGTTCCTCAACACTATTAAGAGCCCTACCATTAGCCCTATACTCTACACATTTATTGTTCCTGCCAAAGTGCATTACCTCACACTTTTCCACATTAAACTCCATTTGCCACCTCTCGGCCCAGCTCTGCAACTTGTCCAAGTCACTCTGTAAACTAAAACACCCCTCTTCACTATCTACCACACCACCAACTTTAGTATCATCTGCAAATTTACTGATCCATCCCTCAATACCCTCATCCAGATCATTTATAAAAATTACAAACAGCAGGGGCCCCAAAACAGACCCCTGAGGCACACCACTCGTCACCGAACTCCACGATGAATATCTCCCATCAACCACCACCCTCTGTCTTCTATCTGCCAGCCAATTCCTAATCCAATTAGCTAAATCACCCTCTATTCCACACATCTGCATTTTCTGTAGAAGTCTTCCATGGGCCACCTTATCAAACGCCTTACTAAAGTCCATATATACTACATCAACCGCCTTACCCCCATCCACCTCTCTGGTCACTTTCTCAAAAAACTCAATGAGGTTAGTAAGGCATGACCTACCCTTCACGAAACCATGCTGACTATCCCCAATCAATTCATTTCTCTCTAAATAACTATAAATCCTATCCCTAATAATTCTCTCCAATACCTTGCCCACCACAGAAGTAAGACTCACTGGCCTATAATTCCCAGGAAGGTCTCTCTTCCCCTTCTTAAACAATGGGACCACATTCGCCATCCTCCAGTCCTCCGGAACCACACCCGTAACCAACGAGGACCTGAAGATCAGAGCCAGAGGCTCTGCAATCTCCTCTCTTGCCTCCCAGAGAATCCTTGGGTAAATCCCGTCCGGCCCAGGGGACTTATCCAACTTCAAACCCTAATCCAACTTCAAACCCTAATAGGTCCACATAGGTCCACTATTTTCTGAGAAAAGAAAAACCATTTCACATGCAACCCAGTTCTGCCCAAATATAATCTGTAAGAAGTCACAAAACACCAAGTTAAAGTCCAACAGGTTTATTTGGTATCACAAGCTTTTGAAGAACTGCTCTTTCATTAGGTGAGTGGAGAGTTGAGTTCACAAACAGGGCATACATAGACTTCCAATTGCAAGAAGTTGGAATACGAGTCTTTACAGTAATCAAGTCTTTACAGCTACAGACAATATGAGTGGAGAGATGGATAATCACAGATTAAAGAGGTATGAATTGTCTCAAGCCACAACAATTGGAATTTGCAAGTCCAGGCCAAATAGTGGGGATTACATGTAGTGTGACATGAACCCAAGATCCCAGTTGAGGCCATCCTCACGCTTGCAGAACCTGGCTATCAATTTCTGCTCATCGTGTGATTCTGCGTTGTAGTGTGTCTTGAGGGCTGTCTTGGAGAATGCTTATCTGAAGATTGGAGGTTGAATGTCCTTGATTGCTGAAGTGTTACATGAAAGGAAAGAAACACTTCTGCCTGATGATCTCTACTGCCTCCTGAAGATATACAAAGCCAATACGTCCAGCTGTCTCATTGTATCAGGCAATGGGTCTCTGTGTGAGAACCTCCCTGGCTACATCGAGGGCATCCTGAAACTCATCGTATAAGGAACCCCCAGTTTCTGTCATGACACTACGGACTTTTTATAGAAACTCAGCACTCGTGGAGCAGTTAAACCAAGAACACTCCTCATCATAATGGACATCTTAGCACTTTCCACCATCATCTCCCATGATGATAGCATTGCTGCCAGAGCCTCAATACTCAACACCGACAACTACCAATCTCCAGATGCAATTCAACAACTCATCTACTTCATCTTAGATGATAGTTTCTTCATCTAGACACATGGAACAGCCATGGGGACTAAATTCACATTTCAATACATCAACATGTTCATACATAAGTTTAAACAAGACCTCTTCGCTGAACAGGATCTTCAACTGACACCATACACTAGATGCATCAATAACATTTTCTTTCTTTGGATTCATGGTGAAGAATTACTGAAACAATTACATAATGACATCAACAAGTTCCATCCCACAGTCAGATTCACCATGAGCTACTCTCCAGAGTTGGTTGCATTCTTGGACACATGCATCTCCATCAAGGATGGTCACCTCAGCTCTTCACTCTACCACAAACCCATGGATAACTTCACAATGCTCCACTTTTCCAGCTTCCACCCTAAACACATTAAAGAAGTCATCCCCTATGGACAAGACCTCTATATACATGAGATCTGCTCAGATGAGGAAGAAAGCAACAGACGCTTACAGAAACTAAAAGATGTCCTCATAAGAATGGGATGTGGCACTCAACTCATTGCTCAACAGTTCCGATGCACCACATCGAAAAAACACACCAACTTCTTCAGAAGACAAACACAGGACACAACCGACAGAGTACTTTTCATCACCCAGTACATCCTTGGAGCAGAGAAACTATGATATTTTCTTTGGAGCCTTTGACACGTCATCGATGAAGACAAACATCTCGCCAAGGCTATTCTCACACCCTCACTACTTGCTTTCAAACAACTGCACAACCTCAAACAGACCATTGTCCACAACAAACTACCTAGCCTTCAAAACAGCAAACATGACACCACACAACCCTGCCATGGCAACCTCTGCAAAAGTGCTGGATCAACGATATGGATGTCACCATCACATTCACCAGGTACACGGTAAATACTCTTGCGACTCGGCCAACGTCGTCTATCTGACGCACTGCAGGAAAGAATGTCTTAAGGGATGGCACATTGGTGAGGTCATGCAAACACTGCAACAATGCATGAATGGACACTGTGCAACAATCTCCAGGCAGGAGTGCTCCTTTGCTATTGGGGAAAATTCAGCCTCCCATCTTCAGAGAAGCATTCTCCAAGGCAGTCTTCAAGACACACGACAATGCAAAATCACATGACGAGTAGAAACTGATAGCCAAGTTTCGCATGCATGAGGATGGCCTCAGCCAGGATCTTGGGTTCATGTCACACTACATGTAATTCCCAGTATTTGGCCTGGTTTGCAAAACCCTACTAACTCTCCTGGCTTAAGACAATTCACAATTTAAGACAAGCCATATCTTTATGCCTATTTGTATAGCCCAGGTGATTTAACTTGACAATTAATCTTGTGGCCCTCTTCTAAACCATTTTAAAAGCCTAAATATCCTCAATCATTTGAGAGAACTAAAATTCAGTAGAAACAGCTTGCAGTACCTCTACAGCTCTAACATATGTACATATCATTCTATCATCCACAATTTACTGGAATATTCACCCCAACACCTACATATGGGTCATTATTGATCATGCTGAAGTGCAAAGGTAACAATCAGCATTGCAGTGAGACACCACTGATAACCAGTCACCATGTATAAACAATCTTTCTTATACACGACTATGTTCCTGACCTCTGACAGATCTCTCCTCCTTGTAGAAGTGAATGTACACAGGGAAGATGATTTAGGAGATGGGAGCATTGGCTGATGATTGTGATTCTGTGTGTGTAATTTTATGGGATCTTTGAGGTGGCCTGAGAGCTAAAAAGATTGGCAAAGTGGCATGTGACAATGTTGGGTGGTGTATCCAATGCCTGCTGCTGCCATGTCAATGTTTCAGCAGTGGGAAAGATGGGATAAGGTCTGCCTGTCTGGAACCCAAATAAGCCAAAATAAGAGCATCTTCCTGCCTCCACTAGAATTTTTCAGTCTGGGGGGGGGGGGGGGGGGGGGGGGGGGGGGGGAGAACGTTGGGAACTCTGCCGGCCTCCCAGCAGTTTCTATGAATGGGAGGGATCTCCTTTTTGGACATCTTCATGACATCAATGCTGCTTCCCTCAGAACACTTTGCCAAAGCTGACCTGCCTGGCCCTGGCATCACCATGTTCTATTTACCTTACTTTGAGGATACATATCATCAATATGCACTAATTTTCCAAGTGCATTCCCAGTAGTTACCACCACTTATGATAGTGCTGCTGATCTGCCAGTGCTCTGATTGAACCAGCAGCTCCTGGAAGCAAGCCAATATTCTCATTAGAACATCAGTCCTGGTGACAGCCACTTAATTGGCTTGCTGCCTATTAAGTGCAGTCCTGAATCAAGGTTGAAGCAAGGAGTCCTGCCACCAAAGAAAATCCCACCCTGTGAGTATAACTGTCTTAACTATTTGTTTGATTTATCTTTAAAACAACCCTTCAAATCTTGGCACCAGTCAGCAGATATTAGTGAAAAAGGCTTTTCAAAGGTTATGGATTGGATGTATGGTCTTGTATCCTAATTCAATTCTAAGCTTGCAGATGAGCATTTGCCTTAATTTTTATTCTAGTATTTGCTCCAATTCCCTGGTTGCCCAAGTCAATTCACTTACAGTATGAAAGTAAGCTAGTGGGGAATGTAAGAACTGACTATAAAAGTTTCTGTAGATTCGTAAAGAGAAAAAGATTGACAAAATGAATGTAGGCCCCTTAGTCAGAAACACGAGAACTCAATGTGGAAGAAAGAATTGGCTGAGGAATTCAATGAGAACTTTGCTTCAATCTTCACGAACGAAGACATGAATAATGTGCCAGAAGTGGTGATAGAAAGATATCTGAGCGAGGGGCTTAAGGAAATCAGCATTAGCAAAGAAATGATTTGGGGAAAATTGATGGGATTAAAGCTCAATAGTCTTTGGATCCTAATAATCTTTATCTCTATTAAAGTAGCCCTGGAAATAATAGATTCATTGGTGGTATTTTCTAAAATCCTTTGGACTCTGGAATAGTTCTTACAGTTTGGAAAGAAGCTAATATCAGTCCATTCTTCAAAAAGAGAGGTAGAGAGAAAACAGGGAGATATAGACCAGTGAACCTAACTTCAGTATTGGGGAAGTTACTAGAGTCCATTATCAAGGATTTCATAACTCAGCATTAGGAAGACAGTAGTATAATCAAACAAAGTCAGCATGGATTTACAAAATGAAAATCATGCATGACGAATCTATTAGAATTTTTAAGGATGTAACTCGTAGAGTTGACAGAGGAGAATCAGTGGATGCGGTTTATTTAGACTTTCAGAAGCTTTCAATAAAGACTCACATAACAGACTATGTAAAGTTAAAGCACAGAAGATTGCAGGTAATGTCTTAAGATGGATAGAAAGCTGGTTAGCATAAGAAGCAAAGAGTTGGTATCAATGGGTCTTTTTCTGATTGGAGGTTAAGGGCTTTAGATTAGTTTCATAGGTTAATGCAACATTGAGGGCCGAAGAGCCTGCACTCTACTGTAATATTCTTTGTTCTATGACCAGTGGGATTTTGCTGTGATCTATGCTAGGACCTCAATTGTTCACAAATATTAATAATTTGGAAGAGGACATTTAATGTATTATCTCCAAATATGTAGATGATACAAAGTTGGATGGGAGGGTTAGAGGAGGTTAGAGGTGTGAGAAGGAAATAGAGATGCTTCATATTGTTTGGACAGGCTGAGTATATGGGCGTATGCATGGCAGATACAGTATAATTGAGTAAATGTGAGGTTATCCACTTTGGTACCAATAATAGAAAGACAGATTATTACTTGCATAGGTGTAAATCGAGAAAGGTAGATAATCAATGAGACCTTGAAGTCCTCGCTGAAAGTAAGTGTGCAGATACAGCAGGCAGTAAAGAAGGCAAATGGTACGTTGGACTTCATGGCGAGAGGATTGAGCATAGGTATAGAGATGTTTGGCTGCAATTGTATAGGGCATTGGTGAGCCATATCTGGCGTATTGTGTACAGTTTTGGTATCCTTACCTAAGGAGGGATGTCTTTACGATAGAGAGAGTACAGCAAAGATTTACCAAGCAAATTCCTGGGATGTCATGTCTGTCACATGAGGAGAGACTAAGTTGGTTAGAATTATATTAATTGAAGTTTAGTGGAGTGAGGGGGAAATCTCATGGAAACATATAAAATTCTGACAGGGTTAGACAGGGTAGATTCAGAAAGAATGTTCCCAATAGCAGGGGAGTCTGGAACTAGGGATCCTAGAATGATGATGAGGGGTAAACCTTTTAGAACTGAAGTGAGGAGAAATTTCTTCACCCAGAGGATCATTAATGTGCAGAATTCACTACCACAGAAAATAGTTGAGGTCAAAATGTTATCTGGTTTCAAGAGAACTTAAATAAAGCTCTTGGAGCTAAAGGAATCAAGAGATATGGAAAGGAGAAGGGTGGGGGAGAACCAGAATTTTGAATTTGATCAAGATGAATGTCACAGCAGGCTCAAAGGGCCCAACAGCCTACTCCTGTTTCTAAGTTTCTACATTTTTATGTTTCTGTGAAATCAGTTAAGAGCCAACCTTGGTGTACTTGTAGCCCCTTGCAGATCAGGGCACATAGCGATTGCACATTTCCTTCCTAAAGGACATTAAGGAACCATTTAATCAGTAGCCTTACATTACTAATTATGAGATGAAAATGTATTTTTAATTTGCATTCATCATCCAGTTACTAAAGTAAAGACACAAAATACTTGTATCTGTGCTTTAGCTGTGTCAAACATATCAACTGCTTTTCATGGCAAAAGACATGAATAACTAATTTAAAACTATCTATACTTGTTAACCGCATGACAAGTTGATTCATTTTATGATTGATTCACTTTAATGTTAGTTCAAAATTTAATAATTGATTGGATTCCATGCAATTAATCAAGTGAGCACTACTTTAATTATTGGTTTTGAGAATTTCTGTGTCTTATATTAATACACTTTCCAAAAGGCAATAAATACCACACCCAATCAGTACATTTTCCATTTATGCAATAGAGGCACAATGCACATAAGGGTCTTGCTCAATGAAGCTGGAACTAACTGTAGAAAATAATTAAATTGGAAAATAGTATAATTGAACATTATGAGAATACTAGAGTTATGCTAACATGAGTTCTTTTTTTCCAAATATTCAGATGTTTTTATTTCAGTAACTGTCAGTGCGTATTTTGTAAAGATATTTGTGTGTTAAATTTTATTACTTGCTCCTGATCATCCTTAACATGTTTAGTGTTGATGGTTGGGAAGGGAGTCTAAACAAGATGAGCTTGGAGAGCACTACTCATTCAATCTTTCATAGTTATGCTTAATACTTCCAGTTAAGTAGTTGACATTATTATGTAAACAATATATTCAATAAGTCAGTGGTTTAATTGCACACATTACATTATTATGGGTAAAAAATCAATAAAAAAAAGGTAGCCACTGCATGTAGCAACAGTGGAACATGGTAGGTAGATTGGTAGTGCTGGGAAGATGTTTCTGAACCTTGGAAGCAAGAGCAATAGAGCAAGTGGGTCCATGAGAACTGTAAGGATGAGATAGTGCTGAAAGGAGCTGATGTGGTGTTTACTAGTATTGAAAGGAGATTAGTGTGGTAGGAATGACTGGGAGAGAAATTTCAGTGTTTCGCAATAGTGAGAACTCCTTGGAGCACAGTGAAGGTAGTAAGAAGATGGATTGAGATATTGAAGATAGCAAGAGAGTAGAAGCTGTCTTGGGGAAAAAAAAACAACCATAGGAGATAAATCATGGGCATTGTATGTAGAAAGTTGGAATTTTGAAATGTTTTATAAGGAAGGAAAAATAACTCAAGGCAGAGGCTTCTGTTGCAGCAGAGGTATTACAGTTTAAGTGAGGATAGCAATTTTGGCAAGGGAAGTGGATACAATACAAACAGAGTGAGAATCAAAAAAAGACCACCAGTCCATCTAGCCTTTCCTACACAATTATGACACCTTGTGCATTATATTAGATATGCTCACCACCCACCTGAAAGAAGTGTGATTTTCAGAAAATGACAAAAAAAATTCAGGGAAGAACATCTGGAAGGTTCTTCTCTAACTCTATTATGCAATAAAAAAAAGACTGATCCAGCAGACCACTGAATCTGACCAATTTTATACAGTACTTGTTTGTTGTCAAGTAACAAATGCGGTATGGTGGCACAGTGGTTAGCACTGCTGTCTCATAGCACCAGGAACCTGGGTTCGATTCCTGATTTGGGTCACTAACTGTGTGGAGTTTGCACAATCTCCCATGTCTACATAGGTTTCCTCCAGGTATTCTGGTTTCCTCCCACATTCCAAAGACGTGCAAGTTAGGTGGATTCACCATGCCAAACTGCCCCTTAGGGTAGGTGGACTAATGAGGATAAATGCATGGGATTATGGGGATAGGGCCTAGGTGGGATTGTAGACTCGACAGGCTGAATGGCCTCCTTCTGCACTGTAAGTATTCCATGATTCTGCGAACAACAGTTTCAAGCAGAGGACCTTCTACCCAGAACAGTATTCCCTCAGTGCATTTATTTTAACCTTGTATCCAATTTGTAACCTGCCTAATTCTTTCTGAAGTCAGCAATAGTTTCTTGAGTCGCTAGTTTTGCTAATAAATCTGTTCCATATATAAATTATGCTTTGGCAGAAATAACTGTCCTGCATTTCCTATTTGTATAATATATTTAAGGGAAGCCTCCATTAGTTTAATATCATTGTTGTCACTAGTGGCACTACATGCAGCGTTTCATAAAAGGTTTTCTGCAGCAGTGCCTGATGAAATCAATATTATGCTGAAGCTAAAATTCAAAACAGATATGGATATAATCCTCCTGGCCTGATGACATTCACCTGAGTGTACCCAAAGAAAAAGACTGAAATTTGTGCCCATCAAGTTCCCGTGATTAGCGAGCCTGAAAACAAAAGCAAAAGTTTGCAAACCATACAAAAGATACATGTGCATGTAAGGATCTCAAATTTTAAAAAAAATTGTAATACAAGAATGAACTAATGCCTGACAGAATATTTTAAATATGAACGAACTTTTTGCATTTGGGTAAGAACAACAACAGGCATACACACATCATATTTGGTTGCATGCTCAAGCATTTCAGAAGCACTTGAGGTTATAGTGCATGAGTAATTGAATCCATTACTAATACCACAAGGTTATTACAATGCAAATAGAATGCATTGACAGGACAAGTCAATACATAGCTAGGAATTCCAATTCTCTTCCCGCACGTAATGGTGCACAAAGACAGATGCTCATTTATTTCTATAGCTAGTAATTCCCAGTACATGCCTCTAGTCTGCCAGCAGAAGCTTGTACCTTGGATGAAGAGGAGGGTATGGGGGGGGGAGGGTGCCACTCTATATAAAGCGTAGCTGACAGGAATATCTCCCAATTCCTACCCAGCCATTGGAAGGATTTGCAAGCTGACACACTCAACACATTTGGCTGCATTATAAATGCATCTTCCTCAGCCATCAATTTCTGGAACAGGGCTCAAACTTGGAACTTCGGCTCAGAGGCAGAAACTACCCATTGTGACACATGACCTCCTATTGTTAGAAATACTATTCCGTATAAGGCCTTGATTAGGCCTCAGTTAGAATACAATGTCCAGTTTTGGTCTCCCATCACGGTGAGTGATGTAAAAGACACTGAAAAAGGTTCAGAGGCGGCTGTTTAGATGATACTGAGTTTGAGTAGGAAAAAATATAACAGAAACAAAATAATAGGAAATAAGATTTTCTAGATAGGAAGTGCTGAAAGATTGTTACGTATGTAACAATATTGAGGTTTATTCAAATTAAAAATCATTTCTGATTAATCTTACCTCATACTGACAGCCTTGTTTATCTGTACCTTTGTTAAGTGCCATTGGTGATCATGTGGAAAAGTTATTGCGGCTAATCTTCTAAGTGGTAGTTGGCTCTTATGTTCTACAAAAGAATCACGGGACTGAGATAGCTTTCTCAAAACAAGAAACCAATGCTGGCCGCATCATAGCTTTGATGTGGGCAACTTGCTGTCATCTTTAATCCAATGCAGGTGTTCTGACGGCATAAGGTTCCTGGAGTTTCAACATGCCTTGAGTTACAGCAGCATCAGGCAGTTCAGCCCTGGTTACTAATGCTACAGACACCAGGAACTGTGTCTCTCACAAAAGCAGACTTCTTATCATGCTTACATGCAAATATTAAGCTCAGTCTCCAAAGAGACACTACAATTGCCAATTATCACAGTTATGTCTATATTTCCCTTTTTAGTGCCATCAACAATACTCTATCATCTTTGCTAGCATCAGTGAACCATGTGGAAATTTCATCAGAGTTTGCAACAGCCCCAGATAGGAATTGACCATGTGCTAATCAGAATAGACAGTTCCTGGGCAAAATGACTTTCCCACTATTGCAACCTCAACGTATGCTGATTTCCCTCTGCTTTTCAGAACGTGACTAACAATCCAACTTTTCAGTGAGGGGACAGTTCCTGATGCCTATAGTATTAGCAATCAGGACTGAGCTGCCTGATGCTGCTGTAACTCAGGGCATGTTGAAACTTCTTATGCCATCAGTATACTCACATTGGATTAAAGATGAAGCAGGTTGCCCACTTCAACATTCATGATGCAGCCAGCATTGGTTTCTTGTTTTGAGAAAGCTACCTCAGTTCCATGACTCTTTTGTAGAACATTAGTAGCCAGCTACCACTTGCAAGATTTCCACATGATCACCAATAGCACTTAACAAAGGTATGAATAAACAAGGCTCTCAGTATGAGTAAGGGATAATCAGAAATGACTTTTAATTTGAATAAACCTCAGTATTATTACATACGTACACACTTTACTAAAATCTTGCAGCATTTCCTATCCAGAAAATTTTATTTCTTATTACTTTGTTTCTGTTATACTTTTTCCTACTCAAACTCTGTATCATTCGAGCAGCCCTCCTCTGAACCTTTTTCAAAGCTTTATATCACTCTACGCGCTGGGAGACCAAAAGCGGACACTGTATTCTAATTGAGACCTAATGAAGGCTTTATACGGAATAGTATTTCTAATGATAATAGGTCGTTTGCCACAATAGGTGGCATTCCTGCCTCTGAGCAGAAGCTCCAAGTTTGAGTCCTGCTCCAGGAATTGATGGTTGAGGAAGTGTATTCACAATGCAGTCAAGGATGCAAATCCTGCCAAACACATCAATGGCTGGGTAACAGTTGGGGGAGACTCCTGTCAACCATGCTTGATGTAGAGTGGCACCTTAATCACGAGCTTCCTGAGCGCTGCTCCTTCATCAGGTGAAGGAGCAGTGTTCCAAAAGTTCGTTATTCCAAATAAACCTGTTGGACTTCAATCTGGTACTGTAAGACTTCTTACTGTGCTCACCCCAGTCTAACACCAACATCTCCATATCATATAAGCATGATGTTATTCAAATATCCTCCCCAGGGAAGAACATGAGTTCTGGGTCCCATGACCCAGAAGTTATGGGTTGTCTTCTCCTTGACCTCAACTAAAAAAATGACATGTTCTCATTCACTACTTACTCAACAAGCTCCTTTTATGTTTTGTGAATTACTCAGCACCAAAGCCTCAACAATATAATCTAATTTCCTTGCTAAAGGTATTGGAGTTAGTGTCTGGGTTGATACAACATGTGACATAGGATTGGATTCAAGGAACAGGAACATCAAGCAGGAGGTCACTACACAAGACATGTTTTATTCTCATTTAATTTCTTTCATTTTCCTTCCCATTTTTATTACTGTCACAGTCCACAATGAAGTCATTTTATATTTGTTCCTCCTGAACTCTACTTTCTTAGGCAAGGAGGCTATACACTAAAAACAGATGTGCATTACTCCTTTGGGATTAAAGATGCAGAGAAGGAATAAAAGAGAGAGAAAACTCAATTAGTTACTCCACTGGAGAAGACTGTGATTACCAATGCATATTCCACCATATTTTTCTTTATGTATTAGATTACTTGAATCACAATAATATGTTTGAGTTTCCACAAACTCCAGAACTGGAGAGCAAGATTAGAAGACAGAAATTTATATGGTGAATGTGTAAAACTTGAGTTTAAGAGTTCAGGGAGTGGGTGCCTGAAAGGTGTTAGTTGTTGGGAATAGCCATAAGCACTGCAGTCTTTTTTCAATATGCCTGTGTTTCTATTTCACACAGAAAAACATGGCTTAGATACAAGGAAATAATTTTAGGCTTCAACTGGATAACAGGATCTGTCTCCAGTCCAACTTACATCTTTATTGATTACTAATAGCATTCCACACAATTTCTTGTCTATATTTACTGCTCTAAAATGAAGCATGTGGGAGCACTTGGAGCCAAAATGGGAGAATTACGCCCAATGTGTCTATAACACATTCAGTTTCAGATACTTGCTATTACCTTTACCCAATGATAGCTATAAAACTAACTGGCATATACATTTTTTGCTTTCATGAGTTTCCTTTCTTGAATAGTAGTGTTACACTTGCTGTTTTCCAGATACTCTGTGACTTCTCAAAAATCTGGAATATTTTGGAAGATTATAACCAGTGCATCCATTATCTCTGAAGCAACTTCCTTTAACAATCTAAGATGTAGGCTATCAGGTCGATGAACTTGTCAGCCTATACTCTCATTAGTTTTCATGTTATCTTTTTCCCTGTGGTAGTTTTAACTTTCTTCTTCCCTTTTGATGCCTTTTTTTTTAAATGATATTTTTGGACATCCTTTTACTGCTTAATCAATAACTCTTGCAAAGGAGTCATCTGTATGACCAAGGATCAATGCCTAATAATTGGTACAATACAATGCTAAAGAGCTATGTTAATGCAATGGTATTTGTTTTCTTTTGTCAGTGCCTATTAACACAGTCACTTTTTGATATTTTCTCCACAGCTGCATTCAGTCCCTCAAAGCGTTTCCCAGCTGTTTATGATCACTGTTATTGACACTTGATGAACTGTTTCCTGCAGTCTTGATTGAAATGTGGTCAATGGAGTCTAGAAGGAATTATTCAGCAATTGGTTAATGGAATCATTGCACTAACAGCAGTGCCAAACCTGGGATTGAGCCCATGGGGTGTTTTGCATTCAAATCCAATGGACTACATGTGAGGACCAACAGCTTGAACACAATCATTACACAGCTTCTGAAACAATTTAAAAATACTGGTCAATGGGAAAAGGCATTCTCACCCTTCTATGAATTGGAATGATATTCCATTCACCAATTCCATTTCCTAAGCCATTTTCATGAACTACCCAACCAGCTAAAGTTATGATATACACTGCACAAATGGTGAAAGTAAATATTCAATTCAACTGTAAATTACTCATCAGCAAAGCAACAGCTTATGGCTTGGACCTGCACCATATACACTCTAGATTGTTTTCTGTCGAACTCAAGGATTACAGTCAGTGAATGTATTATATTAGGGACACTAATATAATACATTCACTGACTGTAATCTTTGAGTTCGACAGATGTGGCTTTTTCAAAACTCATGTATAACGATTATAATTAATAGCAAAAACAAATTTGGAAAATGAATAGCATGGTTTGTCATTGGTAACATTATATCTTTTTGAATGTAATATGGGAAACTAGTACAGACTGAAAACTTGGGTAACAGGAACCAGAGATACTGGAAGGAGATGGAGAACTAGTCCTGTATTGCATTACAAAATATGAAAAACAGAGATTCTAGTACAGAAAACAGCAAAATGTAACAAATGAAAATTCCTGTGGCTAAAGGCCTTTATTCCATAACTTTAATTCTTTTTAATTTTTGTGAATTCATTGTATTTCACAATAAAGAAACCATGCCAATAAATATTTTGGCAGACAACTCAATTTCAAGTTGATCACCTAGCTGAGCCAAAGCTGATCCGCTGAATTCACAGTGGCTATTTGGCCATTTTCAGCAAACTGCTGCAAGTTCCACATTTTTAAATTCAACAGATCAGCAAAGCTGCAGACAGCACAAATGCATCACAGCCTGAGAGACCGGGGTTGGAAATAATTGATTAGAGAAAAAGTAGGAGCTCTCTTTGTCATAATGATGATTGATTGTTCAGTGGCAGCACAGCTAATTTTTGTTTAATGATTCTTATCAATGATTGCCATTAGTGAACTCAGCAAGCTTTCGTTAAGATTGTTGACAATATTAGTACACCAATTAGCTAAACGCTGACAGCGCCAACAATTTTTATTCACGGTGTGTGGATGTCATTGGTCAGGACAGCATTCATTGTCCGTCCCTAATTGCCCTTGAGAATATTTTTGTTGAAGCAGCTTATTGAACCACTGCAGTTTGTGTGGTGTGGAGTACAGTACACCCACAACCTATTAGGACTGCACTAACCCAGAGCAGAATAGGAGGACTGAAAAAAGGCTTGATTAGATTAAAATCACTGAGTACTACACAAAACAAAGAAGAAAGTGGCATTCAAAAAATATTAAGTAGTGTTTTCTCCATAATTCATATAATTCCTGTAATCTCCTCTGTGTCTATTTTCAGTAAAGGCTGATATGATTTATGTGGTATGGGAATTCAGAACATACTGTAGTGTAATGTTAGAATGTTGGAATAGTCAGTCTCTATTGGAAAATCAAGTATCCAATTATTGAAATATATAGCAGTTGCTGTACATAAACAGGCCATTCTGCCCAGCCAGTCCAAGAAAACCTTTGTCCTTCATGAGCATACTACTGCTATGTTTGGTCACTGGTGGAGGGAGAGAATATTTAAGGTGGTGGATTGGATGTCAATTTGTGGGCTGCTTCGGCCTGCGCAGTTTTAAGCTTTTTGAATGTTGTTGGAGCTGTTCTAATATAAACAAGTGGAGCGTATTCCATTATGACTTTTGATGGTGAATAGAATTAAGAAATGAGTTGTTTAGCACAGAATTTGCAGCGTCTGTTATAGACATATTGGGTGCAAGGTTCCCATTTTGGCATCAGGTGCTCCTGCCAGTGAGAAAACTACATTAGTAATGTCTGTCAGATGGGGTTCACCCATCTTTAACCTATACAAATACACAAACCTCAAAGTCAGCCTGGCTTTACAGAGATCAAAGCATCCATTTTAAAGGGTGCCCTGATTTCAGAACTGACTGACATACCCGTCTCAACACCCACCATGGACTTGGTGATTCTTGGTGACAAGGGAAGCATTTCCAATTCCTCAGCACAGAGAGGAATCCTCCACCCTCATGAATGGGTCCCCAACTTTCAAACTATGCAGGCACAAGGTGACCAAACCCATTCCTCCCCACCATCCCACTAAGCAAAGGATTCAACCCCAACCCCCACAAGAAAGACACTCCAAAATGGCATCCCCTTAGGCCCTCTGTCGGCCCCAACTCTTGCACTTCCCTCTGGCACTGACACCCTGAACTGGTGCCTTATACGAGGGTGGGCAGAGAGTTAAGTGCTGCGCCCATGTGTTCTTTTACTGCTGCCAGGCTGCTAAGGGAAGGTTCCCAACGGATCTGAGGATCAGGTGGACTCAGTTGAGGGGGAGGAGGGATTGACTCAAGGCTGTCCACTGAGATGGTGGTCTAGTAGCTTCACTTGTCCTTGTTGCCCTGAGAAAGATAGTGTTCACTTTTGGGATGGTGATTTCAGACATCATTCTGGGAAAGATTTTCATTATTGTCTCTGTCTTTTAAAACCTAGAAGGTGTCTTCTAGGAAGACACCTAGAAAACCAGCACAGCACTCCATCCCACATTAAGGATTGATCAATGTTAAAAGATCTTTTTAAATTTTCTTATAGAAAGGACCTGTCAGTTTATCTAAGAGATTTGATTGCTTACTCTCATAAGTCCTGAAATCCATTTTAAGTGCTATGATGATCAGTTCTCTTTTAACATTGATGGGTTAGCATCAGGTGACTGAAAACTTTGAAACGCCTTGATTGACAGAGGTTGGATCATTTATCCAGTAGAAAAGATCCATGTTTGTTTTTCTTGTCCTTAGTTTTGTTCCTAACCACAATGTTTATAAACATTCTGCCATTAATTGACAGGTTGTTTTTTTTTAAATAAGGTTTCATTTCCTGTTTCCAGCTGTAATGTTTACAAAGCACTTGCCACTTATCAACCAACCCTGAATGCTGTCCAAGTGCAGACTGCTTAAGCATAAGAACATAAACAGTACTGTCTAATATGGAACGAATATTTCTACTTTTAATCTTATGATGCCAGTAAGGTTATTAATAACCAAATGAAAATGCTTCTATCAATGTCCTGGGACTGAGATGATCGACTTCCAACAATGATCTTCTTTTGTGCTAGTTTGATTCCAGTGGAGACTTTGCCACCTAGTTCACAATGGGCCATTATTCAGCAATGTGAAGTCCTGACCTGCTGGAATTACAAGTGTTCAATATGCAATTATTGCTCTCAAAGACCTTGTTCAACCTGGTTGAGGCTGCATTGAAAGAAGCCCTGAAGGCCCTAGCGCAGTGCAACACTGGCAAGTTCAGGAAAAGAAAGCCTTTCTTTTCAAATTGCGCTGGTTCCGGAAAGTAAAATTGGTTTAAAGGGTCCAGCGACAGGTCATGGCCATGGTATGTGTCTGGGTAAGTGTATGGGATTTGACAAGTAGAGGGGATGTAATATTGTGGCTGGGTCAGCTTTCTGGAGGATCAAATTGGATCTTTGGAGGGGTAGCAGTCTGGGTCAGGGGAAGAATGCACTTAAGGTCGTGCTTATGAAGGGTTTGATCAGATCCATTAATTTTGTGTAACTGCGCATGTCCATGTGTTGAATATGCACTTTTTTACAATTGCTGCCAAATTTATCCCAGATCATAAGCAGGAAATTCAGCATTGAGATCTGTTGAGAAGTATTGAAACACTTCCATCATAAACAGATTATAACATAAACGGGGTATGATCATACAATTGTTCGCAATTTCTTTTTATCAACTCACCAGTCATTGTCAGTGATTTAAAAATGTAACACACAGACCTTTAAGGCTAGAAAAACTATGTTACTGCAAATGTAATCAATAGCATTGCAACAATAAAAATAAAACCATGAATTCCAGCCAGTGACAATTTGAGGCTACTTATTATAAGATTTTACAGAATGGCATATTTCAGCTCATATCATCTGTTCTAATAAGTAGATAAACACCTTAGTAAATCTTTATTCAGAAAGCTTCACTGGTCCATGCGTCCATTCCGATGTATAACATTGTTGCCAAGCACAGTAACTGCAATGGCAGTATGGAAGCTGCTGACATTGCACTTCCTGAAAACACTCAACTCTACAAAAATTCCAACAAACTCCCATTTTATAACTCAATTAAAACTTAGTAAATTCAAGTCTCATACAAGCTGTTGCATATTTCAGTCAATTCACAACTAAACAGAGCAATAATACGAAAAAAAGGTGCAGCTCTTTCTCAGCCTATAAGTAATTTAGTTGGGTTTGATGTGCAATTTGATATCAGCCTGTGAAAGGGATATCTTCTCGTACACTGTTGGAAACCAAAACAGAATTCTTCATAATTAATATTAACACCCCAGGAGCCTATTTCTTTCCAGTTTTGCATAATGTCATAGAAAGCTGCCTGATGAGTCCTGCATTCATGAATCAATAGCTTTTAACAAACAAATTGGTACTTCATCCACATTTGTGGTAAGATTAAGGATATTGCATGTGATGTAGTTCTTATACGAGTTCTCTTTCTAGAAGAACAGCAGATAATAAACACGTGCAAGCTGCTTCTTATTCTGTAATGCTTGTGAAAATTAGTGCTGCTACAGCAATCCAAGAGGATTTTGATTAACCAGCACTCTCGCTGCAGATCAGATTAAAGTAATTAAGAAAGGAATGAAATGATCACACTGGTAACATATTTGCCAGTAGCATTCCACTGGAACTTTCTTGAATCATTGCCTATATCACATATATATATATAACATCTGAGCATCTTATCATTAAATGTCAGCTGGCATTCATATGAAATTCAATTTAAAGTTTCAGTCATTAAATTTTTGTATTCTTGATTTGGAAATTGTTTTGTATTTATTGAATATAATTTACCCTCATATTATTTACTGTTTAAACAAATTTAAACATTATGGCAAAGAAATGAGTTTCACAGAAGATTGGGGAGACAAACATCATTGAGTAAAGCACTATTCCAATCAAACAAGGATTAACATAAAGCAGACTAAGCTGGTTTGAAATGCATGTGCAAGAATGTAGGTAGGTAGACAAATCCCCAAATGAAAGGGAGGACTGGGAGCTTAATACTCCTCGCCAGAAGCAGAAGGTATTCAGGAAAGATAAAGAAAGAAAGAGTAGAAGCATTGATCAGAGGAGGTATTCTCTGGCTGGAAAGGGATGATGTAGATAAAGGGCTCAAGACAGAAGCTGTGTGGTTCAAAGTAAAGAGTAACAGAAGCTCACACCACCGGCCACTGAAACAGTAGGAAGGAGATGGAGAAAAGTTACAGGGTAATTGCAGAAAAATGCAGGCACAGTGTAAAGATCAGAGATAAAGAGGAATTCCTGACAGTGGACAACAGATAAAGGTAAAGTTACCCACTTTAGACGGAGAAACAGAACGGCAGAATATTATCTAAATGGTGATAGATTTGGAAGATTCGAGAATGGCACAGTGGCATTGTTTGGCACTGCTGCCTCACAGCACCAAGGACTTGGGTTCAATTCCCAGCTTGGGTCACTGTCAAATAGGGAGTTTGCACATTTTCCTTGCGTCTGTGTGGGTTTCCTCCGAGTACTCCAGTTTCCTTTCACAGTCCCAAAGGTGGCCTGATTAGGTGGATTGGCCATGTTTAAAAAAACATCTGTTTCTCAGTGTACTTGAATGTGGTGACTTAAGGATATTTACAGTAACTTCACTGCAGTGTTAATGTAAGTCTATTTGTGACACTAATAAACAAACCTTACTTTTAAATGTTGACATACAAATGGACTTGGTTGTCCTAGTACACCAGTCACTGAAACAACCACAAAGGTAAATAATATGTTGGCCTTCATTGCAAGAATAAATTGAATACAGGAGCAAGGATGTCTTACTGCATCTGCACACATGCACCTGAGACCACACCTGGAGTATTGTATGTAGTTTTAGTCTCCTTATTTAAGAAAAGGTATACTTGCTAGAGAGGGAGTGCAAAAAAGGTTTACCAGACTGATTCCTCAAATAACAGGATTTTCTTATGAGGAAAGGTTGGGTCAACTGGGTCTGTATTCACTGGAATTTAGGAGAATCAGGGTGGTGAACCAGTGGAATCTTCTGTCGCAGAAGGCTGTGGAATTCAAATCACTGAATATATTTGAGGAAATAGATAGAGTCCTGGACTCTGAAGATGTTAATGGGAATGGGGAGAGTGCTGGAGTATGGCGTTGAGATGGAGAATCAGCCACAATCATGTTGAATGAAGAGCAGACTCAAAAAGCTGAATGGCTACTCCTGCTCCTATTCTATGTTTCTATGCAATATTCTTGATCAGTATGCTTCCAATGCACTGAGGACAGAAGCAGTGCTGAATCTAGTTCTGGAGAATGAAGTAGAGTCTAGTTCATAGGGGAAGATTTTGGGGATCAATAATCATATATTTACACTTAGAATAGTTACAGGAAAGAATATGGAATAATCTCACATAAAGAGGAATAACTTCATTGAGTTGAGAAGGAATCTGGTCCATGTGGATTGTAATCAAAAATTGCCTGGTTTTTTTGTAATTTTAACAATTGGAGGTCTTCCTAACAGGAAATATGTAGAATTGATACCTTAACATGAGGCAGGGGCAAAACAAAAAACATCCTAAGTTACAACTCCCTGAATGACTAAAGATATGGATCATTGAAGCAGAAAATTAGATGTATGACAATTGAAAGTTTCAAGATGCATTAAAGAGATAAGCTGAATATAGAGAACGCACACAAGCACTGGGGTAATATGGGAACAGGTCTTGGCACAATTGAGACACAGGAAGCATATGTGGACTTCAAACTTAGAGAGTGTAGATTGCAGGAATCCAGCCAGGAGTGTACGAAAATAGTTAGGTCTAGGGGTAACGCAGGCACAAATGAGAATTTTAGCAGCAGATAAGTTCAGACATGGGAACAGATGTTAAAATAGGCTATTTTAGTAATGACATGTATATGATGAAATCTAACACTAACGTTGCAAACTGACTGGATTAATCTCAAACCACTGCCAGGGAAACGAAAGGAATGTACTTTAGTGTAGCTCAGCTACTTAGATAGGCCCAAATATATTGGACCATTTACTTCACAGAAGTGTAGACTGAGATATGACCTGGTGTCTACAAAACTATTGAAGAACTGGTTAGTGTACCTATTGAAAGATTACTTCAGTTACAACAGATAGAGAGGATCAGGGATGTGAGTTTATACCATATAAGTGTGGGTATTAGGTGACTCTTTTCTCAGAAATAACAAGCTCTGGAATATCTTGTCCACTAATGGAATGGAGTGTTGATTCTCTGCGTGGAGCCAGACCAATTCTTGACTCAGACAGACATCTCAACACATCAGTGACTTGGTTTTAGAAGAATCACTTCTTCTAAAGTGATTTCTTGGATTAATTTTGACTACCTGAAGGGTTGGAGAAGAATTTTCCATAATACATTTTTTCTTAGCTCATCTTGTGCTTTTCCTAGTCTTTGTATCTCTCTTTGTATCTCTCACACAATATGTGACTGCAGAGAGAAGGAATGGGAGAAAGTATTTAATCATGGTGCTTCGGCCATTGTGGACAGGTTTCAATATTTGTCAATTTTATATATTTGTATAAACAGAATGGGAGGAGTGCACACCTGGCTAGAATCCTCACAATCTACTCTCTGTAAGCTTCAGATACAATGGTGCTTTTCTTTATCAAGTCAAGCTATTGCTTTTCCCGAATTTCCTAAATGCTATCATACTTGTAAGAAATATTGTGCTATATTTCTTTATTTAAAATGCATCTCAAACACTTATGACAGCCACCTACCATTCAGATTCAGAACCATGCACATTCAGATTCTGATAAACAGAAGATACATCAAAACTGTTAGACAAGGAGTCTCTTTCTTGTTTCGACATTAAAAGCCAAGCTCATAAAAAATATATCATGATATTTATCCTTGATGTTTGCACCTGGTCACCTTTTGAAGCTTTAGGTCAACACCTCTAAAATATTTATAATTTAAAATTGTTTTGCCACCCTGCCTAGCTTTTGGCAAGCATGGAATTAAATTGCAGAGATAGTCATTTTGTGATTCTCCGCTCCTTATTTTTCTCTTTCTATATTGAATACTGCTCATCTTCCAAAGTTCTTGGAGATTCCAATTTCTAAGATTAAAGGAAAAGTTTAAATGTATTTATTAGTGTCACAAATAAACTTACATTAATACTTCAATGAAGTTACTGTGAAAATCCCCTAGTTACCTCACTCCAACGCCCATTTGGATACACTGAAGGAGATTTAGTATGGCCGATGCACTTAACCAGCACATCTTTCAGACTGTGGGAGGAAACCGGAGCACCCGGAGGAAACACCTGCAGCTACGGGGAGATTGTGCAGACCTGCACAATCAGTGACTGAAGCTGCAAATCAACCCTGGGTTCTTGGCACTGTGACACAGCAGTGCCATAAATTGTATCAAACTCTTTATCCTGTTGTCAGTAATTTGAGATGAATGTTAATTTGTCCTGTCAAATGTTTTCATTTTAATATATCCTAGTTCCTTTTTCTCTTTATATCCATAGATTAATCTCAGTATCTTTCATTCAGCTGGTAGCACAATTCAAATCAGGTCATGCCATGGCATAAGCTGCGAATGTGAAACTTTACTGACCCAGGCCTTGTTGTCAGGATAGGGAAGTTAACAAGTTTCATTGATCTCAGTGAATTCATCCTACATTTTTGAAGGAAACTGCAAACCAATAAACTTTCAATTGGATGTGGCACTGTAATGTAATTCCCCACTAACAGTCAATCTTGAGTCTTGATTGCAGTTATTGCTGCAATCTAGCTGCACAGTGTAAAATTTGTGGGCAAGATGACTAACGACAGTAGCTCAGTTATGTAATCTAGGTGAAAAGCAACTTTTATTCAAATTACCAATATAGCCATCTTCTTAGCAAGATGTTTGGTTGGGGAAATGAGTTAACCATAGGCAAAATTTTTCAGTCTCTTCCACTGGCAGGATTTTCTGGTCTCACCAAAGTCAATGCACTTTTGAATACCTTACTGCAGTTTACGGCCCTTCCTCCATCACGAGGGGGCTCTAAGATCCATCGCACCCATTTATATCTGTTTATGTCAAGGTGTAAAATGGGCGACCATTTCACAACTACTTGTTTCTCACCCAGTGGAACATTTAAAATAAACTCCAAGATTTTCCATCACCTGCCTTGTAATAAGAAATTATATTCTCAGTATTCCACTAATGATGCATTGCATAACTGATTAAATCATAATTGACTTGAATTAAAACACAAGTTAACAAGAGAATAAACCTCAAGCAGTTTTACATGCACAACATGAAAACCAATGTTAATTTGCTCAAATACTCTAAAAACTCTGTTTGGTGAAGAAAATGGAAATATAAACTACAGAGCCAAAACAAAAATATTAATCAGGATTTACGCAAAAAAAACTGCACAATTCATCAGTTCTTTTTCAATATTAAGGCTCAAAGAAAACATTAAAGACTCAATAACAATACTGAAAAAAGCTATAATTATACAGAATTACATAGAAATTACAGCATGGAAATTGGCCATACAGTCCAAACAACCACTCTGAATTGTGTGGTTGGAACAGTGTTAAGTCCATGTACTGCTTCTATACCTCTCACTCCTCTTGCCCTCAATAACATATCTAATTTATTCTCAAAGAGGTTGATCTCTCGTATCACCATGCTAAGTTCTGCAAAAACACAGCCTTCAAGAGACGTGACTAAGATGGAACTCCTCAAAGGTATAGAAAAACCTAATAATTTCTGCAATACAAGCTGAAGTCAACATTCAAGAGAATAAAGATGAACTTTTTCACTTTTGCTCAGGCGGCTCATAAGTACTCACCTCTGTACCAGATGGTCTGCTGTTTCTCATTGCATCTTCAATGCAGCTCATCCCTGAGGCTGGTCATCAGCATGAGATTCACGATGAGCCTGGTCTGCAGCAGTGCTCTGACTCTCAGGCTATCACATCCTTCATCAACTGCGTGGACATCTCCGTGACATTCATCTCCCCTGTGCCTGCCTGACTCATAATACAAGTTCTGTCCTGGCTTTAGCTCTTGAAAACATGACTTCCTCCATGGAAATGTTGCCTAGAGCCAGAGAAAGTCAGTCCAGCAGAGCACTGAATGGTTACTAGACAGATTCTTGGATCTTCATTTCATTTTTCTGACCACGCATCCTAGACAGCTGTGGCTTAGTGAGAGGGGAGTGAGATTTGATCTCTCCCCAGGGGGCTCCTTCTCATCCCAGACTGAGGAAGATGCCATCACATATTAACACAAAGACAGAAATTGGCACTCCAACCCAGGACTCTAAGACTGTCTGTCTCTCCTCCTCCCCTCTGCAAGTAAGGCGGAGAAGAGTAAAGCTGCTCACGTACAGGAGATCCTTAGCAAGCTGGAGCCCTACAGGCCTCACAATACCAAAGGATGAAAGTCCGGTCATCTCAGTCAATGGCAGTCAAAGTCTTCAGCAAGCTGTCCCCATCTCAGCATGTTCAGAGTTCCCCAAGTGTTAGGGGCATGGAAGTTGAATACTAGAGGAAATGGTAGCAAGGTGACATGTATGTGTCTTCATTATACTTGCATAACTCATGCATGAATAAATGTTTTGAATGGTCAGAAATGTATGAATTGCTAGATGAATTAAAGGGCATGTCATTTCATGGACGATCAATGTTGGGTGATGTAAATCTACGGAAAGAGCAGTTATTGTGCAGCCTCAAATATAGTTGCACCCTATGAGTATTTCAAATGGGTAGATACATTCAGGGAGTTTTTTTTTAAACACGAGTGACCAGATGACGTGATAGAGACAGAAAAATCTGGTGGCTTGAAAATTATCTCACATGGTGGTGCAAAACAGGTGGCATCAGATCAACCATCCGTTACATGCAACAACAACAGGTGTTCAGTTCCCTCATCCAAGGTGTATTTCTGTGTCTTAGAAACGTTTAAGAAGCAGTTGGATACAGAAGACTACAAGAAATGGTTGGACAGATGAATGAGGATGGCTAAAGAGGTCTTCCTCAGCATAGTTATCTTCTGATCATGTGAAGAGCATTTTTTATTTGATAATATTTATATGAATCTTTGGGGTAACTAGCTTGAGCAGCTAGGTGAATGATTGGAGAAGGGAAAGCCTTTCCATCTTTCCTTTCTAGCATGTATTCCCAGATCAGATAACAGTTAGGTAGAGAGTAAACTCCCATATTGAATCTTCTTTTATGTCGATGTGATACTTTCATCTCCCAGGTGAGCTATTGTTCTGATCCCTCAGTAACATTTGTACAAAATTAGAGAGATTTGATCCTCAAAATTTCCCTACTAGTGTGAATTTGGAATTGCTCAATTTCATATCCAACAGAAGGCTGTATTTTCATTGCTGGAGTTTGAACTGAATTCAAATCTAGGTCCCAAAGATGAAAATATAGTGCGCTGGCTCTAAATGCCACCAATTCCTCCGATGATGCTATTTGCAATATATAATGGATCCAGAAATGTTCTTGCTAGCTATGTTTCCAATTGAAAGCAAAGTTCATTGATAACAATGTACTCTGTTAGATGGGCAGTTTCCTGTTCTGCTTGTGATGTCATATGTTATAGGCTCTTCAGGAACATAAGATTATCGGAGGACCAGAAATTATGGAGCTTGAAAAAAACCATTTGTCCATCCTTCTTCACCAACTAATTGCTGAAGGTTAATTGATTGAGGACACTGCACTGAATGGTTCCTCTGTTTCTAAAATACAAACAAGCAAAAGAGAAAATGCCAGAAAATCTTAGCAGGCTTGGAAGGATTTTCTGTTTTTGTTTCAGATTCCAGCATCCACAGTACTTTCCTTTTAAGCAAAATCAGGGATGTCTGCCAGTTTCACAAATAAACCCATTCGACCTTTTCCAGTACTTTTTACAGATGATAATTTCATGGTCTCAGAAGCATATGAAATACAATTATACAAAAAAATAAATAATTCTGCCAATCACAGAAATATTCAGGAAAATATACTTTTGTGGATCTTTGACATTTTACAGGAGGAAACTACATTGTTTGACATCTGTGCTTTAAGATTCCTCTGCTGAAACTGGATATGAGCTAAATGCCCTTCCACGAGAAGCAAGTGCCAGTGTATCAGCATCAGCATACTGTCATAGTAATGTAAGTAAAGTTACTATAGTCCCAGGTGACTATAGGCTGACTGGTGGTGATTTAACCTGAGGATCATCAGATGAAGGAAAGGTTGAGAAAGGTGGGACCTTCATGAATAATCTCAGCCAGTAAGGGAATTGAACCTGCGCTATTGGCGTCACTCCGCATCTCAAACCAGCTGTCCAGCTAATTGAGCTAACTGACTCACAGTAATATACGATAGCACCAACCACGTGTTTGAAAAAGGTTGAAACACAGACAGCTCTTGTTTTTGGGGAAACATTTACTTTGAATTTAACCATTGAAAATGCTGCTCCTTTGTCCCTCAATGGCTGGACGCAGTTTAAATGATGATGTAATTCCCAATTCTTATAATGAAAAGCTTAGCAATGTTACTTTATGGTACAGTAAACCCCATTTTGCTTCTAACTAATTAAAACTGAACACTCGAGGGTATTAATTTATTTGATGGTGGTAGTAAGGTGGGACTGTCCTAAGCTACTGATATATGTCAGGAATTGGACAAAGACGTATTTGGAAAATCACTATGTGGGAGAGCATTAAACTCTTCACTAATATTTTCCATTCTGGAAGCAAAGTCTGGTGGCGAGCAAGAAAGTCAGCTTGATTTCCAGTTGGTGGCAAGACAGGTGAACAGGCATGATTTTATGCTTTTCAGCTAATGATTAGCTATGGAACAGTGAGGACCTTGGCGAAGCTTATGTAGGTAGGAAGTCACCCACTCCACACTTACTTCATGGGGTTGAAGATCCTGACATAATTTTCAAAGGGACCCAGCTAGACGTTCACTCACTGCAGACCAGGACCTGCACACTACTCTTTCAGAGTTGTTGTGGCCTCAGCACATACTGGTAAAACTCACAGATGTGAGCAGCCACATTCCAGGACATCCAAGGCTGCCTCTGGCATTGTTGTGTGCTCATCTCTGAATAAGAGTATTGCAGCCAATGTACATATGGTAAGGCCAATACTTGCACTGGCCTGTGTTTACCAGCCTCATGATCTTATAAAGGTTCCATTGCCTTTTGCTGCTTAGGTTCTGGCTCTTATAACCTCATGGCATGCAGCAGTAGGCCCTCCTCCTCTCCATAATTAAAGCAAAATACTGCAAAAGCTGGAATCTAAAGCAAAAAAAAATGTTGGTAAAACTCAACAAGTCCAGCAGCATCTGTAGTTTCAAGTAGTTAACTCTGTTTTCTTTTTTCATAGATGCTGCCAGACCTGCTGAGTCTTCCTTCATTCCAGCTGGATGAGAGCCATTATCAAGCAGGTGGGGAACAAACCTGCTGCAATACTGACTTTACCATAAAACATAACTGAGCATTTCAACATCCAGTTGGCTCATAATAACTAGGTTGTCCCCTCTGTCTGACACTTGCAAATCTATCCATCTGAAAAAATGCTCTTGTCACCTGGAAGGATCCCACTAATGAACTATATGGTCAACTGCACCATGTTATATATTTCCCCACCACCTGTCAACTTTCCCCATCACCTTTGTCCTGCCCAATATCACTAAATCTCCCCTCCATCATTCTTGAGCTTCCCCCCCTTATCTGGAACCTATCACCATTCACCTCCACATGCCTAACCAGTCCTCAGCCAACACCAGTTATCATCCCTATGCCCATCCTCCTCCTCCTCCTCCTCCTCCACCTCCTCCTCTCTCTCTCTCTCTCTCTCTCTCTCCCCCTCTCTCTCCCTCTCCCCCCCCCCATTATCTGGGCCACCTGTTAAGATCAACTTATGACCATTCTGATGAGATTTTCACCGACCAGACTTTCATCCCGGTCCTGCTGCAACACATTGCCTCGTGCCCCTGACTATTAATGTTCCCTCCTCTCACTAGTACAGTGAGTTAGAAACATAGAAAACCTACAAAGCAGGAGGTGGCCATTTGACCCATCAAGTCTGCACTGACCACAATTCTACACTGCACCTAAATCCATAGTCCCACCTATTTACCCTGTTAGTCTCCCTGACACCATGATCAACTTAGCATAGCCAATCAACTCAACTCACACATCTTTGGAGTCCTTCCCATAGGACACCACCAACCCCTCTTCTCCACTCATTCATCCCATCTTCCCCAGAATTCCCCTCCCATCCTTTCTTATTCAGCCTTCATTCTACCTTCCTATCTTGTATCCCTTCCAGACTTTGCCAATGACACTGGAGTGGAAGTTATGCCAGATCCCCAAGGAGAAAACAACAACTATAGACCTCAAAAGTAGTGGAAGCAGCAGCAGCTCACTGGGTTTACATTGGATACATGCAGTCATAAAACTGAATGTTCTACTTTATCACTGGAGGGGAGCTTTATTTGGAGGGCGAACTTAATTCTCAACAGTAACCTTTTAACGAGCTTGCATTTGCCAATGCATGCAAATGGGGTTCCTGACATTATTCATCAGGAAGCTTGATCAACCTTCAACCCACCTTGAAAGTTAGGAGAGCAGAATTCCAATAGGTTATCCCACCTTCAGGAAACAGATGTTTTTTAGCCTCCTGCTAATTTAAGTGCACCCATTTGCTATGAAACCCAGTGCAAGTGGAACCAGAAGATTCCACCCTAAAGCTGTCATATGATGGCAAATTAAATCTTTTACTTATACAATTATCTGACAATCTAAAAAAAATGCAGCAGTGTCTATTTTTAATCAGCACATTGGCACTCTGTTCCTTGTAGAGTCCCAGCTCCCATAACAGAGGAAATTATAACAATCAAATTTTTATGGGTTTCTGTTGCACTTTTGTGTTGGGTTAGTGGATTTCCAAGCGGGTGTTGGGGGAAAACATAACAATTGCCATGTCTTTCTTATGCTTTGAATAAATAAATTATGGTGGAGTATTCCTTTAGATGAAATTAAATATTTATTAATGAAGCCTGGACATTGAAGTGTACATGAACAGTTTTAATGTGCTAATACTACAGTTTGTACCTATATGGCTAAGGTCTCCATTTTAAGTATCGACTTTGCAAGCCGTCACAACATAGATATGTGTTTGCCAATTTTAGAAGAGGAAGCAGAAGGAAGAATGAAGCTTATATCAGAACATTTTTTTGGCTATGTGCAGACTGCTGCGCACTGTCAATGAGATTCCCTGTTTTATATATCCTCCACTGACAGTAAGTCCATGATCAATGCTTGCTGTCAGCAGAACTGGAGGATTCTGCCAGTGTGAACAGCCAGATAACTCTGACCATAGGGTTGGAGCATCCATTTGTTTGCTTTGTTTGAAGAGCGCAATTCAACAAATATCAGCTAAACAAGCAAAGAACAATAGCAAACTGTAAATGTATCCAATGCAATTCAATGATCTTTTGGGTTAGATATGTGCCAATGTGATATGGTTGTTGACACCCATCTGCACATGTGCATGTGCAAAAATCCAATGATATCACCACTGGAGCCTGTAGCCTTCATAGAATCACAAGGCAGGATTTTACAGCCTTGCTCATCGTGAAAATGTAAAATGCTGCCTGTGGTCAATGGACTTTTCCATGGCCCATTCCTCACCTGTTCCAATTCCCATGATGGGCAAGACAGTAAAATTCTGGCCTCAGAATTGTTACAATGGAAAAGGCAGGCGTTCAGCTCATCACGTTTGCACCAGCTCCTTGAATGAACATTTCACCTAGTGCTATTCTCCTGTATTCTCCGTAACCCTGCACATTATTACTCATCGAAATGCCTCGATTGAACCTGTCTCCATCACACACTCGGGCAGTACATTCCAAATCCTGGAACTCAAGAATGGCAGAAGGGGGACTGAAGGATTTGCAGCTGGAAACTAAAATTTTTTTTTCTGGGGTATTTTGCTGCGGTCATGTCAGTGAATGTTTCTCACCAGATTTTAGTTTCTCTACTGCAAATCCTTTCCTTCTAAGTCCCTGTGAAAGGAGCTTCCAAAATCTACCACTGACAGTCCAAAATGGAAATTCACAATATTCCCTTCTTCTGCTGCCAATGCGTGTGCCCTGTTACACACTGCTCCCTTAAAAGTGACAGCTGTTAACCTAGGCTTGCCATCTTTATACAATTACACATCCAGAGTGCTGGCAGCAAACACAACCTTAAAAAATACGTTTCTGGAAGTTGGTCCCCACTCAGCCACGTCCTTGATCAAGTTCAAGTTAGTCTTGTTTGTTGTTGAATCTAATATAATAGTTCCAATGTTGCATTGGATTTAATTGTCTTCCATATTCATCTCTTAGTTTCCATTTCTTCTAATATTAATCAATCAGCTGCCAGGGGCTTGCATATGAATGTTATTCCTGAGCCAATTCAATGAACAGACAGCTCAAAAGCAAAAAGAAAATGGTTTTTGTTTCAACATGGGTTTGAGGTCTAGATGGGGTTCTTTGGGGCTCATCTATTCTTGCACAACTTCCTGCTTGAGGTTGTGATCTATTCAAACTCTATTTATAGTTACTAAATACATATTGGGAATTCTGCATGAGGTTGGGACTTTACCGCTGTCCAGATCTCTGTTCCTCAATCCTGTGATATTAGATCATCATTTCAGCAGCACCATGTGCTTTTGATGCTAATCATTCACTCTGCTCTCTTCTATAGGTAAACATTTTCCTTAGATCCTAATATGAAGAGGTTCCTGCCAAATCATTGGGACAGTAGATAACCGTAAAGTAGGACCGTTTTGGGTCACTCTTTTGACCCTATAAGCTCCTGGGATAAAATTAAATTGGCAAATGCTTAAAAATAGATGGACTGATGTGGATTCCTTCTACAGGCATCCTTTGGCTATACTTCCATCCAGGAGCATTGAAATCTTGGCCTGCTGCTGAGTGCCAACTTTCAAGTAATTGATTTGCTCCGAATACATCTGAAAACTGGAAGCTAATTGCAAAATCCCAGTCAGAAGTCTCACAACACCAGGTTAAAGTCAAACAGGTTAATTTGGAATCTTGAGCTTTTGGAGCACTGCTCTTTCATCGGATGAGCAGCAGCTATCCAGAAGCTCATGATTCCAGATAAACCTATTGGACTTTAACCTGGTATTGAGACTCCTTACTGTGCCCACCCCAATCCAACCCTGGCATCTCCACAAAATGAAAAATCCCAGTCAACCTGCTTATTTTTCCTTTTACAGGACTCTTAATGAGATTAATTGACTGTCTGTCTTTTGCAGGTGGAGTGCCCTACTGGTCTTGAACCACCTCCCCCCCCCCCCCAGTCAAAATAGACAACACTGGGAACGGGGATGGGAAACTGGCACACCAGCCAGTTCCAGTATAGATCCTCTGTTTCTGACCTTGGGGGATGGTCAAAAATGTGTCCCATGAGTTTGTGCTTATTGGAATAATCATGTATTTCAATAAATAAATGAAACTAAAATAAGAAAATAAAGGTTTTAAGACGTAAAGAAACAATATGTATCCACATTCAAAAAATATCTCTTGTAATCTGCAGCTTTTTTACAGATTGGGTTTGATAGAATTTGTGCTGATTATATACACAAATAACAGGTAAGTGGAGCTCTGAACTTAGTCATTACATTTTGATATCCAGGGTAAAGTATCCCCTTAGATAGGGTCCAAGAACACCTTTGGAAGAAATAAGGTACTATTTGGGACAGGTAAGACACATTTCAGGATTGTTAAAGGTGAACATTATAATGCACTTTTCATACAAAAAATTACTGGAACTCAAAGAACTGTTCAACTGTCAAGAAATTGACTAATTGACTTGGAAATGTTAAGGAGTTGTCCCATTGTCGAACCTGTTAAAGCTCGCCAGGATGAGTCAAAGCTGTCAAGGAACTATTCAAGGATACTAGGTGAGTTGACATGGAAGGATTAGCGGTAAAGGGTGATGAGTAGGGCACATGAGTTGGTACTAAATTAGCATAAGGACAATGGAGGTGAGAATAGGGCACTAAGTTCTCATGGGATATGGGGGCTGTGGATATTATGGGTGGGAAACATCAAGTTGACATGGGAATATGGAGGCCATGCATTGTTTGTAGGGGAAGCATGAGTTGGCATAGATTGGCATGGATGAGGCACTGGGCGTATGTGTGAGGGTAAGAGGGTGAAGGCTAGAGGAATATTTTTTGTAAAACAATGTGCCATAGCACAGAGACAGGCTTTGTGCCTAGCCTGCCTCCACATGTGGTAGCCTCCAATTTCAGGGCCTCAGTGTCAGTGTCTGAGTATCGTCTGGCAACAGTAAATTGAAAAGTTAGTTTGATAATGACAAAATTCAATTCATTCATTTTTACATCTGTAAAGTCTTTAACCAATTGCAGGTTTTCCTATCTGTTCTGCCTACAAGTTATCAACTGTTCCACTTGTTGAGTAAATTTTCAGCACTTCAGTTAATGATGAAAATAGACAAGAAAATTTTAGTAACTGAAATTCTTAAATATTACATTATGAACTTGTAATGTACTTAAGTAGTCACATGATTGCTTTCGGAGCCAATCACATGATTTGATATTGATATCATTAGGGTGTTTCACAGGCTCCTGTTTAGTTTCATTTTCTATTATATGCCGACAATTGCTTCTTCAATAAACCCGCATTATTTTGAACCAAATGTGCAAACCACATCTTTATCTTTAAAACCTACTATCTCTAATTTCGTAAGAAAATTACAGGACTAAAATGACAATCTAGAACTGAGGGATTCTTTGCAAGAATCTTCATTCAAAAGCTAGTCTTGTTATGGTCTAAAATGAAACTACCTCAGGTAACTTCCCTCAAAGAGTACATGCGGACTATTTAATATTTTTCCTTCTTTGCCTCCAAAAGTAAGACAGTACAACTACAAAAAACAAATTATTCAGTGTAAAAGATGCCAAACATGCTGTAATATATCCCTTTTATCAACTCAAATATAGCACAAATCCCACTGATGAAAGAGAAAACAATAAATACACAGTCCACATCAGAAAATAATAAAATTGAAACAGGAATTTAAGGTAAAAAGTGTTTTAAGGCTTTGTAAGAGTAACATGCGAAGAGATGTTGTAGCGTAGTGGATAGCATCCATGCCTCTCAGCCAGAAGCTCTGGGTTCAAAACCCAATAAGAAGCCTCACAATACCAGGTTAAAATTCAACAGGTTTATTTGATAGTAAACCCACTAGCTTTCGGGTCAGTCTCTTTGTCAGGTGAGCAGAGATTCTGGTCACAAACAGAGCACGTAAAGGCACACACAGTTTACAGAATACTGATTAGAATGTGAGTATTTACAGCTAATCAATTCTTAAAGATATAGACAATGTCAATGGAGATAGCATTAAGCAAAGTTAAAGAGGTGTGTATTGTCTCCAGACAGGACAGTGAGATGTTGCAAGCCCGAGCAAATTATGGGAGTTACAGATAGTGTGACATGAACCCAAGATCCTGGTTAAGGCCATCTTCATGTGTGCAGAACTTGGCTATCAGTTTCTGCTCAGTGACTCTGCGTTGTAGTACGTCATGAAGGCCGCCTTGGAAAATGTTTACCTGAAATCAGAAGCCAAATACCCGTGACCACTGAAGTGCTTGCCAACAGGAAGGAAACAATCTTGCCTGGTAATTGTTGAGCAGTGTTCATTCATCTGTTGTCGTAGCATCTGCATGGTCTCCCGATGTACATGCCTCGGGACATCCTTTTTTGCACTGCATCAGATAGACAAAGTTGGCCGAGTTTCTAGAGTATGTGCCGTGTACCTGGTGGATGATGGTCTCACGTGAGACGATGACATCTGTGTCGATGATCCGTCATGTCTTGCTGAAGTTGTTGTGGCAGGGTTGTATGGTGGTGTGGTCACTGTTCTCCTGAAGGCTGGGTAGTTTGCTGCAGACAATGGTCTGTTTGATGTTATGCGGTTTTTGAAGGCAAGAAGTGGGGGTGTGGGTATGGCCTTGGCAAGATGTTTGTCTTCATCAATGACGTGTTGAAGACTTCAAAGAAAATGTTGTAGCATTTTCAAAACACAACCCAGTACTTGATAGCCATGGAAGGTACATTCATAATGCGATCATATAGGTTGATTATGTCAAACTACAAATCCTTCCAAACACGCCAATTGTCCGGGTCTTGCTGCATTGGGACATAGCCATGCTTGAGGTGGAGTGAAGCCCCTCAAACTTTAAGCCTAAGGCAACAGACTAACAGATTGGAAACAGACAAAAGTCCGCAGTAATGCACCACTGGGTGCAGGAAGAGAATTGGAATGGAAGAGTAGTATGTAATAAGTGCAGTTCAACAAAGGAGACGTGCTGCTTCAGGAACATCCCTTTAAAAAGCAAGGAGATGATATGCAACATAAAATTAATTAAGAATATATGTCAATGTTACAATATTTTTTCCTTACATTTTTAAGATCAGCATTGAAAATAATAATGCACAATGAAATACAAATAAAACTTTTATAATTAAGATTTGAAAAATAATTCACAACTATGTGGATACCCTCCTTTCTCTGATGCCTATTATGCTTGACATTAAGGCAGTGTTTCACCAAGTGTGGCATCAAGGAGTCCTAGCAAACTGGAGTCAATGGGAATCAAGTGGAAAGCTCTCCATTGGTAGGAGTCATATCTAACATAAGGGAAGATGGTTGTGGTAGTTGAAGGTCAATCATTACTGCAGGTGTCCCTCAAGATAGTGCCTAGGTCCAACTATCTGCAGCTGCTTCATCAATGACCATCCTTCTATCATAAGTTCAGAAGTCAGGATGTTTGCTGATGACTGCACAATGCTCAGTATCATTCGCAATTTATCAGATACTGAAGTAGTCCATGTCCTAATGCAGTAAGACCTGGACAATTGGAACATTTGGAAGGATTTGCAGTTTGACACACTCAACCTGTTTGACTGCATTATGAATGCACCTTCCTTGGCCATCAAGTCCTGGGTTGGGTTTTGAAGTGAAGATGCCAGTGTTGGGTAAACACAATAAGAAGTCTCACAACACGAGGTTAAAATCCAACAGGTTTATTTGATAATAGATGCCGCAAGCTTTCAGGATGCTGTTCCTTCATCAAGTGAGTGGAGAGTTCTGATCAGAAATGGGTCTAAAATGGTCTGTTTCTGACTATTTTATTTTAAAAATGGTTTATTTCTGACCATTTCTGACCCAATTCTCTTCGTCATACAGCTTTGTGATCTTAGATTGGACCATCATGAAAAGATCATGCATACTCCTGCTCAAAATGCAGATGAAACATATTATTAGGATCTAAATCCTATTTGTAAAATAAAATAGCCATAGAATTCGGAACCATGAAAATAATCCATTGCAGATGAGTAGCAAAGGGGAACACAAGAAGGCAAAATCTTATACTAGTTAGTTTGCTTATGATAATAAGACACACTCTTGAGGCTATTGAAACATTTAAGTTACAAATTAGTGGTGACTTAGGAGCTTCATCTCTCCACCATCAATATTTTACTCGCAGCTTTAACTGCATAGGCCTGTGTTGGATAATGTAGTAGGAGGGGGAAAATCTTTATGGATTTCCTAGACCCTGAAGCAAACTACTGCCCATCCTCACCCCTCATTCCCCCTTTAACCTTCTCCACATGACCTGCCCCCTCCCGCAACCACTTACTAAGATCCCTTACCCAGACATACCTAAGCTCCTCAATGTGGTGACACTACCTCAGCTATAGGCACCGTTCTTGCTTGAACTTTAGAGTTACTGGCCAGTTGGATCGGCAGTAGCAGTCAAAGACAGAACTTCCTCCACAGAACAAGATGGAAAGCTCACTTTAAAATAGTCAATGCTGCTCCCAGAATGTTATTGTTCTGAGGAAGGTGTTGAAGTCGCAGGTGGGCTCACTCTTATCTTTTAGCTTATGGAGGTGAGAGGAGAGGCAGACTGCAGGACCACAAAATCCAGCCCACTGTGTGAAGAAGCTTTTCCTCTCATCCTCCCTTATTTTCTGCCCAAAACAATTCCCTTTTTTTTGGCATTCCATTTAAGGTGGAGAAGAATGGATCTAAGGTTAGTATTTTAAACTTAAAAGGGCAATTATGAGGGCATGGAAGCATAGCTAGCTAAAAGGAAGTAACAAATTAAGTTAAGGGATAGATCGAGAACAAAGTGTAGGCAGTTCAACTTCTTGAGTCTGCTCTATCATTCAATATAATCATGGTTGATTTAATCTCAGCCTTAACTCCACTTTCCTGCCATAACCCTTCAACCCATTACTAATTAAAACTCTGTCTATCTACTCTTTAAATTTACTCAATGTCCCAGCATCCACCATCTTGTATATCTCAATTAAATTTCCTTTCATTCTTCAAAACTCCACAGTATACACCTGGGCTGTTGAATCTCCCTTCATAAGACAAACCCCTGATTCCAGAGATGAATCTAGTGACCCTCCTCTGTTGCTTTAAATGTCACTGTATCTTCCTCAAATAAAGGGATAAAAACCGTAAATGATACGCAGTCTCATAAATATCTTCTATAGTTGCAGTAACATTTATTTCCTTTAATACTCTACTTCTTTACCTAAAAATGCCAAAATTCCATTTGATTTCCTTGTTACCTGCTGTATCTGCATACCTGTTTTCTGCAACTCATTCACAAGGACACCCAGATCCCTCTGTATCATAGCATCCCAAAATCTCTCTTCATTTAGATAATAAGTTGCCTTTCCATTTTTCCAACCAAATGGATAACCTCATATTTATTCACATTAAATTCCATTTGCCACATTTTGGCCCACTCACCTAATCTATTTATATCCATTTGTAAATTTTTTATCTCTTCATCACAATGTATTATCCTACCTATATTAGTGTCATCTGCAAATCCGTGTGTCAACTCATTAATATATAGTAGTTGGCACATAAGGACCAAATCCTGTGAGATCCCACTAGTTACATCTTGTCAACTAGACAAAGACCTATTAATCCCAACTCTCTGCTTTCTTTCAGTGAGTCGGTCTTTTATCCAAGCTAATATATTACCTCCAGCCCATGGGATCTTATCTTGTGTATTAACCTTTTGCACAGCACCTTATCAAACACTTTCCTGAAGTCTAGACATACTGCATCTATAGGATCCCTATAGTACATTTAGAAAAACTCTAGCAAATTAGTTAAACACAATTTACTCTTCATAAAAACCTGATGCATTGAGTTTGCCTTTCCAAATGTCTTGTTATTATTTCCTTAATAATGGATTCTAACAATTTCCCAAAAACAGACAGTAAACTAACTAGTTTATAGTTTCCTGCTTTCTGCCTCCCTTCCTTTTTGATTAAGGACATTATATTAGCATTTTTCCAATCCATAGGAACCATACCCACATTCAGAGAATTTTGGGATATTGCAACCAATGGATCCACTATCACCACTGCTACTTCCTCTAATACCCTAGGATATAGGCTATCAGACCCTGGGGATTTTTCTTCCTTCAATCCCAATAGTTTGTTGAGCACTATTTGCTGATAGTAATGCAGTAGCAGACATAGAACATAGAACATAGAACGTAGAACATTACAGCACAGAACAGGCCCTTCGGCCTTCGATGTTGCGCCGACCAATATAAAAAGCAATGCCCCTCCAATCTAAACCATTCCCTTCTCTTCCATATTTTAGAAAGTACAGAATACATACATTGCAATGGCAAAGAAAAATTCCAAGGGGAAAACCCATCATCTATGGTTAACTAAAAAAGTTAAAGACAGTATTAGACTTAAAGTATTAGCGCATATTTGCAAAAAGACAAGTAGCAGGTCAGAATATAAAGATGGAAGTAAGAGTTTCTATAAATATTTAAATAAGAAAATGTTAACAAAGTCAGCATTGGTCCTAAAGAAAATGCAGCTGGGAATTGGTAATGTAAAGTAGGGCTATGGCAAATGAATCAAACAGGTACTGAGCATTGGTCTTCACTATGGAGGATACAAGTAACATCCCAGAAATAGCTGTAAATCAGGAAATGGAAAAGAGAGAGGAGATCAAGAAAATTAAAATCACAAGTAAGTGATATTGAGCAAATTATTGGTGAAGTGGTCTAATAAATCCTCTGGTCTGATTGGACTTCATCTTTAAGGAAATGGCTAATGAGGTAATTGATGCACTGATTTTAATTTTCCAAAATTCTCTAGATTTGGGGAAGATGGCATTAGATTACTAAATAGCAAATGTAACTCCTTTATTCAAAATAAGAGGAAAGCAGAAAGCAGAGATCAGTTAGCATAACATTCATCACAGGGAAAATATTAGAAACTATTATTAAAAACATTATAGCAAGTTACTTCAAAAAATGGTAATCAGGCAGAGTCAACATAGTTTTGTGAACAAGAAATCATGTTTAACAAACTTATTGCAGTTATGAAGTAACATGTGCCATGGCTAAAGGGGATTTGATGTGTCTACTGTACTTAGATTTCCAAGGGGTATTTGATATCAAAGGATATTGCAGAAAATAAAAGTTCATTGTGTAGGGGGTAACACATTGGCATAATTAGAAAATTAGCTAGATAATGGGACACAACAGGTAGGTATAAGTGGGTCATTTTCGGATTGGCAAGATGTAGCAAGTGATGTGCCATGAAGATTGGTGTTGGGACCTCAGCTTTTTATAATTCACCCAAACGATTTTGATGAAAGGATTGAAGGTATGGTTACTAAATTTGCTGATGAAATAAAAATAGATAGGAAAATAAGTTATGAAGAGGACACGAGGAGGCTACAAAGACATATGTTAATTGAGTGGGCAAAGATCTGGTAAACTGAACATATGGTGGGAAAAAATTAAATTGTCCATTTTGGCAGGAAGAATGAAAAAAAAGCATATTATCTAAAAGGTGAGAGGTTGCAAAGCTCTGAAATGCAGAGCAATCTAGGTATCTGAATACATGGAAAATTAGCATGCAGGGACAGCAAAAGTAATTAGGATCGTTGATGAATGTTATTGATTATTGCAAGGGGAATTGAATACTCAAGTGGCGATATTATGTTTTAATTGTACAGGCATTTGATGAAACTACTTCTAGAGCACTGTGTACTGAATTGGTCTCTTATTTATGGAAAGATGTATATGTGTGGTAAATAGTTTGGAGAAGGTTAACTAGACTAATACCTGGTACGGGAGGGTTGCCTTATGAGGAAAGATGGATAAGCTAAATTTCTATTTGCTGGTGTTTAGAAAAATAAGAGATGACTTGTTGGAAACATGCAAGCTCCTGATAGGGTAGATATGGAGAGGATGTTTCCTCTTGTGGGAGAATCTAGAAGTAGGAGTCACTGTTTGAAAATACAAAATCACTTATTTAGAAAAAAGAAAATCAGGAGAACTTTTTTTTCTCTCAGAGGGTTATGACTCTTTAGAACTTTCATCCTGAAAGGCGGTTGAAGCAGAGACTCTCTATGGAATTTTACGGCTCCACTGAAGTGTGGCTGCAGCCATAAAATGTAGCAAGCCAATCCAAAGTCCACTAACTTCAGTGGGAATGTAAAATCCCACCAAAATAAAATTCCACCCTTTGAATATCTTTAAGGCAGAACAGATATGGATAGATTCTTGATAAGCAAGAAGTGAATGATTATCAGGGGTAAGCGGGAATATGGAGTTGCGGATACAATCAGATCAGCTATGGTATTATTGAATGGTGGTGCACAGGCTTAAGTCATATGTTTGTAGTATGGAACCTTAAATTCAAGTACCCTTATCCTTGTATCATTATCTGATGATAACTTATGTAGATAGGCCAACAAGAGGTGAGGCTATATTGGATTTGGTACTGGGTAATGAACCAGACCAGGTGTTAGACTTGGAGGTGGAGGAGCACTTCGGTGATAGTGACCACAATTCGGTTACGTTTACCTTAGTGATGAAAAGGGATGGGCACATACCGAATAACAGTAGTTATAGCTAGGGGAAAGGTAATTATGAGGCTATTAGAAGAGATTTAGGGTGCATAGGGTGGAGCAGGATATTGCAGGGGCTGGGGACATCTGAAATGTGGAGCATATTTAAGGAACAGCTTCTGCATGTCTGTAATAAATATGTACCTGCCAGGCAGGGAGGAAGTGGTCGTATGAGGGATCCATGGTGTACTAGGGAAGTTGAATCTCTGGTGAAGAGGAAGAAGGAGGCTTATATAATGATGAGACGTGAAGGCTCAGTTAGGGCACTGAAGAGCTATAAATTAGCCAGGAAGGAGCTAAAGAGGGAGTTGAGAAGAGCTAGAAGAGGACACGAGAAGACTTTGGCGGATAGGATTAAAGAGAATCCTAAAGCTTTTTACAGGTATATAAATAATAAAAGATTGGTTAGGGCAAGATTAGGGCCAGTCAGAGATAGCAGTGGGAAGTTGTGCGTGGAGACTGAGGAGATAGGAGAGACACTGAATGAGTATTTTTCGTCAGTATTCACGCAGGAGAAAGACAATGTTGTCGGGGAGAATACTGCGATACCAGGTTGTAGACTGGGCAGGATTGAGGTTCATAAGGAGGAGGTGTTAGCGAATCTTGAGGGTATGAAAATTGATAAGTCCCCGGGCCAGATGGGATTTACCCTAGGATTCTCTGGGAGGCTAGAGAGGAGATTGCAGAGCCTTTGGCTTTGATCTTCATGTCGTCGTTAGCTACAGGTATAGTGCTGGAAGACTGGAGGATGGCAAACGTTGTCCCTTTGTTCAAAAAGGGGAGTAGGGACCATCCTGGAAATTATAGACCGGTGAGCCTGACTTCTATTGTGGGCAAAGTCTTGGAAAGAATTATAAGGGATAGGATTTATAAGCATCTAGGGAGGAATAAATTGATTAGGGATAGTCAGCACGGTTTTGTGAAGGGTAGGTCGTGCCTCACAAACCTTATTGAGTTTTTGAGGAGGTGACCAAAGAGGTAGATAAGGGTAAGGCAGTTGATGTAGTGTATATGGATTTTAGCAAAGCGTTTGATAAGGTTCCCCCATGGTAGGCTACTGCAGAAAGTGCAGATGCATGGGATTGAAGGTGATTTAGCAGTTTGGATTAGGAATTGGCTAGCTGATAGAAGACAGAGGTGGTGGTTGATGGGAAATATTCAACCTGGAGTGCAGTTACAAGTGGTGTACCTCAAGGATCTGTTTTGGGGCCACTGCTGTTTGTTATTTTTATAAATGACCTAGATGAGGGTGTAGAGGGTTAGATTAGTAAATTTGCTGACGATACCAAAGTGGGGGGAGCTGTAGACAGCGAGGATGGATGTTACAGTTTGCAGAGGGACATAGATAGGTTGCAGAGCTGGGCCGTGAGGTGGCAAATGGAATTCAATACGGATAAGTGTGAGGTGATTCACTTCGGTAGGAATAACAGGCATATGAAATATAGGGCTAATGGAAGGACCCTTAATAGTGTTGTCGAGCAGAGGGATCTTGGGGTACAAGTACATAGCTCTTTGAAAGGTGGCACCCAGGTTGATAAAGTTGTTAAGAAGGCGTACGGTGTGTTAGCTTTTATTGGTAGGGGGATTGAATTTAGGAGCCGTCAGTTTATGTTACAATTGTACAAAACTCTGGTGTGGCCGCACTTGGAGTATTGCGTACAGTTCTGGTCGCCGCATTATAAGAAAGATGTGGAAGCATTGGAAAGGGTGCAGAGGAGGTTTACCAGGATGTTGCCTGGTATGGTGGGAAGGCCTTATGAGGAAAGTCTGAGGGACCTGAGGTTATTTTCATTAGAGAGAAGAAGGTTACGCGGTGACCTAATTGAGGCGTATAAGATGATCAAAGGACTGGATAGGGTGGATAGTGAGAGCCTTTTCCTCGGATGGTGATGACCAACACGAGGGGACATAACTTTAAATTAAGAGGTGGTAGTTATAGGACGGATGTCAGAGGCAGGTTTTTTACACAGAGGGTGGTGAGGGCGTGGAATGCCCTGCCTGCAGCAGTTGTGGACTCGCCTACTTTGGGGGCATTCAAATGGTCGGTGGATAGGCATATGGATGATATTGGAATAGTTTAGAGGGTCCACTGGCCGGCGCAACATCGAGGGCCGAAGGGCCTGTACTGTGCTGTAATGTTCTATGTTCTATGATGGAATAGCTTTCTTTGTCTACCTTATCCAAACCTCTGATGGTTCTACTACACAAATCTGTTAAATTTCTCCTCAATCTCTTTTGTTATGAGAAGAACAATCCAAATTCTCAAATCTAACTTTGTAGCTAAAATCCCTCATTCTTGGACCATTTTGCTAAATCTGTTTTACACTCTCTCAAGGACCATCACGTCTCTCCTAAAGTGTGGTGGCCAGAACTGGGTGCAGTATAGTTGGGGTCTTACAAGAAACTTATTAATGGCTCAGCATAACTTCCCCGCTTTTTCACTTAATACCTCTATTGATGAACCTCAAGCTCCCATATGTTTCACTAACTGCTCACAGTATAGCAATCACTTTCAAAGATTGCTGCGTGTGCATCCCCAAGTGCTCCTACTCCTGCACATTCCTTACAACAGTGCCTATTATGTCTATACAATGTCTTTATTGTACCTACCTATAAATCACCTCACACATCTCTATTAATTTCCATTTGCCTTTTGGCTGCCCATCTGCTAGTTTATTTACATTCTCCTCCAGTAAACTGCTATCGTGTTCATTGTTTTTCCATGCCTCCAAGTTTGGTATCATTATAAAATACTGAAATTTTATTTTGTATTCCAATATCAAAGTCATCTATATGGTAAAGGACAGGTGGTAAATTATACACTGTACTTGCAACTCCGAAAACATTCAGGAAGCTCAACAGCATATAGGGATAAACAATCCATTTGACTGGCCCCCATTCACCAGCTTCAACTTTCAATCCCAGTAGCCTCAGTTTTCTTCCTGTTAGTGGATTCCAGGCAAAGTTCTTGCTATGGTGGACCTCTTCCTTCCATGGTCTTCCTCCCAGACTGACTGATGTCAATCTGCTCCCAAAAATTGTCTTAATAAATGTTTCTTATCTCAAGATGGTTTCTGTCAGTTATTGTCCATACAAATAGTCCTCGACAACATATGCATTGACACACAATGGTATTTAGATCTTGGCCATTTGCATTCCCTTATGTGAAAATGTTTTTCCCTCACATCCACTCTGAGGAATTTTATTCTGTGGCCAATAGTTGTCTGGTGTCATTGGACAACAATGTCTGTAGATATCTGGACAATAGCAGCTGATAAATCCATAAGAGAAATCAATTGCAATTTGAATGTCTTCTCAATTGAATGCTCTAAAATGCAAATTTATTCTTTAATGTCCTGACCAGACAAAGAGGCTAACTTGTAGCTTTGTACAGTCTTATAAATTTTCGGCAGAAGGAAGGGTTTAACTGATCCTACTGACTCCATTATATGAAAGAGCAGATGGTCTTTTCTCCATGTTGCTTTAAAAATGAAAGTGTTCATTTTACATACATTTACAGGTACACTTCCCCTCCATGAACCTGAAATTACATGCCTGAAAAACAGTGGTCCTTACACTGATCCTGGGAACACAACCATCTAGCATTTTCCAGTCTAAAAAAACAATCATTTATGACTTATTGTTTTTTTTTATCCTGAAGCCAGTTTTTAGCCAAGCTATAATTGACTCTCCTACTCCAAGGATTCCAGGTTGGTTACCAAGCCTACTATGTGGCACTTTTTGAAAATCTTTCTCAAAATTCATATAGATTCATTGATTCATCTCCTTCATCAGCCTTCTCTATTACATCAACAAAACTTCTCTTAGATTAGTCAAATGCGATTTGTCTTTTACAAATCCATACTGGTTATCCTTAATTAACTCAAATCTCTCAAAATATCTGACTTTTTTTTCTCTGAAGTGCTCACATCAAGCAGTTAAGCCATCACTACAGTTCAACAAAATATTAGGAAATGCTTAAAGGTGGTGTACATTGACTCAACCATTTATTTCCCCACCTCTTTATCCCACTAAGTGACATGATGCCTTAATTCAGTAACTCATTTTGCAAGAAATTGTTAGCAATTGGAGTTGAAATTTTATTTGTTTCATGAATTCTGCACAAAAGAGAGAATATTAAAGTAAGTTTGGTGCAATAAGTTTCTACAAAGGAAATGGTGTGCTGAAAACAGTTGTGGGTTCATCCAAAGAAAACCATTTCAAGGAATGAGGTCTCTAGCCATTAGAATTCATCCTTTAAATTCTCAAATGAACGTTGCTATAATTTTTTTCTGTCATTGACATTAAAAGAATTTTATGTATTGCACAAGTGGGTGTCAGATGTCTGTAATCTTGTTAAGGTGAAATATTCTATTCTGCTTACTGTCCAATTTGTTTGGTCTCCTGTGGAATACTCATTTATATTTCAGCTGCAGTACAATATTAAGGCTTACAAGCTGGATCTATACACCATTGTAATTTTCAGAACAATGGGGTAAAGGTCAGGTAAATTCATAAGTTTTGTATTTGAATTTGCTCAATAGGAAGTTTAGTAACCTTTTTATGAATAAAGCATCAGAATACCAAATGCTCGGATAATCAGACCATCTGCTGGCCCTATGCTACAAGACCAAAGCCTAAGAGAGTTAGGATAATTACAGTAGATCAAAAGAATTTGCTGTGCATGGTTAAATCTGGAAAGCAAACCTGGGCAGAGATATTATTTAGCAATATTATGTTGATCCAACTAATCCATCCTGTTAAAGTATTTTTTTAAAAGCAAAATCCACTGAACTGACTTATGCTTCAGAACAGCAGGTAAGATGATCTTGCATGGGAAATCCCCAGGGCTCTTTGTAATGGGCAAAGTCTTTATTCCTCATTCACAAGGCTATTGACACATCCCTGACTTTGGGAGTTTCCACATTTTCCAATCCTCTTCGTTTTAGGGCATTGTGACATATTACTTAAGTTCATTTGTGAAAATCTCTGACAAGATTGGTATTTATTATCTGTCTTAAGTTACTCGCCAGAATATGGTAGTGGGTTTTTTCTTGAACCATTGCATTCAGTATGGTGAAGATGCTACTCACAATGGTGTTAGGGAGGGAATGCCAGGATTTTGACCTTATGACAATGGAGAAGTGGATGTATAGTACAGCTTAATGTGTGACTCACGAAAAAAGAACTTGACTGGTAACTTGGAGGCGGGGGTGTTCCCATGTACCTGCTGTCTTCATCTTTCTAGGTGCTAGAGGTCATGATTTTAGGATGTATTATGAAAGAAGCCTTGGTAAGTTGTTAGAATGCATCCTGCAGATAGCAAATGCTACAGCCACAATTATTGCTGCTAAAGGTGCTGACATCTATCCAAAAATGTGGGGTGGAATTTTCCCCCCAAAATTCTAAGTATCATAATGGCAGAAAATGGGAGGTTTCCACAATGATTTTTTTCAGCACGTTCTGGATCACAATCTTTTTGGACAGCAGGAAGCTTGGCACTGGTGGAGCTGGCTTCAAGAGCCCTCGAGGGGATGGAAAATCCCCCACCTTCATTGGTGATACATTCTCTGTTTCATACTAAAGAGCTGCTATTCAAATTAAACAATGTACCTTATTACAGCATCAACCTTGAGAACTTCAGTCATTGCATTTAGCATGCTAGCTAATATTTTTCAACATTGTTTTGATAAATAACAATAATTGAATGAAGTTCAAATACTTCTTAACAGGAAGATTTTCCAATTAGAAAGCTTGTACTGCATCATCTAAAAGTAACTTTGTAACGTCAATGTTAACAGTGAGACAATAATTCTGTATGATGTTCAAAGCTGGAAACCTCCAAAAGATTACAACTAAAATGTTGACGGATATCGAGGGAGGAAGCAAGTACTTAAGGTTAAATAGTCTTGTTAGCATATAGTCAGTTCAACATAGTTGATAGATATTTCTCAGATAAAATACTACTGGAGAAATCATTATCCATGTAATTGTATATGTTTTTTAACGTTGTACAATCTTTCAGGTAACCTCATGACCTGCAATTAAAGTCAAAACAGCAGAAAATAGTGTTTCTCGCTGAATTGTTCAGGCTGCAAAACTTACTCGATTTCTACTTTTTGTTTCAAGCCTCTGCTATCAAGTAGGTCCACAGTAAATCATCTGTCACATGTCACTTTATTAATCTATAAATGTTAATCTTACTTTTCAAGTTCACTAATGTTGTTTCTATATGAAAGTGCTCATAATTTGCTGGAACAAAACATCTAAAGCATCATTAATGCTAAAACTGTCCAACTGTCAAATCCTTATCTGTGAGAATGCCTGGTTCATATCTAAGTGACTTAACTGTCATTTAATTGGTGTAGGTATTAATATAGTAATATAGGTATAAGTAATGGTGCAGCTATATTTATTTAGTAGCTTTGTACTTGGAAAAATGATTATTGTTATTGTGTTTAAACTCATGATGCGAGGCTGGGAAGTTGCACCTGCGTATGGCGACATGGGCATTAAATCTCGTGAGAGGTCAAAGACAAGATGTTCACCAATGGGATCTCACAACCTAGTTTCCCCCCACTCACCCCCACCATTGATAATAATGAGGTTCTGGCCCAAGGTGATCTGGAACTTCACTTAAACACATTTAAACATCATTAGCCAGCTTCCCTGCTGTATCATCCCCCTACATGGTGATTTTCCTCCTCACAAACATTACATCACATCTGCAAGGTTTAGAATAAATTTATTAAACCATGAAGCACGTGAAGAGAACCCACTGAGGATGCACAAGTAATTATAGCTTCTGCTGGGGAGAGCAACATGGCCATGGGGCAATGCAGGTGAGGATTTCTTCTGGGAAGCTCCAAGAATGGAGGTGGGGGGGAGGGGATATGTTGTTCTCCATATCCGTATGGGGTGCGTTTCCTGTGTTCATATAGGAAAGAGGCTGCAGATTTCCTGGTTTCTGACAAGGGATGCCCAGATGAGAGTTTAACTGGAGATCAGGATACCGTTTAAAAATGGTCCAGGTATTTCAGTTCTTGCCTGCCAGTGTGATGGAATGGATACCCTCCAAAATTATTTTCTTTTAAATTCTGGCCAATATGAGAAAAGCCAGTTGTGCAGTCAACACACTATACATTGCTTTTTCATCTGAGCCAGCACCGAAAAAAAAAATAAATCACACATTTGGATTTTGTTCTATAGAAGTTAATGCTACCATTCTAATAAGAGATTAAAAAAAACATTGACAATATTTTTGATTTCTTCTGATCATTGATATTTAAAGGCACCAAAAGCTTAACAGTAAGAATTTTGCTAATTAGGAAATGAAAATGCAGACAGGAAATCTTTTCAATATATTTACAAAATTATTAATGTAAGG